>JALAZF010000088.1:11217896-12435792 GCA_022829125.1 Lathyrus tuberosus | reverse complement strand
CCTTTTCTCTCTAGTATATGGCATGGAGGCAGTGCTTCCCATAGAAGTAGAGATCCCGTCAATCAGGGTATTGATGGAAGCTCAGCTCACCGAAGTTGAATGGTGTCAAAGTCGACACGATGAACTGAATCTGATCGAAGAAAAGAGAATCACGGCACTATGCCATGGTCAGTTGTATCAACAGAGAATGAAAAGGGCGTTCGACAAAAAAGTCCGACCTCGTGTCTTCAGAAAAGGAGACCTCGTGCTCAAGAAGATACAATCATTTCTCACTGACTCTCGGGGCAAATGGACCCCGAATTATGATGGCCCATATGTGGTCACGAAAGCTTTCTCAGGTGGCGCCTTGAGACTTGCAACCATGGACGGAGAGGAATTTGCCTACCCCACGAATGTTGATGTAGTCAAGAAATACTTCGCCTAAACTAAAAAAAAAACGTCTCGGTGGATTGAAAACCCGAAAGGGCGGTCCAGGCAAAAGTTAGAGACATGAAAAAAAGAATCATCCCGATGGATTGGAAATCTCATAGTACAATCCAGGCAAAATTTAGGGATAATGGCAAGTAACTATGTTCAATAGAGGCAAGTCCCTCAGTAGCAGTTACAACATCATCTATCGGAGGAAATCTCCAGTCAAAGGTCATCTTCGACGGAAGCTCAGGATATCCCGAACTCAAAGTTGGTAGAAGGATAGTGGTCGTTATGTTTCAACGTAGCCCTTTTCCCTGTAAATTACCATTTTCTAACTTTGTATATACTCTTTGGAATCACGCGTTTGGCTGATCTCCATCTTATCAATAAAATTTGAGCCCTTGTGCTTTTGTTTGTAATTCTTTACTTGTTTTAGCTTTACAGAACGACGTTGTTTAAACTTAATCAGCGATTCTTGAAATAAAACAAAAATGAATTTACTTGTTAAAACTTTTTCTGCTTTTAAATTAAAGATGGCATTTCTTTTGACTGTTGGACATCAGAAGAATCTCGATCGCTTCTCCAAAGGTGTTTGAACCTCAAAGTGCAGAATCAAAGTACTCCTTCTAAACCAGTTCGCCTGAATGAAGGGATCAACTGTGTCAGAGACCTTGTTTCGTATGACACCCTCGGCCGAGTTCTCATCTCCTAAGCCCGATCAACATAGCTCCCCGCGCGGACTATCTCTCCTAAGCAAGGTGGAATTGCTATTTTGAATCAACGGTACTTCTTCGCCCCGCGATGGCCGAGTATCCAATTGTGTTCATCCATTAGTCTGTATGTCGCGTCAGTTTTGTCAGCATATACATACGTACTTCATGAATTTTATTTGCGTTCGCATTTCGTATTGCATCACTATCACTTGAGTCGGTCTTGTCCCCTAGTGATAAACAGTTTTCTCAATCGAGTTTGTCAGTTCTTTCCTCGTCAGGAAGTGTTGTGTCTGCACAATCTTGCCACCAGTGTATCTTTAGATCAGAGTCGGCACTTGGCCACTTTGATAACTTGAACCTCTGAATGACCAGAGAAACTTTCAACAGATGTCACTCTTCGCCATTGAAGATGATATCCTTGCTTTCCCGGATTAAGGAAAATCCACAGAGAAAGCCTCGTGATCAGAGATTCGGCAGCACGCCAGTTTTGCTCCGAAAAAAACCGTTGATGAAAAGGTCATCGGCACCTCAAAATTGGATCCCATCATATGGCATTTCTCCGGGAAGATCCCGAGAAAAGTATGATGTAACCCCAAACGAAAACAGTCTCTCAAGAGACTCGCTTTCCCCAGTAGAATCGACAAATGGCGTCTCCAAAACAGAGAAGTTTGTACACCTCTACAACTCAGACGAATGGGTTCCCCAGTAAGTCTGACTTCAAAAAATTTTCCACTCAAATGGCATCTCCTGAGGAAAATTCGGCGAGAAGTTTGAAGGAAAGCCGCTACGAATAGCGTCCCTTGTCAGTAAAGTTTATTGACAAAAGAAACTAAGACCAGTTCCTTGGTAGGAAACCAGGATCGAGGGGAAGTTTAAATCAGAAACTAAGACCAGTTCCTTGGTAGGAAACCAGGATCGAGGGGAAGTTTAAATCAGAAACTGAGACCAGTTCCTTGGTAGGAAACCAGGATCGAGGGGAAGTTTAAATCAGAAACTAAGACCAGTTCCTTGGTAGGAAACCAGGATCGAGGGGAAGTTTAAATCAGAAACTAAGACCAGTTCCTTGGTAGGAAACCAGGATCGAGGGGAAGTTTAAATCAGAAACTAAGACCAGTTCCTTGGTAGGAAACCAGGATCGAGGGGAAGTTTATTTCAAAAGAGACTGAGACCAGTTCTTGGTAGGAAACCAGGATCGAGGGGAAGTTTACCTTTTCTAAGCATCATTGCTTAGTTAAAGAAGATGAATGTGTAAGCTACCATTCATAACCACCATCAAAATTTCGGATATTCCGATATTTAATCCTCTTGCACCCCGAATGCTCGAATCCCTTCGTCATTCATACCTTCGGGTCCAAGAAGATTAAATAGGGGCATCTGTAATACCCCAAATTTTGACCACTTAGATTTCCCATCATTGTGAAAATCATCATCACAATATGGATGAACCATCATGCTTCATTAGCCTCCCCAAAGATGGGTGAGCATCCAATACAATCAAAATTAGGGTTTCAAGCCCTCTCTGAGTGCTTAGACAAAGGATCAATCAAGAAATGACATGATCTTCAACTTGTCTAACCTCTCAAACATCCACAATGGATCAAAAAGGACTCCCACTTCAAGGATTAAGCATAAAGCTGCTCCATTCTAGGTGGATCAAGTCTCAAGATCGACAGTGTCACCAAATTAGGGTTTTGGTCGACCAGGGCCTCCAGATGGAAATTTTCATCTGGGCACAAGGCAATGATCCAAAACATGACCTAATATGCTTCATGGAACCTCATGAACCCATGCATCAAGTCAATTTTGCTTCAGGGGATGCATTCATCAAAAATCAGGAATTAGGGTTTCTTGACCTAATTCACCCCTAAGTTGACTTTTGGGACAAACCATGAGCCAAGACCTCAAGAGATGATTTGAGGGTCTCTAATACACCATATTGATCCATTTGGAACAATGGATTGATCCAAGAAGCTTGAGCAACAAGTTTCATTTTCATCTGCACCACAATTAGGGTTTTAAGGGAAAAGTCAACTGTAACTTTGACTTTTGACCTAGGCATGCTTCCAAACCCTAATACATGATTGAATATACCCTATGACACCCATGGAACATGTCCATCAAGTTTTATTTAGGTCAAGGACATGATTTCCTGAAGAATTGCACAGTTTGGAATTCATCTGATAAAAAGTCAACTGTGCACAAAAGTCAACTTTGACTTTTTGAGATTTTTCACCAAAATGGATTTTTAACCCTAAAATGATGTTTATGTATGATTTGAATCATCATTCATCAAGAAAAATCAAGAAAAGTTGGATAACTTGTAAAAGGGATAACCATAAAACTTAGAAATTTTTCTAAGTTAAAAATAAAGTGGCAAAGGTACCAACTTTGGAGGACCATAACTCCTAAACCACAAGGCCATTTTTTCTCATCCAAAGATGGATTTGTAGCCCTCATTATCACCTACAAAAACTTCAACTACAAGTCATTCCAATTCATTAAGGATTTTGAGTTATGGAGTGATCAAAGTGGCTGAAAAGTGAAAAAGTCACTTTTTCCAACACTTAGTGAAATTTTCACTAAGTCAGAATTCTGCTTCACTTTTTGCCAAATCTAGGGGGATTTTTCACTTGGAATCAAAAGAGATCAAAACCAAACTTGTTCAAACAGTTGTTGTATCATGTTAGGGCTTTCCAAAATGGCCAAGAACATTGCCAAATTCAACCTACATCATGAGATACAACATTGGCAAGTTGCCTTGCTGAAATCTGTCAAGGCAAGGCAGAAT
Organism: Lathyrus tuberosus; assembly: GCA_022829125.1. Classification (NCBI taxonomy): domain Eukaryota; kingdom Viridiplantae; phylum Streptophyta; class Magnoliopsida; order Fabales; family Fabaceae; genus Lathyrus; species Lathyrus tuberosus. The sequence goes on along the minus strand of JALAZF010000088.1, from coordinate 12,431,880 downwards.
TTGCATTTTGGCTCGATTTTCCAAAATCAGCCAATTGCAATTGCTCCAATCCACTTGGACACCTCAGAGGATTGAATCCAAAGGGGACAATCACTGAGCCAAGCCTCAAAGGTCCAAGGAACAAGGAATAACATGTTGAACCTAGAGTTGCCAAAGTAGGGACAAGACTTCAAATTTGGAATGAGGCATTCAATGGAACCATCAAGGTGGCATGGACTGAGCCATTCTCATCTGAAATCAGTCAAGACTTATCCAAGACCAAGGGGACCAAAGCTCTGTGCCCTAACCTCTAGTCAATGGCTAGAGGAGACTTTCATTCTCATTGGCCAACATTGAGGAAACCTACTTACCAGCTGCCATGTATTATTCCTTGCAAAACAAACTTGCTCTACTATAAATAGAGCTCAATTGTGGTCAGTTTGAGTACACCAAAGCCATCTAACAGATGCTTTCCTCAAAATCTCTTTCTCTTGGCAAAAATGCATTTCTTAGCAAGGTAGCTATCGGGTTTTGAGTTTGAGAGCAATTCTGCACAAACCAATCACTCACACACCTCACAGACATCACATATGAGCTGATCAAACACTCACATAACATCTGAAACATCAATTTCACAAAATCACTTGCCATCCACACAAGTTTGGAGTGAAGTTGCAGCTGAGATGCCATAAACTGATCCAGTCCATTTCAATTCAATCCAAGTGTTCAACCACACTCCATATGGTGTAGGGAAGCTGTTCAGATCATCACCACTCATCTGTAACACCTCCAACCCAGAATTTGATTTGCTCTTGCTGTCACGACTTGAAGGTAAGCCTAAACTTGGGCATCTCTCAATCTATGCATATTTCCTCGCACAATAATTTGGCCATATGTTCATAATCATGCATGGAATGTTTTCCCTCAATTAATTGCATTGTTTGAATCGTGTATCAAAAATCCTAGCCTTCATGCAGAAATTAGGGTTCTTGAGGTTTCTTCGTGATTTCTTGTTGTATGTTTAATTTAAATGAAATTAAAGTACATAGACATGATCGTGAGGTTGAGGCGAGCATAATGATATGTGGATTGCATGTTATAATTACGTATTCAGTGAGATTGAATGGAAAATGCAAATCTGGGCAAACTGAAAAACGCGCGTGTTCTTGGTGATTGTTCTTGGCGCCATTTTCATATATTTGAATATTTGAATTTTGTGATTTTGTTTAATTGATTCAAAAATTAATTTCTCTCTGAGTTTTAATGATTTTGAGCTGATTCTTTTTTTAATAATTCACAAAAATGTTAAAATATTTTATTTTATCAAAAAATCCCAAAAATATTATTTATTTCATATAATTGATATTTTTGTAAAGAATTAATATTTTGATTGTTTTTGGCATTTTAAATATTTTTTCTACATTGATTTTGCAACTTTTAATGCTTTCTAATTATTTTGTAGGTCAATACTTAATTTTTGAAGCATTAATCCAAGATCACAATTTGTTTTCCATGTGTTAAACAATTTTTTATCATTTTAATTGAATTTTTATTCACTTAAATACATTTTTGAAAACAATTTTTGATCATTTTAATTGAATTTTTATTCACTTATTGTATAAGTCCCGATACCGTCAAAAAAACAAACGGTGCGATCGTCGCCTTTTCAAAAAACATCTGGGCCTCTCCTTGAGCTATAAGACCCATTCAAAACACTTTGGGCCTCTATTAGAGTGTAAGACCCAATCCTCCTTTTAACCAAAACATTTTGGGCCTCACTTATTGTATAAGTCCCTCTGCGTTAAAAGAAAACCTTGGCGCGATCGCCATTTTTAAACGAAAAATCATTTGGGCCTACCCTCGTGTTATAAGCCCCGCTCTTTTTCTTTAAACCTTTTTTGGGCCTCTTGAGAGAGTGTAAGACCCATCCCTTTGTACAGAAAACCATTTTGGGCCCCAGTCACTTGTATAAGTCCCGCTGTACAAAGTCAAACAGTGCGCTCACTGATAAAACCCTGGGCCTCTCCTTGAGCAGTAAGCCCCAAATCTTTCTTTTTCAAAGCACTTTCTCCTTTGATTTTGAATATACTGTTGTTTTTAATCTTTCTTTGTTGAACAACTAACCAAACAGCATGGAAGCACTACAACCGAGTAAGTGGTTATCGCTTTCATTTACTGCTTTCATATTATAAATTGTATTGTGGGGCTGCTCACTGTAAGTCTCCTTTCATAAACTCATATCTATTGTGTAATAATAGTATAGATATTTCGAGTTTCCCCGGCAACTACGTCTAGAACTAAGTGACGCCGTTTCATTTATTCGTAGAAATAGACGCCTAGATCCCCAATAGGAGCACCAGATACAGTCTTCTCTTCGGCTGTCCTCCTTAGGAATCGTCAAGAAATTCTATCCCCCAGAGATGAATTATTCTCGGTAAAACTTCTCTTGAATTTCTTCAAACCGCCGAACGGTTCGGACTCTCTCTAAAAGTTAAAGTCACTGGATAGTAAACCTCGCACGTTTACCAGTGGTTTTAACTCTAAAAGAGTTTTCCTGAACTTTTCTTTGGTTTGGGACCCACGGGCTTCTTAAAAGCATCGGCCTACTCTTGGGCATCATACAAGGACCCACAGGCTTCCTATAAGCAACCCCGGCTCCTCTTGGGCATTATTCAAGGACCCTACGGCTTCTTAGAAGTATTCACAGCCTCCTCTTAGGCTTCGTATAATGATCTCTTCCTCCGGGAATGATAGCCTCCTCTTGGGCTTCGTACAAGGACCCGTCGGCTTCTTAAAAGATTCCAGCCTCCTCTTGGGCTTCGTACAAATTGTCCCGACGACCTCCTAGAGGTATAGGAACAGAACCTAGTCATCCTCATAGAACAGTCCTTTCATAGAGTCTACTACTGTTTCTCGAAGCATAGTACAAAAGATAAAACTCTAGACTTGGACAGTCTAACTTCCTTGAGTCTCAAAGACATTCTCAAGCACCCTTCGTTAAATAGGAAGGAAACCCGCAGACTCGGACAGTCTCAATACCCTTTGGATTTCCCGTTTCCTCAAAGAAAAGGAAATACCCCTGATCCTCAAATTAAATCCCTGAGTACAGTGTTGCTCATATAAGAACTGATTTTCTCTTTTAAATCAGTATATTGGATCTGTCACTCAACTGAAACAGTTACAATGGCCTCCATCTCGGGCTTCGTACGAGATACCAAAATTCTCCCCAGTGGAGTCAAAACAACCTTTTAGCCTCTCTCTCAGGCTTTGTATGAGACACAAAAGATTCCCTCGTTGAGTCAATCACCCCTTTTTTGCCTCCATCTCGGGCCTCGTACGAGATATAAATCCCTTAAGCAAGAGTTGAACTCTTTGCTAGCCTCCTCTTAGGCTTTGTATAACGATATGCCCCACTGGGTCAAAAACTTTTAGCCTCTCTCTCGGGTTTTGTACGAGACACAAAATAGCCTCCTCTTAGGCTTTGTATAATGATTTTCCTAGCGGAAATTAGCCTCCTCTTAGGCTTTGTATAAGAAAACCACTGGTTGATCCAATCGACCTTTTAGCATCAAAGTTGTGCCTCGTTCACAGTAAACAAATATCAACAACTCCTTTCCTTTCATCTAATCGCTGTAAGCGGCAAGCCTCTGGATCATCTACATCCATGCCACTGTCCCTCTTTTAGCATGAGAAATTCCTAAGGAAAGATGGCATTGCTCTACACTGAGTTAAAGTCTTCTCCTTCAGGTTAAAAACCCTTTCTTTGGAAATTATGGCATTGCTCGGATCCACGTATCCCAGTTAAAGTAATTCTCCTTCTCCCCTCTTTAGAGATGACAAATTCTCTCTAAAGTCGAGGTCTTTTAGCTTCACATCTTGGGCTTTGAACAAGATACAAACTACCTTTCGCTTCACGTCTTGGGCTTTGAACAAGACACCAAAAACCAGTTTCCTCCCATAGAATAGGAGGAACTACGAACGCTCTGATTTCCCTGTTTCGGTAAACGGGAATACGTAGGCATAAGATCGAGAGAAAAGATCTTAGCGAGCGCAATCAACAAAAAACCCAAATCCCATTAAAAGTAGTAATTCAAAAGCATCAGTCCTAACATCCTAATCCTTATTCCCCCCCAGAAACCCTTTGCCTAGAAAAAAGAAAGACAGAACCGTATTGGCGAAATACGAATAACCAGTACAAAGGCCCCCCCACATTGATAGCATCCGTAACCTAATAGACCGCTGTTTAAACTCAGTATGCAAAGCAGGGTTAATTGGAGACATCTATTTCCCTTCCTTATTCAGCTCACAATAGGATAAAAAATGAATCGACCTGTAGTTTTAAGCTCAACCGCAGAGAGCGACCAGCGCTTAAGAACCGCGTCCAAAATCGCTCGCTACACCGTGACTCTGGTGGAACCCTACAGTATTTTGACTTGTCGACGTTTAATTTGGGGGCAGTGGGCTTCGAAAAGCGGACTCCTCCTTTCACAAATTTTGAGTTCTGGCACTCGGAGAGGATACGTGCGCGGGGAGCGTTGAGTGGGGTGTACTCGGTGAACCGGTCAGCTGGTCTGCGTGGTTCACGAGGTTCCCGGGGGCGATTATCTCTCTTTCTTTCTCCTCCTCGACGGGGAGGGGAGTCTTCTTCTTTGTGGCCGCGGGGGCCTTCTTTGCGCCTCGATTCGAGGGCGATCTGTGCCGCCTCCGACTACTCGAGATCGATGTACGACTGCACCCGTTGGAGGAGATCCTTGAGACGGCGGGGTCTACGGAGGCCCACTGACTTTGCAAAGTCAGATCCAATGTGTAGCCCATGGATGATCAAATACTTCTTCATGTCGTCAGTCGTATGGACCTCGACAGCTTCTCTGTTGAATCTCTCAATGTAGTTCTGGAGAGATTCGTTCTTCCCCTGGAAGATACTTTCTAGGGCAGCTTCTGTCTTCGGATGTCGACGAGACGCGGTAAAGTGCTTGGTGAAGTGTTGCCTTAGTTGCTTCCAGGACGTGATCGATCCGAGTGCCAGACCTTTGTACCAAGTCATAGAGCCCTTCCTCAAGGTGGTGGGGAAAAGCCTGCACTTGATGGCTCCCCTGACGTTTCTGAAGTCGAGCATGGCTTTGAAACTTTCGACGTGGTCGCCAGGGTCGGATAGGCCGTCATAGTTTCCCAGCTGTGGAGGTTTCTCCATGCCCGCGGGGATTGGGGCATTCATGATCTCCCACGACAGAGGGGTCCTCTAGTCGTCGTCACTTCCTGTCGGGGACACCAAAGGGGATCGCTGATGTCGTGGAGGGGAATTCCTCAAGCGGTGTTTCGGCCTCTCCTCGGTCTGCTTGGACTTCTTGGTAGTGGTGGAGGCCCTGGGTTCCTTCCGAGGCGGGGAACGAGGGCGTTTCTGGGAGATCGTCAGCTGGGGGCGCTGGAGACGTGGTCGACGACCCTCGCGTACCGGCGAGGGGGTCCGAGATTCGTCTGAAGGAGTCCTTCACGGGGAAGGGGAACGGCGAGGCGACGGTGGACGGTGATGTCTTCGCGGGGAAGATCGTCGTGCCTGCCCTTGCTTCAGCGCTTCAATTCTGGTATTCTGGTGCGCGATCAACTTATTGGTCTGATTGATCAAGGCGAACAGGGCCACGGTGCTCGCGTCTGCATTGGGTGGAGGAGCAACTGGCTAAAAAATGGCCTGCTGATCGTCTTGATGGGCGGCGTTGTAAGCCACGTCTTGGGAGTCTGGGGAGGCGGTTTTCCCGTCTCTCACATTGCCTTCTTCGACGTGGAGGGCAGCGGCGTCTTCGCGGTGGTTCCCGTTCTCGAGTTGCGCGAGGACGGTGTCCAGAGCTTTGGTAGCGGACGGATTGCCGGCCATGACGGTGATGAATGAGAGTTGCTTTGGTTTAACGGAGGAAAAACGGGGAAGCAAAGGGTTCCCACAGACGGCGTCACTGATCGTACCTGGATCAGACAGTTTCTGTGGCCAACAATGTCGTCTGGGCTTCAGCTCCGGTGCGGTTGAAAGACGGCGCGGGGGGGGGGGTGTACCTGCAAGGTACTCCGACGCTCAAGTAAGGTAACTGTCAGAGAATAGCAAGTACAGAGATGAGAGTAAAAGTGAACGTAACCTGACCCTCTTAAGTGAGAGGGTATTTATAGAGAGCCCCCAGCGCGGGGCCAACGTTTACTTGCATTGGGCTGGGTCGTCAGGCCCAATCCAAGTAACTGCCAGGGCTTACGTGGCGTAGTGAAGGCCAGCACGTGGTCTTCGTCCTGGGGTAACCGTTCCTAGATCTCTGGAATTAGGGCAGACCGGTTTCATCGGGAGTGGAGCGGTTACATGAGAACGTGTCCTCACGGGGAGGAGTCCTGTGTGTCGGGGAGACGTGTCCTCGCGGGGGAGGACTCTTGTGCGAGAAAGAGGTGGTTCCTCGTAGGGAGGAGCACCTGAGTTGTCGAGGAGGAGGGGCAAGTGTCTGTGCTCGATAACGTGGAGAAGGGCAAGTGCCCGACAGGGGTTGTGCCAAAAGGCCCTTGTTGGGCCATCCCAGGACGAGTGGGTTGGGCCTGCTCGACTGAGGAGCAGACCCCGGCCCAGTCCAGAACAATTTTTTTTTCATTTCCTATTTTTTCTAATATATTATTTTAACAGAATATATATATATATATATATATATATATATATATATATATATATATATATATATATATATATATATATATATATATATATATATAGTATGTATATATTCATTTTTAAGTAAATATTATTTAGTAAGGAAATATATTATAAGTAAAGATATATTAAGTAATATTTTTATTTAAGTAAGTCTATATGATAAGCATGTTTATAAAGTGTAGTATTTACAATAAGTAAGTAGATTTTTTTAATAAAATATTTTAAGTAAGTATTATATAATGGGTAAGTAAATATTTTTAGTAAGTAATAATTTTATATAAGTATATATTTTTTTTAAGATAAGTAAGTAAATAAAATTTGAGTAAGTATATATTTTTTAAAAAATAAGTACAATTTGAGAAATTATATATTTTTTAAAGTAAATAATATTAATTAAGTAAAAATATTATTAAGTAATAAATATTAAGTCTGTATGTATATATATAAGTAAATATTATTTAGTGATGAAGTATATTATAAGTAAGTAAAGATATATTAACAATATTTTAAAATCCGGATCGATGATCGTCTCGGTGAAGCAACTAGGTCACTGGGTTACCAGTCGGACCAGTGGGTCACTGGTCTAACCGCATGGTTTTTGACCCGGTTTGTATAGAAATAAATAAAAATTAGAAAATTTTACCTCATACCCCCACACTTGTCTCTCTACCCCTACATCGAATTTTTTTTGACCAAAATGCCCTCATATAAAAAGTTAATTTGTTTTATTTTTTCGCATTTTCATCATTTATTTTTTCACATTTCCATCATTTATTTTTCACCTTTTTAAAACAATTATCATACAGGAACACTTTTTAAAAGTGTTTCGGTTAGGTATATTATTAAGACACCGAAATACTTTTTGAAAGTGTTTCGGTTAAAAAAATTGCTAAGTGAATTTCAGAAACAGTTCAAAACCGTGGCCTAAAGTAACGAAAAAATTATCACACCAGAATACTTTTTGAAAGTGTTCCGGTTGGATGTATTAATAAGACACCGGAACATTTTTTGAATGTGTTCTTGTTAAAAAAATTGCTAAATGAGTTTTAGCAACACTTTACAAACGTTGTTGTCATACCCCAAATTTTGACCACTAAGATTTCCCACCATTGTGCGAATCATCATCACAATATGGATGTATCTTTATGCCTCCTCAATCTCCTCAAGAATTGTTAAGCATTCCCTGCAGTCAAGCATTAGGGTTTTAAGCCCTCTCAGAGTGCTTAGACAAAGGATCAAACAAGAAATGACATGATCTTCAACTTTTCTAACCTCTCAAACACACATAAATGATCAAAAGGACTCCCATATCAAGAATCAGGCACAAGGTTGCAGCACTCCAAGTGGATTAAGACTTAAGATCGCCAGTGTCACCAAATTAGGGTTTTGGTCGACCAGGGCCTCTAGATGAAAATCTTCATCTGGGCATGAGCCAATGCTTCAAAGCATAACTCAAGATACTCCAAGGGACCTCATGAACCCAATCATCAAATCAATTTTACCTCAGGGGATGCATCCACCAAAAATTGGGAATTAGGGTTTCTTGACCTAATTCCCCCTAAGTTGACTTTTGGGACAAAACATGAGCCAAGACCTCAAGGCATGATTTGAGGGTCTCTAACACACTACATTGATCCATTTGCAATAATGGATTGATCCAAGAAGCTTGAGGCACAAGTTTCATTTTCATCTGGACCACAATTAGGGTTTTGGGGAAAAAGTCAACTGTACCTTTGACTTTTGACCAAGACATGCTCCCAAACCTTGGGACATGATTCAATACACCCTACAACACCTATGGAACATATCCATTAGGTTTGATTTAGGTCAAGGACTTGATTTCACCAAGGATCGCACAATTTGGAATTCATCTGATAAAAAGTCAACTGTGCACAAAAGTCAAGTTTGACTTTTTGAAATTTTTCACAATTATGGTTCCTTGACCCTAAAACAATGTTAATATGTGATTTGAATCATCATTCATCAAGAAAAATCAAAGAAAGTGGGATAACTTGTAAAAGGGGTGACCATAAAAACTTAAAATTTTTCTAAGTTATGGAACAAAGTGGCTAGGGTACCGACTTCCAAGGATCATAACTTGAGACCCAAGCAACCATTTGGGATGGTCTAAAGATGGATTTGTAGCTCTCATGGCATACTTTAAAAGTGTCGACTACACCTCATTCCAATTCCTCATAGATTTCAAGTTATGACTGGATCAAAATCACTAAAAACATGAAAATGTATCTTTTTCCAACACTTAGAAAAATTCGGCTCAAGGCAGATTTCAAGTGAAACACCAAAACTTAGAGGGCTGTTTCACATAGTTTTAGGTTGAATCAATTCAAGATGTAAACATCAAAGTTGTTGTCCATATTGCCTATAATCCAAGGAACTTATTTGGCATGAAACAACTCAGCTTGAGCCAAGAGTTATGGCTGCTGCAAAACACCATGGCAGGGCTGTCATGAAAAATCAGTTTGCATGTTTTCTTGCTTTACACGATTTCTGAGTCAAAGCCAAGGATCACTATGCCAAGTTCATCCAATCCGGTCACAATGTATCTGATCCAACCAACAAACTTGGACTGAAATGCCAAGGGCTTGTCCTTGAGAATTGATGAGTTTTTGGCTAATATGCCTTGAATTCAAAGGGAATTAATGTGGAATAGTGCACTTTCAAGATTCTCACTCCCCTCAGTCAAGTTCTCTGATTAAACAACAATTAAAATGACTGAGGAATATGGAATCAGTCAACACATAGCTGATCTATTTGGGGCAGCTGTTACACCTAGTGCAAGAGGCATTTATGCCAAGCCAAGACCATTGAACCATGGCCTTATCCTCTGAGCTTCAAGAGAACCACTTCAACACAACTCCTCCACTATAAATAGAGGTCCTAACTGATCATTCAAACTACACCAAAGCAGCCTACAACATTGCTTTCTCTCATTCTCTCCTTAAGTGCCAAATTTCTTTGTTCTTGAGCAAGTGCTATCGGGTTTTGAGTCGCAGAGCCAAGCAACTCAAACCATCACTTCTAACACATCACACATGATGTATAGAAGTTGTCCAAACACCTAAATCACTTTTGAAACACCTCCATCAAAATTTCACTCTTCAACCTAGCCATTATGCAGTTGGGATACCACAACTTGATCCAAAGATTTTCAAAATGTTCTAAGGCTTGCAATCCACTCCATAACATCCATTGAAGCTGTAGAGGTCATCAAATTACTTCTGGAACACACTTTGTGCAGAGTTCCAATTCTTCTTGCAGCAAGGTAAGCCTCAAACTCTCATAACATGATCCATGCATATTTCCCCGCATGATACTTTTGCCAATTATTTATCATCATATGTTGAGTGTTTCCCCTCAAAAAATTTGATCATAACACTCACAAACATGTCTGCACGATTGCTTTTACAAAATTAGGGTTCATACACTCATGTTGATGTAACTTGCTACACACAGAAAATAAATGAAATCAAATATTGCCATCATGTTCCTTGTTAAAAAAACGCATGAATTTAGTGTTTGAATCATGTCAAATGGTTGAGAAACGAGTGAGATAGAGAGCTTCACGCATCTGGCCCAAGGAAGAAGATGGCCATGACGCCATTCTTCAGGTTTTCAAACCAAGTTCTCTATATATTTTTCATTTGCCATATGTTTAATGAATTGGCATTGCGCCCTAGTGGTTGATCAGCTGGTTTGTGAGTATTGGCAAGCGAGAGGTCTGGGGTTCGAATCCCCCTCGCCCCATACCTCTTTTTTATCACTTATTCCAATTTTATGATTTTTCATATTATTTTTTAAATGATTTGGAAAATTAATAACTCTCTCAATTTTAATTATTTTTAATTGTTTTTTTTTTGCAAAAAATCACAAAAATGTTGAAATATTTTATTCGACAAAAAATCATATTTATATTATTTATTTAATATAGTTGGTATTTTTGTAAATAAATTCATTTTTATTGTTTTTAAACCTTTTAAAAATGAATATTCACCTGAAAAAACCAAACCAAATAAGTTCTAAATCATCTTGTGATTAAAACTTCATTTTTCAAACCTTAACCAAAAATCACAAGTAGTCTATTTAGACTTATTTGGTATTTTTGTCATTTTATTCATTTTATTAAAAGGATTACTTTTAAAAATGATGAAATTAGGGATTCTTTGATTTTCACCCTAACAAACATTTTTCAAACACTTTGGGCCTTTAATAGAGTGTAAGACCCAACCTTTTTTTGTAAAACCATTTTTGGGCCTCACATATTGTATAAGTCCCTCTGTATATTTTCAAAACAATGGCGCGATCGTCGCCTTTTCAAAATCATTTGGGTTTCTCCCTGAGTTGTAAGCCCTATCTCCTGTACACAAATAAACTTTAGGCCTCTAACAGAATGTAAGACCCAATCCCCTTTTAACCAAAACCATTTTTGGGCCTTAGTGTATTGTATAAGTACCGATACAGTTTCAAAAACTCCGACGAGATCGTCGTTTTCAAACTATTTTCAACTGGACCTACCCTCGTGTTGTAAGCCCCATTTCTTTTCCTTAAATAACCTTTGGGCTTTTCTTTGAGTTATAAGACCCATCCCTTTGTACAGAAAACTTTTGGGCCTCAGTCATTGTATAAGTCCCGATACGATATTCAAAGCAACGGTGTGATCACTGTTAAAACTTTGGGCCTCTCCTTGAGTATAAGCCCCAATAATCTTTTCAAAATAATTCCCTTTTGATTTAGATTCAAATATATGTATTGTTATCAAAACTTTCTTTAATTTCTTTGAACAACTAACAATACAGCATGGAAGCTTGCTCACCTGTAAGTTTTATCCGCTTTCATTTACTTGCTTTAATATATATAATTGTATTGTGGGAAGCAGTGCATAGTTAATCTTCTTTCATTCTTTTAAATACACGTCAGATATATTTAAATGTATTGTGGGAAGCTGCGCATGGTTAGTCTTCTTTCATACCTTTTTAAATACTTGTCATATATCAACTGTATATATACTAGTATAGTTATTTAAAGTTTTCCCCGGCAACTAGGTCTAGAACTAGGTAAAGCCCTGTTGGTCAATCTTAAATACAAACAAAACTAGATCCCCCATAGGATTTCCAGGTACAGTCTTCCCTTCTCTTGGGGTTAAACAATATGGAACAAAGAGAAAGGCAGTATTCTTCTGTGAACCTTTTCTCAGACTGTCACCCCTAGAAATTGTCAAAGAAACTCTACTCCCCAGAGTTGATCTATTCTTTGTGAATAGCATCTCCTGAGTTTTTTCAAATCACAGAACTTTCACTAAGTGATCTATTCTCTGTGAATAGCATTTCTTGTACTTTTCTTGGTTTAGGACCCACAGGCTTCCTAAAAGCATCCCCGTCTCCTCTTGGGCTTTGTACAAGGACCCTTCGGCTTCTTAGAAGTTCTCATGCCTTCTCTTGGGCTTAATACAAGGACCATGACGACCGCTTAAAGGTATAAGACAGAACTTAGTCATCCTTTGCTAGAGCAGCCTTTCCAGTGTCAAATCTCAGGCCACTTTAGGGTTTATTCTCATCCCTTAATGCCCGTGCCTCCTCTTGGGCATCATACAAAAGATAAAACTCTTCCACACCAGTAGACTTGGATAGTCTAATCCCCTTGAGTCTCAAAGATATTCTCAAGTTCCTTACAAATATAGAAAAAACATCGGTCCTCCTGGATCGACCTCCAGCAGAAACCCAGCCTCTCTCATGAGAGTTCCTCGACCAGGGTCAACACTATCTTAAATCAGAACCTCAAGGTATCTTACATCTCAACTCTTTTGTAATCCTCAGCAAGAGTTGATCCCCCACTTGGACCTGTCTGGGGATCTCAATTATCCTCGGAAAAAGATAGCCTCCTCTTAGGCTTTGTATAAGGACCTTTCCTCAAGGGAAAGCTAGCCTTCTCTTAGGCTTTGTATAATGATCCTTCCTTAGCGAAGTTAGCCTCCTCTTGGGCTTTATACAATGATTCTCCTCAGTAGAGCTAACCTTTTCAGACTCTCTTATTGAGTCATTCAACCTTTTCAGACTCTCTTGTTGAGTCAATTAACTTTCAGACTCTCTTGTTGAGTCAATCACCTTTTCAGACTCTCTTGTTGAGTCAACCCTTTTTAGCCTCAATCTTGGGCTTTGTACAAGACAGATAAAAATACTCTCTCGTTGAGTCGATCTTTGTCCAAACTTGGTATAAAGATTTCCCCTAGCAGGAGCTAGCCTCCTCTCAAGCTGTATAGAAGGATTTCTCCAGCTTGTTTAGCCACAATCCTGGGCTTTACGCAAGACAGATAAAAGCACTCTCTTGTTGAGTCAAACCCTTTTAGCCTCAATCTTGGGCTTTGTACAAGACATAAATTTCCCTCTCTTGAGCTTGGGACAGATATCTTCCCTAGCAGAGTCATCTTCCCCAAGCAGAGTCAAACTCTTTTAGCCTCAATCTTGGGCTTTGTACAAGACAGATAATACTCTCCAGCAGAGTTAAACCCTTTTAGCCTTCGTCTCGGGCTTTGTACAAGACACATAAAAATATCCTCACCAGAGTCAGTTAAATTTCCCATTTCAGCCTCAATCTTGGGCTTTATACAAGACACATACAAACCCTCCCCAGCGGAGTCAAAATCCCTTTTAGCCTCAATCTTGGGTATTGTACAAGACAGATAACACTCTCCCACAGAGTCGAACTTATAGCCTCCTCTTAGGCTTTGTATAATGATATCCCCAAAGAGTCAGTCTTTTTTTAGCCTCAATCTTGGGCTTTGTACAAGACAGATAAAACACTCTCTTGTTGAGTCGGTCATTTCCAGCCTCCTCTTAGGCTTTGTATAAAGATATCCCCTAGCCGAGTCAATTAACCTTTAGTATCAACCTTGTGCTTTGATCAAGGCACACTAAAAGTCAACAATCTCTCTTTAGAGATGACAAATTCCCTCTCAATACCCCTTTAGCTTCAATCTTGGGCTTTGAACAAGACACAAATATCCTTTTAGCTTCAATCTTAGGCTTTGAACAAGACACCAAAACATCTTTTTCCTCCCTTAGAATAGGAGGAACTACGATTGCTCTGATTTCCCTGTTTCGTTTAAACTGGAATACGTAGGCATAAGATTGCACTACGCCAAAATTGGACAAAGACAGCGTAAAAAAGACAGCGCTTTTTGGACAAAGCGCTGCTATAAGTCTTTAAAAAATTTCGCTTAAAAAAAGCGCTGTAAAAGACAGCCTTTAGAAAGCGCTTTGTAAAAGCGCTGTTAAATGCCCAAAATGGAAGCCACCTTAGACAGCACTTTTTGGACAAAGCGCTGCTATAAGTCTTTAAAAAAATTCGCTTAAAAAAAGCGCTGTAAAAGACATCCTTCAGAAAGCGCTTTTTAAAAGCGCTGTTAAATGCCCAAAATGGAAGCCACCTTAGACAGCGATTTTTGGACAAAGCGCTGCTATAAGTCTTTAAAAAATTTCGCTTAAAAAAAGCACTGTAAAAGACAGCCTTTAGAAAGCGCTTTTTAAAAGCGCTGTTAAATGCCCAAAATGGAAGCCACCTTAGAAAGCGCTTTTTGAACAAAGCGCTGCTATAGGTATTACTTTAGAAAGCGCTTTAAAAAAGCGTTGTCTAAAGGTTAACCTTAGAAAGCGCTTTTTGAACAGAGCGCTGCTATAGGTATTACTTTAGAAAGCGCTTTAAAAAAGCGCTGTCTAAAGGTCATTTATGAATTAAAATATAAAACAATTTCTAATCATTTTCAGACACTTCTTTTCATTTTCTTCTCTCGACCGTTCTTCTCTACCGAAACCCTTGCTATCGTTCTTCTCTGCTGAAAACCATCGCCATTGCCGTCGTTCATTCGCCATTGCCGTCGTTCACTTTTTTCCGTCATTCGCCATTGCTTTCGTGAAGAAGAAGACGAAACGAAGAAGAGGTACGATTTTCATTCTATTTTCATTCTTAATTTCATTCTTGTTTTCATTCTTGTTTTCATTCACCATTACTATCGTTCTTCTCTGTTTTCATTCTGTTTGCCTTAACTTCCTTGTATTCACAAATATTCGTAAATGCATTCCTCCAAAACTTAACCCTTAGCTATAAGCACTAAATATGCTGAGTATAAAATCAATAAACTACTACCTCCGTTCCTTTTTATAAGAGAAAATTTACTTTTTAGATTCATTGAATAATTAATGTATCTAGTCTGTAAACTGACCAAATACATTGATTATTCAATGAATCTAAAAACTAAATTGTCTCTTATATAAAGGAACGGAGGTAGTATTTAAAAACTTAACCCTTAACCCTTATCTTTATCCTCTGTTTTGTAAACTATTTAAAAAAAAAAAGAATAAACAATTTTCATTCTTGTTTTCATTCTTGTGTTTTTCTTTGAAAGAGTTATTCCAAAGCTTTGAAGAGAGGTAAGGAGATGAGAAGTGAAAGATTCAGATTTCAGAATGACTAATATTGAAAATGTTGTTTCTATTTTCATTAGTTGTTGTTTCTATATTCTAGATTAAAGAAAGTATGATAGTTATTGTAATATTGATAGTTATTGTATTGATGGAGTTATGATATATAGAGCCATGAAAGTGGAGTTATGATAGTTATTGTATTTCATGGTCAAAGAAAGTATGATATTTGTCTTTGCATGAGATGTTTATCTTGCTCAATAATTGCTTTGATGGTTATCTTTGTGATATGATGATTACTTGTTTAAGTATGATTTAAACTTGATTCTTGATAGATTTAGGTTATCGTGTGAATGTTACTTATTTAAGTTGATGCATGTTTACTTGTTTAGGTATTGCTTAGATTTGAATCTTGTTAGGTTTAGGATGAATTGCTCTAATGCTTGGTTACTTGTTTAAGTATGCTTGGTTACTTGTTTAAGTATGCTTGCTCTTAAGTATGTTGCTTGTTTGTGATTACATGTTGCCACTTATCAAGTTATGACTCATAATTGGTCAATTAATGATATTTCATTTTATGATACGTGTACAGGGGGATCTTGGTAATTCTAACCTATCTGGACACTGTGTGGGTCTAGAAGTTGTTTACATCTCTAAAGGTAATTAGTTGTTCTCTCTCGCCACTGTAATTAGGGGTTACTTGTGATCAAAGTGTGAAAGTCGGATCGTTTCCCTACAGGTAAATATTTTTTATTTTTGTTTTTGTTTAGTTTAATTAGTATAGCTATGGATAAGAAATGGATGTCTTCAAGTCGATTGTCGAAAGAGTACGAGAATGGGGTATCGGAATTCGTTAAGTTTGCTGTTGCGCACGCCAAATACCCCAGTCGAATGAGATGTCCTTGCTTGGGTTGTTGTTTTGGGAGTCGGGTTGACGCGGTTCAGTTGGCATCGCATTTAATGAGGAGTGGAATTGATAGAAGTTATACATGTTGGAATTTGCATGGTGAGAAAATTAACGGGAATGTTGAACCGGGGGATAATACGACCTATGCTTCAAACGACAATGGCACAGATACATACGATTCTGATCGAGTCGAAGAGATTGCAGAAGTACTTGAAGAAGATCTTAAGGATTGTCCCAAAATGTTTGAGAGGTTGGTAAGCGATGCAGAGAAACCGTTATATAATGGTTGCACCAAATTCATAAGATTGTATGCGGTATTAAAGTTGTACAACTTAAAGGCGGGCAATGGATGGTCGGATAAAAGTTTCACAGAGTTATTGGCCTTTATGAAAGATATGCTTCCAGAGGATAATGTTCTTCCCAATCGAACATATGAGGCCAAAAAGATGTTGTGCTCTATTGGCATGAGCTATGATAAGATACATGCCTGTCCAAACGATTGCGTTTTGTTTCGAAATGAGTATGCATCGTTAAATGAGTGTCCTAAATGCGGTGTCTCTCGATATAAGGAAAATTTGTCTCCAGCAAAAGTCTTATGGTATTTTCCTATAATTCCGAGATTTAGACGCATGTTTCGTAGTGAGACCGATTCAAGACACTTGACTTGGCATGTAGATGAAAGAATTATTGATGGAAAGTTTCGACATCCGGCAGATTCACCACAGTGGATGAAAATTGATGATGATTATCCTGAATTTGGAAAAGAAGCAAGAAACCTTCGCTTGGCATTATCTACTGATGGAATGAACCCATACGGTCTTCAGAGTATCTCACATAGCACTTGGCCTGTGATCATAATGATTTATAACCTACCTCCATGGCTATGTATGAAGCGTAAGTACATGATGTTATCTATGTTAATTTCTGGGCCTAGACAACCAGGGAATGACATAGACATATACTTGGCACCCTTAATCGAAGATTTAAAGTTTTTGTGGGAGAACGGTGTGGAGGTTTATGATGGGTATAGGAAAGAAAGTTTCAACTTGAGGGCGATGTTGTTTGGCACAATTAATGATTTTCCAGCATACGGAAATTTATCAGGGTACAGCATAAAAGGTCAATGTGCGTGTCCTATTTGTGAAGATAAAACAGATTGGACGCGATTAGAGTTTGGTCAGAAGAATGTATTTCTCGGTCATCGTAGATTCTTAAATTCTAATCATCACTATCGTGGGTGGAGAAAACCATTTAATGGAGAGGCAGAACATGGTAGAGCTCCAACTATATTGACAGGTGATCAAATTTTGAAAAGGTAAAAGATGTGAGTACTCAGTTTGGAAAGCCTTTTGCACATACACTTGTCAAGAGTGTGTGGAAGAAGAGGTCAATTTTTTTTGAACTGCCATATTGGAAGTCGTTGTATGTAAGACATTTTCTCGATGTTATGCATATTGAAAAAAATGTATTTGACAGTGCTATTGGTACGTTACTCAATATACAAGGAAAGTCTAAGGATGGCCTTAAAGCAAGAAAGGACCTGGTAGCGATGGGAATAAGAAATGAATTAGGACCCGTGAAGAAAGGAACACGAACATATCTACCACCTGCTGCTTATACTCTATCTAGAAAAGAGAAAAAGGTATTGTGTAAGTTTCTAAGTGAAGTTAAAGTTCCAGAAGGATACTCTTCAGATATTAGAAGACTTGTGTCTATGAAAGACCGCAAGTTAAAGAGTTTAAAGACGCATGACTGCCATGTTATAATGGAACATTTTCTACCAATAGGTATACGTTCTATTCTGCCAGAAAAAGTAAGAAGCGCAATAACTAAATTGTGTTTTTTCTTCAAGTCAATTTGCAGTAAGGTGATCGATCCCGCGATTTTACCAACATTGCAAAAAGAAATAGTTATTACTTTGTGTGATCTTGAAATGATTTTTCCTCCCTCGTTTTTTGACATAATGGTTCATCTAGTTGTTCATCTGGTGAAAGAGACACAATTGTGTGGACCGGCTTATATGAGATGGATGTACCCTGCTGAACGTTATATGAAAATATTAAAAGGGTATGTTAAAAACCGAAGTCGACCAGAGGGTTGTATTGCCGAACGATACATTGTTGAAGAAGCGATTGAGTTTTGTACTGAATATCTGTCCAATGTACAATCAATTGGACTCCTCAAATCTCATATTGTCGAAAAAAAAGAAGGAAAAAAGTTAATTGGAAATGAAGTTGTGACAGTGTCAAGGGTCGAACGGGATCAAGTGCATTTGTATGTTCTGCACAATGAGAATGAGGTTGAGCCGTATGTTGAAATGCATAAGGATGTTCTCCGAGGTTTAAATCCGAATAGAAATGAGAATTGGATAATACGAGAGCACAATCGAAGTTTCATACCTTGGTTTAAGGATCATATTTATTCAAAGTATTATTCAGATCCCGCTTCAATAACAGAAAGGTTGAGATGTTTAGCATATGGTCCAAGTTTGGTTGTGTTTTCTTATAGCGCATACACAATTAATGGATACACATTTTATACCAAAGAACAAGATGATAAAAGTACTATGCAAAATAGTGGTGTCACCGTGGTAGCTGAAGCAATGCACATTTCAAGTGTGAAAGATTTAAACCCCAAATTTGCAAATCTGTCATATTTTGGGGTTATCGAACGCATGTGGGTGTTTGATTATGAGAAGTTTCAGATTCCTATATTTCGTTGCAAGTGGGTTGAAAATAATAATGGCATACGAATGGATAAGTCAGGATTTTTGCAAGTGGATCTTAATAGGGTGGGGTACAAAGATGAGCCTTTTATTCTAGCCTCTCAAGCTAAACAAGTGTTCTATGTCACTGATCCGACAAGTACAAAATGGTCTATAGTGCTTTTATCTAACAAAGTAATTGATGAAAACATTGGAGATCAAGGTGATATTGATGTTG
Source organism: Lathyrus tuberosus (assembly GCA_022829125.1). NCBI lineage: Eukaryota > Viridiplantae > Streptophyta > Magnoliopsida > Fabales > Fabaceae > Lathyrus > Lathyrus tuberosus. Next base: position 12,412,947 of record JALAZF010000088.1, on the reverse strand, counting down.
ATATTGAATTATTTACTAGAAATGATCAAGATGAAAATATTATAGCGAATGAATCATATACAAGAAATGATCATAATGAGGGTATTTGGATCAATCCAACCGTCCGTGTTGTTAAGAGACGGGTAGAACATATTCCAACCAAGAAAAGAAAGAGACGTTAGTGAAAAAGGTACTAGTTATAATATTATAGCTTATATCATTCAATAATATTAATTAGTTGTCATGTTATATATAGCTTATATCATTCAATGGATTATGGATTATGGATTTTTATATTTGTCATTTTATTTTTATTTTTTTTCTTTCTTACAGGTGAAATGGCTAGTGACCATGACGACACACACGAGACACATGATGAAAATGAAGCTCAGAAGGTATATTAATTTTCACAATGTTGCTTATTACTGATGCTACTTGATAACACAAAATAACTATATATTAATTCTTATTTGTTTGTCTATGTGTAGTGCCCTCGTCAGCGTAATGGCATAGACTGCGGGTATTTCGTTTTGAGGTTTATGAGAGAAATCCTTCAAATGGATCGATTAGAGATTCCTATTACGGTATGCATGGATTTATAACTTAGGATTTATTTTAATATTTATCGGATATGTCATATAATTTATTATTTTTAACTAAATCATGCATATTTTGTTTTGTTATGTAGTACTTTGATGAATACGCGTGTTCTCATTACACGAAGGATAAATTGCAAGAAATTAAGGAGGAATTGTGCGAATACCTTATTGGAAAAATAAAGTCATATAAGGTATAGGATAATGGGATTATGTGAATGTATAATTTTGTGAATGGTTTATTTTATGGGATTGTATAGTTTTGTGAATGGTTTATGTTATTTATGTGATTTTGGAATGTAATTGTATAGTTTTGTGAATGGTTAATGTAAATGACTTGAATTATAATGGAAATGGTTTATGTGGTTTATGTGATTTATGGGATTAGTGGAAATGGTTAATGAACTATACTAGAAATTGTTAATGGAAATGTGAAATATACAGGTTTATTGAAATGGCTTGAATTATACAGGTTTCTGCATAAAAAAATGGTTAAAATGGGATTTTTAAAAAAATCATTAAAATTATACGTAGAGAAAAGACAACGCTTTCTAGAAAAAGCGTTGTCTATAGTTCACAACAGAAAGCGCTTTTCCTAAAAAGCGCCCTCTAAAGGTATAGAAAAATTCATAACTAAAATTATAGGCATACATTAGACAGCGCTTTTAAAAGCGTTGTCTAAAGGGGGACTTTAGAAAGCGCTTTTCCTAAAAAGCGCCCTCTAAAGGTATAGAAAAAATTACATTAGACAGCGCTTTTTAAAGCGCTGTCTAAAGGGGGCCTTTAGACAGCGCTTTTCCTTGAAAAAGCGCCCTCTAAAGGTATAGAAAAATTGATAATTAAAATTATAGGCATACTTTAGACAGCGCTTTAAAAAGCGATGTCTAAAGGGGCCTTTAGACAGCGCTTTTTGTTGAAAAGCGCCCTCTAATGTATACTTTAGAGAGCGCTTTTCCGTAAATAAAAAGCGCTGTCTTTACCTACGCCAGCGCTGGCTTAGGCAGCGCTTTTAAGCGCTGGCTTAGGCAGCGATTTTAAGCGCTGTCTAAGGCCTAAAAAAGCGTTGTCTAATATCTTGTTTGGCGTAGTGTTGTGAAATCTTAGCGAGCATACTAAACAAAAACTCTAGGTCTAGTACCTTCACACATCAATCAAAACTTATGTCCAGTACCTTACCAAAAACATCGGGAATAACCCGAACATTAAAAACTCACTCACTCACTCACTCATCTTTCCCAAGAAACTTCCCAACCCATTAACAGATAAACACCATCAATTACAAAGCGAAACCTAAGGCTAATATCCAGTGGATAACCACATATAGGATGGGTAATTGACAACTATCTGTTGTATAACCTGAACCCGACTCCCCGAATCTCTTTAAGCGTTTGTTTAGTTAAACATTCGCGTGCAAGGTTAGTTTTAGATAGCTTCCCTTTCCCTTCCAGCTTCACGGGATAAATAAGAAATCAGAAAGTAGCACTCTATCCCTCCTCATTGCGGTGAGGAGAAGACCCAGCGATAAGGTGGTCGTGTCACCGACAGAAATCGCTCGCTACAGTTCTCTATTTACTTTAGGCATCGGTTTTAACCTGTTGCCGAAACTAATTTAGTAAGAAAAATTCTATTCGTAACACTTTTTTAAAGATGTCCGGGTTTTATAATATACTCAATCGTAACACTCTTAAAAAGTGTTCCGGTATGACTTTTTCTTTTGAATTTTTGAAAGATTTCCAACCGGAACACTTTTTTCAAAAAGTGTTCCGGTATGATAACTTTTTTTTGTATCGGAATTTAGAAACATAAATGATGGAAAGGTAAAAAAATAAAACAAATTCTTTTTATATGAGGGTATTTTGGTAAAAGAAATTTAATGTAGGCGTAGAGGGATAAGTGTGGGGGTATGAGGTAAAATTTTCTAAAAATTATTCATGATATAAAATTTATAACTATAATTTTTTTATAAATATATTCTATGCAACTGTTTAAAAATGTAAAATTGATAATGTATAATAATATATAAAGGCAAAACATCTTTTTGGTGTAGCATATTTTCTTTCCTCTTTTACCCTTCAAAACTACTTAGAATGACACAAATAAAAAATAACCACTACCCCCATTTTATATTTGAACTAACCAAAATAATCAAAAACATGTAATCTAAATAATCAACTTTCCATGTTTAGTCCAATTAAAATAACTGCAGAAGTTACAAATACAAATATAAAAAGAGAAACCCATACATATTGATGGAGGAGAGATAACTACCCCATAATCCTGACTAGAGTAAAAATTGCAACGAATTGAAGAAAAAGAGCAATTTTTCATGGTTTTATCGTTTTTTATTGGATAAATCTAAACAACTACAAACTGGTAACGATTTTTCTTTTTTCTTGGCTTCCTTATTCAACATCCCTAACAAATATTCATTGAAGTTCATATTTACATACTTATACTTATTGATTTTTCTCTATTGGCATTATTTTTCTTTTATATTTTACTCTCTATAATTTGCAGAAATATTGTTGAAAACTAATGATGGATGCTATTTAATTTTTGGAACAAGATATAATGAATTCTACACCAAAATATATTTGTTTGCATCAAATCATGAAGGTAACTTTCATTTTGTGAATTACTATAATTTTACTTTTTAAATTTCATATTAGGAATATATGCAAAAATAAATTTATATTAGTGATAAAAGAAATATATTTTAGATCTCTAATTGTATGTTTGAACTTTGATAGTCTATTTGTGGACAAAGAGAACTATGGAAATTACTATTGATTTTCAGTAATTACCATCATTTAAAAAATATGGTTGTTACATATCAAAAAAGAAGACAAAGCAAATGGTGAACAAAGAAATCTAGTTTTTAGTTTTTTTTTTTATAGGCCAGATATAAATATATAACAGAAGGTACAAAATGTACCACCAGTCAAAAAATACAGCCCCCAAAACAAATCAGTTACAAAAATTGAAGAGGATACTTGTGCCACTCATAAAAAGAACAATTCAAATATCCTCTATCTAAAGTAAGAATCCACCACCAAGTGTAAAATTTTATGCGGGTAAGGCACAACTCCGGATCACAAAATTCACCCCTGAAAATGATGTTGTTTCTAGAAGTCCAAATTACCCAACTAACCACCATCCAAAAATTAGAAGCCAATTTGCTTTTGTTTCTTCCTTGAAAACCTGAAGTCCAATCAAGGAAGTGAGAAGAAATAGAGTTACCTTGAATTGGATTCCTCCCCATCCAAGTGCATACCTTGTTCCAAATAATGATACTCCTATGGCAGGTCAAGAACAAATGCTCAACATCTTCATCGAAATGAAAACAGAAAACACAACAAGTTTTGTGGCTGTTGGTAATGGTCCCCCTCCTCACTAAATTGTTTCTAGTAGGTAACCTATTGAGGATCAGCCGCCAACAGAACAACTTGATTTTGGTTATAATAGAAGAGTTCCAACAGAGCTTCAAAGCTGTAATGGAAATGTCATCAACCAGACTCTGCTCCAAAGCATCTTGTATGCCTGTATAATAAGATTTGACAGTAAAAGAGCATGAAGATCCACAGTTCCACAGCACAACGTCTGGTTTTGATTGAAACGGACTAACGTCAACCAAGATAGTCTACAGCTGTCTCAACTCGTCTACTGCTTTGAAAGACAACAGTTCACTTGTTATCTGAAGATTCCATACCCACCTCGATCTCACCATCGACCCCATGTCAGTCACGCAAGACTCCTGAGAAAGCACCTCTTGGAAAAGATTAGGGAAAACTTCTCTAAGAGGTTGAGATCCTATCCACTGAGTCTTCCAAAAAGGGATAGTTTTGCCCTCTCCCAGCCTAACGGAAATGAAGTCTCCAAATGAAGCAAAATTCGACGAAACACAAATTCTCATGATGTCTTTCCACCACTGAGAGTGGAATTTGCTTGGTTTGAACTCATCAAAAGAGAGAATAGAATTTCTGAAATCCCCATGCTTTTCTCTCAAAATTCCGCACCAGTTAGCTCTTGGTTACGTGAGGAGCCTCAATAGCCATTTGGCCAACAGTGCAATGTTGAAAATTCTCAGGTTTTTCACTCCCAGACCTCCTCTCTCTTTTGGTTTACATATGTTTTCCCAACTGACCCAAGCGACTCCCCTACTCGAATCTGATCCAGACCACAAGAAAATCTGAATTGCAACAATTTCCTTCAAAACACAACTAGGAGCTTTGAAAAAAGATAAGTGGTGTATATGCATATTCGTCAAGATAGAGTTTATCAAAGTAACTCTCCCCCTTATTGAGAGCCCTCTACCATTCCAAGCAGACAGTCTATCCCTAAACATCTTAATAACAGGCCTCCATAATGACTTACGTCTTTAGTTAGAACCAACGCAGATGCCTAGAAATTTGAAAGAATGAGTACCAACTCGACACATGAGGAACTGAGCAGCTGCTCTCAAAATGAAATCCTCCACTCCTATACCAATCAGACTACTCTTGGAAGAATTGATTTCCAACCCAGATATCATAGAAAAACCTTTTAGTATAGCTTTGAAATCCCAAAAATTACTCCAATTGTCGTCAGATAGTAAGATTGTGTCGTCGACAAACTGCAAAATTTCATAGTTGTAAGTGTTGTTTATCTTAAATCCTTTCAATACTCCGGATTCAGAAGCCTTCCTTACCATATATTCAGAAGCCTACCTTAAATCCTTTCAAATCTGGTTGTTAGTAATCACCGTCATTTAACAGGAAAGATGGTTGTTACATTTCAAAAAAGAAGGATGAGTAAGTATAATGGTTTCATGCAGTTTAATCATGTTATTTCATCATGTTATTTCTTCTTATTTAATCATGATACTTTATGTAGTTTGTGTAAGAAAAGATGATTGTTACCTTATAATATCTTATCTCTTCTTTTTATTTAATTATGTTATTTCATGTAACGAAACAATAATGTTTCCTATTGTCATTTAATAGAGAGCGTTCATGAATTTATATTCTTTTTAAAACAATTTACTCTCATTTATTAAATTTTGGCCTGTGTTTTAGTCTTTTGAAATAACTCTCACCTAAATTGCATTGAACGTTTTGTCTAATTGTCTTTGTGATTTTGTTTTTTTTTTTTTTTTAATATTTTTTCTGTTATGATTTTTTTTTTTTTTTATTTATACATTGTGATTTTGTTTCTTTAGTTTCGTTTGGCTTTGTTTTTTTAAATTTTTTTAATTGATTCTTTCTATTATTATTTTTTTTTTTTATTATCTATAGCTATAGGGTTATTTTTTATAGAATCTATAACTATAGGTTAAGAAGATATAAATTTTTGAGTTAAGATATTTTTCTTTTCGATTTTACCTTTTAAAATTATATTTTATTTTAAATGCTAAATTACCTGCAGGGTCCTTTAAGTTATTTAATTGTAACACTTTACTCCTTTATGTTTGTTTTGCTTCAAGTAGATCCTTTAAGTTATTTTAAAATATCAAGTTAGTCCCTTAAGTTGTTTTTGTAACGCTTTAGTCCCTTTTTTAAAAATCTCCGTTAAAATAAATTGTAAACTCATATACCTTTTGAACTGGTTTTTCGCGCTGATCATGAATATGTAATTAGTTTTGCGTTTGATTGTGTATTTTGGTCGGATCGATGAATTTTTATTATGTATTTCGTCCATTTTCAACTAATTCTCATGAATCGTAACTTGTTTGATAAATTTGATTACATATTCATGATCAGCGTGAAAAACCAGTTGAAATGATATATGAGTTTGTAATTTATTTTAACGGAGATTTTTAAAAAAGGGAGCAAAGCGCTACAAAAACAACTTAAGGGACTAATTTGATATTTTAAAATAACTTAAAGGATCTACTTGAAGCAAAACAAACATAAAAGACCAAAGTGTTACAATTAAATAACTTAAAAGACCCTGCAGGTAATTTAGCCTATTTTAAAATTTAAAAATAAAACACTAATAAAAAGATGCAGTTTTTTTTAAGGTGGTTAATCTAAGTTGTTATATATAATCTTCATCCAACAAGCACATTTAATTATAACTACTAAAAGTTGGTTTTTCCATTCCCATTATACCCTACCCTATACAGTTACCTATGTAATCGTTTACTTAAAAAAATTTGTTTGATACGTGAAGAAAAAAACTGCTATATATTAAAGGGTGGTTTTATTTCATCACATTTATAATAAACCAATTATTTATGTCACTATTTATCCTTCAATAGAGAAAAACTGAAAATCTACAGCAAAGAATATAGTGAACAATAAAATGATAAAGTTGAGTATTATTGTGAAAAATTATATGCTAATAATTTGTCTATAACAATATATAATATAAATTCATCCATAAAAATATACCATTTTACCCTCAATTTAATAATAAATTGTTGAAATAAAAATTATAAATTATATATCAAGCGGTTATTTTTTATGAAAAAATTACGGAACGGTTTTAAAAGAATATTTGAACGGTTATAGACATAAAATATATCTATTCCAACTTCTATTACAAGAATATATTTCTTTTATTTTTTTCTCTCACTCATTCTCCATAATTATCTAACCATCATATATTTATTTAAACTTTCCTTTCATATTTTTTCTCTTTTTCTCCCATTTGTTCTTTATCAACATTGCCACGTTAGTTTTTTTTTTTTGTAAGCAAGTTATATTAAAGAGAGAACTAAGGGTTCTCAAAACCTGTTACAAAAGGGAAACGAGAATACAATACACAAAAACTCGACCCCGAAAAAACCGAAAACTGGTAACCAATTGATCTACGATAAAAAATACATCAGATCTTTACAAAATTCGTAGAAGTTACAATTGGAATTCCCAATTTTCCCAACAATGGACCATCTCCAAACCGAGACTTTAATGTCCCAAACCACATCAAGGACATTCCAACCTTGATTCTAAAAAATTATCCTATTTCTAATAGACCAAATGTTCCAGCAAATTGCCAACCAGAAGATACCCGCTTTCCGATGTTTCACTTTGTGAAGTTTACAAAAATCAACCCATCTCAAAAAGCTATCCGAAAAAGACAACGAATCTTCCGAAAAATCCTCTTCCAAACCAATCCACTCCCTAATATCCCTCCAAACTAATTTCACTACTATACACGACAAGAATGTATGTTCCAACGTTTCCTCCTCCGCCGCACAAAAAACACAAAGCGGAGAAATATCATGAGAAATAATTCCAAAAAGCTTTAACTTATCTCTTGACAGAAGCCTCTTCTTACATAACCTCCATCCAAACGCTTTTATTCTAGCCGGCACGTCCATCTTCCACAGAAATTTCCACGGCATGGCAGTACTAAGAAGAGAGTCCGTAGCAGGGTGGACAGAACTGGAAGCAGGGCCTACAAGACTGACCGTAGCAGCGCGAACAGTTCTGGAGCTGTGCTGAGAAATGATTTTCGCGCCTCCTGCCACTGTGTAACCGGCAGTAGGGTCTGGGCTCCAAACAATCTTGTCCGAAATGGAAGAAGAAGATGGTTCGTTGTCTTGAATAAGGCCGAGCAAAACTTGCAAGTCAGAATTAAAAATAAAATTTACATGGTTTGCCTTCACTCCCAAATCACCCCATTTCCATTCTCCTCCTTCCCATCCTCCCATACAAGCCACCGAAACATCTTTCAATTCGGATATCTCAAAAAGATTAGGAAACCGATCCTTCAAGGCGATGTTTTCCATCCAAATGGAATGCCAAAAAGAAGTTGTAAATCCATTACCCATAATGAACTTAGAGTTCTTCACGAGAATATCTTCCCCGTACTTGTTTTCCACCGAAACCAAATCCCTCCACCATTCCGAAAGTTTAGATCTATTGAGTACACTACCTTTAACCAAGCACAAAGGAACATCGTCATAACGAGCTTTCAAGACACGATATCAAAGCATATCCGACTGATTTATAATTCTCCACTTCCATTTAAGAAGAAGAGAGGCATTGAATTCATCAATCCTTCTAATGCCCAATCCTCCTTTGGAAATAGGAAGGCACACTTCCTTCCACCCCACCCAATGAATACTCTTTTTTTCCTCCAAACCTCCCCACAAAAAATTACTTTGTAATCGAGTGATCTCCTTGACAACCTTCACCGGCATCTTGTAAAAAGAAAGCCAAAAAATGGAAAGAGTACTTAACACCGATTTAAGAAGAGTAATTCTACCACCGAAACTAAGAAACCGACCCTTCCAACTCGATAACCGAGACCTAATCTTATTCACTAACGGAGACCACGAGGAAATCCTTCTCGGGTTAATTCCAATAGGAATCCCAAGAAAGCAAAATTTATTATTCTCCAACCTACAAGAGAGAAGAGAAGTCGCCGCTTCCATGAAACCACTATTAGTATTAATGCCAATAAGCTTACTTTTGTGGAAATTAATCCCCAATCCCGAAATCCACTCAAAACACCTTAACACCGCCTTGAAAGCCCATATTTAATTCCAACTACTCTCACCAACGAGTAACGTATCATCCGCAAATTGGAGAATCTCCACTTTACAATCCCTATTAAAATACGCTCCTTCGTAAACACCTATTTCCACCGCCTTGTTAACCAATCTCGTTAACCCTTCCGCCACAATAACAAAAAGGAAAGGGGAAAGAGGATCCCCTTGCCTTAAACCCTGCTCCACCACAAACTCCTTAGTCGGGCTCCCGTTTACTAGAACCGACATTTGGCTAGTAAAAACCAACAACTCCATCCATTTCATCCATCTACTCCCAAACCCCATACTCCCCATCATTCTTCTAAGAAAGTTCCAATTAACCTTGTCATAAGCTTTTTCGAAATCCACTTTAAATAAAATACAACTCTTTCCTTCCCTTTTATAATAATCGACCAACTCATTCGCTATCAAAACCCCATCAAGAAGGTGTCTTCCTGGAATAAACGCCGTTTGGCAAGAAGAAATCAAGGAACCAAGGACCAATTTCAATCTCCCCGCCAAGAGTTTAGAAGCCACCTTATATATACTTCCTACCAAGCAAATCGGTCTATAATCATCAAGGTCCAAAGGATTCGATTTTTTCGGAACTAAGGTAAAAAAAAAAGAAGTAATTCCTTTTGACAAGAAATTACCCAAGTACAATCCTTCAAAGAATCTAACGAAATCCTCCTTCAAAAAGAACCAACATTTCCGAAAGAAAAGAAGAGTATAACCATCGGGACCCGGACTCTTCGACCCAACACAACTCCACACCTCTTCCTTCACCTCCTCTTCCAAAAACGGGGTTTCAAGAAACTCACATTCCTCCGGACTAATCCGATTAAAGAACCCCTCTTCCATAGTAGGCCTCTCAACATCCTCTTCGGAAAATTTTTTAGAGAAGTGCTCCAAACCGCCTCCTTCACGGAGCTAACCGAGTCAAGGATACCATTACACGAAACAATGGACCCAATGTGGTTACAGGTCCTCCTCTCCTTCATTACCCTATGGAAGAACCGGGTGTTATTGTCCCCATCATTACTCCACTTAGTGATTTACTATCATTCATATAGTGAAAGAAAAAATCATTTCTTACATTTGGATGACAAAATGAAGTAAAAGTGCTCTTGTACAGAAACATTAATACCCTGTTCTTCTTTTCTACTTTTTTCTTTAATTTGAATTTTATTTTTTAATTTATTTATTAATTTGAATTTATTATTTAGATACATGTAAATTTAATTTAATTTAGATAAAAATATCTTCACGCGTTAGCACAATAAAAAAAATGGATAAATGGGCACGGAGTGCCCGTTTAGACGCTAGTATTATAATAATATAAAAACTTATAAACTCAAATATACAAATTTAATATTTCATAATTCATAAGTTACAATATTATAATAACTCACAGGAATCCAAAATCATAAATTATAGCAAATATAATAATAACACAAATTAAAATAAGTCATAACAATCCATAATTTATTTATTTTAAGGAAGTCAATTTGTCATAATCTTGATATTCATATCCATCCCCATCTTCTCTTTTTTTTTTATATGCAAACTTCAATAAAAATGAGAGATTAAGAGGGTCTCTCACCCAAAATATTACAAACAACAAAAGCTTTCACAAGCTTAAACCAGACTAAAACAAAACAGACCAGAAGCAAAGAACACGGATAGAAACAGCCCCTTCCCCCTCCACTTTAATGCAAATATGAAAAAAGAACCAACAAGCACAACCTCCACATCCCATAAAATACGAAAATTCTAACATGAGGGAACATATTAAAATAGCATACCATGGATAACCACCTAACAAAAAGCTTAGACCGAACCACAATGATTTACAAGTGAGAGCAGTTTCCAACCTTCCAAATGAATATTTCAAACTTCTCAACACTAGATTGAACAAGCTCCATTTCTCTAAACTCCATTATAGTAAATCAAGAGGGAATTTAGTCCAATCATATAAATTGCATTTTATCCTACCGTTCTTCCCAACCGCTAACCACCTCCAAGAGGAAGCTACAATGGAGTGGAATATGTTGCCGACGTTACAAATGCCGTCATTGAACACGATATCATTCCTACTCCTCCAAACACTTCAACAAGAAATCAACCATAAAGAGGCTAAAGAACCCATGGAACTCTTTCCTTTAAAACTTACTAACCAGGTCAAAAAGTGTACCGCAATCCGTTTCGTAAATGCCGTCGATTTGCAGCCATTGACATACCTTGCTCCAAACCTGTCTCACCTTTATGCACTCGCAGAAAATATGGGCTGCTTCCTCGACCTCCACAAAACATAAAACGCACACCTTCTCATGGACATTTGTTATGATTCCTCTTTTCTCTAAGTTGTCCCTTGTAGGCAACCGATTCAGAAACAGGTGCGAACCAAAAATTTAAACTTTAAATGGAGCCGAAGAACTCCATAATCGATCCATCACTGTAGTGGTCGGTTCACTCAACAACTCCGCAATATTGTTAAGAGAGTAATAGGAATTCACCGAAAAACCATAGGAATAGTCAAGTTTCCACTTCCAAACACCGTTCCTGTCGGCTTTTAAATCCATTGATCTTAACAATATTCCAAGCTCCTCAATATCCGTATCACGGTCCGGATAGTAATCAAAATCACTATTAGAAATCTTCCATTCCCACCGACCATTTTCCCAATAGCCAACATCACTAACAACCCCCTATTTATCCACTGCAGCCTGGAATAAGTTTGAAAAAGTGTACTAAGAGTCGAGGTCCCTAACCATTGAACATTCCAAAAAAAAGCAGAATTTCCACTCCCCACAACACAAGACAGATTACCAGTAAAGCGAATAAATTCGGACAGAGTCCCTGCCTTAAAAACATCACACAACTATGGCGAATCCCACTTCTGCCTTTGATTCGGTCCACCATCCACCGTTCCTTCAATGACTCTTCGCTTCAAGTCTTCGTATTTGTCCCACAGAATTGGTCTCCACAGTTCCGAGCCTTCTTGAATGAATTTCCACAGCCATTTGGCAATAAGAGCATTATTAAACCGAACACATAAGCCCACCTCTGTCCTTAGGATTACATATTGATTCTCAACTCACCCAAGGGATAGCAAACTTCCTCGAAGATCCCGCCCACAGAAAATTGCGTTGGATTGTAATGATATTCTTAATAATCAAAGTCGGTGCCTTATAAAACGAAAGGTAATGGATATGCATGTTCCTAAGTACCGAATTGATTAAAGTGACCCTGCCGCCAATTGAAAGATTTCGACCAATCCAAGCGGATAACCGAGCAGTAAGACATCTCAGGATTGGTTGCCAAAAATTCAGCTTTCTGTGGTTGCCTCCTATAACCATCCCAAGAAATTTGAATGGCACTGCACTAGTTTGACAATGCAAGAAATTTTCTGCAGCAGTCATAAATTCACTCTCCGGACCAATGCCAAACAAACAACTTTTCGAGAAATTAATTTTCAAACCTGATAAAACTTCGAATGCCCTAAGAACAGATTTAATCGCCCATAAATTATGACACGAACCGTCACAAACAAGAAGCGTATCATCTGCAAATTACAGGATACTAACAGATACAGATTCGTGAAACTTGAAGGCAGAGAGAAGATTCAAAGATAACGCATTACGAACCAAAGCAGCGAGGCCTTCCGAAACAATAGCGAAGAGAAAGGGGGATAGGGGGTCCCCTTGTTTTAACCCTCTCGAGACTTTGAAATCCACGGAAGAACTACCATTAATCAACACCGAATAATGACTATTGTACACGGTTCCTTTGATCCATCTCAACTAATTCACGCCAAAGCCCATCTTCAGGAGCATAGAGTCCAGGAAATCCCATTCGACACAGTCGTAAGCCTGGACAAAATCAACTTTAAACATCAAACATTTCCTCTTCTTTCTACGCGCCCAGTCAATGGTTTCGTTAGCCACAACAATACCGTCCAAGATCTGTCTTCCCGGTATGAAAGTCGTTTGCGATGGAGAAATGAGACTACTAATAACACGGTTGAGTCTTGCCACCATCATCTTGGAAATGATCTTAAGAATGCAGCTTATAAGACTAATAGGCCTAAAGTCTCCAAAAGCTTGAGGGTCATCAATTTTCGGAATGAGAGAGATGAACGAAGAAACGAAAACCTTAGGAAGATAACCAGTCCTGAAAAACTCAAGGACACAGTTGGTAATATCAGGGCCGATGATGTCCCAACAAACATGTATGAAATGGAAATTAAATCCATCAACCCCAGGGCATTTGTTTATGTCACACTGCAGCACTGCTTCATGAACTTCTTCAGCAGAAAAATCTACCTCCAAGTTTTCCTTATCTATCTCGGACAATTTGTGTATATCCCTTATATCGCACGTTGGACGTTTGATGCTACTAGAGGATAATTTCTGATGGAAGAATTCCATTGCCGCCTGTTTGACAGTAGCAGGGTCGTCCACCAGAGTATCGTCCACCATCACCCCAGACACGAAATTCTTCCTGCTTCGAGATTTCGACGAAGAGTGAAAGAATTTGGAATTCAAATCACCTTCTAACGTCCATTTAGACCTCGACTTTTGATGCAAGATACTTTCCTTAATGCGGAGATTTTTCCACAACTCTTGTTGTGCTTGACATCTCTGTTCGAGCAGGGCAGTAGGTAAGTTGCAATCAATCCCTTCCATCTCAAGCTCAATGTTGTTGAGAATAGCCACCCCTTCTTCAATACAAAGATCCATCCTTCCAAAAACGTTCGCATTCCACCACTTGAGATTGTCCTTCAACGCCCTGAATTTCTTCACTAAAATGTTGCCATAAGAACCGGTAAACACGAACGAATTCCAACAGTTCTTGACAAAGTTAAAGAAGTCCTTATGTTCAATCCAACAATTAAGGAACCTAAAGGGTTTAGGTCCCTAATTAAGAATATTAGAAATGAGCCACAACGGACGATGGTCCAAAATATCACGATCCCCCACCACTTGGTTCTTGAGCTTCCATCTATCAATCAAAGATTCATCCACCAGAAATCTATCAATTCTACTTCTACACTACCCATTAGGTTTGAACCACGTGAATCTACTCCCCGCCATGTTCAAATCAATCAGATTTAAGCTCTCAATGAAGAAATTGAATTCGGCCATCTCTCTTTGATTAGAATCTCCCAACCCTTCCCTTTCCTCTGCATTTTTAACGGCGTTGAAGTCTCCTCCTATTATCCAACTCCCCAAAGGCAACTTTTCCTTTAAAGACAATATCTCACTCCAAAGGCTCCTCTTCTCCGATAAACCGAAAAGAGAACACATGTTTATAACATAAATGTTAACACCTTTCCACATAAAGTTCATTCCCAAGTAGCCTTTACCTTTGAAACTGGATAAGGCCACCAACAAATGCTTCTTCCAAACTATAAGAGTTCCACCCGTTTGACCCTCTGAATTCGCAGTAGACCAATCAAAATCTCCGCCACGCCATAAACTACTAACAACCGAATCCTTCATAGATTGAATCTTAGTTTCTTGAATAAAACATAAATCAGCTTGCCCTTTAAAAAGAATACTGTTAATTCTCCTCCTTTTGAGCGAACTTCCGCATCCACGAACATTGAAGGTCACCATATTCATGGATCAATAATTCCAACATTCCTCTTAAGAGATCTAGCCTTTTTGTCCCCGGATTCTAACCTCCTAATTATACCAAAGAAAACTTCATCATCCTCTTCCCCCTCAATACCCAACAATTTCATGTTATTCCATATTCTCACTGGCACGTCTTCCATGACCTTATTAATCCTCAAATTACCCCTAGCAACATCAGAATCAGAAATAAAAACGTACCTATAATCTTCTTCAGTCCTAAGCACAGCAGCATCCGACCGAATATGCGCCTCAGAATCATTTTCACAGAAGAAATTAGATTTCGTAGGATAGGGGTCTACAGAGAGGAGAAGAGAAGCGAAATACGAAGGGGAGTAAGGGATATTGACTTTCTTATATATATCAGTAATCTTCTTTTTCCAATTTAATTTTGATCCACAACCCTTAACTACATGGTCCTCCACTGTTTTGGAAAAAAACTCTGTATCAGTAGGCCCAACACCCGTTTCTTCAATGGGCTTAAGGATAAGGCCCGCTATGTCTGTAGAGTCCACCACAGTATCCCCCCCATGAGGCAACCCGACAGAATGACCTGCTCTAGTATCTTTAGCCTTAATACCTTGGGGCGTGTTATGTATGCTCTGCAATAAATTAATCCTCTGATGTTTCCTAGGACTGTCATGTACAACCTCGCCAAACGTCCCCTTTTCAGCCGAAACATCAATCATCTTGGGACCCTCAGCTATTCCACCTACCCCTACCTCCAAACTTTCACCCACAAAGGAACTCTCACCTGATCCATCGTTTCCATAAGTTGACTTTGGCTTATTGCATGAAACGTCACTGACAATAGTAAAAGGGGACTTGGTTGTATCCTCCCCACCTTCAGAGTCATCAGAAAAAACGCTATCTCCGTCGTTGCCGGAATGGTCCCCGGAATCAGATGAGGTATTTTCTTCCTTGAAAAGCTTGATACATGAAGTTTCTGGTCCACGCAAAATTTCCACTATATGAATATTAAAAAACATCTGGTTAATCTCAACCTTCACCTCCCTATCTAATTTGCCCATAATCTCAGTTTTAACACGCAACATAGCAAAATCTATACTATCTTTCTTTATTGTTCTCCCATCTCAACCGATATAGGAACCAAATATATTAGCTATCTTTTCAAAAGTTGACCTGTTCCAAGCATGGCATGGCAATCCTGAACAAAATAACCATGCAAATCTTCCAGAATCTACATCCAAGGGGAACCACGGTTTGACCTCAAAAAACCATTTCCCAATCCAATCAGACGCCTCCAATTGAAACTTTCTAAAATCTCCCTCCAAATTGTCCTCTAGAAGACATTTGTTGGCCCCGATTGGAGTAGCCTTCACATTGAATAGGCCCTCCCCGTACATAAGGTTTTGAATGGTATAGGTATCTTTCCCAAGAACTCCATTTTCTCTGACATTGCTCTCCTCCTCATTCACATTATCCACAATATTGTCTTGTGCATTACCTACATCCCCATCTTCATCCTCATCTAAATTCAATTGATCTATAACGACATTTTTAAAAATAGTTACCAAATAAAATACAGATAAAAAATATGGGAGAAAAAAATTGATTCACAACCACAAACCACATTGTACTCATATTAAAACATACCAATATCACTTGAAATTGGTTGGATAGTCATATTTGCAAGGTCATTATGCAATGCTTCCACCTCTACATTAGTTAAGAGGGGTGGTGAATCTTCCAATACCCAACTAGAATGGTCGCCAATTATTTCAATATTGATAGGATCATAACTCTTATATATTGTTTTCCTAAGCACGCATAAATTAAATTTAAGCACATGTATTTAAATATAAAAGATAATGATCAGAGAAAAATAACCAT
Organism: Lathyrus tuberosus; assembly: GCA_022829125.1. Classification (NCBI taxonomy): domain Eukaryota; kingdom Viridiplantae; phylum Streptophyta; class Magnoliopsida; order Fabales; family Fabaceae; genus Lathyrus; species Lathyrus tuberosus. The sequence continues at coordinate 12,396,421 of JALAZF010000088.1, read as the reverse complement.
AATAATACCTATTTTGAAGTCTCAAGTTGTAACGGATAAAGGCTAAATCATTAAGCTTATGATGCTCCAATCTATTTATTTTTTTTGGAATGAATATGAAGGTGCGAGAAAGACACAAGAAAGGGGGGTTTGAATTGTGTATTTACTCTTTCAGTCACTTTTCGCATCTTGTTAATTTGACGCTCAAGAACCTTCAATGTTCATTGAGAGGTTCTGATCAATTAACTAACGAGTATGAGAACCGGATAAGATCTGTTCATAAGATACGATACTCAGAACTTGCAGTGCGGAAGCATATCAGAGGTAGGCTGCAAGGTTCTGACTTTGGTTAATATGAGGTTCTGATATTCAAAGCAAGAGCATAAAAAGAGATACTAAGCAAAGGAGTAAAGGACACATGATATATCCTGGTTCACCACGCGGGCTAATCCTGTCCACCCTCCTCAGGTAATTTCGCCTTGAACACAAGGACTTAATCCACTATAACCAAATCATGATTACACTTGCACGGGCAACAGCCAGTGACTAACTACTTGCACAACTGCACTGTGACTAACAACCCAATGAACCGTTCAGGGATCCAACAGGATATAACATTCATTGACCGAGCAGACCCACTGCTGGGATTTCACAGCTAGCCGTTCAGGGATTCAACTCAATGAATATAACGCTACTGACCATATTTCAGGATTTTCCACAATGACCCTCAGCCATTGTCATCTCAAGTATCTGATCACCGCGTGATCAACTCAAGGGCCTCAACTCACAGCTGAACCGTTCAGGGATCCCATCAGGATATAACGTTCACTTGAGGAGTCTCAATTCATCTAGTTGAATTGGAAAACTGGAGATTACAAATTGTGCTTCTTAATAAGCAAGTTTCTCCTAGGTTTAAGTACAAAGAACACACACATGTGTTCAAGCAAGTTTTGAGCAATCATCTCCTTGCTTTCCTAAGAAACTACAAAGATGTATTTAGATATTATGTGGACTGTCTTGGACAGGGTGGTAATTCTATTGTGAATTATGGTGAGTATGTAACTCACGTGTGATCAGGAGGATCGTGTCGATGTATAATTGTTATTATACATGTGTGTTGTGCATAATTCTTTTCATGCATTCATGATGTGTCTGGTGGAGACAAATCATTGCTCAGTGGGAGTGTATGTGATTTGTCCGGACTCCAATGGGGAGTTATGATGGAGATAAATCATTGCTCAGTGGGAGTGTATGTGATTTGTTCGGACTCCAATGGGTAGTTGTGATGGAGATAAATAATTGACAAGTGGGGTGTATGTGATTTATCCGGATTCTATTAGGAATCGGGTTCGATTGAATGAACCTTGGTGTGTTGGTACCACATGCATTGTGTCAAGTCATTGAGTCACATTGCATTATTATGTGTTGATTGAATCATGATTGAAACGGACCAGTGGGTCGTGATGACGTGTTGTTTATGTGTGATTGTGTGATTACTACTCTTAACATGTATTATACACTGTTAATTATTGAATGTAGTTCTCACCCCTTTGTTGTTTCTTGTGTCTGTGCTTCTTGGAAAGTACAAATAATCCAGGTACTTGAGTAGTGCATGGAGTGTGTGTTGCCTGATCGAGTCTTAGGAGTCGCTCTGATACGTAACACGGGATTTGGGAGTTTTCATTATTTGTTATTCTTTATTTTATTTTGTTACGTATTATTATCCATTTCAAAATGTTGTAAACCACGAGTTTATGTGGATTTTTTATTATATTGGCAAATTGCCGTGATTTTGAATAAAATATTTATTTCCGCTATTTTAATTTATTTATGAGGAAAGAAGAGAATGAATAATTGAGACTTCATGTTATGTTTTAAGTAATGTGACATCCTACTTGTAAGAGAACTCTGATTATTTTCGTATTATTTATATATCTTTTAAAATGGGAAAGTGGGGTGTTACACAATTCAGTTGGAATCGCATTTAATGAGGCATGGAATTGATCGAAGTTATACATCTTGAATATTACATGGTGAGGGTAACGAGAATGCTGAACCGGGGGATAATACGACCTATGCTTCAAACGACAATGGCACAGATACACACGATTATGATCGAGTCAAAGAGATTGCAGAAGCACTTGAAGAATATCTTCAGGATTGTCCCAAAATGTTTGAGAGGTTGGTAAGCGATGCAGAGATACCGTTGTATAAAGGTTGCACTAAATTCACACAATTGTCTGCGGTATTAAAGATGTATAACTTAAAGGCGGGCAATGGATGGTCGGATAAAAGTTTCACATAGTTATTAGCCCTTATGAAAGATATGCTTCCGGAGGATAAAGTTCTTCCCAATCGAACCTTTGAGGCCAAAAAAATGTTGTGCTCTATTGGCATGAGTTATGATAAGATACATGCTTGTCCAAATGATTGCATTTTGTTTCGGAATGAATATGCATCGCTAAATGAGTGCCCTAAATGTTGTGTCTCTCTATATAAGAAAAAAATGTCTCTTGATATTAGCCTCTCAAGCTAGACAAGTGTTCTATGTCACTGATCCGACAAGTACGAAATGGTCTATAGTGATTTTATCTAACAAAGTAATTGATGATAACATTGGAGATCAAGGTGATATTGATATTGATAATGATTCGTATATTATAAGTGATCAAGATGAGAATGTTGGAGTGAGTGAATCATATATTAGAAATGATCATAATGGGGGAATTTGGATCAATCCATCCATCCGTGTTGTTAAGAGACAAGTAGTTCATCTTCCTACCCGGAAAAGAAAGAGATGTTAATAAAGAGGTAATAGTAAAATTATATATTCTGTCATGTATTTTTCATATTTGAGAATGATTATGGATTATGGATTATGGATTATAGATTTATATGTTTGTCATGTGTTTGTCATTTCATATTTATGGATTATGTATTTGTCATATGTTTGTCATGTTATGTATTTGTCATTTCATATTTGAGAATGAATCATGTATTTATGTTCAACTGATTATGGATTATGGATTGTGTATTATGGATTTATATGTTTGTCATGTTATGTATTTGTCATTTCATATTTGAGAATGGATTATGGAATATGGATTATGGATTTATATGTGTTTTTATTTATTACAGGTCAAATGGCTACTAATGAGGAGAACTCACACAATACTTCCAAGAATGATGCTAAAGAATCAATTCATGATACGGAAGGAGATATTTCAAGAGGAATAACAATTATGAAAGGAATAATTTATGCTAGAGACAAGGGAATAAAATACGACGTTCATTAGTGTAGCGGGGAAATTTGTGAGTGTAAACTATTAATTAACTTAACTCAAAAATGCAAGAGTCGCCACTGCACTTTTATTTTATCCAAAAAAGGAAAGGAAAAAGAGCGAACAAAACCTAAAGAGTTCTAAAAAAACAAGAACAAATAGAGAATGGGTAAGGGGGTTGGTTATGTAAAGGGAAGGTTTTACGTACCCAATACATCTATAGTACTCTATAGGAGCCCTTTGATGTATTCATGCTTTTTGGTCTGAAAAAAGGTTTGCTTGAAAAAGAGATTGGGGAGATGGGAGGAGAATTATTTTTTAATATTTTTGTGTTTGGAGAGACTTATCGCCTCATACCAACGTACCCACGATGTGCAATATAGGATCAAAACCCCGTAGTTCGTGGTACAAAGAACAAAAAATTGTTTGTTTTGGTTGATTTTAAGTGTAAAGACAAGTCGTCATTTCTAAGCGAATAATTCCGCTTAAGGAAATGAATCATGTATAAACTTATGAAAAAGTTTAAAAGAAAAAGTGCATAAGGCACAAAAAAGAGTTTGATGAGTTTTTGTATTTTTTATGTTTTTATGAAATGGTCAAAATATGGTTAATATTGATTGAAATTTATTAAAGAAAACAAAGCTTAAAAATGACTTGACCAAAGTCAAGGTTTTATTATGAAAGAGGTGATAGTTTGAAATCAAGAAGGTTTTGAAAAAGGGGGAAGGTTTTGAAAATTGAAGAAGGGGTGGAGAAGAAGTGACTATCCTACTGCATGAAAATAAAAGCTAAGGATAAGAAAGATCGAACCACGTGGACAAGCTCCATACCATAAGTATTTTTCCTTTTTTGATTTGGTCTTGATTCAAAATAAGCCTTCAAAAAGAGGACTCCAAGTATCCAAAATCCAAGGTTTTCCATTACAAACTCCCAAGCATAGGTTAAGATCCTAACTCTAAGTCCAAAAGTCCATAATCAAGAGTATAGGTCCTCCAAAGCAAAGGATAGTGGTCATAGTTCAACAATTAAGAGCACAAGTCTTTTAGTGGTTTAATCCTTTATTAATGTTTTTTAGTCCAAAATGGACAAAAGAAAAAATAAAACACAAGATAAAATGGTCCAATTGGACAAAAGAAAAATAACATAAACATAAACATGATATGATAAATGGCATAAAGCATAAAAAATAAAGAGAGATAGGGAGCGAGAAGGAAAAGTAAAGAAGTTAGAAGTTAGTGGTTAGTAACACAAGGCTCTAGTGCCATAAGCCTTCACTGATTATTCCGTTTCGCTTTATGAACTATAGTGATTAATCAATGCACTTAGGCCAAGGTAAATGAACTTGACAGAAGATTGGTAAAACCAAAGCCTCTACAATGCCAAGTTTCAAAGATTATGGACCTAATGCAAAAGATCAATCACCATTGGGTTGACGCGACCAATCAAGGTCCGGACCACGAAAGTTCAAATTCCGAACTGGATAAAAAGAGGCAAATATTGCGCTATGTTAAGCAATCGCCGAGTAATTTACAGAGTAATTACCCTACAATGAGGTCAGTCAATAGCTCTTTGTGCTAATGCATGCTATATGAACGATATGTAGATCGTCATCCGAAAGCAATACCGCACGAAAAGAAAATAGGTAACGATCTAGTCTTGATCAAGAATTCAACAAAGAAATTATAAGATCCATAAGACTTTCATCGATCAAAAGAAAAGAGAAATAGATGAAGAGAAAGCCAAATTAAACCACACAATTATGTGATCTAAGGCTAAGAACAAAAGGAAAGGGAAGAAAATGGAAAAGGAACCAAAACAGTCCCAAAAACAAGCCAAAAAATACATTTTGTTTTGAAGTAACCGGTTACTCACCAGAAGTTAACCGGTTACTTAGTTCAAAATAGCGCAGTTTTTTCAAAATTAACACAGAGTAACTGAATACTTACCAGACGTTAACAGGTTACCCTGCACCAGAATGCAGAAAATTGTTCAAAATTCAGCATGATCCACTTTCAAAACTGTTTACAAACACTTTGTGATCATGGAACTGAAATTGTACAAAATTTAAAGAAAAATCATAGCAAAAACTAGCAATCAAACACAATTACAAGATCCAAAGGATCAAGTAACAAGAATCTCCAAAGATCTACATTATGGAAGATGAAGCTTCAACAAAGGTGAGAGATGAATTACCACTTTAAATCTGAAAACTCCTTCAAAATGCTTCAAGATCTACAATCCAAAGCCTTGATCTACTATAATTGATGAACAAAAACAAGAATGGATGAAGGTTTAGCTCAAAGTTGAACAAGATTCAATGTGAATTCTTGTTAACTTTCAAAGGAAGAAATGTGAGCTTTGGTGAAAATTTGTGGTTGGGAAGAGAATTTGCAAGAGGTTTGTTGGCTATCAAAAGCTTGAAGAATGAATGAAATGAAGGCTCTATTTATAGAGTTTAGGCTTGGAAATTTGGTGGTTTGGAATTAGGCTTGGATGATCAAGATTAGGATTGGAATTTAAATTTGGAGGGAAATCACAAAAGAGTGGTGATTAGTGATGGTACATGGTGGGGAATGATCAAAGTGATGTAGGGGAATTAAAATGAGGTGATCTAGAATATTTCAAACGTGATCAAGGGCTGAGATTGGTGCCAATTGCTGAATTTGAATTTGCTACCATTTTTCAAATTTTCACGAGGGTAACCGGTTACTCACCATAGGGTAACCGGTTACTTAGTGTAAATTTTGAAAAAAATATCTTTTTAATACACTGCTGTGGTTCGGCTCGATTCTTTTGCTCGTCAAAGTTGGTATGGAAATAAACACATGAACCTTGGAGTCTTTTGAATAATAATCAATTAAATCTTGGAAACTCTTGATCAGATAATTTTTTAATTAATTGCGGATCAACTTTGACTTTATTCAAATGAAATACATTCGAGCTGAGGGACTGATGTTTTTGGTATTTTTAACCTGTTCTTCCCCTGAAAATGTTAGTGAAAGAAAACAAAATATTTTTGGATTTTAATTAAAGGTTAGTAAACATAAACAAATTAAGCAATGAAACAACTAACAAACACACACAAATCCCAAAGATCCCTGCAAGGCACAATCCTATAGAAGAGGGAACCAATGCGTGATCTTGTTTGTGGTATGAAATGCAAAAGAGAAGCAAAGAAACTTAGGGGCAAAAATTAGGGTATTACAGCTGCCCCTATTTAAGTTTCTTCTATTCGGAGATACGAAGATCGGCATCTTGTCTCGACGAGATAGGAGAGACTTAAATATAACAACAAACAAATTTTTGGCCCTAAGAGACCACAAAATGATATGATCATGCAAATGATATGCAGACACAAGACCACTGTGAGGAGAGAAACGCCACAGGAGACCATCAAAAACTGGGAGCAAAGAGAAAAGACCCCACCGGGAGAAAACAAAAGAGGCAAAACACAACCTAACAAGGGAGTAAACAAATCTCCACTAGGGAAGAGCAAGGAGTTGTAGCGAGCGATTTTGGACGCGGTTCTTAAGTGCTGGTCGCTCTCTGCGGTTGAGTTTTAACTACAGGTCGATTCATTTTTTATCCTATTGTGAGCTGTTGAAGGAAGGGAAATAGATGTCTCCAATTAACCCTGCTTTGCATACTGAGTTTAAACAGCGGTATGTTAGGTTACGAATGCTATCAATGTGGGGGGGACCTTTGTACTGGTTATTTGTATTTTCGCCAATACGGTTTTCTCTCTCTTTCTAGGACTTTCTGGCGGGGAACAAGGATTAGGATGTTAGGACTGATGCTTTTGATAGATACATGAGAGTATGGGGTTTTGGGTTTTTGTTTAGTGTGCTCGCTAAGATTTTTCTTTCAATCTTATGCCTATGTATTCTCGTTTACCAAAACAGGGAAATCAGAGCGTTCGTAGTTCCTCCTATTCTATGGGAGGAAGTGGGTGTTTTGGTGTCTTGTTCAAAGCCCAAGACGTGAAGCGAAAGGTGATTTGTATCTTGTTCAAAGCCCAAGATGTGAAGCTAAAAGTTTGTTTGTATCTTGTTCAAAGCCCAAGATGTGAAGCTAAAAGTGTTGACCTTAGAGAGAATTTGTCATCTCTAAAGGGGTCTGTTTGTCACAACTGTTGGGTGACCTACTGTAAAGAAGGATTACTTTAACCGGGATTCGCGGATCCTAGCAATGCCATAATTTCCTTTATAGGGGGTTTTAACCTGAAAGAGAAGACTTTAACTCAGTGTAGAGCAATGTCATCTTTCCTTAGGAATTTCTCATGCTAAAAGAGGGACAGTGGCATGGATGTAGATGATCCAGAGGCTTGCCGCTTACAGGGATTAGATGAAAGGGAAAGAGTTGTTGATGTTTGTGTACTGTGAACGAGGCACAGCTTTTATGCTAAAAGGTTAATTGGATTAACCAGTGGTTTTCTTATATAAAGCCTAAGAGGAGGCTAATATGTGTCTCGTACAAAGCCCGAGAGAGAGGCTACAAAGGGGTTGTGACTCAACGAGGGAATCTTTTGGTATCTCATATAAAGCCCGAGATGGAGGCTATTTGACTCAACAAGAGAATTTTTTTGTATCTCGTACGAAGCCCGAGATGGAGGCGAAATTTGTTTGGCTCAATAAGAACCTTTTTGTATCTCGTATAAAGCCCGAGATGGAGGCAAAAGAGGTTATGGACTCAACGAGGGAGTCTCTTATGTGTCTCGTACAAAGCCCGAGAGAGAGGCTAAACGTTGTTTGACTCCGCTGGGGAGAATCATTTATACAAAGCCTAAGAGGAGGCTAGCTTTATTGGAGAAGGATCATTATACAAAGCCTAAGAGGAGGCTATGGTTACTGTTTCAGTTAAGTGACATGTCCAGTATACTGATTTTAAAGAGAAAATCAGTTCTTATATGAGCAACACTGTACTCATGGATTTGATTCAAGGATCCGGGTTATTCCTGTTCTTTAAGGAAGTGGGAAATTCGAAGGGTATTGAGACTGTCTGAGTCTACGGGTTTTCTTCCTATTTTTCGAAGGGGTCACTTGAGAATGTCTTTGAGACTCAAGGAGATTAGACTGTCCGAGTCTAGAGTTTTGTCTTTTGTACTATGCTTTGAGAAACAGTAGTAGACTCTTTGAAAGGACTGTTCTATGCAGATGACTAATTTCTGTTCCTATACCTCTAGGAGGTCGTCGGGATAATTTGTACGAAGCCCAAGAGGAGGCTGGAAACTTTTAAGAAGCCGACGGGTCCTTGTACGATGCCCAAGAGGAGGCTATCATTCCCGGAGGAAGAGATCATTATACGAAGCCTAAGAGGAGGCTGTGTGTAACGCCCCGGTTTTGTTAGATTTATTTAATAGAGTAGATTTAATTGGTTTTGGTTTTATATTATTTTATTTTTGACTTTTATTTGACAATATGTTATTTTTCATCATTGTTTATGTTTTATCGCATTTTGAGAGCGTTTGCGAGATATTTGAGTGTAGGGGTATTTTGGTCGTTTGGGTAGTTAGATATTTTGTTATAAAAAGAAAGAAAAAGAGAGAAAAATAGTAAGAAAAGAGAAAGAAGAAGGAAAAGAGAAAAGGAGAAGAAGAGGAGAGAAAAGAAGAGAAAAGTGGAGAAATCGCGGGAACTCCGTTTCAATCGCGAATAATCGGGTAAGGGTGAGAAGTTTCAATTATATCTTGCTTGTGTATGTATATGTGTTATTTGTTGTGATTGTTTTAGCTGTTTCTCGACTTTTTCTTATCGATTGAAATTAGGGACGATTTGTAGAAATCGATGTTTTCACGGATGAATTGATGAAATGTATGCCTAAATGTGTTCTAACATGTATTTTTGGGTCATCGGGGGTAATACTATCATATGGGATGAAGAATTGGATCATTTTGGGGTTCCAAATGCGTTTTTGAGAAATTCTGGTTCGTCCAGATTCGCCAGGCGAGTTGCTGGCGAGTTCGTTTTGCCAGGCATTCGCCAGGCGAATTTGCCTGGGACAGCAAAAACAGTATTTTAGTGTTTTGGCCATAACTTTTGAACCGTAAGTCCGTTTTGGTCCCCGTTCGAAGCGTTAGAAAGCTTATGAAATGTTCTTGCTTTTAAAAATGGGTTGGAGGTCAGTAGATGATTTATTTAAGTCGTGATTTTAAAAAGGTGTTGGGTTGTCGGGTTTTTATATCGTTAAATGTGCACAATTGTTGTGTTATCGTGTTATATGCTTTTGATATGTAACGTGTAGCTTGTGTGTTGTTATGTGATGTGAATACATGTAATAAGATGTTGTGATACGGTGTTGTGATGTGATGTTGTGAGAATGTTGTTATTGTGCGGTAAATACATGGTTTGATGTGAAATTCAATGTGTGTTGTGTGGTGGCATTTATGGTTTGAAATGCATTGTTTGAATTGTTTGCAATGCATGAATGTGATGATGTTGAAGCATGTGACAAGTTGTTGTAATTGTTGTGGTTGTTGATTTGTGGCCTAAGGGCAAGAATATGCAATGTGTGGTATTTGATTATTTATGCATGATTATGGATGTGTATGTGGGTGCAATGTGAATGTCATGAGTCATTGTATGCAAAACATCATAATATGCATTGTTGAACGTCCTGAATGGCGGTTTGATTCCAGAGGGAATCTGTTATATCATCGTGTGCCTCGAAAATATGAGGCGATGCTTGAGGACTGAAAGCGATGAATCTGCTATAACATCGTGTGCCTCGAAAATATGAGGCGATGCCTGAGGACCGAAAGCGATGGTTATAGACGATTGTGTGCTCCTGTGGAGACCTAAAGCAATCCTTAACGTCGTGTGCCTCGAAAATATGAGGCGATGCCTGAGGACCTAAAGCGACGGGTGAACATCGTAGGCCCGACGGGGTGTTACTTGAGATTCTCAGTAACGAGCGATGGTTCCAATAGTTCCTGAGTGAACTGATGATGAGACATGTGACATTGGAAGTCGGCACCGCATGGCATGTGCATAGATTCGTGGTGTCGATCTATGTGTATTTGCATAAATCATGAATTAATTGTGCATGGAAATGTGATTGTGATTGATGAGATGAAATATGTGCAATTGTATTGAATGGTATATGTTTGATTGATTCTGTGATTATGTGTGGGAAATTGTGAAATCATTGAATATGTGTTTAGAATTATGATTGGATTGGTAAATTGACATGCATATGTGATAAATGCATTGGTTGTGAATAATATGTTTTATGCGTAGACATATGCTATGTGATGTGTGATGTGTTTCTATATGTGATGACTTGGTACGCCTTATGTGCAATTACGTGATTATGTTGGTGTAATTGTTATATGTTATGTGGTTGGATGTTTAGAAACATGTTATACGGCTGTGGCTTGCTATATGCATTGGTATGTGATGGGTGAGGTGAGAATAATAGTGTATGTGATATTTATGTGTTTTTGCATATTATTATGCAATCTTGGTTTAGTTGTTATTTCTCACCCTTCTGCTGGAATATGCTTTTTATGGCATAGTGCAGATTGTCAGCTTTAGAGGCGTGGAGGCAAGTGGACGATTTAGATCTTCGTTTGCTTAGGTCTTGGTGTCTGCTCTGATACGTAGCACGGGAGTCGGGGAACGTTTTGTTATATGTATATTTTGTTGAATATATTTTGTATTTATATTTTGATGTTACAAAACCATTTATTTGTAAAACAAGTCAGTTATGGATCTTTCCGCTTTATTTCATAATTGACATTTCCTTTAATATGAAAAAAAAAAAAGTTTCTCCTTTGAGGGTATTCTATTTTATGCTATGTATCAAATGTATGAGCAGGGATGATGTTTTGTTTATTTAAATGTGGCATTCCTGTTCCTGTCGGAAAAATAAATTTTTAGTTACTCTGATTTTATTTATGTATTATTTATTCGCGATGGGAATTGGGGTGTTATATTAGTGGTATCAGAGCAGGTCGGTCCGTCCGGCCAAGTTGTTGAGTCAGTTGGTGTGACAGTCGAATACTGTCGATGTTGTTTGTTCCTTAGTACGTGATATGTGTGTGAAACACTATCAGTGCTTTCTGGTTTTTCTAATCCTTTGTCTTCAGGTGTTAGAATGAGATAAGTGGGGGAGAAGCTGGAACTTCTCCAAGTTGCTTCAGGTGTGGAGCGTTGACTCGGTGTGTTATGAATTGCAAGAATTTAAGTGTGGTTGGGACAGTGTTGTTCCCGGTTTAAGAGGGGATGCGGAGGTAAGGTTTATGTCAACTAAGGATTTGTGCCTTAGGTAGTTTTGTGCGCAGGATGTAAGGAATGCTATTATAGTTGAGTAAAGACGGTTTATGCCCCATCATGATTGTCGGCTGTCTATTGACAAATTGAGGAACTGATCACCCTTAATCTCTTGTTGATAGTAGACGGAAATTATGTTGGATGGAATAGACGTGTCTTTCCGGCTTTGATAGTGGGTGTAATGAATTGTTGGGAATTTGAAATGTGTTGGTTTGGAAAAGTTGGATTTGGAGGGGTGGAAACCATGGAAATGCAGCAGAAATTCTGGTTCTGGTGTGATTCGCCAGGCGAATTAGGAATTCGCCAGGCGGATTAGGTCTCGCCAATAGTTCGCCAGGCGAGGTGCTGGCGAAGGGAGATTCGCCAGGCGAAATAGGAAGTCGCCAGGCGAAATCGGAAAGACAGAAATGTGTTAGCTACTGGAAGTTTGGGTTTTCAGAAAAATTAGGTTTCGCCGCTTGTTCGCCAGGCGAAGGGCTGGCGAAGAGGTATTCGCCAGGCGAAATCTTGACTCGCCAGGCGAATCTGGATGTTTTCCAATAATTGACTTTCCTTCAAAAATTCATATATTTTGACTCGGGTGTCCGATTTAAGCGTTCTTTATATCGATATGAAGCTATGAAAGTATTCTATGCTGTAGAAAGTGAAATTATTGTTCATGAGATGGATTGAAGGTTTTGGTATATTGGTCAAGTTGGAAGGTAACTGAGGGAGAATGATTGGGTATTATTAATGATTGTGCTCCGAGAGTAAAGTGTGAACTCAAATTTGACGAAGGTGAAGATGTGAGGTTTGGAATCTGCTAAGTAAGTAGGAAAAAAAACTCTTAGGCGATGAAACCAAGGTGTTTGTTATATTTGTGATAATAGTGTTCGGGAAATTGGCAGGAAGTCACAGTGATGAACCATCAGTTGTGCATGGTTTTCGGATGTGTTTTTTAATGGAACATTAAGGCGTTGTCAGAGAGAGCTCCAGCTTTGTTAGTAACAAAAGGGAATGATGATTGAATGGAATAACAAGTATGATTTGTATGATGGTATTGGTATTGAGACTATGGAAAGCGAAACTTAGAGTCCTGGAGAGGTGTGGAATCTTTGGAATTTTAGACCATTAATGGAAATTTTGAGAAAACCTTAAGTGTGGATGTAATATTTGAGAGTTCCTTTGGGATGGTTGTTGCTACATGTTGGAATTTATGGAATTTGGACTGTTAAGAGAAGAAATTGTGTATGGATTACTGGAAGTTGAATAAGGTAACGATTGAGAACAAGTGTCCACTTTCATGAACAGATAACTGGAATGGTTTGGTTGAGTTTGAGTGGAGTTGCAAGTGTTTGGAATGTTTGATAAGAATGGTGAATTGTATGAGTTGAGGCTTTGATCGATTTTATGTGACTGGTTATGTTGTTATCATCAGAATAGACTGGTAATTACTCAATTAAGCTTGTATGTAAGTCTGGACAAGTTTGGATGAGGGCTGGTTTGGTTGGACATTACAACGTGCAGTGATGTTGTTCGGTGATAGTAATGCGTCTGTAATGTTTGTGGAGTATATGAATCATATCTTCCATATTTATTTGGATAAGTTCGTAGTGGCTTTGATTGAGGGTGTTCGGATTTGTTATAAACTCAGAGGAAGAAGCGGTAGAGTGTTTGAGAATTGGATTACAAGTGTTGAAAAGAGCCGAAGTTTCATGCTAAGTTATTCAAGTGAGAATTTTGGTTGAAAAGGTTAGTTTTCTTGGATATGTTATTTCTGTTGATGGTATTGTTATGGATCCATCGGAAGTAGAAGTAGTTCTATATGAGAGGCTCCAAAGTCGGTTAAGGAGATTAGAAACTTTCGGGCTCAGTTAGTTGTTACAGCAGGCTATGGAAGACTTTGCTAAGTTCGTACGTTTGTTATCTCGGTTGACTTGCAAAGGGTGAGTCGTTTGTTTTGGAGGTTCGTTGTGAGTACGTTTTGGTGAGCTGAAGTAGAAGTTGTCTACGGCTCCAGTTTTGATTCGGTGGAATCCTAATAAACCGTTTGTGAGGTATTGTGATGCGTCTTTGATGAGTTTAGTCAGTGTGTTAATGCAAGAGGGTAAAGTCGTGGCTTATGCTTTACGACAATTGAGGATTTATGAAAGGATCTATGCTATTTTGGATTTGGAATTGGTTGCGGTTGTATTGTGTTGAAGTATTTAGAGGTATTATTTTTATGGTTCTCGGCTTGAAGTGTTTGGTAATCGCAAGAGTTTAGAGTGCTTGTTTGGTCTGAAGGAATAGAGTATGAGACGACAAGGAGGGTTAGAATTCGTGACGAGTTATGAATTTAGCTTGGATTATCCTTCGGGAGAAGCTAAGGTTGTGCTTGATGAGTTAAGTCGAAAGTTTTTATGCATGTCTGCTTTGATGGTCAGAGAATTAGAATTATTTGAGCACTTTCGAGACTTGTGTCTGGGGTGTGAGGTAACACAGTAGAGTGTGAGGTTGGGTATATTAACAGTGAACAGTGATTTTGGTGAATATGAGGAAGAGTTAGACTTTGGACGTGAGATTGGTAGTTTTGATGGTTGTGAGTAATCAGAGTGCGCAGTGGAAGCGTGAGGTGGCACATTTTGTATTTACGTGTGGGACTTGTAAGAGTTCACAGGTTGAACATTGAGAGCATGTAGGAATGGTGAGACTATTGGACGTTTCAGAATGGAAGTGTTAGGTGGAAGGTTTGAATATTATTCATGGGCTACTATGTAAATGGATGTTTTGATTGTATGTTCGATTGGTGAATTGTAGCATTGTTGTAGTATGGTTGTGTGACAAGGATGTTGGTGTTCTGGTTTTGTTAATGTTGTTGAGACCTTGTGGTGTCATGGAACTTTATGTTCTTGTTTGTGTTGTGCCTCGTTTCCATGGTGATGGTTCGAGTGTGTGTAGCTAATTCCTGTGTGGGGAATTAGGGGAGTGTTACCTAGGGTAGGGTAACGATCTTGTTGTGTTTCGGTTCTAGAGTGAACCAGTGTGTTGGTATCTTGGCTTTTCTTTGAGTTGTGAGTTTGTCGTCAAGTGCATTGTATGGGCTTTGCATCTTGTCGTGGTTGTTGTCATCGTTGTCGTGTCGTTGTTGTATCTGCTGTTAGCAAGGTGGTTTGTCAGTTTATGGTATTCGTGGTGTGCCTTTGTTGGCATGTTAGTTGGTTAGTCGGATGCGAGAGTCGCGTCCGGAGTCGTTCGTCTCGGTATATTTTCGAGGACGAAAATGTCTAAGTGGGGGAGAATTGTAACGCCCCGGTTTTGTTAGATTTATTTAATAGAGTAGATTTAATTGGTTTTGGTTTTATATTATTTTATTTTTGACTTTTATTTGACAATATGTTATTTTTCATCATTGTTTATGTTTTATCGCATTTTGAGAGCGTTTGCGAGATATTTGAGTGTAGGGGTATTTTGGTCGTTTGGGTAGTTAGATATTTTGTTATAAAAAGAAAGAAAAAGAGAGAAAAATAGTAAGAAAAGAGAAAGAAGAAGGAAAAGAGAAAAGGAGAAGAAGAGGAGAGAAAAGAAGAGAAAAGTGGAGAAATCGCGGGAACTCCGTTTCAATCGCGAATAATCGGGTAAGGGTGAGAAGTTTCAATTATACCTTGCTTGTGTATGTATATGTGTTGTTTGTTGTGATTGTTTTAGCTGTTTCTCGACTTTTTCTTATCGATTGAAATTAGGGACGATTTGTAGAAATCGATGTTTTCACGGATGAATTGATGAAATATATGCCTAAATGTGTTCTAACATGTATTTTTGGGTCATCGGGGGTAATACTATCATATGGGATGAAGAATTGGATCATTTTGGGGTTCCAAATGCGTTTTTGAGAAATTCTGGTTCGTCCAGATTCGCCAGGCGAGTTGCTGGCGAGTTCGTTTCGCCAGGCATTCGCCAGGCGAATTTGCCTGGGACAGCAAAAACAGTATTTTAGTGTTTTGACCATAACTTTTGAACCGTAAGTCCGTTTTGGTCCCCGTTCGAAGCGTTAGAAAGCTTATGAAATGTTCTTGCTTTTAAAAATGGGTTGGAGGTCAGTAGATGATTTATTTAAGTCGTGATTTTAAAAAGGTGTTGGGTTGTCGGGTTTTTATATCGTTAAATGTGCACAATTGTTATGTTATCGTGTTATATGCTTTTGATATGTAACGTATAGCTTGTGTGTTGTTATGTGATGTGAATACATGTAATGAGATATTGTGATACGGTGTTGTGATGCGATGTTGTGAGAATGTTGTTATTGTGCGGTAAATACATGGTTTGATGTGAAATTCAATGTGTGTTGTGTGGTGGCATTTATGGTTTGAAATGCATTGTTTGAATTGTTTGCAATGCATGAATGTGATGATGTTGAAGCATGTGACAAGTTGTTGTAATTGTTGTGGTTGTTGATTTGTGGCCTAAGGGCAAGAATATGCAATGTGTGGTATTTGATTATTTATGCATGATTATGGATGTGTATGTGGGTGCAATGTGAATGTCATGAGTCATTGTATGCAAAACATCATAATATGCATTGTTGAACGTCCTGAATGGCGGTTTGATTCCAGAGGGAATATGTTATATCATCGTGTGCCTCGAAAATATGAGGCGATGCTTGAGGACTGAAAGCGATGAATCTGCTATAACATCGTGTGCCTCGAAAATATGAGGCGATGCCTGAGGACCGAAAGCGATGGTTATAGACGATTGTGTGCTCCTGTGGAGACCTAAAGCAATCCTTAACGTCGTGTGCCTCGAAAATATGAGGCGATGCCTGAGGACCTAAAGCGACGGGTGAACATCGTAGGCCCGACGGGGTGTTACTTGAGATTCTCAGTAACGAGCGATGGTTCCAATAGTTCCTGAGTGAACTGATGATGAGACATGTGACATTGGAAGTCGGCACCGCATGGCATGTGCATAGAGTCGTGGTGTCGATCTATGTGCATTTGCATAAATCATGAATTAATTGTGCATGGAAATGTGATTGTGATTGATGAGATGAAATATGTGGAATTGTATTGAATGGTATATGTTTGATTGATTCTGTGATTATGTGTGGGAAATTGTGAAATCATTGAATATGTGTTTAGAATTATGATTGGATTGGTAAATTGACATGCATATGTGATAAATGCATTGGTTGTGAATAATATGTTTTATGCGTAGACATATGCTATGTGATGTGTGATGTGTTTCTATATGTGATGACTTGGTATGCCTTATGTGCAATTACATGATTATGTTGGTGTAATTGTTATATGTTATGTGGTTGGATGTTTAGAAACATGTTATACGGCTGTGGCTTGCTATATGCATTGGTATGTGATGGGTGAGGTGAGAATAACGGTGTATGTGATATTTATGTGTTTTTGCATATTATTATGCAATCTTGGTTTAGTTGTTATTTCTCACCCTTCTGCTGGAATATGCTTTTTATGGTATAGTGCAGATTGTCAGCTTTAGAGGCGTGGAGGCAAGTGGACGAGTTAGATCTTCGTTTGCTTAGGTCTTGGTGTCTGCTCTGATACGTAGCACGGGAGTCGGGGAACGTTTTGTTATATGTATATTTTGTTGAATATATTTTGTATTTATATTTTGATGTTACAAAACCATTTATTTGTAAAACAAGTCAGTTATGGATCTTTCCGCTTTATTCCATAATTGACATTTCCTTTAATATGAAAAAAAAAAGTTTCTCCTTTGAGGGTATTCTATTTTATGCTATGTATCAAATGTATGAGCAGGGATGATGTTTTGTTTATTTAAATGTGGCATTCCTGTTCCTGTCGGAAAAATAAATTTTTAGTTACTCTGATTTTATTTATGTATTATTTATTCGCGATGGGAATTGGGGTGTTATACTGTGAATACTTCTAAGAAGCCGTAGGGTCCTTGTACTAAGCCCAAGAGAAGGCTAGGTTGCTTTTAGGAAGCCGGTGGGTCCTTGTACGATGCCCAAGAGGAGGCCGATGCTTTTAAGAAGCCGATGGGTCCCCAAACCCCGAGAAATTCAAGGCAAGCTATTCACAAGGAATAGATCAAGTCAGGAAAGTTCGAGAATTTGGAAGAAACTCAAAGATGTCATTCACGGATAATACATTCATCTCTGGGAGTAGAATTTCTTGACAATTCCTAATGAGGACAGCCGAAGAGAAGACTGTATCTGGTGATCCTATTGGGGATCTAGTTGTCTATTTCTATGAATAAACGAAACGGCGTCACCTAGTTCTAGACGTAGTTGCCGGGGAAACTCTAAATATCTATACTATTATTACACAGTTGATATGAGTTTATGAAAGAAGACTTACAGTGAAACAGTCCCACAATACAGTTATATGTATATGAAAGCGGTAAATGAAAGCGATAACCACTTACTCGGTTGTAGAGCTTCCATGCTGTTTGGTTAGTTGTTCAACAAAGAAAGATTAAAAACAACAGTATATTCAAAATCAAAGGAGAAAGTGCTTTGAAAAAGAAAGGTTTGGGGCTTACAGCTCAAGGAGAGGCCCAGGGTTTTATCAGTGAGCGCACTGTTTGAATTTGTACAGAGGGACTTATACAAGTGACTGTGGCCCAAAAATTGTTTTCTATACAAAGGGATGGGTCTTACACTCTCTCAAGAGGCCCAAAAGGTTTAAATAAAAAGAGTGGGGCTTATAACACGAGGGTAGGCCCAGATGATTTTTTCCGTTTAAAATGGCGATCGCGCCGAGGTTTTCTTTTAACACGAAGGGACTTATACAATAACTGAGGCCCAAATGATTTTGGTTAAAAAGGGTTGGGTCTTACACTCTATTAGAGGCCCAAAAAGTTTTAAATGGGTCTTATAGCTCAAGGAGAGGCCCAAAAGGTTATTTTTCAAAAGGCGACGATCGCGCCGTTTATTTTTTACGGTATCGGGACTTATACAATATCTGAGGCCCAAAAATGATTTGGTCACAAAAGGATTGGGTCTTACACTCTATTAGAGGCCCAAAGTGTTTTGAAAATGATTTATGAGGGTTGAATTAATCCAAAAACCCTAATTTGTTTTCAAAAATGTATTTAATTGAATAAAAATTCAATTAAAATGATCAAAATTGTTTAACATATGGAAAACAAATTGTGATCTTGGATTAATGCTTCAAAAATTAAGTATTGACCTACAAAATAATTAGAAAGCATTAAAAGTTGAAAAATCAAGGTGGAAAAAATATTTAAAATGTCAAAAACAATTAAAATATTAATTCTTTGCAAAAATATCAATTATACAAAATAAATAATATTTTTGGGATTTTTTGGAAAAATAAAATATTTTAATATTTTTGTGAATTATTAAAAAAAGAATCAACTCAAAATCATTAAAACTCATAGAGAAATTAATTTTTGAATCAATTAAATAAAATCACAAAATTCAAATATTTGAATTTGAAAGAAATGGCGCCAAGAACAAGCTGAAGAACACGCGCGTGTTCTGAGATTCCCAGATTTGCATTTTCTCTCTAATCTCACTGAATACTTAATCATATCATGTAATCCACATATCATTATGCTCGTCTCAACCTCACGATCATGTCTATGTCCATTAATTTCATTTAAATTAAACATATAACAAGAAATCACGAAGAAACCTCAAGAACCCTAATTTCTGCATGAAGGCTAGGATTTTTGATACACGATTCAAACAAAGCAATTAATTGAGGGAAAACATTCCATGCATGATTATGAACATATGGCCAAATTATTGTGCAGCAAAAATTGCATGGATCATAGAGTTAGAAGAGCTCATGCTTACCACTTGCAGCTGGTGATCGTGATTTGTGTAGGAGGTGTTACAGTTGTGTTATGATGATCTGAACAGCTTCCCTAGGTGCTATGGAGTGTGTTTGAATGCTTGGACTTGATGGAAATTGGCTGGATCACTTCATGGCATCTCAACTGCACTTTGGTTAAAACCTTGAGCAATTGACTGGTGATTCTGAGAAATCAATGTTCCAATTGTTGTTTAAGTGTTTGATCAGCTCATATGTGATGTATATGAGGTGTGTGAGTGATTGGTTTGAGTGGAATTGCCCTCTAGCTCAAAACCCGATAGTTACCTTGCTAAGAAAGGCATTTTTGCCAAGAGAAAGAGATTTTGAGAAAGGCAAGTGTTGTAGGCCTTTGGTGTACTTAAACTAAACACAATTGAGCTCTATTTATAGTAGAGCAAGTTTGTTTTGGGATCCACAGTGAATGGCAACTACAGCAGGTGTTTGTTCAATGTTGGCCAATGGAAATCCAAGTATCCTCTAGCCATTGACTAGAGGTTAGGGCACAGGGCTATGGTTCCCTTGGTCTTGGATAAGTCTTGACTGATTTTAGATGATGGCTCAGTCCATGCCACCTTGATGCTTCCATTGAATGCTTCAATCCAAATTTGGAGTCTTGTCCCTATTTTGGCCATTCTAGGTTCAACATGCTATTTCTTGTTCCATGGACTTTGGAGGCTTGGCTCAGTGATTGTCCCCTTTAGATTCAATCCTCTGATGTGTCCAAGTGGATAGGAGCATTTGGATTTGGCTGATTTTGGCAAATCGAGCAAAAATTCAAATTCTGCCTTGCCTTAGCAGATTTCAGCAAGGCAACTTTCCAATGTCATATCTCATGACTCAAATGGAATTTGGTAATGTTCTTGGCCATTTTGGAAAGCCCTTGCATGATACAACAACTGTTTGAACATGTTTGGTTTTGATCTCTTTTGAATCCAAGTGAAAAATCCCCCTACATTTGGCAAAAAGTAAGTCAAAATCTGACTTAGTGAAATTTTCACCAAGTGTTGGAACAAAGTGATTTCTCTTGATTTTGATCACTCCATAACTCAAAATCCTTAACGAATTGGACTTAGGTCTAGTTGAAGTTTTTGTAGAGGGTAATGAGGGCTACAAATCCATCTTTGGATGAGGAAAAATGGCTTTGTGGTTTAGGAGTTATGATCCTCCAAAGTTGGTGCATTAATGGCACTTTTTCATGACTTTGAAAAAATTCTAAGTTTTATGGTTACCCCTTTTACAAGTTATCCAACTTTTCTTGATTTTTCTTGATGAATGATGATTCAAATCATACATTAACATCATTTTAGGGTTAAAAATCCATTTTGGTGAAAAATCTCAAAAAGTCAAAGTTGACTTTTGTGCACAGTTGACTTTTTATCAGATGAATTCCAAACTGTGCACTTCTTCAGGAAATCATGTCCTTGACCTAAATCAAACTTGATGGACATGTTCCATGGGTGTTATAGGGTATATTGGTGCATGTCATAGGGTTTGGGAGCATGTCCTGGTCAAAAGTCAAAGTTACAGTTGACTTTTCCCTTAAAACCCTAATTGTGGTGCAGATGAAATTGAGACTTGTTGCTCAAGCTTCTTGGATTAATCCATTGTTCCAAATGCATCAATATAGTTCATTAGAGACCCTCAAACCCTCTCTTGAGGTCTTGGCTCATGGTTTGTCCCAAAAGTCAACTTAGGGGTGAATTAGGTCAAGAAACCCTAATTCCTGATTTTTGATGAATGCATCCCCTGAGGCAAAATTGACTTGATGATTGGGTTCATGAGGTTCCATGGAGCATAATAGGTTAGGCTTTGGATCATTGGCTTGTGCCCAGATGAAAAATTTCATCTGGAGGCCCTGGTCGACCAAAACCCTAATTTGGTGACACTGTCGATCTTGAGACTTGATCCACCTAGAAGGGAGCGGCCTTGTGCTTAATACTTGAAGTGGGAGTCCTTTTGATCCATTGTGGATGTTTGAGAGGTTAGACAAGTTGAAGATCATGTCATTCCTTGATTGATCATTTGTCTAAGCACTCAGAGAGGGCTTAAAACCCTAGTTTTGATTGTAGTGAATGTTCAACAACCCTTGAGGCATTTGATGAGGCATGATGGTTCATCCATATTGTGATGATGATTTGCACAATGATGGGAAATCCTAGTGGTCAAAATTTGGGGTATGACAGATGCCCCTATTTAATCTTCTTGGACACGAAGGTGTGAATGACGAAGTTATTCGGGCATTCGGGGTGCAAGAGGATTAAATATCGGAATATCTGAAATTTTGATGGTGGTTATGAATGGCAGATCGCATTCATCTTCTTTTGCTGAGCAATGATGCTTAGAAAAGGTAAACTTCCCCTCGATCCTGGTTTTCAGCCAAGTAACTGGTCTTAGTTTCTGATATAAACTTCCCCTCGATCCTGGTTTCCTACCAAAGAACTGGTCTCAGTTTCTGATTTAAACTTCCCCTCGATCCTGGTTTCCTACCAAGGAACTAGTCTTAGTTTCTTTTGTCAATAAACTTATTTGACAAGGGACGCTATGTGTAGCGGTTTTCCTCCAAACTTCTCGCCGAATTTTCCTGGGGAGATGCCATTTGATAGAAAAAATTTGATGTCAGACTTGCTGGGGAACCCAGTCGTCTGAGTTGTGGAGTTGCACAAACTTCTCTGTTAGAGATGCCATTTGTTGATTCTACTGGGGAAAGCGGGTCTCTTGAGAGACTGTTTCCGCTTGGGGGTCTTACATCATACTTTTCTCGGAGATCTTCTCGGAGAAATGCCATATGATGTGATATAATTTTGAGGTGCCGATGACGTTTTCATCAGTGGGTTTTTCGAAGAAAAACTGCCGTATTGCCGAATCTCCGATTTGGGAGGCTTTCTCTCGGGATTTTCTTTAATCCGGGAAAACAAGGATATCATCTTCAATGGCGAAGAGTGATGTTAACTGAGGGCTTCTCTAGTTTTTCAGAGGTTCAAGTTATCAAAGTGGTCGAGGACCCAACTTCAATCCAGAAATAAAATTGGAGGAGAGAGAATGTTCAGACGCAACGTTTCCTGATGAGGCAAGAACTGACGACTCGATTGAGAAAACTCCTATCACTAGGGGACAAGACCGACTAGAGTGATAGTGATGCAATATGAAATGTGAATGCAAATCAATAATGCATGATGTATGTATGTTTATGCTGACAAAAGTGACGCAACATACAAACTGACAGGTGAACACGACTGGATACTCGGCCATCGCGGGACGAAGAAGTACCGTTGGTTCAGAATAGCAATTCCACCTTGCTTAGGAGAGATAGTCCCTGTTGGGAGCTATGTTGGTCGGGCTTAGGAGATGAGCACTCGGCCGAGGCGTGTCAGACGAAACAAGGTCTCTAACATAATTGGTCCTTTCATTCAGGCGTACTGGGTTAGAAGGAGTACTTTGGTTCTGCACTTTGAATTTCGCTTACTTCTGGAGAAGCGGTTGATGTTCCTTTGATGTTCAACAGTCAAAAGAAATTGTCGTCTTTATTAAAAAGCAGAAAAAGTTTTAACAAGTAAATTCATTTTTGTTTTATTTCAAGAATCGTTAATCATGTTAACAACGTCGTTCTGTAAAGCTAAAACAAATAAGAATTACAAACAAAAGCACAAGGGCTCAAATTTTATTGATAAAATGGAGATCAGCCAAACGCGTGATTCCAAAGAGTATATACAAAGTTTGAAAATGGTAATTTACAGGGAAAAGGGCTACGTTGAAACATAACGACCATTATCCTTCTACCAACTTTGAATTCGGGACATCCTGAGCTTCTGTCGAAGATGACCTTGACTGGAGTTTTCTGACGGATGATGTAACTGCTGCTGAGGGATTCGCCTCTGTTAAACATAGTTACTTGCCATTATCCCTAATTTTTGCCTGGATTGTACTGTGATGTTTCCAACCCATCGGGATAATTTTTTTTATTTTGTCTCTAACTTTTGCCTGGACCGCCCTTTCGGGTTTTCAATCCACCGAGATGTTTTTTTTTAGGCGAAGTATTTCTTGACTACATCAACATTTGTGGGGTAGGCAAATTCCTCTCTGTCCATGGTTGCAAGTCTCAAGGCGCCGCCTGAGAAAGCTTTCGTGACCACATAGGGGCCATCATAATTCGGAGTACATTTACCCCGAGAGTCAGTGAGAAATGATTGTATCTTCTTGAGCACGAGGTCTCCTTTTCTGAAAACACGAGGTCGGACCTTTTTGTCAAACGCCCTCTTCATTTTCTGTTGATACAATTGACCGTGGCATAGTGTCGTGATTCGCTTCTCTTCGATCAGATTCAGTTCGTCGTGTCGGCTTTGACACCATTCAGCTTCGGTGAGCTTAGCTTCCATCAATACTCATATTGACGGGATCTCTACTTCTATGGGGAGCACTGCTTCCATGCCATATACTAGAGAGAAAGGGGTAGCCCCTATTGAAGTGCGGACAGATGTTCGATAACCATGAAGAGCAAAAGGTAGCATTTCGTGCCAATCTTTGTAGGTTACAACCATCTTTTGAACGATCTTCTTGATGTTCTTATTGGCCGCTTCTACCGCTCGGTTCATCTTGGGTCGGTAGGGAGATGAGTTATGATGTTCAATCTTGAACTCTGCGCACAACTCTTTCATCATCTTATTGTTCAAGTTAGATCCATTATCAGTAATGATCTCGCTTGGAACACCATAACGGCAGATAATATTGTTTTTGATAAATCGGACCACTACTTGTCGAGTTACATTAGCGTACGACGCTGCTTCGACCCACTTGGTGAAATAGTCAATGGCTACTAGGATGAACTGATGTCCGTTTGAAGCCTTAGGCTCAATCAAGCCAATCATGTTGATTCCCCATATGGAAAAAGGCCACGGGGAAGAAAGAACTTTGAGATGTGATGGCAGTACATGAATCTTGTCGGAGTATATCTGACACTTGTGACACCTCCTCATGTACTTGTAGCAGTCGGATTCCATTGTCAACCAATAGTACCCTGCTCGCAGAATTTTTCTCGCCATTGTATGTCCGTTGGCATGAGTGCCAAAGGATCCTTCATGAATTTCTTTCATAAGCATATTTGTTTCTGGTCTGTCTACGCATCGGAGCAAGACCATGTCAAAATTTCTCTTATAGAGAGTGTCACCGCTCAGGAAGAAGTTTCCAGCCAATCTTCTGAGGGTTTTTCTGTCTTTCCTGGATGCCCCAGGAGGGTACTCTTGTTTCTGAAGGAAACATTTGATATCGTGATACCAAGGTTTGTCGATCTTAGGTATGTCATTCCATTGACCTACACTAATCATAAAAGAGAGAGTGGCTAATGCATCAGCCATGTGATTCTCCTCACGAGGGATGTGATGAAACTCGACTCTGTTGAAGAAAGGTAGAAACCTTCTTGCGTAGTCTTTGTAAGGGATCAATCCTGATTGGTATGTGTTCCAATCTCCTTTTATCTGATTGATAACCAAGGCTGAATCGTCGTATACGTCCAAGTTTTTTATCCTTAAATCAATTGCTTCTTCGAGACCCATGATACAAGCTTCGTATTCGGCCTCGTTGTTTGTACATTTGAACGTAATTCTGGCAGTGAAAGGAATGTGGGTACCCTGAGGGGTAACAATGATTGCCCCAATTCCGTTTCCATAATGATTAACTGCTCCGTCAAAGATAAGTCCCCATTGGGAACCTGGTTCTGGCCCTTCACTGGGTAGCGGTTCATCGCAATCTTTCATTTTTAGATACATGACATCTTCGTCTGGGAAGTCAAACCCGATTGATTCTTGATTGTCAATCAGTTGATGAGCCAAATGATCGGCTAAAATACTCCCCTTAACGGCTTTCTGAGCATGGTACTCTATGTCATATTCTGATAACAGCATCTGCCAACGGGCGATTCTTCCCGTGAGAGCAGGTTTTTCAAAAACATACTTGATTGGATCCATTTCAGAGATTAACCAAGTAGTATGACAAATCATGTATTGGCGAAGACGTTTGGCTGCCCAAGCCAAAGCACAGCAAGTTTTCTCGAGCATCGTGTACCGAGTTTCGCAGTCGGTGAATTTCTTGCTCAAATAGTAGATGGCAGACTCTTTCCGTTTGGTTTCGTCTTGTTGGTCAAGTACACATCCCATTTAGTCCTCTAGGACTGTGAGGTAGATAATCAGTGGTCTTCCTTCCACTGGAGGTGATAGAATCGGAGGATTCAACAGATATTCCTTAATACTGTCGAAGGTGGTTTGGCAGTCTTCTGACCAAACACAATCCTGGTTCTTTTTTAGTAATTTGAAAATCGACGCACACGTGGCGGTCATGAGGAATATGAATCTGGAGATGTAGTTCAAACGTCCCAGGAATCCTCTGACTTGTTTTTCAGTTTTCGGAGAAGGCATTTCTTGAATGGCATTGACCTTGTCAGGATCAACCTCAATTCCTTTCTGGCTGACGATGAACCCTAATAGTTTCCCTGAACGGACACCAAAGGTGCACTTGTTGGGATTCAAGCGAAGCTTGAACTTTCTTAAATGTTCGAACAATTTTGACAGATGTTCAACGTGCTCATTCTATGTTTTTGATTTTGCAATCATATCATCGACATATACCTCGATTTTTTTGTGTATCATGTCATGAAACAGAGTAGTCATGGCCCTTTGATAGGTTGCCCTGGCATTCTTCAAACCGAACGGCATTACCTTGTAACAAAAGGTGCCCCATGGGATAATGAACGAAGTTTTCTCCATGTCTTTCGGCGCCATTTTGATCTGGTTATAGCCCGAGAATCCATCCATGAAGGAGAAAATTTTGAACTTTGTTGTGCTGTCTACCAGCATGTCAATGTGTGGTAAAGGAAAGTAATCCTTTGGACTAGCCTTGTTTAGATCCCTGTAGTCAACACACATTCTGACATTTTCGTCCTTTTTGGGAACGGGTACGATGTTGGCTAACCATTGAGGATATTCAGATGTGGCGAGGAACCCGCGTCAATCTATTTCTGCACCTCCTCTTTGATCTTGATGGCCATGTCCGGGTGAGTGCGTCTCAACCTTTGCTTTACTGGCGGACATTCTGATCTCAATGGTAAATGATGTTCCACGATGCTGGTATCCAACCCTGGCATATCCTGATAGGACCAAGCGAATACATCGGGGAATTCTTTGAGAAGCTTTATCAAACTCTCTTTGGCATTTAGACTGAGCAGTGCCCCAATCCTGATTTCTTTTCTCTCTTTTTCTGAACCCACGTTTACCGTTTCCAACGGCTCTTTGTGAGGTTCAATGGACCTTTCCTCTTGTCTGAGTAATCGGGAGATCTCTTCTGGAATTTTGTCGTCATTTTCTTCTTCAGCCTCGAATACCGGGAACTCAAAGTTGGGAGAAGGCATCGGATCGTATGTTTCAACGGGGTTTAAAATAAGCAATCTGGATGACGTGGTGATTCGTGTTTAGAAGAGCTAGAGAAAATGCAAGTGTGTGCAGTGTATTTATTTTACTGCTTGTTTTTATTTGAATTGTTTTTTAGGATTACCATTTTCTGAAAAAGCAAAAAGAGAAAACAGCAATTAATGCAGAAATTACAGAATGACGTTATTTTATTAATGAACAAGTCGATCCTTGAAACTACAACCCTATAAAACAAAACTTTGTCGCTTTGGGCGAAGCGAAGAGGGAAAATTTACAGAAAGCGAGCCCTATCAAAACATTCGTTTCACCTGGGCAGGGTGAAAGGTTAAAGATGGCAATTACTTTGACTGATGAACGATCTTTGGAACCTCGACGACAACCCATTGGCGGCGAACTCCTCGGTGAATCGCAAAGTCTGGCACCTTCCTTGATTTGTCTTCAGAAATAACGCTGATTTTTGGTGGAGCGGGATCATTGGAATCTGTCTCCCAGGCAGAATTGTCGTAGGAGAATTCCTCTATTGCATTTTGCATAGCATTTGTGCTCTCAGCTGTATCTCCCCATCCAGTAGGCTGGATATCTTCGAGCCTGATACGAGAGCTTTCGGGAACAGTGTACTTGACCATATAGTCGTATTTTCCACTCGATTGTCCCAGAGTGTCCCAAACTTCTTTGGAACTGAAGGAGTCATCTCTCTCGATGACGTTGACCTCGGGAAAAGCATAGTTGATGAATTCAAGTCCTGCAAACGTTGCGAATTCATCTTCATGTTGAGTAGTTTCTGAATGACCTGAGTGTTGATCCCATGACATGGTGGGGACACAGGTATTCTGTTCCCAAGTCTCCTGGATAAGGTTGCCACATTGGCAGACCATCCATTGGGCCATAATAGTTATGGTCAAAGTTATCTTTCATCAGAGTGTCCTCCTCTAATGAGTTTGGCGGAGCACGGCATCCTTCCGGATCACAATCTCCATATATCATTTCGACGTCTGGCCTTGGTATAAATCTCGGACTTTGTGCGGGATAGAAAAATGGCGTAGGCACCTCTTCCTGAGACATATAACCGTCCTCATTCAGATAGTTCTTCTATTCTTCATCCGTGTCAGAGGGATCTTCCTCATTGATAGCATGTACTGCCTGAGACACTGGGTGAAGAAAACCTCCACTGTGGAAGAAGTTTTGAAGGGGATGAAGACTTTCATCGTTGGCAACTATCTGGGTACAGGTTGCAGAAAAACCAAGGCCCTTCTTTGTTTTATTGTCAATAGGAATAACAAGTTGTCCCCATCCGATTGTATCGGTACTCTCAACCGCTTTGATAGCATCGTTGTATGAGGAAATTGAGGTTCCTCCTTTGAACTGATTGCTCACCGACAGTGCTTGGAACTGAGTTCCAATAACCTCCTCAGGTTCTATACCAGCAAATGATGATAAGTTACTCACAAGCAAGGCTTGTTCCCCACAAACTGTGACAAGTTGATCGTTCTTGACGAACTTTAGCTTTTGGTGGAGGGTTGAAGTAACCGCTCCAGCCTGATGTATCCAAGGTCTTCCTAATAAACAACTGTACGTTGCCCAGATGACCATGACCTGGAAAGTGACTTGGAAAGTATGAGGACCAATAGTTATGGGAAGATCAACTTTGCCGATAACTGTTTTTCTGGATCCGTCGAATGCTTTGACGACGACCTCGCTGATTCTCATCGGAGGTCCTTTGAATGATAATTGCATCAAAGTGGACTTCGGTATAACATTCAGGGCTGACCCTGTGTCTACCAGTACGCTGGCTAAAGCATCGTCCTGGCAGTTAACTATGATATTGAGCGCCATGTTATGACGGCGACCCTCTTCGGGTAATTCCTCATCCCAAATTATTGCAGGAAGTGATGCTAGAGACAATGCTATCAAATTGTCTGATTGTTACATCCTGTTCCACAAAGGCTTGCTCCAAGACTTTCTGTAGAGCCTCCCTGTGGGCTTCTGAACTGAGTAATAATGATAATACTGAGATCTTTGAAGGAGTTTGTAAAAGTTGATCGACAATGTTGTATTCACTCCTTTGGATGAGCTTCAGCATCTCATCATCATTTTTCGAAAGGTCGGGATTACTGGATTGACTGACTGGTGGATCAGGAGTTTCCGTCTGAAGTTCCTTTTCCTTGTTAAGTTCCCCAACCCCTCGGTTGAAGATTCTACCACTCCGTGTTACACGACTGATGTCTGCAATATTCACAACGGAGGGTAATGGAATTTTCTTTCCATTTTCAATTGTTGTTGCACCGTATTTGTAAGGGATAGCCTTAGCTGATTCATACGGTAACGGTTTCGGCAGATAGATGACTATGGGAACCTTCTAATTTTTCTGACCATCATAAGTGATCTCGATCTGTTCCCGGCTGGGAACTTTAGATTCGTCAAGTAGAGGGATAATGGCAAAAACATCCCTGGTCCTGTGATGACCAGAGATCGTGACAACATCCTCAACTTGATCGGCAAGGTAGTTTGGCGTCCAGTTGATAGGTCCAGAACCCGGATATGGGCGAATCTCTCCACGATCCACCTGACCCTGAAGAGCTGCTCTCACAAGGTAACACCCTTGGTTACTTTCCGAACAGACGCCGCAACGTTCATAATTGTGTGGTGGCAACTGGCCATGCCCACTTTGAATACAATGTAACCTCACTAGGTTAGCTTCCACATATCGGACGTCCTGACTCTGACGCCGAGTGGGGTTTCTGTTATTGATACTAATTTACTGAGTATCTTCATCCATATAAATTGGCATCCACCAGTGATTTAACAAGTGTTGAAGTGCCTCCTAGACAAGGGTACAACCTCGATCGTTTTCGCAACCTGCTTTACAGCTTTGATAGTCATGTGATATTAAGAATCCGAGTCGAACCTGTTCATCATGTAACTCTACCAGGTTGGTATTCATCACGCGAATATCAAAGATCTGAACCATGTTAATTTGATAAGGGTTCCTATCATGGTAGTCTTGGATCCATCCAAGATCCATCTGACGCTGGAGGGCCTCCTGTATGAAAGAGCATCCCTGTTTGTTTACCGAGCAAATCAGACAGGAACTGTAATCGTGCCGCGGCAGATTATGATATTGGCTTTGCCTTGAGTGCATCGCCACCAAGTTGACATTCATTGCACGGATATCGTGGTTCTGAATGACGTTAGAATTTGTGTAAACCATGTTGACTCCACGAACTCAGTGCTCTTGGATCCATCCGAGATCCATCTGTTCTTGTAGAACTGATTGCACCACAGAACATCCTTGATTGTTTTTAGAGCAGATATCACACTGATGATAGTTATGGGGTGGCACGTGGCCATATCCACTCTGTCTACAATGCATCTTGACCAGATTGGTTTTCAACAAGAGTACATCATGAATTTGATAGACATCGTTAGTCTCTCCTTCTATCAAATTGACTGCAGCCTTCTCGTGTTGAGGCAGCGGGTTCGTGAGAACATTAGGATTTGTATCCTTGAAGGATAAGTCCCCGCTCCTAACAAGTTTTTGCACGTAGGACTTGAAATTGAGACAAGTCTCTATGTTAATGCCCTGATCCTCCTTTATGATAAGGGCAAGTTTGATCCACCTTAAACCAAAAAGGCAGATTTTCCGGTACTGTAAGAGGATATTTAGTCTGAATATGCCCCTTGGCTAGTAGTAACGGAAACAACTCTGCGTACGACACGGGTATAGGATCAAATCCTGGTGGCCATGTTGTACGGTTGTTGTTATATGGAGGACGAGCCTGCTGAAGAGGCTGTTGTGTCCTTTGTTGATCAGGTTGGCTCTGCGCAACCTGAGGTTGATACGTAGGAACAGACGCAGGGTTGATAGCAGGAGCCACAGCTGCTACCGGTTTATAACCTCGCCTTTGCTTTCCGAGAGAGATATTCCCAATATCTTGCTCTTTTTTCTTAGGGAGAGCACTACCATATTTTTTAGTACCGCTCGTTGATCCAGCGTCTTTTACCAAACATCCTTCTCGGACGGCTTCCTCAAGACGTACGCCCATGCCCACCATCTCGGTGAAATCACTGGGTGCACTGGTAACCATTCGGTCATAGTAAAATGAGCTTAAGGTCTTTAAGAAGATCTTTGCCATCTCTTTTTCCTCAAGAGGTGGACAAATTTAAGCGGCAATTTCACGCCACCTTTGAGCATACTCCTTAAAGGTTTCCTTGTCCTTTTGCGACATCGATCTGAGTTGATCTCTGTCGGGTGCCATGTTTAAATTATATTTGTATTGTTGGATGAAGGCAGTACCAAGATCTCTGAATGTACTGATCGTAGTGCGGTTTAAACCCATGTACCATTTTAATGCGGCACCGGTTAAACTATCCTGAAAGTAGTGAATCAGTAGGTCCTGATTTTCCGTCTGAGCTGACATCCGCCGAGCGTACATCACCAGATGGCTTTGAGGGCAAGAGTTACCCTTGTACTTTTCAAAGTCGGGCACTTGAAATTTGTGCGGGACTTTCACATTTGGGACCAAGCAGAGATCTGTGGCGTCCTTTCCAAATAGATCCTGACCGCGAATGGCTTGCAACTCCTTCTGCATTTCCAAGAACTGCTCCTGGAATTCCTCCATTCTGTCAAACATAGTTTCCTTCTTACCAGAAGGTGTCTGTGGAATTTGTCCTTCCAGGAAAGTGTGCACCACAGGGGGTGGTACCGTGACTACGGTAGTGAGTCTTGGCATTTCCTGAAGTTTGTAACCTTCAGGAGTCTTCAGTATGCCTCTGGCATCTTCGCTTTCTCGAAGTTTGTAACCTTCAGGCCCAGCGGCTTCTGTTGTGATTCCCTGATCTTCAGTGATCGGCGGAACATATCCTTCCGGGATATAGCTTGCTGGCATGCCCCAAGGACGATCTTTCGGCATTTGATACCTAGGATCATACTTTTCCACTATGGGCGTTGAGGTGATCTCTGAGATCACAGTCCGTTGTAGCTGAGCTTCTGCCATGGCTTGCATGTCGTTACGAAGCTTTCTCATATCCTCTCTCACAGCGTCAATCTCTTCTTTCAACTCTCTGTTTTCTTCCTCAAGATCATCCATCTTTTTCTGACGATTGGCACGAGTATTATACGAATAAGACAGTTTGACTCTAGAACTGAGACACAAACGTGAGATTCGTAGGTAAGAAGAATACGCGATGTGAGAATGATGAATGCAATGATTATATTAATTGTTTTTTGGTTTAATTAAAATAAACTTCGACAATTAGATTGCAAATATCAAACAGCAGGGAAAACCCTTTTTATTAAAATTCAAAGGATTACAGAAATGAAAATACAGTAGATTACAAGGTGCAGAAACAGAAACCTAAGCTAATGGGTCCCGAGTCCTCTCTGAAGAGAAATCGGGTGCTGATTCTGGTATCTTCCTTTTCTTTGACCGGGGCTCTTGGGCCGTTGTCGGGTTGTCATTCCTTTGCCAGGTGAAAGGAGCGAGCAAATTCCTTTGGTCATCTTGATTCTCTACAGCATGTTGCTCCAAAATCTCAATCAGAGCGTCCTTTTCTTTCAGTAATTGCTGTATTTTGATGCACTCTATGTCGAGGGTGTGGTACTTGTTCTTCCAAGACCTTCTCTCCTTTTGAACTTTGTTGAGAGTAACCTGAAGCTTTTCAGTTTCCGTCACGAAGTACATGATAGATTCCCTCGGCGGAAGAATCCCGTAACAAGGATAAGGCATTTTTAGCTTGAGAGCTCTAGTTTGTACCCAATGGAGATAAGGCTCCACCGAGACACAGTCCGGTTTTCCTAGAGACTCTCGTCCTTTCTTATGAACCTGCTTCCAAGCGTGCACTATTTCCATTTTTAGTGCTCTGTCGTTTTCTCCTTCCTTGAAGAAAAGACCTTCTAGATGAACACCCCGTGGGACGTGTCTCATCGGGTATCCAAATTGACGATGAACGAGAACTGGATGATAATTGATTCCTCCCTTAGTTCCTATAAGGGGTACGTTGGGGAAGTTTCCACAACGGTCAATGATCCTGATTCCATCATAGATCCTATTACACCAATCTATATCAGAGTTGGTAAGAGACATGATCTTCTGCGACCAACGTAAGGCACTCTTGCAATCCCAAAAAGCAGCAGACTTGGGCAAGTGAGAGATAAACCATTTGTAAAGCAGAGGTACACAGCATATGATCTCCCCTCCGCTGTACAAATTTCCCAAGTGTACAGAATAATACGCATCTGCGAGCAAAGTCGGCACAGGGTTTCCAATGAGAAAAACCTTAATGGAGTTAATATCGACGAAGTTATTGATGTTGGGAAACAAAAATAACCCGTAGGTGAGCAAGACAAAGACGCTTTCAAAAGCAGTCACGTTTCCTATACTGGCAAAATACAGGGCCTTCTTTGTCAAGAACTGGGCTGGCAAACCTTGAATGCCACCCTTAGTGGTTATGTGAGTCCTGACCTCAGACTCGTCCAAATGAATTGCTCTCGCAATGGTCTGATTCTTTGGAATTTCTTCCAGTCCAGAAAATGGAGCTCGATCTGTAATGTGCAGATCAATCAGATGAGAATACTCCTCCAGCGTTGGTGCAAGCTGGTAATCCGGGAATGTGAAACAGTGATAAACTGGATCATAAAACTAAATGAGCGCATCCATGATTCCCTCAATCACATAGACTCTTAACAGTGGTAGCAGACCTCCGTGCTTGGCTCTGAAAGCCTCGGGGTTAGTGATCATCCTTGCTAACTTTCTCAAATCCTCTAACTTTGGAACCTTGAAGGTATACGTATGAGTTCTCCTTCTACCGAAATCCATTGGCACAATCCCTTTCTCTGATATTTGCAATCACAGTCTTAGTTTAATTTGAAAAACAGAGAGACTAGAAGAGAAGAATTTTTTGAATGTTTTAATGTTTTTTAAATGAATGCATGAATGCAGCACACAAAAACATAGAAAAAACATGGGTTCAAAGGGTCGTTGTCATGAAGTCAAGGCTCTACTCATCCCCAAAGGTTTATACTAAGGTGATTTTTGTACCTGTACTCATTATCATCAGCTCCTCCCAGGAAAGCAAAACAACAAGCGGATCGCCAGCGAGTTGTAGAGCAATCTTAGAGTAAGTGCCATTCACCGAGAATAGATCACCAGCCTCAAATGAGGGTAGTATCGCGTAACAACTATTCCCAATAGTTTCCGTACTACGAAAGGGTTTGGCTCCTCAGCTTCTCAGACTTAACAATCGGCCCATTGTCTAGGTGAGAGAATGGGTTGCATTGGTCAGCCTCCACTGAGGTTGATGGTCGACCTCGTCGCCATCACTTATCTTTAAGTGACGCATTCCCATTAGCAGAAAAATAAACACGTATAGCAATTAGGAAAAGCAGTATATATATTTGTCCTAAACATCCTAGACCTTTAAAGCTATGAATCCTAAGTTCCTGACAGAAATTGGGTTCCCCGGCGGAAGCCCCAATCTGTGGTATTCACACAAGAGATGAAAAGAAGAAAAAGAGAGACCGGCCCCACGGTGGGCGCCATTTTTTCTGTAGCGAGCGATTTTGGACGCGGTTCTTAAGCGCTGGTCGCTCTCTGCGGTTGAGTTTTAACTACAGGTCGATTCATTTTTTATCCTATTGTGAGCTGATGAAGGAAGGGAAATAGATGTCTCTAATTAACCCTGCTTTGCATACTGAGTTTAAACAGCGGTCTGTTAGGTTACGAATGCTATCAATGTGGGGAGGCCTTTGTACTGGTTATTTGTATTTTCCCCAATACGGTTTTCTCTCTCTTTCTAGGACTTTCTGGCGGGGAACAAGGATTAGGATGTTAGGACTGATGCTTTTGATAGATACATGAGAGTATGGGGTTTTGGGTTTTTGTTTAGTGTGCTCGCTAAGATTTTTCTTTCAATCTTATGCCTACGTATTCCCGTTTACCGAAATAGGGAAATCAGAGCGTTCGTAGTTCCTCCTATTCTATGGGAGGAAGTGGGTGTTTTGGTGTCTTGTTCAAAACCCAAGACGTGAAGCGAAAGGTGATTTGTATCTTGTTCAAAGACCAAGATGTGAAGCTAAAAGTCTGTTTGTATCTTGTTCAAAGCCCAAGATGTGAAGCTAAAAGTGTTGACCTTAGAGAGAATTTGTCATCTCTAAAGGGGTCTGTTTGTCACAACTGTTGGGTGACTGACTGTAAAGGAGGATTACTTTAACCGGGATTCGCGGATCCTAGCAATGCCATAATTTTCTTTATAGGGGGTTTTAACCTGAAGGAGAAGACTTTAACTCAGTGTAGAGCAATGTCATCTTTCCTTAGGAATTTCTCATGCTAAAAGAGGGACAGTGGCATGGATGTAGATGATCCAGAGGCTTGCCGCTTACAACTATTAGATGAAAGGGAAAGAGTTGTTGATGTTTGTGTACTGTGAACGAGGCACAGCTTTGATTCTAAAAGGTTAATTAGATTAACCAGTGGTTTTCTTATATAAAGCCTAAGAGGAGGCTAATATGTGTCTCGTACAAAGCCCGAGAGAGAGGCTACAAAGGGGTTGTGACTCAACGAGGGAATCTTTTGGTATCTCGTATAAAGCCCGAGATGGAGGCTATTTGACTCAACAAGAGAATTTTTTTGTATCTCGTACGAAGCCCGAGATGGAGGCGAAATTTGTTTGACTCAATAAGAACCTTTTTGTATCTCGTATAAAGCCCGAGATGGAGGCGAAATAGGTTATTGACTCAACGAGGGAGTCTCTTATGTGTCTCGTACAAAGCCCGAGAGAGAGGCTAAACGTTGTTTGACTCCGCTGGGGAGAATCATTTGTACAAAGCCCAAGAGGAGGCTAGCTTTACGGGAGAAGAATCATTATACAAAGCCTAAGAGGAGGCTATGGTTACTGTTTCAGTTAAGTGACAGGTCCAGTATACTGATTTTAAATAGAAAATCAGTTCTTATATGAGCAAAACTGTACTCATGGATTTGATTCAAGGATCCGGGTTATTCCTGTTCTTTAAGGAAGCGGGAAATCCGAAGGGTATTGAGACTGTCTGAGTCTACGGGTTTTCTTCCTACTTTTCGAAGGGGTCACTTGAGAATGTCTTTGAGACTCAAGGAGATTAGACTGTCCGAGTCTAGAGTTTTATCTTTTGTACTATGCTTTGAGAAACAGTAGTAGACTCTTTGAAAGGACTGTTCTATGTAGATGACTAATTTCTGTTCCTATACCTCTAGGAGGTCGTCGGGACAATTTGTACGAAGCCCAAGAGGAGGCTGGAAACTTTTAAGAAGCCGACGGGTCCTTGTACGATGCCCAAGAGGAGGCTATCATTCCCGGAGGAAGAGATCATTATACGAAGCTTAAGAGGAGGCTGTGAATACTTCTAAGAAGCCGTAGGGTCCTTGTACTAAGCCCAAGATAAGGCTAGGTTGCTTTTAGGAAGCCGGTGGGTCCTTGTACGATGCCCAAGAGGAGGCCGATGCTTTTAAGAAGCCGATGGGTCCCTAAACCCCAAGAAATTCAAGGCAAGCTATTCACAAGGAATAGATCAAGTCAGGGAAGTTCGAGAATTTGGAAGAAACTCAAAGATGCCATTCACGGAGAATACATTCATCTCTGGGAGTAGAATTTCTTGACAATTCCTAATGAGGACAGCCGAAGAGAAGATTGTATCTGGTGATCCTATTGGGGATCTAGTTGTCTATTTCTACGAATAAACAAAACGGCGTCACCTAGTTCTAGACGTAGTTGCCAGGGAAACTCTAAATATCTATTCTATTATTACACAGTTGATATGAGTTTATGAAAGAA
The DNA here is from genome assembly GCA_022829125.1 of Lathyrus tuberosus. NCBI lineage: Eukaryota > Viridiplantae > Streptophyta > Magnoliopsida > Fabales > Fabaceae > Lathyrus > Lathyrus tuberosus. The sequence goes on along the minus strand of JALAZF010000088.1, from coordinate 12,359,879 downwards.
GACTTACAGTGAAACAGCCCCACAATACAGTTATATGTATATGAAAGCGGTAAATGAAAGCGATAACCACTTACTCGGTTGTAGAGCTTCCATGGTGTTTGGTTAGTTGTTCAACAGAGAAAGATTAAAAACAAAAGTATATTCAAAATCAAAGGAGAAAGTGCTTTGAAAAAGAAAGGTTTGGGGCTTACAGCTCAAGGAGAGGCCCAGGATTTTATCAGTGAGCGCACTATTTGAATTTGTACAGAGGGACTTATACAAGTAACTGTGGCCCAAAAATTGTTTTCTATACAAAGGGATGGGTCTTACACTCTCTCAAGAGGCCTAAAAGGTTTAAAGAAAAAGAGTGGGGCTTATAACACGAGGGTAGGCCCAGATGATTTTTTCCGTTTAAAATGGCGATCGCGCCGAGGTTTTCTTTTAACACGAAGGGACTTATACAATAACTGAGGCCCAAATGATTTTGGTTAAAAGGGGGTTGGGTCTTACACTCTATTAGAGGCCCAAAAAGTTTTAAATGGGTCTTATAGCTCAAGGAGAGGCCCAAAAGGTTATTTTTCAAAAGGCGACGATCGCGCCGTTTGTTTTTGACGGTATCGGGACTTATACAATATCTGAGGCCCAAAAATGATTTGGTCACAAAAGTATTGGGTCTTACACTATATTAGAGGCCCAAAGTGTTTTGAAAATGATTTATGAGGGTTGAATTAATCCAAAAACCCTAATTTGTTTTCAAAAATGTATTTAATTGAATAAAAATTCAATTAAAATGATCAAAATTGTTTAACATATGGCAAACAAATTGTGATCTTGGATTAATGCTTCAAAAATTAAGTATTTACCTACAAAATAATTATAAAGCATTAAAAGTTGATAAATCAAGGTGGAAAAAATATTTAAATTGTCAAAAATAATTAAAATATTAATTCTTTGCAAAAATATCAATTATACAAAATAAATAATATTTTTGGGATTTTTTGGGAAAATAAAATATTTTAACATTTTTGTGAATTATTAAAAAAAGAATCAACTCAAAATCATTAAAACTCAGAGAGAAATTAATTTTTGAATCAATTAAATAAAATCACAAAATTCAAATATTTGAATTTGAAAGAAATGGCGCCAAGAACAAGCTGAAGAACACGCGCGTGTTCTGAGATTCCCAGATTTGCATTTTCTCTCTAATCTCACTGAATACTTAATCATATCATGTAATCCACATATCATTATGCTCGTCTCAACCTCACGATCATGTCTATGTCCATTAATTTCAGTTAAATTAAACATATAACAAGAAATCACGAAGAAACCTCAAGAACCCTAATTTCTGCATGAAGGCTAGGATTTTTTATACACGATTCAAACAAAGCAATTAATTGAGGGAAAACATTCCATGCATGATTATGAACATATGGCCAAATTATTGTGCAGCAAAAATTGCATGAATCATAGAGTTAGAAGAGCTCATGCTTACCACTTGCAGCTGGTGATTGTGATTTGTGTAGGAGGTGTTACAGTTGTGTTGTGATGATCTGAACAGCTTCCCTAGGTGCTATGGAGTGTGTTTGAATGCTTGGACTTGATGGAAATTGGCTGGATCACTTCATGGCATCTCAACTGCACTTTGGTTAAAACCTTGAGCAATTGACTGGTGATTCTGAGAAATCAATGTTCCAGTTGTTGTTTAAGTGTTTGATCAGCTCATATGTGATGTATATGAGGTGTGTGAGTGATTGGTTTGAGTGGAATTGCCCTCTGGCTCAAAACCCGATAGTTACCTTGCTAAGAAAGGCATTTTTGCCAAGAGAAAGAGATTTTGAGAAAGGCAAGTGTTATAGGCCTTTGGTGTACTTAAACTAAACACAATTGAGCTCTATTTATAGTAGAGCAAGTTTGTTTTGGGATCCACAGTGAATGGCAACTGCAGCAGGTGTCTGTTCAATGTTGGCCAATGGAAATCCAAGTCTCCTCTAGCCATTGACTAGAGGTTAGGGCACAGGGCTGTGGTTCCCTTAGTCTTGGATAAGTCTTGACTGATTTCATATGAGAATGGCTCAGTCCATGCCACCTTGATGCTTCCATTGAATGCTTCAATCCAAATTTGGAGTCTTGTCCCTATTTTGGCCATTCTAGGTTCAACATGCTATTTCTTGTTCCATGGACTTTGGAGGCTTGGCTCAGTGATTGTCCCCTTTAGATTCAATCCTCTGATGTGTCCAAGTGGATAGGAGCATTTGGATTTGGCTGATTTTGGCAAATCGAGCAAAAATTCAAATTCTGCCTTGCCATAGCAGATTTCAGCAAAGCAACTTTCCAATGTCATATCTCATGACTCAAATGGAATTTGGTAATGTTCTTGGCCAATTTGGAAAGCCCTTACATGATACAACAACTGTTTGAACATGTTTGGTTTTGATCTCTTTTGAATCCAAGTGAAAAATCCCCCTACATTTGGCAAAAAGTAAGGCAAAATCTGACTTAGTGAAATTTTCACTAAGTGTTGGAACAAAGTGTTTTCTCTTGATTTTGATCACTCCGTAACTCAAAATCCTTAATGAATTGGACTTAGGTCTAGTTGAAGTTTTTGTAGAGGGTAATGAGGGCTACAAATCCATCTTTGGATGAGGAAAAATGGCTTTGTGGTTTAGGAGTTATGATCCTCCAAAGTTGGTGCATTAATGGCACTTTTTCATGACTTAGAAAAATTTCTAAGTTTTATGGTTACCCCTTTTACAAGTTATCCAACTTTTCTTGATTTTTCTTGATGAATGATGATTCAAATCATACATTAACATAATTTTAGGGTTAAAAATCCATTTTGGTGAAAAATCTCAAAAAGTCAAAGTTGACTTTTGTGCACAGTTGACTTTTTATCAGATGAATTTCAAACTGTGCAATTCTTCAGGAAAACATGTCCTTGACCTAAATCAAACTTGATGGACATGTTCCATGGGTGTTATAGGGTATATCGGTGCATGTCATAGGGTTTTAGAGCATGTCCTGGTCAAAAGTCAAAGTTACAGTTGACTTTTCCTTTAAAACCCTAATTGTGGTGCAGATGAAATTGAAACTTGTTGCTCAAGCTTCTTGGATTAATCCATTGTTCCAAATGGATCAATATAGTTCATTAGAGACCCTCAAACCCTCTCTTGAGGTCTTGGCTCATGGTTTGTCCCAAAAGTCAACTTAGGGGTGAATTAGGTCAAGAAACCCTAATTCCTGATTTTTTATGAATGCATCCCCTGAGGCAAAATTGACTTGATGATTGGGTCCATGAGGTTCCATGGAGCATAATAGGTTAGGTTTTGGATCATTGGCCTGTGCCCAGATGAAAAATTTCATCTGGAGGCCCTGGTCGACCAAAACCCTAATTTGGTGACACTGTCGATCTTGAGACTTGATCCACCTAGAAGGGAGCAGCCTTGTGCTTAATCCTTGAAGTGGGAGTCCTTTTAATCCATTGTGGATGTTTGAGAGGTTAGACAAGTTGAAGATCATGTCATTCCTTGATTGATCCTTTGTCTAAGCACTCAGAGAGGGCTTAAAACCCTAGTTTTGATTGTAGTGAATGCTCAACAACCCTTGAGGCATTTGATGAGGCGTGATGGTTCATCCATATTGTGATGATGATTTGCACAATGATGGGAAATCCTAGTTTTCAAAATTTGGGGTATGATAGGAGTAAGATTCAAACTGAGGGAAAATTATCGACACCAGAAATAAAAGAGGGATAACACCGTCCCAACATGGAGAGAACAATCTCCGCTAGGGAACAGATCGTCTAATACCAGACATCCGGTAATAGCATGATCAAAAGGAAATATTGCCAACTACCAAGCAAATGATAGCTACAAAAAGGCAGTCAATAAAAGGATATGAGAAGAATTACCTACTACCAACAAAGGGCAGGACGACAAAGGCAACGATCTCACAAAGAGGATAAGGTCACCAGCTATCAACCAAGTGACAACTATAACAAGGCAACCAAAATGGGCTATATTACCTACAACCAACAAAGGGCAGGACGACAAAGGTAAGAAGCCAGCTAAAGAAAGAATACTAACCATCAACCAAGTGACAGTTACAACTAAGTAAACAGCCAAGGGTATGAGAAAGACTACCTACTACCAACAAAAGGGTAGGACGACAAAGGTAATAACCTCAAAGGGGTCGAGAAATATCACCTACTACCAACAAAGGGCAGGGCGACAAAGGTGATAAACTCGAACAAAGAAGGGAGAGATTACCAACTATCAAACAAGTGATAGCTATAACAAGGTAATCAAACCCGACTATATTACCTACTACCAACACAGGGTAGGACGACAAAGGTAATAAACCGGCTATATCACCTACTACCAACAAAGGGCAGGACGACAAAGGTGATAAGCCAAAAGAAAGATTACCAACTATCAACCAAGTGATAGTTACGACGAGGTAATCAACCAAGGGTGTGAGAAAAAATTACCTACTACCAACAAAAGGGTAGGACAACAAAGGTAATAAATCTCAAAAAAAGGATCGAGAAATATCACCTACTACCAACACAGGGCAGGACGACAAAGGTGATAAACTCGAACAAAGATGGGAGAGATTACCAATTATCAAACAAGTGATAGCTACAACAAGGTAATCAAACCCGGCTATATTACCTACTACCAACACAGGGCAGGACGACAAAGGTAATAAGCCAACTATTTCACCTACTACCAACAAGACGGGTAGGACGACAAAGGTGATAAGCCCAAAGCAAGGGACCAAAATTCAATCCGGGAATAAACTAGAGAGAAACGGTCAAACAAGACTCATCCCGAGGAGGAAATAACTCAACTGGGGATTAATTCCATCCAGACAAATGAACTGGGGAGGAAGGCTAAAACGAATATCTTCCACGAGGCATAAACTCAGTGGGGAATTAACAAAGATAAGATTTTCTGCTTACGGCTCGACACTCTAATGGAGAGAGGACACACACGCTTTGCAGGGATAACAACACCAGAGAGCAAGGAAACACCAACACAAATGCAAAATGCAAAATGCAACAACAATATGCTATGCACAACAAAAGAATGTGCATGCAATGCTTATGAGTGTGAATATGCTGACAAAACAGACATAAAGATAAACAGAGGGTGGAAAAACATCACAACATCGTTGAATACTCGGCTAATCTCAACAAGATGGAGATATCTTCAGCAGCTCGGCTAGGGATTCATCTGATGGAATCTTGTAAGAGATAAACAAAAGCCATCAAAGGGAAATAAATCCTACTACAAGGCTCAAATCTTGCTGGAGAAAGGAAGATACTCCTTGGGGAAAAACCCAAATATCAGTCTTCTAACATTAACGATCCATGAAGAGGATAATAACATAAACTCTGCTTCGGGGATGGAAGGAAAGTTGTTGGGGAATCACAACAACCCAAACTTTCTGATTCTTCATGGGGATAAAAAGGATTCACAGAAACTTCCATTTCAAAAGGATGAAGAGATTTGCATGCGAAGAAGAAAATGAATCCGCTGAGGGCAGTAGACACATAAACGTCTACGCAAAATCCACCGGGAATACAAGGCAGATCTGCTGGAGATACAAAAGAAAATCTCTCTGAAGATTAACCACTTCTGAGCTAAACAACCTGGACTTGTTGAGGAAAACAGCAACAAGGTCAAATTGTGGGGGATTTTAGATCAATATTCATCATGAATGAGAGAAAACCCAACAGGTGACTAGTATGTCAATATTCCTTGAATAGAGGTATTATTGGCAACTTCACTGGGGAACACCCAAAATAGTGATGCACAATCTTCTCTGAAAACAAACAATATGGAGAGAAATACATCCTGGACTTGCTGGGGAAGATAACGCTGCTCTGCGTTTGGGAATATCCCAAGTAACAACAATACACCTAGAAGATAACACTCTGATGGAAATTTCTCATGTGATTCACTCCAAGGGACAGCAAAAATGAATCTCCGTATGAGGACTACCCTCAAGGAGAAGTGTCAAAACTACTCGACTACCTGACCATATCATAGTCAGCTAGAGAAGATCCAAATCAAAACCTAGCTGGGGAAAAACCAAACAGCATTGACCCTTATGAATTCAACACATCATAGCACAACTTTGAAGGAACCTATCATCTTGTCAACAACTGGTTGTATGAACAAAACCCTGCTGAGGAAAAATCAATAAACTTTACTGGTAAATATCGACAAACTCTACTGGGGAGCTGTCAATAAATTCTTCCAAAGGAGCGAGAAGAAACCCTGCTGAGGAAAACATTGATCCTACCATCCTGGGAATAACCGTTGATGTTCCTTTTTGCATTCATAAATCAAAGGAAAATGTTTTTATAATTTTCAAAAATTTAAATCAATTATTTGCATTTTGTTTCAAAAATCATCATCAGCAATAAATGAAATTTTGCAAACAGAAACAAAATAAGAATTGCAAACAAAGGGACAAAGGCCCAAATTTTATTAATAGAACGGAAGTCCACAAATGGCGTAACTCCATAGATCATTACAAGGTTTGAAAAATGGTAAATACATGGAAAGGTTTACATTGAAATACAATGACCACTATTCTCCCTAACAACTTTGAATTCCGATGTGTTCAAAACTTCAGTGAGGATGATTGAGGCAGAATCCTTGATAGACAATGTTGCTTTCAAATGATCAAGACTGGCCAGATGCAGTTACTTGCCATAATCCCTAACTTTTGCCTAGATTGCCCTCTCGGGTTTTCAATCTACCGAGATGATTATTTCTGTTTTTGTCTCTAATTTTTTGTTGGACCGCCCTTTCGGGTTTTCATCCCACCGAGACGCTCATTTTTTCCTAAGCTGCCCTTTCTGGTTTTCAACTTAGCGAGCTGTTCTTTTATTTTTTAGGCGAAGTATTTCTTAACTGCATCGGCATTCACAGGACGAGTGAACTCTTCACCATCCATAGTTGTAAGAAGTAATGCACCACCAGAGAAGGCTCTCTTGACAACATATGGGCCTTCATAATTAGGAGTTCACTTGCCCCTAGAATCATTGGTAAAAGTCGAGATCTTTTTTAGCACGAGGTCGCCTTCTCTGAACACACGAGGACAAACCTTCTTATTAAAAGCTTTCTTCATTCTTTGTTGATATAATCGGCCATGACACAAGGCCGTCATTCTTTTCTCTTCAATCAAATTCAACTGATCATATCTACTCTAACACCATTCAGCCTCAGACAATTCAGCTTCCATCAAAACTCTCATAGAAGGGATTTCAACTTCCACCGGGAGCACTGCTTCCATACCATAAACAAGAGAGAAAGGGGTTGCCCCTGTTAAAGTGTGGACGGATGTACGATACCCGTGCAAAGCAAAAGGGAGCATCTCATGCCAGTCCTTGTAAGTAATAACCATCTTCTGAACAATCTTCTTAATATTCTTATTAGCAGCTTCAACAGCCCCATTCATCTTAGGTCTGTTAGGAGAAGAATTACGATGCTCAATCTTAAACTCATCACATAATTCCTTCATCATCTTGTTATTCAGATTCGACCCATTATCAGTGATAATCTTGCTCGGAATACCATACCGACAGATGATTTGGTTCTTGATAAACCGGACCACTACTTGCTTGGTCACATTGGCATATGATGTCGCTTCAACCCACTTAGTAAAATAGTCAATAGCCACCAATATGAAACGGTGTTCGTTCGACGCTTTAGGCTCAATCATTCCAATCATATCAATACCCCGCATGGAGAAAGGCCATGGAGAAGAGATAACATTGAGAGGAGTTGGAGGCACATGAATTTTGTCAGCATATACCTGGCACTTATGGCACTTTTTCACAAATTTTCAACAATCAGATTCCATTGTCAGCTAATAGTAACCTGCCCTCAACATCTTCTTAGCCATTGCATGCCCATTGGCATGGGTACCAAAAGATCCTTCATGAATTTCTTTCATCAACATGTCTGCTTCGTGTCTATCCACGCATCTGAGCAAAACCATGTCATAATTTCTTTTATACAACACATCATCATTCAAGAAGAAACTACCAGACAATCTTCTCAAGGTCTTCTTATCTTTCTTGGATGCCCCAAGCGAGTACTCTTGATTTTGAAGAAAGCATTTAATATCATAATACCACGGTTTATCATCAACAACCTCTTCAACGGCAAACACATGAGCTGGTCTATCAAGCCGCATAACATCGATTTTGGGTACATCATTCCACTGATTCACCACAATCATGGAGGATATAGTGACTAAAGCATCCGCTATTCGGTTTGCTGCTCTGGGTACATGGTAAAACTCAACCTTATTGAAGAAAGTTAAAAACCTTCTTGCATAATCTCGATAAGGAATCAAGTCAGGTTGACGTGTCTTCCATTCTCCTTTAATCTGATTAATTACCAGGGCTGAATCTCCGTATACATCAAGAATCTTGATTCTTAAATCAATAGCTTCTTCCAAGCCCATAATACATGCTTCATACTCAGCCGCAAGTGAACATCAACCTTGCAGTGAAAGGAATATGAGAACCATGAGGAGTAACATCTATTGCCCCAATACCATTGCCATATTCATTAACAGCTCCATCAAAAATCAAACCCCAACGGGATCCAGGCTCAGGCCCTTCATCAGGTAATGGTTCTTCACAATCTTTAACCTTTAGATACATCACATCCTCATCAGGAAAATCAAACCTGATAGGTTGGTAATCATCAATGGGCTGGTGTGCCAAATGGTCAGCATAAACACTTCCTTTTATCGCTTTTTGAGTTAGGTACTCGATATTATATTCTGACAACAACATTTGCCAACGAGCAATCCTCCCAGTTAAAGCTGGCTTTTCAAAGATATACTTGATTGGATCCATTTTGGATGTCAACCAAGTTGTATGATTCAACATATACTGGCGGAGGCGCTTGGCAGCCCAAGCTAAAGTACAACATGTCATTTCAAGCATTGAGTACCGAGACTCACAACTGGTGAACTTCTTGCTCAAATAATAAATGGCAAATTCTTTTCGACCGGATTCATCTTGTTGACCTAGAACACAGCCCATAGACTCTTCCAGCACAGTCAAATACATGATCAAAGGTCTTCCTTCCACGGGAGGAGACAAAATCAGAGGTTCAAGCAGATACTCTTTAATTCTTTCAAAAGCTTTCTGACAATCCTCTGTCCAGACACAAACCTGATCTTTGCGAAGAAGCTTGAAGATCGGCGCACAAGTGGCAGTCATATTGGATATAAATCGGGAGATATAATTCAAACGTCCCAAGAATCCTCTTACTTGTTTCTCTATTTTGGGCGTAGGCATTTCCTGAATAGCTTTAACTTTACCAGGGTCAACTTCAATGCCTTTTTGGCTGACAATAAAGCCCAACAATTTTCGAGAACGGACACCAAAAGTACACTTATTTGGATTCAAACGGAGTTTAAACTTTCTCAAACGCTGAAACAACTTCAGTAAGTACTCAATATGATCTACTTCAGTCTTCGACTTACAAATCATATCATCCACATAGACCTCAATTTCTTTATGCATCATATCATGGAACAAAGTGGTCATAGCTTTGGTACGTTGCACCAGCATTTTTCTAACTGAAGGGCATCACTCTGTAACAGAATGTTCCCCAGGGTGTAATGAATGTTGTTTTTTCCATATCCTCGGGTGCCATCTTTATTTGATTATAACCTGAAAATCCATCCATAAAAGAAAAGATACTGAATTTAGCAGTATTATCTACCAATATGTCAATGTGTGGCATTGGAAAATCATCTTTTGGACTTTCTTTATTCAAATCTCTATAGTCAACGCACATTCGGACTTTCCCGTCTTTCTTTGGAACAGGCACAATATTGGCCACCCATTGAGGATACTCACAAGTCACAAGAAAACCAGCATCAATCTGCTTTTAAACCTCTTTTTTAATCTTCGCAACCATGTCGGGATGAGTTCTTCTCAATTTCTGTTTCACCGGTGGACATTCAGGCTTCAATGGCAATCTATGCTCCACAATATCAGTATCAAGACCAGGCATGTCTTGATACGACCAAGCAAACATGTCAACATATTCTCTAAGAAGCTCCATAATCCTCTTCTTAACATCTGACTGAAGCAGTGCCCCAATCTTGACTTCTTTTACATCATCATCTGAACCCAAATTAACAAATTCCAACGACTCTTCGTGAGGCTGAATGGCCTTTTCCTCGTGCTCAAGCAACCGAGAAATTTCATCGGGAATCCCCTCAATATCCTCTTTTTCAGCTCCAAACACAGGGAACTCAAAGTTGGGAGGGGCATAGGGTCATTTTTTTCAATGGGTTTATCAATCAATCTGCACAATGATTTATGTTTGATTTTAGAATATGAACAAAAGTGCAAGTATTATGCAGATAGAAGTGATCATCACATTATTATATTTTTTTTTGTTTTTTATGTTACCATTTTTCAAAAATAAAGCAAAAAGGGAAAGCATAATATGGATAAACAAAATAACATTTTATTGATGATGATAAAATTTGAAACAAAGCCCTCACAAATTCACTTTCACCTTGGGCAGAGTGAAAGGATTTTTGAAAGAAACAAAAACAAATTACTTTGAAATATGAACAATAGTGGGAACATCAACAACTATCCAATTCTGGCAGACTTGTCCATGTGTCACGAAGTTGGGAAGTTCTTCTTCTTCATCTTCCTCAATGATGTCATTGACTTCATATTCAGGTTCCTTAAACTTCTTTCGAGGGGAATAAAAAGGCACATACGCATCCTCTGGGGACATATACCCGGGGTCTTCCAAATAAGGCTCCCAATCTTCAGCAGGAATGACATCATCTTCAGAACCAAACGGGATGTAGCCTACAGGGTCATCTTCAAGAATCGCAGCCGTAGAATAATCTTTACTAGGACAATCTTGAACCATATTGATAGACGCCTTGCCATGATTAGGCAGCAGATTTGATTGTACATTAGGGTTGAAAGACAAAATACCACTCCTAGCCAACCTTTGAACTTCCATCTTCAATGGATAACAGTTCTCAGTGTCATGCCTAGCTCCTCCCTGATGGAAAGCGCAATGAGCTTCAGGCTTATACCACCATGGCAAATCTTTTGGAACAGCAGGTGGTGCACAGGTCTGAACAATATTCTTCTAAATTAAGCAAGGAAGCAAATCTGTATATGTCATCGGAATCAGATCAAAATCCTTCTGAAAACGGCCCCGGTGATTGTTCTGTTGATTAGAATGTTGTTGCTGTACAGGAGCTATCTGAACAACAGGAGTTAAACTGATAATAGTAGTAACAGATGCAATATGTTGCTGACACTAATTATTCTTATTATAACTTTTTTTGTGTCCTCCATGGGAAATAGCATGGGTCTCACCCTCTTTCTTCTTGGAAAATCCTCCGCCATACTTCTTGGAATTACCAGCAGAATTACCATCTTTTGACACTAGCAATCATACGCTCATAATAGAAAGGACTCGGAGTTTTCAGAAAAATCTTAGTCATCTCTTTTTCTTCCAAAGGAGGATTAATCTGAGCAGCAATTTCGCGCCACCTCTGCGCGTATTCTTTGAATGTCTCCTTATCTTTCTGAGCCATTGCTCGAAGCTGGTCACGATTAGGAGCCATATCCACATTATACTTATACTGTTTCACAAACGCCTCACCTAAGTCTTCAAAAGTGCGAACTCGAGTACTGTCGAGTCTCATATACCATTTCAAAGTTGCACCAGACAAACTATCTTGAAAATAGTGAATGAGAAGCTGGTCATTATCCTTCTGAGCCGACATCTTATGAGCATACATAGTCAAATGACTCATCGGACAAGAGTTACCCTTATACTTTTCAAAGTCAGGGACTTTAAACTTATGCGGGATCTTCACATTAGGAACCAAGCATAACTCATGAGCATTCTTTCCAAATAGCTCTTTACCTCTCAGAGCTTTGATCTCTTTCTGCATTTCAACAAACTGGTCTTGAATCTCTTCCATTCTATCATAAGCACTGGAATTTTCACTTGGAGCAGTATGGAAAATCTGCTCTTCACCAAAAGGAACAGCATGAACCACAGGCGGTGGCACAGTCATCACAGGCTGGACAGTAGGAACAACTGGAACTTCAGGAGGTGGTGGTGGTTGATAACCCTCGGGAACAAAGTTATGAGGCATGCCCCAGGGGAAACCAGGAGGCATGGAGTATTGAGGAACACTAGAAGGCACCATAGATATAGGCGTAGAGACAATCTCAGAAATGACTGTCCTTTGCACAGGATTTGAAAGTGGAGGAGGAGGAGGTGGATTCTTAGTAGCAACCATTGCTTCCATCATAGCAGTGAGTCTCTCCAAACCATCCTTCAGAGTTGATACTTTCTCATGAAGCTCACGGTTCTCTTGTTACGACTGGTCCATCTTTCTCTTCAGATTAGCCCGAGTATTATACTGGTGCGACAGCTTGGCTGAATGAAGACCAAAGGGAAACAATAAGACACCTGAAAAGGCAAGAAACATTGTAGAATGATGCTTGATATGCAAGATGCAAATGCAAAGTTTCAAGGAACTATAAGGCATATTGCAAACATTGTTATTTGAAATACCAAAATATCATTCATTAATGATGGAAAAGATTACATCTCGGAAGTACAAATTCAAGAATCCTAAAACAAAAGAGGATAAAGAAAACTAGATCCCTAGAGAATCCTATGAGAAGAAGTCCCAGCTCTATCTTCCAGCTTCTTGATGTGGGCCTGCATCTGAGTCTTCTCAATCAGCAACTGATCAATGATTAACTTCCAGGGAGATTCTGAACTCTTCAGAATATCGGAAACTGGTTGAATGGGAGAGGAAAATAAATCCTCTTGCTCCTTTCTCTTCTTGTTGGCAACTTCATCTTCATTCTTCTTCTTGACGTGCTCTTGAAGTCTTGCATTCTCTAACTCAACAATCTGATACTTGTTCTTCCAAGCATCTCTCTCTTGTTGCATCTCAGCCAAAGCAATCTGAAGCTTCTCTGTGTCTTCCATAAAGTAGAGGATAGGCTTCTTAGCAATTAGAGATAAAGGTTCCTGACGCGCATAAGGCATCTTCAAAGTAATAGCTCTATTCTTAACCCACTGGAGGTAAGGTTCCGAAGAGATACAATTCGGATTTCCCAAACTTTCCTTTCCTTTTCTACGAATGTTGCACCAAGCTTCCACAATTTCTTTCTTGAGAGCAACCTGAGATTCTTCTTCCTTAAAAAAGACACCGGCCTAATGAATGTTCTTCGGTACCTCTCGCAAAGGATATCCCAACTGACGACGAGCCAACACGGGATTGTAGCTGATTCCTCCCTTTGTACCAAGAAGAGGTACGTTGGAAAAATCACCACAACTATCAATAATCATCACTCCAGAAGGAACACGGCTACACCAATCAATATCAGAATGAGTGAGAGACATGATCTTCCGCGACCAATATAAACCATCCTTGAGGTTCCAGAAAGCTGCAGACTTCGGCAAGTGAGAAATAAACCACTTGTAAAGCAAAGGCGCACAACAGATAATCATCCCTTCACCATGGAAATTCCTGAGGTGAATAGAATGGTAAGCATTGGCAAGCAAAGTGGAAATTGGATTCCCAATCAAGAAGATCTGAATAGCGTTGTTGTCGATAAAGTTCTCAACATTCGGGAAAAGGAACAGTCCATAAATAAGCAAGGCAAGAATAGCCTCAAAAGCAACTGTGTTTTTCACACTAGCAAAGTGATGAGCTCTATCCATCAAGAACTTAGCGGGTAACCCAAGAATCTTTCCTTTGGTATCCATGCGAGCCTTAATCTCAGAAACCTTCAAGTGAGTAGCCTTCGTAATAACATGATGCTCGGGGACGGGATCCAAACCAGAGAAAATTCGACCATAAACAGGCAAACCAAGCAGGAGAGAATACTCCTCTAGAGTAGGTACCAACTGATAATCAGGAAAGGTGAAACAATGTAGCAAAGGGTCATAGAACTGAACCAAAGTAGCAAGCAATCCTTCAGCCATATCAACCTTCAAGAGAGATAAAAGCCTTTCATATCTGGACTCGAACTTATTGGTATCAGCAACAAAAGATCCTAGCTCTCTCAAACCTCCTAACTTAGGACACTTGAAAGTGTACTTCTTGGTACTTCTCCTTCCAAAATCCATAACAAAAGTATCTGCAATGTTTGCAATAACACCTTTAAGTTCCTTGAAACCTTCCAAAAGAATGCTCATGAATGTATGAGTGCATGAATGCAACACCCACAAACAAGATCACACAAAGCACACGGGTCAAGGTTTAAGTCACGAGCATGAAGCCGAGGGTAAGAACCAGTCCCACAAAGGTATGTACTACGGTTTTGTCTTCATTGTACCTGCAGAAAACAGTGGTTCTAACAAAGTGCCCAGGGTCCACCATCCACTATCAGACACACCAGCACACCGATTTGCTCGGAGGTTGGTAGTTATCCTCAAGAGAATATACCCTGAGTGTAGCATCGCGTGACAGCTAAGTCAGATTTGCATCTTCATAGCTTCCGCGCTACGATCCTAAAAAGGCTAAGATGGGTTAAGGGTTACTACGGTTCTCAGTGTTATAGGCTTCTATGGAAAAAGTAATGCCTTCTCGATCGCTCGATCAGCATCAGTAATTCCAAAGAGGCAACCACTAAGTGGATAGATTTTCAAGTTCTTCTTTTTCAGGATTCGACTCCTTCAAAGTTCCCTTGACTATACTACCCTCCTATCTCAAAGTGCACTTTGGTCCGGGTATAGGACCTATCTCACACACAGAGGAACTCCCAAACAGAACAAACAAATAACAAGCAAATCAGACAAAAAGCAGTAAATAAATCAAAGTAGGCTAAACCCCTCAAGGGAACCAGAGATTCTGGGTTCGATCCCTAGCAGAGTCGCCAATTTTCTGTAGCGGGGAAATTTGTGAGTGTAAGCTATTAATTAACTTAACTAAAAAATGCAAGAGTCGCCACCGCACTTTTATTTTATCCAAAAAAGGAAAGGAAAAAGAGCGAACAAAACCTAAAGAGTTATAAAAAAACAAGAACAAACACAGAATGGGTAAGGAGGTTGGTTATGTAAAGGAATGTTTTACGCACCCAATACATCTATAGTACTCTATAGGAGCCCTTTGATGTATTCATGTTTTTTGGTCTGAAAAAAGGTTTGCTTGAAAAAGAGATTGGGGAGATGAGAGGAGAATTATTTTTTAATATATTTGTGTTTGGAGAGACTTATCGCCTCATGCCTACGTACCCACAATGTGCAATGTAGGATCAAAACCCCGTACAAAGACAAAAATTTGTTTGTTTTGGTTGATTTTAAGTGTAAAGACAAGTCGTCATTTCCAAGCGAATAATTCCGCTTAAGAAAATGAATCATGTCTAAACTTATGAAAAAGTTTAAAAGAAAAAGTGCATAAGGCACAAAAAAAAGTTTGATGAGTTTTTGTATTTTTTATGTTTTTATGAAATGGTCAAAATATGGTTAATATTGATTGACATTTATTAAAGAAAACAAATCTTAAAAATCACTTGACCAAAGTCAAGGTTTTATTATGAAAGAGGTGATAGTTTGAAATCAAGAAGGTTTTGAAAAAGGGAGAAGGTTTTGAAAATTGAAGAAGGGGTGGAGAAGAAGTGACTATCCTAGTGCATGAAAATAAAAGCTAAGGATAAGAAAGATCTAACCACATGGACAAGCTCCATAGCATAAGTATTTTTCCTTTTTTGATTTGGTCTTGATTCAAAATAAGTCTTCAAAAAGAGGACTCCAAGTATCCAAAATCCAAGGTTTTCCATCACAAACTCCCAAGCATAGGTTAAGATCCTAACTCTAAGTCCAAAAGTCCATAATCAAGAGTATAGGTCCTCCAAAGCAAAGGATAGTGGCCATAGTTCAACAATTAAGAGCACAAGTCTTTTAGTGGTTTAATCCTTTATTAATGTTTTTTAGTCCAAAATGGACAAAAGAAAAAATAAAGCACAAGATAAAATGGTCCAAGTGGACAAAAGACAAATAATATAAACATAAACATGATATGATAAATGGCATAAAGCATAAAAAATAAAGAGAGATAGGGAGCGAGAAGGAAAAGTAAAGAAGTTAAAAGTTAGTGGTTAGTAGCATAAGGCTCTAGTGCCATAAGCCTTCACCGATTATTCCGTTTCGCTTTATGAACTATAGTGATTAAACAATGCACTTAGGCCAAGGTTAATGAACTTGACAGAAGATTGGTAAAACCAAAGCCTCTACAACGCCAAGTTTCAAAGATTATGGACCTAATGCAAAAGATCAATCACCATTGGGTTGACGCGACCAATCAAGGTCCGGACCACGAAAGTTCAAATTCCGAATTGGATAAAGAAGGACAAATGTTGCGCTATGTTAAGCAATTGCCGAGTAATTTACGGAGTAATTACCCTACAATGAGGTCGGTCAATATATTTTTGTGCTAATGCATGCTAGATGAACGATATGTAGATCGTCATCCGAAAGCAATACCGCACGAAAAGAAAATAGGTAACGATCTAGTCTTGATCAAGAATTCAACAAAGAAATTCTAAGATCCATAAGACTTTCATCGATCAAAAGAAAAGAGAAATAGATGAAGAGAAAGCCAAATTAAACCACACAATTATGTGATCTAAGGCTAAGAACAAAAGGAAAGGGAAGAAAATGGAAAAGGAACCAAAACAGTCCCAAAAACAAGCCAAAAAATACATTCTGTTTTGAAGTAACCGGTTACTCACCAGAAGTTAATCGGTTACTTAGTTCAAAATAGCGCAGTTTTTTCAAAATTAACACAGAGTAACCGGTTACTTACCAGACGTTAACCAGTTACTCTGCACCAGAATGCAGAAAATTGTGCAAAATTCAGCATGATCCACTTTCAAAAATTTTTAGAAACACTTTGTGATCATGGAACTGAAATTGCACGAAATTTAAAGTAAAATCACAGCAAAAACCAGCAATCAAACACAATTACAAGATCCAAAGGATCAAGTAACAAGAATCTCCAAAGATCTACATTATGGAAGATGAAGATGAAGCTTCAACAAAGGTGAGAGATGAATTACCACTTCAAATCTGAAAATTCCTTCAAAATGCTTCAAGATCTACACTCCAAAGCCTTGATCTACTATAATTGATGAACAAAAATAAGAATGAATGAAGGTTTAGCTCAAAGTTGAACAAGATTCAATGTGAATTCTTGTTAACTTTCAAAGGAAGAAATGTGAGCTTTGGTGAAAATTTGTGGTCGGGAAGAGAATTTGCAAGAGGTTTGTTGGCTATCAAAAGCTTGAAGAATGAATGAAATGAAGGCTCTATTTATAGAGTTTAGGCTTGGAAATTTGGTGGTTTGGAATTAGGCTTGGATGATCAAGATTAGGATTGGAATTCAAATTTGGAGGGAAATCACAAAAGAGTGGTGATTAGTGATGGTACATGGTGGGGAATGATCAAAGTGATGTAGGGGAATTAAAATGAGGTGATCTAGAATATTCCAAATGTGATCAAGGGCTGAGATTGGTGCTAATTGCTGAATTTGAATTTGCCACCATTTTTCAAATTTTCACGAGGGTAACCGGTTACTCACCATAGGGTAACCGGTTACTTAGTGTAAATTTTGAAAAAAATGCCTTTTTAATACACTGTTATGGTTCGGCTCGATTCTTTTGCTCGTCAAAGAAGGCATGGAAATAAACACATGAACCTTGGAGTCTCTTGAATAATAATCAATTAAATCTTGGAAACTCTTGATCAGATAATTTTTGAATTAATTGCGGATCAACTTTGACTTTATTCATATGAAATCCATTCGAGCTGAGGGACTGATGTTTTTGGTATTTTTAACCTGTTCCTCCCCTGAAAATGTTAGTGAAAGAAAACAAAATATTTTTGGATTTTAATTAAAGGTTAGTAAACATAAACAAATTAAGCAATGAAACAACTAACAAACACACACAAACCCCAAAGATCCCTGCAAGGCACAATCCTATAGAAGAGGGAACCAATGCGTGATCTTGTTTGTGGTATGAAATACAAAAGAGAAGCAAAGAAACTTAGTGGCAAAAATTAGGGTATTACAATTAGAATGAAACGGGTCAACTAATTGAGCCTAATGGCACAATGTTGACAAGTTACATTGGTGCACTTGTCCGTTCACAAGTTCCTATTACTTGTGACAAATGGAGAAATCCACAGTTGAAACACGCCAAAGATAAAATATGAAGTGAGATACAGGTACTCTATGTGATGTTATTTGTTATTTTTGACGATTATATCTTTAAATTAATTATACTAACACACTTTATGTATATTTTTTGTCGATATCTTTTAACATTGGTGACGACCGGAAAAAATGTTGTCTTCAATTAGCCGGAAAAAGACTTAGAGGGTTTCGAGCATTTTTAACCAACAAGTTTCTTAAGGATGACCAAGGAAACTTTGTTGAAGCGGAATGTCCGAAGAAGTATGCGGACTTGATTACACCCGAAGAATGGGACACTTTTGTCGCCAAACGAAGAACTCAAGAATTCCACGTAATCTTAATTTAATTTATCATGAACATTGTATTATATTCATGTAGTTATTACATGTGTTTTGATATGACTTAAAATTGTTTATGCAGGTTGTGAGTGACGTAAATCGTCAAAGAGCCTCAAAACCCGCGTATCCATACAAGAAGGGAGTTTGGGATATGCACGCTTGGAACAAAAAATAGTAAGTATATATAATTTCTATGATATTTTTGTGTTATTATTCATCTTAATACTTTACTTAATGTGTAGCTTGAAGAGGAGAAAAGTGAAGAAACATCTCTTCCACAGCAATAACAAGAAGCCAGAATTAGCCAAGCTAAAAAAAGCTTTTATTCCTCGATTTCAGTTGTGCCTTGAAATAATTGTAGGCACAACGGATTTGATGGAAGGTGGTATCCGTGAAATACCAATGGAAGAAGGTATTTTTGGGTTTTCCTATTCAGAAACAATTGCTAAAGAAGACTTGGATCAGATTTTTCAGCATGCTGAATTAGGCATCGGTGTTATGAATTCATACATCAGGTAATCCATCGATTTTATTTAATTAATTAATCAATTTATTTACTTATTTCAATGAATATTCGAATGTTGATTATGTTTTTATTTCAGGTTCTTGTATGAAAAATTGATGCTCCCGCATCAATTGACAGAAAAATTATCTTTCTTGTCTCCCAACTGTGTCAATGCAAATCTAATCGATCGAACTGCAAATGCGGTCAGAGATCACTTAGTAGATGCATTTATGTCCAACAAAGATACAGAGAAGTTGTATCTTTTACCATATAATATTGGCCATGGGTTAGATTTTCATTCTAACTTCCTTTATTATAATCTTTCGCATTTTTACATTGTGCATAACATTTCCATCTAAACTTTTATTTTATTTTACAGTGGACACTGGTTGTTGCTTGCGATTAATCCGATAAAAGAAATAGTCTATTATCTGGATTCTCTAGATGGTGATCAAACAAAATACCCGGAGATGAAGAAGATGATTGATACGTAAGTGATGCGATTGTTCCAAATATTCGCGTGTGTATTTATTTATTTATGTGAGATTGTTCTAAATATTCGTTTACATTATGATAGAGCCATACAAATATTCTGATCACAACGACAAGCTCGAGTACCAAAGAGAAAAGCAAACAACATTACATAGATAAGAGTGCAGGTATATTTTCACATTTGTTATTATAATAGTGATGCTACTTGATAACAAAGTTAAACTATATATCCGGATACATATGCATACTTTTTTCTATGTGTAGTGTCCTCGGCAGCGTAATGGTATAGATTATGGTTATTTTGTATTGAGATTCATGAAAGAGATTATTCATTTGGAACAAATAGAGATTCCAATCATGGTATGGATTTATAAGTTATGATTTATTTTAAGATTTATTATCGGATATTTCATCTAATTAATTACTTTTAACTAAATCATGCATATTATGTTATATTATGTAGTACTTTGATGAATTCAAGTGTGCCACCTACACGAAAGATAAATTGAAAGAAATAAAGGAGGAATGGTGTCAATACATGGTTGAAATGAGAATTATATGAGGTATATTATTGTTTTCTTTTTTGTGTGTGTTAGGTTTATGGAAGGTGTTATATAGTTTTAGAAATTGTTGAATAGTTTTAGAAATTGATGTATAGGTGATGGAAATGGTGTATAAGGTTTAGAATTGGTGCATCTTTAGGATGTTTGATGTAATTAGTTTTGGAAGTTGTTATTAGAATTTTGGATGTCTACTTGGATGTATGAGATTTGTATTGAGTTATATATAATGGTTATTTTGGTGTATGAGGTTTGTGTTGAAATATATATAATGGTTATTACTGTTTATGTGTTGAATTTTAATCATATACAAGGCCTATGTGTTGAATTATAATGGTATACAAGGCCTATGTGTTGAATTATAATGGTATAAAAGACCATGTATTGAAATAAAGGCTTGTGTTGAATTATACAGGTTTATTATACAGGTTTGTGTTAAAAAAGAGGACTTATGGAAAAAATACACAGTAGACAGTGCTTTAGCAAATAAAACGCTCCAAAATAATTGATTTTTAAAAAAATTCTTTTAAAAAGAACTTTTATAAAAGACAACGCTTTTTAAACAAAGCACTGCCTAAAGGGGGTCATAACGTATACATAAGACAGCGCTTTTAAAAGTGCTGCTAAAGGAGGCCCTACGAAGCGTTTTTCCATGAAAAAGCGCTGCCTAAAGGGGGACCTTTAGCAGCGCTTTTAAAAGCGTTGCTAAAGGGGGTCCTACGAAAGCGCTTTTCTTTGAAAAAGCGCTGCTATATGGGGGTCCTACGAAAGCGCTTTTAAAAGCACTGCTAAAAGGGGTCCTAAGGGGGACCTAAGACAGCGCTTTTCAAAGGAAAAAAAGCGCTGCCTTTACCTACAGCAGCGTCACCTTTGGCAGCGCTTCTAAAGGCCAAAAAAACGCTGCTAAAGGTCTTTTTTGGCATAGTGATAACTAAAAGAACATTTTAAAAAATTATTAAAAATTTGGAACCGAAACACATTTTAAAAATGTTCCGGTTTAAAAAAATTCAAAAAACTGGAACACATTTTGGAAGACTTCTGGTGAAAATATGGCTAAACTAGAAAACAACTCAAATGAGTTACAATGTGTTGCGTGAAAACCGGAAGACTTTTGCATTGAGTTGTGGTGAACATATGAAACCGGGAGATTTATTGAATTTTTTCCAATATGTAAATTATGAACCAGAAGAGTTGAAAATGTGTTTCAGTTTGCAATATCAGATTCTGATTCGAAAGACTTTTAGCGAGAGTGGGGTGAAAATGAATTTTTTTGGAATATAACTTAATTATATGAGGGTGTTAGGTGCGGATTTGACCTAAAAATGAACTATCTTTCCTTGCATTTTTTCCACTCTTTTCTCATGTTTTCATTGGTTTTGCTAATGATTGTTGTTATTCTTCTAACATTGAGAATATATCTTTGGTGCTTGTAATATGTGTGCTATTGTGCAGGAAAAGGCATAAATTGATCAAAGTGATAAGACACAAGAAATGGTGCAAACTGCCAAAGAAATGAGGAATACATCAGCAGGTTCGCTTTGTGAACTCTGGCGAATTGCCAGCGAAGGTTCGTTGTGCAAAGGATGGCGAGGTCCCCAGCGAATGGTCCCAGAATTGAAAGCGAGTGTTCGCTTTGCGAACATTCCTTCGCATTGCGAACTCACGAGAATTTTTGGGGCGGTTTAACTAATCAGAGGCACCTGAAGTGCCTATTTTTGTCATTCGCTGTGAGAATGAAGTGGTTCGCCTAGCGAACTATGAAAATCCTGAATGTATATAAATAGATTTTTCACACTTTTCTAGATTATTATCATTCCAACTTGTAATTTTAGGATCAGCACTTGATATTTCTTCATTCCAAGGGAGAAAATGTAGGATCTTTGATCTCTTGTTGGATGAGGATGTAATCTTTTGATACCTATTGTATTTCATCTAATGTATGTTTGTGAATATGTTTTGATTCTCTATTGTTGTTGTCTTTGATTGATTATTTGTGGTCTTGACAAAACCTTTACAAATCCTTGATCTTAGATTTTCATCTGCCAATGAGTAAAACTTTTGACATGGTTTTGTGAGTTGATATTCATTGTATCTTTTGTTGTATTGTGTTGATTAAGTAGCATGGCTAGCATGAGTAGGATCGATACGGTATTGCGAGGATGTGTGATAATAGTGATGAAGAACGGTGTTCACATTCATTTGGAAAATTAGTTGAATACATGAAAAAAGGGTTAAATGTATGTACGTATTCTGATCGTTGGCATTTTATATGAGGCAGTCATTTATCTGATGTGGGTGTCATCTTTGTTTACCTGTTTATCTTTAATTTGAACCGCTATAGACATATACTCTTCAGATCTGAATCTAAGATGATTATCTGTTTTGTTCTGAACTCTAGAAATAGATTTAGACTTAACACTTGCGTGAGTATTAGCTCTTAATGCTCTGTGTTGGTTTTTGTTGCATGAGACATCACCAATGAGGCAATACGGTCGATCTCTCGACGTTGCGTTACGGTCGATCTCTCGACGTTGCGTTAGACATAACCTCGGTCGTGGGTGATACGTGAGGATATTATGCGAATGATTGATTTATGTATAACTCAGTCTTTACTTTATATTTTTCGTCTTTACATTTTCCGCATTTGCTTTAGGTTCCTCTTTAAACCAAAATTTTTGAACTATAAGTTTAGAAATATAGATACCATCGAATGGAATTCTTTCCCTCGCACTGATCCCTGTGGAGAACGACAAAACTGGGTTACTTGTATATTTTTGCTTGCTGCTATTCTAGCTTCAACAGAGGACATTTCAGATTGTAATTGATACACCTTTTTTAATGTATTATCGTCAACAATGTAATCTCGATATGATTTAATACATAAGTAATATATTGGTGTAAATGTCGATTGTTTCTGTTTACAAATTTTATGGTTTACATCTTTTGTTTATGTTTGCACAGTTTCAAGTCTGTTTTTTTTTTTCATGGGTGATTTCGGATATGCCGATCCGGATACACCCCATACTAAATTAAAAAAACACCAAGACACTTTACGGATGTGCATATCTGTAAAAACATTTTTTTCATAAAAAACAGGGTCTATCTGAAGATGCATCTCCAAAAAGCTCTCTAATGGTAGGATAAGGTTTCTAAGGTTCAAAGTGACCCAGATCTTGTATAAATAAAGTGTCTCTCATCCCATATTTTCAACAAAATACATCACAATCAGAGAATGGATGTTTATCCTCACCTTACATTTGTGTATTTCAATTGCATGAAGCCTCCATTTCAATTTAGGTTCGCGATGACACACCTTTCGTTGATCTGATATCCAAATTAAATGCTTTCTTGCAATATGCAGAAAATTAGAGAGTTGTCAAGTTCGAGTATCGTTCACCCTCGTTTGACAGCGAAAGGAAGATACAGTTCACCTACTTTGAGCTGAAGACGAATGAATATTTAAAGGTCATATGGAGTACATTTTACCGTTACGCATCAAATGGTCTGATTGAAATGGATGTGAAGATTGCAAGATCCGTTGACGATATTATCAATATGTTGCAACGTCCTGAACTATTTGTTTATAACGATAAGTAATGTTAAATTTATGTTAACAACTATCTAGGTGATGTTGAGTGTTTTAATTTAACGTCAAATTGTTTTTGTTTCTAGATCTTACTCATATTGTCTTTGTTTCCGCTTTGAAGTATCAGGGGCATTTTCGGATATGCATCTCCGAATTATACCAAATATACTTTCGGAGATGCAATTCCGGACTAAAATTAAGTATAATAGGGGTGGCTCACTTGTTTGCGCTCGATTTTTTAGGAAATAGATACGTTTGGAGATGCATCTCTGAATTCTAAGAATATTTTTTAATTTTCACCAAAGATTTGTGAGAAGATATAGAAATGAAATCAGAAACTTCTGAATCATTTTACGCTACGATATCATTTTGTTGGGCTAATTTTTTAAATATTTTTAATAAGGGGGTTATTTTATCCATTCCATAAAGTGATGATGAACACTGAAAATTCAATTTTTCGTTTTTCATAGTTTACAGATATATCTCTTAGCGCATCCAATACACATAAAAGGCGTTGCGAATGAAATACCTTATTTTATTAAAAAATTGTCTGAAAATACATCTCTAAAATATTTTTGAGATTCAATAACTTTCAGTGGATACCGTATTTGCAATTGAAGGTGGAACTGAAACCTATAATAGAAAATTCAAAAGAAGATAGTGATCGCGGATTCTAGAGATACCAAAAAGTCAGTCGGATGAGGAAACTTGAACTTCTACATTTTGGTGACTAACAAGTGAGCATACGTTAGTTATACTTTGCTCATACTGAACCCCTTGCATGAGTTGGCCAAACTGAGTTTCATTTATGTATAATTTGTTTACAAAACCATGATTAGGTTAGATTGTGTTAAACAAGATTCTGGGTCTAGAATCTTGATTTAATAGGAAATAATCATGGTTTACAAGATACAAAACCAAATGTGCCACAACTTGATTAAAAAAAAATTGATACATTGTTGCTAGAGTTAGTAGTTCTAATGTGAAATAGTAACCAAAAATTGATTGATTCCATAGCTTACCTTACGTGTGTAATTATAATACGAACTAAACACTGCACCTTCAAGCATTCAAGCGAGTAAGGACTAAGGAGATAAAGCGTGTAAAAACAAGGTGGTTGCTGGGCAATTGATCATCTTACTAAAGTGCATTTCTAAAATATTTCAAAGATGTAATTCAAAACTAATAGAAACATTTCATATACAAAGGACTGTGGTGATGTATTACAAAGGCTATGGAGATGTATTGCAAAACTAAAATATTTCGGAGATGTAATTCAAAACTAATTTTTAATAGAAACATTTCATATACAAAGGACTATGGAGATGTATTACAAAGGACTATGGAGATGTATTGCAAAACTAATTTTTGACAAAATAGAAATATCTCACATACAAAGGATTAAGGAATGTGTATTTTAAATGCATCCAAATATACATTTTCAAAATTATAGAACATTTTTTGTTTTTCACAGTGGTCAACTAAAATAACCCATCAAATAATATCTACATGATCTGGTGCAATTAAAAGCATATGTAAAAAACAGAAAAGAACTGAAGTAAAAAAAGAAAAACATATATGTAAAAAAGAGCTTTACACAAAACCAAAAAACTTGTATGAAACAAAAAGATCTACCAACAATTTAAGAGTACAGAAATAGTAATGAACAAGATCCACTGACCTAAGAAGTGGGTAGAAGATTAAAAATCAAGTCTGTAAAATTTGTCCTACAAGTTTCATCCCACTATTGACTATGCACTTACCTGATAAATATAGTAATAATAAACCTAAATAACAATACATAACAGCAACAAGAACTTCCATAAACTAGTTTATCCCTTCTCTGGAATGTGTTTCAAGAACAGGGAGATATGTTGACCTATAATTGATAGTTGACAAGTTTTCCAACAAAGAATCCAACTCTATCGCTTAGAGGGTCGGACGTCATCTTCTCCTCCATCATCATCATCTGAATCGTCTTTGCCTGACCTCTTTCTTTTCGGTGGAACCTCAGCAGCCTTCTTCTCACCATCGTCATCAGCATCGCCTTCATCTTCCTCAACATCGTCTTCTTCTACTTCATCTTCATCCACACCATTTTCCACAGGCTCGAAATCACTTGACGCCTCCTCCTCCTCAGCAGCACCTAGAGGACGGACAAGATACTCCGTTCCCAAATCCTCCTAAAAAACAATGTGTAAGAAAGAGTACTCAAATCCAAAAAGGCATACAGAAAAAATTGAAACATAGTTCAAGAACAAAATTTATCTGAAAGAAAATGATTTATGCTAAATTAGAAACTAGGTCAAACTAAGTTGACAATAGAATTATATTTTCTTCATGAAAATGGAAACATCAAATTCCGACTATAATTAAAGTTAAATTCGGAGTCCAAAGCATCCTATTAAAATAGGCCAGAAATATCCAAAAAATAATCAAAATCAATATAAAAAACTAAACAAAATTTGAAAACTTTATAAAAAATATTACAATAATCACATATGAAATTCCGTAAAAAAAATTAAATAAAAAAAAAATGAACAAAATCCAGAACTCTATGAAATTCCGTAGGAAAAAAACATGAACAGAATCCCAAAATCTCTATGAAATTCTGTTAAAAAACATATATGAATTGATGCTAAGCGTTTTAAAAAGAAATTAATCAAAACTGGAAAGTAAACCCTAACTTCAAAATAAACCCTAATTTTTACCGATTTTCAAAAAATACCAAATTAAAACCAAATTTCAAAGGAAAAATCAACAAATCAAGCAAAATTAACACAGCAAAAGCAAATAAACCATACAAAAGCAAAATTTCAAAAAATTAGGGTTTAGTTAAATCGAATATCAGTTATCTACCTCTTCTTCTGGATCCTCATCATCATCATCCTCGTCGTCGTCATCATCATCTTCATCGTCATCATCACCATCATCATCATCAGGATCACCACCACGTGCACCTTCACCCGCTCCACCTTCTTCCTCTTCATCGTCTTCATCACCAGCACCAGTAGCGTCATCGTCATCGTCATCCTCATCCTCGTCATCATTGTCTTCTTCATCGCCATCATCATCATCTTCTTCTTCTTCACTCTCTTCTCCATCATCTACCACTTTTTCAACAGATTCATACTCTTCATCATTATCACTCAACACGATGACCTCGTTTTCCTCAACCTTCTCCATCACTACCTCTGCTACCTTCATCTTCCAAATTCAAAAACTAGAGAATTTTGTTTTCTGAAGATTTCGGAATTCGTTGTTCAGAAAATCGTGAACGGGGGAATAGAGAAAACGGTTCTTCCCTTCGCTAACCCAGTTGCTCTGAAACGCAGATCTGAACCGTTGAAATGCGGATTCACGCGGATTGATGACGTGGAAATGTATTGGACGGTTGAGATTGAAGATTTTGTATTTCAGCGGAGATTGTGAGTTGAGCGTTGCGGCGCTCGCTCTGTATTATCTCTGTCACGTGGGTCACGTGTAACTCTAGTTAGCGTATTAGGGTTTTGCGGTTACTTGTACGAATATTCCATATTTGATTCCGTGCATAAATTTAGTTTTTTTTTCTTTCATGAAAGTAAATTATTTATTTGATTCTGTATGTATATTTAATTGAATTGAAATGTGAGGTAAGAGTAATTACTAAGAGTGTGTTTGTTTGAGAGATTAAAATTATATTTTCAGGAATATCATTCTTAGGAATGTTAATCCTAGGAGTTTTATTCTCATCAATTTGTTTGGTAAATAATTAAGGTTCCAAGGAATAATTTTGAAATTGATTTAATTATAATTTTATAATTTTAAAAATATAAATAATGTGTTGAAATAATATGAAAGTGGGTAGTTATAGTTGGTTATTTTTTATTCCCATGGGAATATATGATTCCCACCCTTTGACATGGGAATAAATTATCATAATTTCATGAGTAAATTTTATTCCCGGGAATTATTTATTCCAAGGCATTTTTTTTCTTTCCCATCTACCAAACAATGGAATAATTATTTCCAGCCTCAGATTCCCGAGAACTTTTTTTCTAGCACCGAAACAAACACACCCTAAAGTGTCATTTTTTTTATTTTTTATATATTAAAAAACTAATTAATATTATTACTTTTTATATAATAATTTTGTTTTATCTATAATTTTTTTAATTATTTATCGCATTCATTTTACCTTTTTCTTTATAATAATTATCGAAGGAATAATTTTAACAAATTTAAACTTTACAAGTAACAAATAAAAAATAAATGAAAAATTATAAAAAAACTTTAAAAAGAATGGAGGAAGTAATAATTAGATTTTTGTCAAATTTGTGTTTATTTTTCGATATGTAATTATAAAGGTTAACGTTTAACTTTTAAAAGACTTCATTTACTTTTAACTTTTATTTGCATTTTATAAAGTCTATTTAAAGATTTCAATGGTTTATTTTATTACCTTCATTCAAGATCTCGTTTAAATTTATGTTTATTTTATTGTCTGAAGAGAAAGAGGTATTTTTTAAATTATCTCATTCAAATTTGATTACCTTCATTTAAGATCTTATGAGTAGATGTCAGGAAAATGTCAGACACAAGAAAATATTAACAAAGCAATATGATCTTTTGAAAGAAGAATTAAGATCTGTTCAAAACAAAAATGAAGCTCTTGAGAAAGATCATATTGCTCTTGTTAAAAATGTGTGTGGTAAAACTCTTGATGAGCATGAAGTAGTTGTTCAAAAATTTATCTTAACTGGCCTTGAAAGAACCAAACTTGCATCTATTATCTATGGTGTAAGTATAAGTAGATGAGAAGGTCTGGGTTATTGTCAATAATGTCTTGTTAGTAGATGGAATAAAACATAACCTACTTAGAATAAGTCAATTTTGTGATAATGATTATGAAGTAGTGTTTAATAAGAACATTTACTCAGTCATGAATGAATATGATAAATCTCTAATGTTCAAAGGTAAGAGGAAATGAAATGATTACAATTTTTTTTTTTTGAATTGGTTGATCAGAAGGTAGTTTTGCTTGTATCAATGAATGACGAAAAATGGGTGTGGCACAGAAGTTTAGGTCATGCTAATTGAAGATTAATCTCCAAAATTGGCAAGTTAAAACTTGTTAAGGGGTTGCCAGATCTTAACTATCATTCAGATGCTCTCTATGTAGCATGTCAAATAGGGAAAACTAACAAAACCTCTTTTAAAACTAATAACTTTGTCTCTACCTCCAGACCCTTAGAAGTGCTTCACATTGATTTGTTTGGTCTTGTTAGTACTACATTAATTAATGGGAAGAAATATGGACTTGTCATTGTTCATGACTTTAGCCTATGGACTTGGGTCAAATTCCTTAGAACAAGGATGAATCATATGATGTGCTTAGTCTCTTCTGCATACAAGTACAAAATGAAAAGGAATCAAAAAATTTAAAAGTAAGGAGTGATCATGGAGGAGAATTTGAAAATGAACCTTTTGAAAACATTTGTGAAAAATATGGAATCCTCTATGAGTTCTCTTCTTCTAGAACTCCACGACAAAATGGAGTTATAGAAAGAAAGAAAGAACAGATTCTTACAAGAAATGGCTAGAACCATGATTCATGAAAATAACATTCCTAAGTACTTATGGGCAAAAGCTGTAAACACAGCATGTTATGTTCAGAGCAGGATCTACACCAGGCATATTATGAACAAAACTGCATATGAGCTTTTCAAAGGAAGAAAGCCTAACATTTCTTATTTTCACCAGTTTGGATGTACATGTTGTAACACCCTACTCTACCCATTCGTATAAAAATCAAAAATACAAAAATAATGCGGAAATAAATCAGAGTTCACACGTAGGATGCCACGTTCAACAAAACATCAACATGAAGTATCAAATCACTTCATATCTTATTCATTCATAAAAATAAGTAGTTTGATTAAAGAGCAGACTTAAATCAATAGTTTAGCGTTAAAGCTTCAATTACATCAAAAACTCCACATAGCATGTGGTTCAACAACAATTAAACAAAACCAGATACGTAACAGATACAATGTTCAGATAATAAAAGAAAACGTGAAATCCTCATCCTTCCAGTGTTACGTATCAGAGTGACTCCTAAGACTCGATCAAATAGCAACACACGCTCCAAGCACTACTCAGGTACCTGATCATATGTACTCTCCAAGGAGCACAGACACAACAAACATAAAAGGGGTGAGAACTACATTGAATAATACACAGTGCAAACACATGCTAAGGAGTAGTTAACACACAAATCACACCAAATCATACAATTACATCGCACATACAAGTGCCACACCATCGTTCGGTATAATCAGCCCACATTCAATCATATACATATGCAATACGACCCAACTGACACGACACAATGCATGTGGTACCATTACAATCCCATACGGTTCACCCTAGAACCCGATTCCCATCGAAATCCAGATAAGTCGTATACGTTTCTCTAAAATACAACTTATTTCCACTCGACTCACACATAGAGTTCGGATGAGACTAGGCACCCATCATGGATTCCCACATAGCTCATCTCCACATCACATGACATGAATGCATGACACAAATTATGCACAATATTAATATTTATTCAAGCATAATTCACAATCCTTAATGATCCCACGTGAGCCATATACTCACCGTAATTCCCTCTGGAATTACCACCACAATCCAAGACGGTCCACACACGACAATCTAGGCTCACACCTATCCAATACGTCTCAACCAGACATTCTCATAAAATCCCATGTTTTATCCTATTTAATGTTATTACTAGTTTCCTCTATATCCAACTATATATTCTTAGTCCTACGGGTCAAGAGAAATTGCATTACACATGAAATCAGGATAGAAATCGCGAAATCGGGACAGGAATCGCGAAAACGGGAAATTTTCACCACAACCCTGCCCATACGCGTATGACCATGCCCATACGCGTATGGACTCATTTTCCTCGGCCCAGAACTGCGTATCGTACGTGTAGGGCTCATCTGCCCATACCTCGTACGCGTATTGCCTTGGGTTGTACGCGTATCACCAGAGAGTGATTTCTCTCTCAAAACTCCTCAAAACTTCCCCTACGCATATGGCCCCGCCCATTAGCGTATGGCCACTCTCCCATATGTGTCTCATACGCGTTTCAGCAGGGGGTCGTGCTGGCTCTAGGACAAGGCGCATACCAGACGCGTATGGCCTCTGGGAATGTCCCTAATACGTGTATGGCCTCCCCCCCATACGCGTATGACCAGATGCATACCAAAAATTCTAGTTTTCCATCTACACGAATTCTCACAAATTGAAATCCAATCCAACACCTAAATTAGGTCCAAAACAATCTTCTATACCAGTTTATCATCCACACTTCCACAAATTCACACAAATTCATATCACTATTACTACAACAAACACAATTCATACCAGTAGCATCACAACAACACGAATTTCACCACATTCACATGGTTACAAGATCAAGAAGTACAAGAAAAGAATATGCACAAAAATCCTAAGAGGGAAAGGCACCCTGACTACCCTCTCATGTTATAATGAAATCTCCTAGCTTTTCTTCCCTCAACAATGGTGGAACCACTTGTTCTTCTTGCCCTACTCTCCCTCTTTCTTTTCTCTTTCTCTTTTTTCACGTAGCAGAAAACTGATCTCTAACCTCCCCACTAATCCCTCCTAATTATGTTTTGTTTCTTTTATTAATTCCTAATAATCATATTACTAATAATAATAATAATAATAATAATAATAACAATAATAGGAATAATAATAATAATAATGGTAATAATAATAATAATAATAATAATAATAATAATAATAATAATAATAATAATAATAATAATAATAATAATAATAATAATAACAACAATAATGTTTCTAATATTTCCCACTCATTATTAATTAATTTATCATTATTATATTTTCCTAAAGTTTTATTCATATTACTCCCTTAAGACTACCTCCTCACGTAACACCCAAATTTTAGTAATTATTTATTTATATTAATTAATTGAGTGATTTTATGCATATTTGATTTATATGAATTATTTGATTTATTGGATTTATTTGAATTATTTAATTTATATGAATTATTTGATTTATTTGAATTAATTAATTTATTTGAGTTATTTGAGTTATTTGAATTAATTGATTTATTTGATTTAAATGAATTATTTGATTAATTTAATTATTTGATTTAATTGATTTATTTTATTTGGTGGTATAATATAGAATTGGTAGAAATAAGTAATTGGGCCTAATTATAGGAATGTGAATAGTAAGAGTGAGGGTGTGTTAAGTAAGCCCGTTAGAAATTATTAGGTTAATGAAAATTCTGAGGGTTTAAGAAAAAGGGAGAAAGAGATAGAATAGAGATAGACAGATAGAAAGGAGGAAAAGTGGCAAAGAGAGAAGAGGAGAAGAGAAGAGAATACTCAAGAATCCAAGAAAAATCAAGGTAAGAGTGGGTTTTTATATGATTATTGAGATTGTTTGATAGTGTATAATGGGTAGGAATATGTTTAGGATGAAACCTCTAAATTTTTTATGATTTGGTAATTGTTAGGTTTTGATGATAATATTTTATATGTGACACCCTTGTGAGACGCATGATAATTTACTCTGATTATTTATATTTATTCTGCGCGGTTTAGAAGGGTGTTACATTAGTGGTATCAGAGTCTGGTTGGTCAGTTGACCAAGTCGTTAGTATGTTTATTTCCTTGTGTATTTGATATGTGTGTGGCACTATCGGTATTGTTTGTTCTAACGAGGATTTGTTGTTGGAATCTAGAACGATGGTTGCAGGCAAGAATGATGAAGCGATTGGTGAAGCTTTGGCGATGTTGATTGGAGCGATTAGGCAGTATCCGCAAGTCAACGTGAATGCTGGAAACAAGACTGATGATGAGTTTCGTGCTTTGGGGAAGTTTCAAAGGAACAATCAGCCAATCTTCAAAGGAACGCATGAACCTGACAAAGCACAAGTATGACTGAAAGCAATTGAGAAGATATTTTGAGTCATGAACTGTTCAGATGTGCAGAGGGTGCAATTTAGCACTCATATGCTTGAAGAGGAAGCTGAGGACTGGTGGGGTAATACTCATCAGAGGTTTGAAGAAGATGAAGTTAAGGTTACTTGGGATGTTTCCAGATAAGCGTTTCCGGAGAAGTATTTTCCAGAAGATGTGCGTGGAAAGAAGGAAATTGAGTTCCTTGAGCTGAAGCAAGGTAACTCAACTGTGGCCAAGTATGCAGCAAGATTTGAGGAGTTGATTAGGTTTTGTTCTCATTATAGCACTGCTAAAACTGAGAGATACAAGTGTCTTAAGTTTGTGAATAGTTTGAGGCCTGAAATCAAGCAAACCATTGGTTATCAGGAGATTAGGCAATTTTCTGAGTTGGTGAACAAGAGTATGATCTATGATGAAGATAGTAGAGCTCGGTCTAGTCATTACAAGACTTTGAATGATAAGAAGGGAAAAGGTCAATTCAGAGGAAAGCCATATGTGGCTCCTGCTGATAAGGGGAAATAAAAAGCTGGTAATGGTAAGAAGTCGAGTGGGGGAGGAGCTCCTTCTTCGGTGAATTTTTTTAGGTGTGGTATTGAAGAACATCGTGCTCTTGAGTGCACAAGTGTTGAGCAGAAGTGTTTCAAGTGTGGCAAGCCAGGTCACAAGGCTTTTGAGTACAGAAGTGGTGCGAATGTGACTTGCTAACACTGTGGTGAGCAAGGGCGCATTAGTACCAAGTGTGACAAACCGAAAAAGGCTCAAGCAAAAGGGAAGGTGTTTGCTCTATCAAGATCTGAGACTACTAGTGAAGATTGATTGGTCTGAGGTACGTGCTTCATTAATGGTATACCTTTGGTTGCTATAATTGTTAATGGAGCTACACATTCTTTTATTGCTTTGGATTGTGTTAAGAGGTTAAATATTGAGTTGTCTGTTATGAGTGGAGGTATGGTTATTGATACTCCTGCTATGGGTTCAGTGACTACCTCATATGTGTGTTTAAATTGTCCGTTGAGTATTTTTGGTAAAGATTTTGGAGTTGATTTAATGTGTTTTTGTTGGTTGCGAAATAGCGGCAAGCAGCAAAAATATTTATTTTCGGAAGAATTCCCTCCGGGATTTATGTCGTGTCCACAGAGATCGGTTCAAGGGAAAGAATGTCGTTCAACAGTCTCTCGTGTTTATGAGTTTGGATTATAATGGTTTCAAACAAGAAAACAGAAAAGTAAATATCAACATAAAAAGAATTCATTCTTCAGAGAGAAGAAACTTATCCGCCATGCACATAATTCACTACTCACAAACTTAAACTTACCGACCAGTTATACTCAACCTACAATACTCCTCAATATCACCCAGCATTGCTCACACCAGTGTTCATCTCTGACACACTGAGCTGAGAGAGCAACCGTGTTACCATCGTCGACACTCTCGCACTCGACTCAAGACACGGATGGTGTTGTACCCCAAATTTTACCCTCCGATATTCTGATCGTTTGCATATCCTTTTCATTGGTCTCTGTTTTCGCATTTTAGTAAACATATCAATAATCATGCTTTTTTTTGTTAGAATTTAATTTGTTTTATTTCTTTTTTTCACTAACTATTTTCAATTATCTTTTTTATTATTTTTAGTTTTATTATTATTATTTCTTTTTTATTATTATTATTATTAATTTTATTATTATTAGTTTTATTATCATTATTAGTTTTATTATTACTAAGCTTTATTATTATTATTATTACTTTTATTTTGTTTATCTTCATGGTAAGTGGGGATCACTACAATACAAACAAAGTCACATGGATTGCCAACTTGGATTTATCAATGGCCAAGAATCATTCTCATAAAGTCACATGGATTGTCAAATTGGATTTATCAATGGCCAAAAAGCATTCTTACACTTCAATTATCAATGACCAATAATCATTCTCATAAAGTCACATGGATTGCCACATCAACACTCCCACCTCATTCACACTATAAATAAGATCTCTCTTTCTCTCATTTTTTGGCACCAACAATACCACACATACATTCTCAAAACCTTGCACATTCATTACATATTTTTTAAGTCAAATCTTTTTTTTTTTTTAGGAATCAAATTTTATCCTTTTCTTTTACTTACATAATACCCATAAACATTCACCATCTTCACCACAACAACAACTTCCATCAAAACACTTTCACTTCCTTCTACACAACAAGCTTAACCTTTGCTAGCTTTGGAGTTTGTGAGTATCATTCATCCTTTATTTTTGTTCATACCATATATAGTTAGTAGTTTAGTATATATATATTTTTAGTTTGTGAAGTTATGTTGTAAAAATGTAATATTTTATGTGTTCATGTTTTTGTTATTGTTATATTATTATTAAGATTTATTTATTTTTGTACCTAAATCTTTCCATTTAAATTTAATGATTAAACTTTTTTAAAAAAATAAAAAATACGAAAGAAGAGGACTGTCGGAATCTAGCATTCTGGCAGAAACCTCGAACGATTGGTCTCAAGTCTCGCACTTTGGGGTAGCCATTCATTCATTCTTTCGCTCCCCAAAATACCTTTAATCAACTTGGACGAATAAGAGCCGTCAAGATCTAGCATCTTGTCACAACTCTTCGAACAATTGATTTTCATCAAGCGTTCATTGTCCATTAAACCATTTTCATATCAACTTGGACGAATAAGAGCCGTCAAGGTCTAGCATCTTGGCATAACTCTTTGAGCAATTGATTATCGTCTATAGCTAGTTGTCCATTAATTATTTTTCATTTCAACTTGGATGAGTAAGAGCTGTCAAGATCTAGCATCCTGACACAACTCTTCGAACCATTGATTACTATCAATGTTTTTTGTCCAACAAACAATTTTACAATCAATCTTGAATGAAAAGGATTGTTAGAGTCTAGAACTCTGGCATAACCCTTTGGCATTCTTAAAACATATTCAAGCCACTTTTAAACCGTTAGCTCTTCCGAGAGGTAGCCATTAATCTCTTGTGACTCTTAACCCTTCCTTTAACTTTTATAAGAGATAGCCATTAATCTCTTCTCCTTCACCAACCTTTAACCCTTCATTCAAATTATTTCACAAGAGATAGCCATTAATCTCTTCTCCTAAACAATCAATCCTCACAAGATTTTCCTTCAAACTTTTCACCTGTAGTTAGCCTGAACTACGAAGGCTCTGAGTTCCTCATTGCACTATGAGGATACGTAGGCACGAGATTGCGAAGTCTTGTCGAGCCCCCTAGTAATAAAAAACCTTTAGGTCCTTTCTCTTTAATAAAAATATAAAAACATTTCTCTCTTCCCTTTCTAAGTAGAAGATTAGAAACAAACCCTTAAGCTAACACTCATTCAATCCTAACTAAATGGTTCCCGTTGAGTACAACGGACGTGAGGGGTGCTAATACCTTCCCCTTGCGTAACTGACTCCCGAACTCAGACATTGGTTGCGATGAACATATTCTTATCCTTTCTTTTTAAGGGTTTTATTCGATATTTTCCCTTTCCCTCTATGGAATAATAAAGATCGGTGGCGACTCTGTTAAGTCCATCCCGCGGGCGTGCGATTGCGCTTCGCGAGGTCGTTCTCATTTTTCGAGGTACGACAGATGGCGACTCTGCTGGGGACACACTCCCCTAAGAGGGTTAAGTATATCTTGTTTGTATTTGTGTTATTTATATGCTTGCTTGCTTGTACATTTATATATTTATATCTGTATATATCTGTATACCTGTTTCTGCTTGGGATCTTCTATGTGCAGGGTACTACTTTTGAGTGGTGAGATAAGTCCTAACCCGGACTAGAGTGTCCTTAGGATAGGACGATGGTATTCAAGGAGGCTTTGAGGGAGTCGAATCCTAAAAAGTTGAATTGAGAACACCATCACTCAGTTGAGGCCCTCTTGAGAGTCTAGTTATGTTGAATGAATCCGTTCGTGAAAACGTGCTACTCTCAACCTAGGAGCCCATGATATTGAGAACCGTAGTTACCAAACCCCACTTGGTCTTTTAGGATGTAGTGCGGTGACCATGATGGAGTCTATTTCTGAATTGGTTGTCACGCGATACTACACTCAGACGAGATCCTCTTGAGAATTTTATTGATTAGCAAGTCATCTGGGAAATCTTTAAAATCCGAAAGATGGGTTGTCGACTCTGGGAACCTTTTAGAACCCTGTTCTGCAGATGAAAACCCATAGTACACACCCTGTTGGTTGGTCCTTTACCCAGACTTCATGCCGTGATCTCAAACCTTTGATCCTGCTATGTGTGTTTTGCATCCTGTTTGCATCGCATTGCATATCATTTGCATCTTTGCATGACTTATTGCATGCGTCTGTTTGTCCAGTTGCTCATTGCCAATTGTCTCTATCGTCAAGCTGATTCCTCGACACCGATACCGGACTAGAGCTAATTACGGACGCAAGATGTCAGAGCAAGAGGTACGCAACGCTGAGGTCCGAATGGAAATCGATGACCTTAAGTCAAGCGTGACCAAACTCACTGAGATGATTCAAGTCTTGATTGCTAGGGGAGAGCCACCCCAAAGGACTGTCATCCAGGAAGTTTCAAGCACTGATCCTCCACCAGTTCAGATGCCGCCTTCAACGTGGCCAGAGTTTGGTTTGCCACACAACTATTCTCCACCTCTTGCATCTACTGCTATGGTTGGTCAGAATGTTATGCCTGTCTTTCAAGCTCCTGTTTTCGCCGAGCCCAGACCTGTGGTTCATGCTGTTCCACAGACTATTCGAGCTTCTTTCGAGAATCCCCTCTATGAGTACAATGCTGCCAGTGCTCAAGGTGAAGACCGTGAAGACTTTGTTGAACCTGAAGTTATTCGAGAGCAGTTTCAGAGCATAGAGAAGAGACTCAAAGTTGTTGAGGGTACTGATTTCTTTAATGTGGATGCAGACAGTAAGTGCTTAGTATCAGACCTTGTTATACCTGCTAAGTTCGTAACTCCAGATTTTGTGAAGTACAAGGGCCACTCTTGCCCAAGAGCTCATTTGGTCATGTATCTTCGCAGGATGACTGCTCATGCCAAGAATCAGAAGTTGCTTATCCACTATTTTCAAGACAGCTTGAGTGGAGCATCACTCAAATGGTACATGGGTCTTGAACAAAACTCTATCCACAACTTCCAAGACCTCACAAATTCCTTTATGAAGCAGTACAAGTATAACCTCGACATGGCTCCTGATCGCCGTCAACTGCAAAACATGTCTCAGAATGATAAAGAGTCTTTCAAGGAGTATGCTCAACGCTGGAGAGAGTTGGCTTCCCAGGTTGAACCTCCTTTGGCTGAGAAAGAGTTAACCGAAATGTTCATGGATACCCTGTCCCCATTCTATTGGGAGAAGATGGTTGGAAGTGTTTCCTCTAATTTCACTGATTTGGTTACTATTAGCCAAAGATTAGAGGAAGGTCTTAAGAAAGGAAAAGTATCAAAGGTTGTTGAATCTTCTAATGCTGTGAAGAAATCCTACGGGAACTTTTAGAAGAAGAAGGAAGATTAGACTAATGTTATAATGGTTGAAGTGAGAAGGCCTCGTCCTCAACCTCAGTATGTTGTTCACCCTACTGTTGCTGTTGTTACTCCTGTGGTTGCTGCTCCACGACTAGCTCAAGCTCCCCAACGTCCGGCTGCAGAATAGAGCCAGTATCGTAATAGGGGTCAATTTGATCCTATTCCCATGACTTACACTGAACTGTATCCTTGCCTGGTTGAGCAAGGTTTGATTACCACAAGACCTCTGCCTCCTCCTCCAAATCCTCTTCCAGCCGGCTATAGGGCTGATCTTCATTGTGAATACCATCAAGGTGGTGCAGGCCATAATTTGGAAAGTTGCTTTGCATTGAAGGCTAGAGTACAAGAGCTGATGAGGAACAAAATCCTCTCCTTTAAGGGCAATCCCAATGTTCAGAGGAATCCTCTGTCAGGGCACGCCAAGTGAAGCCTCAGTCGACTTCGGCTCAGCTACTTCTTAAAGACAGGACAGCTCGTCCTTGTGTTTGATTAGTCACTAGGCCTTGTTTCTTGTTGTTTGCATTTCCCTCATTTTGTAATAGCTGTTTGTTTTCAAATTATGTTTGTACTTTCACAATTAATGAAATGGGCACTGCAACTTTTGATTCAATTAATTTGTGTTTGCTATTTACTTCTTATTGCTTTCTCTTTCATGAAAAATAAAATAAAAAATTCTCTTGTCCACTTTCTTCTGATTATGCAAAGATTAGATGGAGGATGATGAAAACGTTATACCCATAATTGTTGTTGGTATGCTTTTAAATCAAAACTTTGCTGACGATGTAAGGCATTGTTTCAGTTCCCCAAACACTGGAGAAATAAGGAAGTTAACCCCTCTTTAACCCCTTCGAGCCTAGAAGTAGGAGTTTCTTTCTTTACAAATAAAAACCCGCAATTTTAACCTAGGGCAGGGTAGTTCTCAGTTAACTGGGTTGTGCATTCAATTACAAGAGCAGCATTCAAGACGCCTCTTAACAAAGTTCACAAATGTTCCTTCGCACACAGCAAGCAAGTGTCGAAGATGTCTTTCAAGTCAAACGCCAATGATGATTCACTGTAATCCTTAAGCCAGGCAGTCACTAAAAAAAAAGAGACAAAAAAAAAGAAAAGAAAAGAAGAAAGAACAAGCTTGTATGACAACCAAAAGTTATAAGGAAGCAGTGATCGCCATCTCAAGTCCATTGAATTTTGAACCATCATCGCTATCATCAGTGCAATTCCTAACTCATGGGAATCTGAGTGCATAGTTTGAGTTAACTGAGCATAGGAGTGGAGATCATCATGTAGATTAGGTGGGTCACAAATAAACTTTGAGCCTTTATCCTTTGTTTCTTAAATCGTGAACCAGGCCACGTTATAACCCTCAAAAGACCTAACTGAAGCAAGGTTATTTTGAAAGTATACTACAGCAAGGTTGCGTAAACTGACTCCAAAAGATCTTTCCAGGTCACCTATTTTGGGTATTACACCCTTTGCTTAAACGTTTCACTTTAATGTCTTGAACCACCGTGTTCTGACCAGTATCCCATATACTTTGTACCTCTTTCAAAATGATTTTGATTTCAAAAGTTGCATGAACTTTGCATTTACCATGTTTGTACAAATACTTTTGTTTGCAAACTAGATTTCTTCTTAAGGAATTTTCAAACATTTGAGAAACTTGGCCGGTGATCCAATTAGGGGCAAGTTCCTTCCATATCCTGTTGAGAATCAGTTCAAGATTTGAGGTTTAATGGCGACTTCTCAAAATCGGTTTATACATAAGATTTTTCAAGACTCATACTGGCGCAAGCTTTCCCAGTGTACAGTAAAATAATTATTTTCAAGACTCATACTGGGGCAAGCTTTCCCAATGTACAGTAAAACAATCATTTTCAAGACCCAGACTGCGGCAAGCTTTCCAAGTGCACCATGAAACAGTCATTTCCAGAATCAATCAAGCCGAAGCAATGATCAGCTCATCTACAATAAGCAGCTAATCTGGGGCAGTTTACTTGAAGAATCCCCAAGCAGCTCTCCATCCTTCTTTACAAGGATCATCACTAGATACAGTTTATTAGTGTG
This sequence comes from Lathyrus tuberosus, assembly GCA_022829125.1. NCBI lineage: Eukaryota > Viridiplantae > Streptophyta > Magnoliopsida > Fabales > Fabaceae > Lathyrus > Lathyrus tuberosus. The sequence continues at coordinate 12,319,532 of JALAZF010000088.1, read as the reverse complement.
GCAAAGATGTGTTCAGCAGAAGCATCTCTAGTCCCAAGCAGAATGGCAGTGATCTCCGTGTAGAGGAATCAGTCTTCCAGTCTTATCTTCCCAGAGAGTCGAGCCATGTCGTCGACATCTGCATTTGCATTTGATCATATATCATCTGCATTATTTATACCATATGCATAACATGAGTGTTTTATCCTCATTTGCATTTCTCCCGAGGTCGTGTCGTTATCCACGTCTTACCAAAACATTACCTGTCCTTTTCATTCAGTGTTATTCCTGAATGTTGTCATTCTCTTTCGCATCTAATTTTGTTGATAGATGTTGGTCTTCTCTCATTCCAATGCTATTCCTGGATCTTTATATTCTCTCACTCCAGTGCCATTCCTGGATGTCTGTCTCTTGTGATCTCCAGTGTCATTCCTGGATGTCTGCCTCTTGTGATCTCTAGTGCCATTCCTGGATATCTTGTTCCCCTTGTTTCTCCCAGTGCTATTCCTGGAAGTTTTGCCTCTCTTTTGTAATCCTCATCAAATTTGCTTGGATATCTTTCAGTGCCATTCCTGAAAGTCTTTTTTGTCCATTCAGTGCCATTCCTAGATGAGTTTTCTCCTTTGCATTCAGTGTCATTCCTGGATGTCTTTCTCACTATCATTCGATACCATTCCTGAATATAGTGATCTACCTTTACTTTCAGTGCCATTCCTGAAAGTTCATAGTCATCCAATGCTTTCTTGGAATTCACCTTTGTTCACATTCATTTAATGTTGTCTTGAATATTGTGGTTCCTTTTGTCCAATGCTTTCTTGGATTTCTATCTTGTTCACTTTCATCTGATGCCTTCTCAGATATTATGAGTTATACCTTTCATCTAAAGCCATTATTGGATGACTGGTGTTTTTTTACATTCAATGTCATTCTTGAATGTAATCTTTGTTCACACTCATCTAAAGCCATTATTAGATATTGTGAGTTGTACCCTTCATTCACAGCCATTATTGGACGTCTGGTTTCTCTACCATCCGATGTCTTTCCGGATGTGTGTCTCTTTCTGATATTTTACCAGATCGGGTCTTTGTTCACTTTTATCTAAAGCCATTATTAGATATTGTGAGTTATACCTTTCATTCAAAGCCGTTATTGGATGTCTGGTTTCTTTACCATCCGATGCCTTTCCGGATGTGTCTCTCTTTCTGATGTTTTTTCAGATCGAGTCCTTGTTCACTTTATCTAAAGCCGTTATTAGATATCGTGATCTATACCTTTCATTCAAAGCCAGTATTGGATGTCCGGTTTCTCTACCATCTGATGCCTATCCGGATGTGTCTCTCCTTCTGATGTTTTTTCAGATCGAGTCCTTGTTCACTTTATCTAAAGCCGTTATTAGATATCGTGATCTATACCTTTCATTCAAAGCCAATATTGGATGTCCGGTTTCTCTACCATCTGATGCCTATCCGGATGTGTCTCTCCTTCTGATGTTTTTTCAGATCGAGTCCTTGTTCACTTTATCTAAAGCCGTTATTAGATATCGTGATTTATACCTTTCATTCAAAGCCATTATTGGATGTCCAGTTTCTCTACCATCTGATGCCTTTCTGAAGGTATCTCTCTTTCTGATGTTTTTCAGATCGAGTCTTTGTTCACATTCGTCTAAAGCCATTATTAGATATTATGATTTGTACCTTTTGTTCAAAGCCATTATTGGATGACTGGTTTCTTTACATTCAATGTCATTCTTGAATGTAGTCTCTGTTCACATTCATCTAAAGCCACTATTAGATATCGTGATTTGTACCTTTCATTCAAAGCCATTATTGGATGACTGGTTTTTTTTGCCATCTGATGTTTTTCCGGATGTGTCTTTCTCTGTCTTTTCTGGTTTTTCTTGAAGATCCCGTTTGAACTCTTCAGTATAAGAAAATCCCAGAAAATATTTTGTTGGTGTCTATCCTTTTATTCCAACTCTTCGAACAATTGATTTTCATCAAGCGTTTATTGTCCATTAAACCATTTTCATATCAACTTGGACGAATAAGAGCCGTCAAGGTCTATCATCTTGGCATAACTCTTTGAGCAATTGATTATCGTCAATAGCTCGTTGTCCATTAATTATTTTTCATTTCAACTTGGATGAGTAAGAGCCGTCAAGATCTAGCATCCTGACACAACTCTTCGAACAATTGATTACTATAAATGTTTTTTGTCCAACAAACAATTTTACAATCAATCTTGAATGAAAAGGATTGTTAGAGTCTAGCACTCTGGCATAACCCTTTGGCATTCTTAAAACATATTCAAGCCACTTTTAAACCATTCGCTCTTCCGAGAGATAGCCATTAATCTCTTGTGACTCTTAACCCTTCCTTTAACTTTCATAAGAGATAGCCATTAATCTCTTCTCCTTCACCAACCTTTAACCCTTCATTCAAATTATTTCACAAGAGATAGCCATTAATCTCTTCTCCTAAACAATCAATCCTCACGATATTTTCCTTCAAACTTTTCACTCGTAGTTAGTCCGAACTACGAAGGCTCTGAGTTCCTCATTGCACTATGAGGATACGTAGGCACGAGATTGTGAAGTCTTGTCGAGCCCCCTAGTAATAAAAAACCTTTAGGTCCTTTCTCTTTAATAAAAATATAAAAACATTTCTCTCTCTTCCCTTTCTAAGTAGAAGATTAGAAACAAACCCTTAAGCTAACACTCATTCAATCCTAACTAAATGGTTCCCGTTGAGTACAATGGACGTGAGGGGCGCTAATACCTTCCCCTTGCGTAACCGACTCCCGAACTCAGACATTGGTTGCGATGAACATATTCTTATCCTTTCTTTTTAAGGGTTTTATTCGATATTTTCCCTTTCCCTCTATGGAATAAATAAAGATCGGTGCTACTCTGTTAAGTCCATCCCGCGGGCGTGCGATTGTGCTTCGCGAGGTCGTTCTCATTTTTCGAGGTACGACAGATGGCATTAAGTTCCGACGCCTATTGAAGATTGTTAGCTCTAAATATATCTCTAGCATCCAGAAACTAATAGATAATCATCCCTAATTGAAGTTCGCGATGTTTATCTCTAACACAACCCAAACCCCGGGCATAAAGCAAAAATCAAGGACAATCACCAATAAAGATTTGTAAAGCAAGTTTCATACAACGCCATGGGCGACAAATATACATGAGTTCAGAGTAAATACATATACACAACCCAACAAAGAAGAAAACACACAAAGAAGAAGAGAAATAAATCAAACATATCGCAGATTGTCAAAGCCGATCGATGATTAATCCACCCCGGTTCATCCGTGTGTAAGCTTCCATGTTGTTTTCTAGCTATCTCTACCAAAGAATGAGGTTGATGAAGTTGGGAGAGCAAAAATCACCCCCAAACAACATAACCTAACAAAAATGAAGTAAAATGAGTTATATACAAAATTCTGTCTCAGACGCTTCGCCCGGCGAAGCACTTTATTACACTCACATCAGCTGCGTACTTAAACAACCTAGCAACAAATATCTAATTTCGCCTGGTGGAAAAAGGCTTCGCCCGGCGAAAGCTCAAAAACATGGAATGCTACTGGAATTTCCTTATTTCCTCCCGCCGCTGCTTCGCCCGGCGGAGCATGACACTCAGCAAATCTTCTGGTGTAATCCGCCTAGCAAAAGGCAGTATCGCCCAACGACACTAGCTTCGCCCAGCGAAATCTGACTGACTGCACTTCTTTATTTTGGCTTCCAGCTTCTATACAATGGCTTTCTTTCTTTGCCTTCTTCTTGTTATTGATCCAAATGGTACATCCTGGAGCTTTTATTACTCATTGCTCCAACATTGCTTAATTACCTACAAAATGAATGGAAAACTATTAATCGTTACACAAAAGAATCAAAAACACAAGTATACACTAACTAATGTATTTATACATAAAGTTGGAGAATTATTCAATAAAATTACACTAAAACATGATAAGTGTCACAAAACTATATATACAAAACACTACAAATTGACACCTATCAAACTCTCCCCAACTTACATAATTGTTTGTCCTCAAACAAAGCCAAACAACTTAAAGAAACAAAAGACGATAATCCAAGAATCACGAATCAACAAGTTTTGAAAACGGAAAACAAATGTATGGTTCAAAACAAAAACGGTACACATAAAGTGAATACTTATCACTAAGCTACAACATTAACATAATCACGAAACAAAAGAAAAATACAAAAATCATGCTAAACATCCTAAAACAACACAAGTTCCAAAGTAAATCACACTTAGCAAAAACAATCATCGTTAGGTGAAAAACACAAAATGGGGTACTTATCACTTACACAACAATCATGTAAACAATAGACTAAATTATGCAACCATCCTAAAATTCACATTAAACATACAAAGGCAAGAATCACAAGGACTTTCAAGGTTGTAGTGTGGTTGGGTACACAAACAAGGGGCTATTTCTAAAGGTAATTGAAACAAAAACTTGCCTAAACCTAAGGGAGTGATCAACTCACAAAGACTCAAACACAAAATTCCAATCAACTTCTTCCAAAATCCCAAGTGTTACACAAAACACAATACTTATTTAGCACAATTATTTGAACTCTTTTTGTTTCCTTTCTCAAGGATTTTCTTTTTCTTTCTCTTTTTTTTCTTTTCTTTTCTTTTTCATATTTTTCTCTTTTTTCTTTTCTGTTTCATCCTCATAGAAACCAACCAATGAGTAAACAATCATTCTCTCCCCAAATTGAATTCAACCACACCATCATGTGAATACTCCCTACTTTCTAAGGCAAGGAAAAAATTCATACAACAACACAAAGTTGAGGGTTCAAAAAAAAAAACAAAATCCATTCAAAAATAAGTGAACTAAATACTCATAGACAAGCATTAAGTTCAAATAAAACATGGATCAAAAAGCTCTGTTAATTCTTGGAGTTGGCTAGAATTTTGGTAAAACAATGTTGATGTCATGGTTGATGTTTCAACATGAGTTTTTAACAGCCTTGTTATGTTTAGTTAACATTCTGGTTATGTTAAGTGTTTAAGGGTTGCAGTTTTGTGCTGATGTCAAACCCGATGTCATAACATCAGTTGACAGAACATCAGAAAACCATTTGTTGTGGTTTTTGTATTGCAGAATGTTAAGGTGTTGAAGAGTTAAAGTGTTGAAGAGTGATGTCACATGCGATGTCTTGACATCACTATACCAGAAACTTAAAACATCAGGTTGTGATGTTTTTAGGGCTGCACACATTAGTTTGATTTGAGGAGATCTGTTAGTTAGATTGGATGCGAATTTATTGGAGAAGATTTATTCTGATACAATTAATTCTGCATATCTTGTGGAGAATAGTTTGTTACTATTTTTGTCCAAATAGACATGGAGAATTGTTCCTATTTGTGTGAAGAAGATTGTTCCTATTTGTGTGGAGAAGATCTTGCAGCTGATTTAAAGAGAAGATTTAAAAGATACACAATATCCTGGAAATATTATGTGGAGCTGAATTTAATGCATAAAGATATGGAGAATATTTAGAGTTAATGATTGAAGATTTAATTGAAGATTTAATTGAAGATTTGATTGAGGATTTAATTGAAGATCTATTTAGTAGCAGAATCTTTTGGAGATTTGGAACAGAAGATTTGATATGATTTGAAGGCCCAAATCCAGTTGGGAAATAGGTTATAAATAGAAGCATTGTAACCTAGTTTTAGTAAGCCAGCCATCATGTAGATTGTAAGGGCTGTGTTGGTTGATGAACCACCCGGTTTGTGGGATGGTCATCGTGTTTATCTCGAAGCCTGTAGGTAAGAGATGTATTGTTCTTGGAGGAAGCTTTGAAGCAACTCCAAAGGGGTGTCATGGAAGTGTGTCTTCCAAAGTCTATGTAATAGAAAAGTTTAAGGAGTCAAGATGTTGATGCAGTGACGGTGTAGTTGACTGCTAGACATCATCGAGATGATTGGAAGTGAGATGAAGTCTCTTACCTAGGGAGGACTTAGGTAGAAGGGTCATTGGGTAGTGATTGAATTAGGTAGATTGTCAACTGGTGTGTTGAGTCTGTAATTTGATACTACTAATAATGGACTTCCTTCCTGGCTTGGTATGCCCCCAGATGTAGGTTGGTTGAACCGAACTGGGTGAACAATTGATTGTGTTCATTTACTGTTTCTATTATTGCCTTGTTCAGCAGATTGCGATGTTGTGACATTGCACAAGACATCACACATCTGTACCAGAATTTCAAGCTCAAAGGGGTTACAAATGATCACACGCTCACAAAGTGAATGACTTTTTGGATAGGTAGTTGTGCTCAAAGTGAAACAAAATACCTTGATCCTTTTCATGCTTTCATATAATCAACACAAACAACAGATTAAGCATAATAAAATCCAGTTAGAACAAGAATGTTGGTACTTCGCGCATATATGAACACTGGAAAGCTACCTCACAAAAAGGTGGGAACTAAAGTGATTAACAACAAGAACAAGTATACAAAAGAATGAATGGCATGGAAGTTTGTAAAATGCCTAAGTATCATGAATATGCTAAAGTCAAGAAAGCGATAAACACATACCTTGGACGTGTACAAAACTTAACAATATCATTACCATACATCCGCAAGTTGAAACGATCAAACTTGGAACATCACCTTAAATTTCCTCAAGCTACTCAAAACAAGCTCATTCACAAACACAAAAACTATTAATATAAACAAACTAAAAGACCGGGTGAAAATGGATTAAACAAGTTGTAAAGTGAAGATTTGAGAATTTTACGAAAAATTCGAGTACAACTTGTTTAATGAAAGTTCACCATACTACCTAAGCTAAACCACAACAAAAGAAAATAATACCACATGCTTGTTTTACGTCGTAAGCTCGACGCCTTTACAATGCTTAGCTAGCAACTTCCTTCCTTCATGCCATGGTGATGCCTCACCGCGCAAACCAAAAGCAAATGCCCTAACCAAACACTTGAACAAACGTCAAAATGTACAATTATCAATATAAACAAGTGAAAATATACAATATTTAAGATATCTACAAAACTCAAAAACAAAGAAACTATCGCAATGCGATTCAATATCAAAACTGATCCCCGGCAACGACACCATTTTGTTGGTTGCGGAATAGCGGCAAGCAGCAACAATATTTATTTTTGGAAGAATTCCCTCCGAGATTTATGTCGTGTCCACAGAGATCGGATCGAGGGAAAGAATGATGTTCGATAGTCTCTCATGTTTATGAGTTTTGATTATAATGGTTTCAAACAAGAAAACAGAAAAGTAAATATCAACATAAAAAGAATTCATTCTTCAGAGAGAAGAAACTCATCCGGCATTCACATAATTCACTCCTCACAAACTTAAACTTACCGACCAGTTATACTCAACCTACAATACTCCTCAATATCACCCAACATCGCTCACAACATTGTTCATCTCTGACACACTGAGCTGAGAGAGCAATTGTGCTACCATCGTCGATGTAACACCCCGTTTTGTCTTATTTATTTAATCGAGTCGATTTAATTATTTTCGTTTTTATATTATTTTATTCTTGACTTTTATTTGACAATATATAATTTTTCACCGTTATTATGTTTTATCGCGTTTTGAGAGCGTTTGCGAGATATTTGAGCTGAGGGGTAAAATAGTCTTTTTAGGGGTTTAGATATATGTTATTATAAGAAAAGAGAGAAAATAGAGAGAAAGAGAGAAAATAGAGAGAAAGAAAAAGAGAATAGAGAAAGGAAGAGAAGGGAAAAGAAGAGGAAAACTTGGGATCGAAGAAAACTCCGTTTCAATCATGATTAATCTGGTAAGGGTGAGAAGTTTCGATTATATCTTGCTTGAGTATGTATAAGTGTTGTTTGTTGTAATTGTTTTGGTTGTTTCACAACTTTTTCTCATTGATAAATTGATGAACAATTGATAGAAATCGATGTTTTCACGGATGAATTTCGATGTAAACTGCGTAGAATACTTGATGATTATGTTGGAACATGTTTTGGTTGATATATTGTGATTTGGAAGTGTTTGGGTGGAAGAAATGATGAATTTTGGTCCCATATGACCTATATTGACGCTGCTGTGAATTTCTGGGTTCGCAGGTTCGCTTTGCGAACCCCAGCGAAGGGGAAAGCGAAGGTTCGCCCAGAAGTTCGCATTGCGAACTTTATGCTATTTTTCTACTGCCACGGTTCGCTGGGGGTTCGCATTGCAAATAGGAAAGCGAACGTGACAGATTTTCCATTTTGTTTACTTCATAACTTTTGATCCGTAACTCGGATTGAGGCACGGTCGAATGCGTTGGAAAGCTATTTCAATGCTCTTTATGATAGTGGAATAGAGACATATGTTTATGCCATGGATTGATTAGAAAATATGGAAAAGTGATGTATGTGTGAATACGGTAGTCCCTGTTTCCACCAAAATTCATGAATCGGGAATCCGATTGATATGGGACTTGAAGCCTTGGAAAGAGAATCCAACGTGCTAGTAATTGGTTATGTGATACCATGTGTTAACTAAGAATATTTGGTAGAGGATGATTAGTGATTTGTAGTTTTTGTTGTGTTTGTTGGTGTTCGATGCGATATGCTATTGTCATATAAATGTGGGGCTTTTGTGCTATCTATACGATGTTGATGCATGTGATAATGATGTTGTTGTGTGGTAAAATGCATTGTTTGATTGAATATCAATGTATGTTGTTATGATTGTTGTGGTTGACGGTGAGTAATTCTTGATGTGAATTGATATGAGTGTATATGCTAAATTGCTAATTATTGTGGTTTGTGGATTATGATGAAATGCATTGTTTTGGGTTTGATTGCAATGCATGATTATTGATGTTGAGATGGTTCGCATGGTTGTATATATGTATGCATTTGATTGTCATGAGTCATTGTATGCCAAGCATCATGATATGCATTCTTGTAATGTCGTGTGCCCTAGTGGGTGTGAGCGACGAAACGGTTCTAGAGGGAATCTGCTGTAACGGTCATCTGCCTTATACAAAGAGGACCTAAAGCGACGTTATAGACGATCGTGTGCCTTATACAACGAGGATCTAAAGTGATCGGGTCACGTGCCTTATACAAAGAGGACCTAAAGCGATCTATAAACGTCGTGTGCCTTATACAAAGAGGACCTAAAGCGACGGGGAACATCATTTGCCCGACGGGGAGTTACACTAAGTAACAAGCGATGATTCCAATAATTACTGAGTGAATTAATGATGAGAATGATGGATGGATGGTACCGCATTGCATTGCATAGAGTTGTCGTGTCAGTCTCTGTGCATTTGCATAAATCATGAATGAATTGATTATGTGTGGGGAATTGTGAATTGATTGATTATGTGTTGAGCTTGTGATAACATTGGTGATCTGATATGCATTTATGATAAATGCATTGGTTATGGATGATATGTTTTATGTATAGACATATGCTATGTTTTGTGGGGATGTTGTACATTACAATGATTGTATTAATTCTCTATGGTGTGCTATATTTGAATATATGTGATGTGGTGGTTTGTTCCCATATGTTATAACTTTGGTATGCCTTATGTGTGAATAGGTGATTATGTTGGTATAATTGATATATGCTATGTTGTTGGATTATTAGAAATATGTTATGTATCTGTGGCATGCTATATGTATTGGTATGGGATGCTTGAGAATAATTATGCATGTGAATTTATATGTGTTTGCATATTATTATGCAATCTTGATTTAGTTGTTATTTCTCACCCTTCTGCTGTGGTTTGTTGCTCTATGAGGCAATTGCAGATTAGTATCTTGGAGGCTTTTGGTGAAGATTAGTTCTCCATCCTTTTGTCGGTATGTCTGCTCTGATACGTAACACGGGAGTCGGGGAACGCTTTAGTTATATAAGTATGCATTTGTTGGATCTATTTTGTATTACCTTTGTATGAATATTTTGATGTTATAAAATAATTTATTTTGTAAAACAAGTCAGTTATGGATCTTTCCGCTTTATTCCATAATTGAACTTCATTTTGTTGGAAAAAGTTTCCCTTTTAGGTATATTCCATTTTGTGTTATGTATCAAATTTATGAGCGGGGATTGTGTTTTCTTTCTTTAAATGTGGCATCCTTGTTTCTGTCTAAGGATAAAAATTTTATTCACTCTGATTTATTTATGTATTATTTATTCTGCGATGGGAATTGGGGTGTTACATTAGTGGTATCAGAGCAGGTCGGTCCGTCCAGCCAAGTTGTTGAGTCAGTTGGTGTGACAGTTGAATACTGTCGATGTTGTTTGTTCCTTAGTACGTGACATGTGTGTGAAACTGTCATACCCCAAATTTGTCTTACTGGTATATATTTTTCATCTGTGTTTCCATACACCTTTTATTACTCAGAAAATCCAAAAAATATGTTGCTTCTGCTTGTAGTCCTTACTTAGGGTCTCGCAAGGTTGAATTGAATTAACTCAAGGCTAAGTTGAAGTTCATTCAAGGCTAGTGTGTGTGCAGTGATATTTTCTGTACAAGTGAAATTTTGATAATAATCTTGGTCTAATAAGAGTTTGTGTCCTGATCAAGGCTATGGTTTAATTCAGGTGAGGTATATTTTAGGGTTGTGTGACAAATCAGGTTAGTTACGGATGACCTAGGCTCTCCAACTATACCAAAGCAGGAGTTTCATGATTAAGAATAGTCAGAGAACAATATACTTGCAATCAGGACTTTGAACAGTACAATTCATAAGTTAAATTCCTCTGTTTTCAAGACAATTTTTGGCTCATTTGGTTCATTACAAAAGATCCAGTATATTGGTATTCAAGTGTTCAGGCTCAGATGAATTCATTGATTCCAAATCTCAGTTTATTTCAAAAATTTATGGATTAATTCAAGATCTCATTTGGTTTTTGGATTCACATGGCGAATTCAAATTGTCATAGTCTTTTAATCAAGAGTCAAGAATCATTCAAATTTAGTCACAAGATTGCACATGGAGGGGTGACTAAGACAAGTTATATGGCCAAAATACTAAAAGATTTCTACAAGATATAAGCCATGGAATTGCAGAATTGATGAAAGCCCATTCATTACACTGAGAGTCCAAGAATTGATGAAAGCTCATTCATTACATACAAACCATCCATTCCATAACAATAGGCTCATGCTAATTATAAAAGAACCAAGTTCATGTTGTCAAAATTAAAAAAAAAAAAAGTATCATAAAACGCATGCTAGCTACAGCACGATACAACATTGCATACAACCACCGCCCAATATTCACAACAACAACTTTGCCTTCACATGTTGCCAAACACATCATTCTGTTTTGGAGCCAACCACTTGCAATCCTTACCGCAAGCATGAAAGCACATACACAAGCCACATCTCTCTTGATTCACTCTTTTCTATTGTTCATCAGCAGCTTTCAACAAAACTCACAACCTATAAAAACATGGCAAAACATTTCTTCATCAACAAACTTCAATCCAAAACCTGCAGAAGCCAATAGCAGGACCTCAAACTGAAGTTCACATCAACTTAAAAACAACACACCATCATGATTTATATTATACATACTCGGTAATGAAAATTCACAGCAAAACAAAGTTGACCTTGCCAACACAGTAGCAGTGACACACAAAGGATTGATACACATAATCCACAAGTACAAAATGCACAAAAAGTGTATAGCAATAGCAGAAACTCGATTCGACACATATGAATTCTCAAACATGATTGGGTTTAACAGCATTAATTGGAAATATGTAGCTAAGAGCAGGTACAAGTTTCCCATGGATTTCCAAGACACAATGCACAAAAGAATCACTAACCAAAGGACAACTTCATACCAATTTTCATTTGAGTTTCCACTGATCCAAGCATTCCAAGCAACCCCCTCATCCAATCCAACATGCCACTCATGTTCATAAAACATGGCATAAAACAAGGACTGTCAGTAATATTACTCAAATTTCTCCAAATTCATAAATAAAGAAAGCTGCAGAATAAGTTTCAGGACACCAAACATTTAGAAGGTCATCTTGTATCAGTAGAGCAGCTGATGCCAATTTAGTCAATGGTAGCCATCAAAAGAATGCAGACAGAATAAATATACCTTGTAGTTCAGCTTCAGCTAATCATTTTGGGGCGGAACGGTCTGGAATTGCTCCATCTGTTGGCATGTCTTGTTTGGAGACTCCATCTTCGAGAGATGTAGATGCTAACCGTAGTCCACCTACGATACAAAGGCAGCATAGACAATCTCGAAATGATAAATCTCTTTCAGATAATCCAAGCTTAATGGAAAAGGACTCGAATTCATACCAGAAAAATTTCAGAATGCTCTATTGAGAGTTGCAATCCATCATTAACTAAAGAGAGTGCACCCATTGTTGTTTCTGGTGAGAAATGTGCTACAAATAAGGATAAATTTATTGATGACACTTCCAATGTTTCACTAAAAGAAGGGAAAAGCTTTATACCTGTTGTCTGTGGCAAAGGCTAGAAGAACATCTTGGAATTTTGGATGATGAAAATGGCTTCAATTCGTTCAAAACCCCTAATCTTGTAACCTGCAACACCAAATAATATTTGTGAGTACATTTATAACAAGCAGAGACAAGAACTTGATAGCTACTAGAAGTCAACAATGACCATTCAACCTCAATAGCTATGATGAGAAAACATGTTGCAAAGGGAATATCATTGCGTAAAATTCTGAAATTCAAAGGCCATCCAATTTCAAACAGATTGCAAGAAGTTTATCACTAGAGTATCCAAGTTTTGACAGCAGAGTTAAATAACAAATTCATAGCTCATCAGAAAATTCAACAAATGTCAACTTGAGTCAAATAATTGCCACATCAGCATAAAGTCAAGAGCAGTGAAAAGTTTCAAAAACAATAACTTTACAGTGGTGAAAATAAGCAATGTGGTAAAAATCATGATAATTCAGGCCACGTATTCACAGTGAAAAAATCAATCAAGACCACATTCTAGAAGAAGTACAGCTTAAACTACAAACAAAAACAGAGAATGATTCACTATCACCCAAATCCCACGAAATCAGTGTTCATTCCCATTACCTCCAACGGTCCTATTCCCTCAGAGTCACACCTCATCATTCCTCACACGATTTTGATTTTTTTCACACGTATCAGAATACACTATATAACACACACTATTCATTCACACAGAAAAAAGGAGAAAAAAACCTAACCATTATTCTTCAGAAACGGCGCAAGAAATCCCCAACCTCCATCTCTAAAGCTCTCAAAGAACCCTAAAATAACTACTCAGATTTTCACACTGAAATTCTGAGTTAGTTTGAGCTGGACCTCACATTTTCCTGCAACCATACAAAACAACTCACTCAAGAAATAAAGAAGAAGAAGATTTCAAAAGGAAGAAGGAGATACGTATAAAGAAAGAGAGGAAAGAGAAAGAGTTTTACCTTCGCCGGAAAAGCGTCCGGTCGGATTTACTCCGACCTAGGTATTCGTCTCTTCCTTTGATATTTTACCATTTGATTTGAGATCCTCGTTTATCATTGTCTTGTATCCCTCTGTTAATTGCTTATTTTCCCCATTTCTGAGTAGACCTAGGGTTTTGTGGTTTTTCTTTAATTGAGAGCTGGTGGTTTGTTTGAGAGAAAACGGAGAGTAGTTTTGGACTCAGGGAGTTTTTTCGTGTAGGGTTATGGAGGGATTTAGGGTGGCGCCGCCGTACACCACCTTCGTCTCCGGTGGTCATTAGGGTTCCGGCGTTGGGGTTTTTAGAGAGAGAGAGGGAAGAATGGAGGGTTAGTGAGAGAGAGGTGATGGCCAAATGACGAACGTTTTTTTCTCCGTTTCAATTTCTCTTTTACTTAATATGATAAGCCATGGTGGAGATCCCCACCGGTGATAAGTGTCACCGGTTCTCCTTTCTTTTTTCTTCCCACGCGCATTGTTTGGGCGACCCCATCGTGGTCTTCAATTTCCAGGCCGTTAGATCTAGGGATTGTTTGATCCAACGCCTCAGATTCTTGGAATGGTCAACCAGGGTTGACTAGGGAGTACCGTGAACCCCCAGCCCAGTGTAGGTTTCTGGGTTGGGCTTGATCACTTTGTTCTAAACCCTTTCTTTTTTCTTCCCACGCGCATTGTTTGGGCGACCCCATCGTGGTCTTCAATTTCCAGGCCGTTAGATCTAGGGATTGTTTGATCCAACGCCTCAGATTCTTGGAATGGTCAACCAGGGTTGACTAGGGAGTACCGTGAACCCCCAGCCCAGTGTAGGTTTCTGGGTTGGGCTTGATCACTTTGTTCTAAACCCCCCCCCCCCCCCCCCCCCCCCCCCCCCCCCCCCCCCGTTTTTTTAACACTACCCGGCCCATTTTCTCTTTTTATTTTGGTTTTTAATTAACTTAACTTTTTTTTATTGTAAAATCTAAATCTATTTTTTTTTATTTTTTATTTTTTATTTTTATTTTTACAAACAGAATTTATAATAACTTATTTTTAAACCACTTAATTGATTTTATTAAAATTCTTTATTTAATACTAATTAATCTACTTATGATTAATTTTATTAAATATTAAATTTTAATTTGATTAATTATTGATGTGGTCTTAATTATTAAAATCTAAAACATTTTCCTTTTAATTCCCAACTCCTATTTAATTAATTTTGTTAAATTATTTTATTTAATATTAATTAATTTTGACAATTAATTTTATTAAATATTTTAATTTTGAGTCTTTGTTAACCCTAAAAAATATATATTTAAGTAAGCTTTAATTAATTTTATTAAATCATTTTATTTAATATTAGTTAATGTTAAATGATTAACTTTATTAAACATTTTGATTTAGTCTAATTAATTATTTGGACTTTAATTTTAAAAAAAACCTAGAACTTAACTTTAGTTTAGGACTCCCCTCCTTAGATTAATCTTAGGAATTTAGGATACTAACTAACTAACATGCTTGTTTATATTTATCTCTCCACTTTGTTTGATTTATAATCTTTGTGTGGTGTTTATAATTTTCTCTTGTGGATTTATTTCATGCCTTGATTATATGTATGTTATTCATATTACACTTGTCCAAACCAAAAATCTTTTTCAAACTAATACCTTGACTTAATGTCAAGCCATTTTCATACCTTGTAAGTCGATCATTTTCACGATCGCAATCAACCTCACAATGCCTCCTCTTGGGCTTTATACAACGATAATTGTTGTACATTTCACTTTGGTTTGTATGCGTGTATGTGATCGTCTCACTTTAACCATGACACGATTATTCCCACTTGATTAATTACACCCCTCTCCCATAAGATTAAAATCAACCCTTTTTTTTACAACAATAAACAAGCTTGATCCAACGTCAAGTATTTTCCAAATCAAATTAATTTATACTCAAGCATTCACTTGATCCACATATCAAGTCCCTTTACCCCTCGTAAGTCGAGTGCTTTTGCCTCGCAATCGACCTTACCTTAAACCATAGGACCTCCTTTCCATTAGTGCTCAAACCGTTCCGCACGCAAATCCAAACCTCGATCCAACGTCGAGTATATTTCTTAAATCAAATTAATACATCTAATTATACTAAATATCATTTCTTAAAAGGTGAAAAAAAGAGGGGGATCAAGTCTTTGATCTTTCTCTTTCATTGTTTTGGTGCGGGTTCTCTTACTCGTGTGTGGACAATTGACGCCTATAAAACACTTGTAATCCGACAACACTCAAATTTCTTTTTCCATTATTAAAGTACGTAATCTCTACTTAAACATCATTTCTTAAAAGGTGAAAAGGAGGGGGATCAAGTCTTTGGTCTTTCTCCTTAATTGTTTGGGTGCGAGTTCTCTTACTCGTGTGTGGACAATTGACGCCTCTAAAACACACGAACTCGACAAACATTCAAACCTTATCAAATCAAATTATCAAAACACTTAATCCTTGCTTAAACATTTTTTACCCAAAGGTGAAGTGAGGGGGATCAAGTCTTTGGTCTTTCTCCTCAATTGTTTGGGTGCGAGTTCTCTTACTCGTGTGTGGACAATTGTCACCTCTAAAAAACATCCAGTACGAATAAAACTCCTTTCCTTGCCCACGTGCGACCGAAACCTTAAAACACGTTCAAATCAAATCATTTTCTCAATCAAACTCATTAACATACTTAATAATATATTCAAACAACTTTCTTACAAGGTGTAAAAGAGGGGGGCTAAGTCTTTAACCTTTCTCCCCAATTGCTTGGGTGCGAGTTTACTTACTCGTGTGTGGGCAATTGGCGCCTACATAAAAAGAAAACAAACCAAACAACCGTAGTCCCACGAACTACGAATGCTCTGACTTTCCCATTGCACGAGGGAATACGTAGGCCCGAGGATCTTAATCCTTGCCGAGCACAATAATAAAAAACCACCCTTTTTCCCTTTAGAATTAATTACCTTAGAAGATAAACAAACAAACCTAGCTAACTTTCTCACGAATCGAATCAAGAGGTTCCCGTTTAGTACAACGGACGTAGAGGGTGCTAATACCTTCCCTCTTGAGTAACTGACTTCCGTTCCCGAATTTGGTTGCGACGACCATGTTCTTATCTCCCTTTAAAGGTTTTATCGATATTTTCCTTTCCCTCTTTTGGGATAAATAAAGTTCGGTGGCGACTCTGTTTCGAACAGTTTTTTCCGCGTCCATCGCGAGTATCGTATTTTTCGAGGTACGACAGATGGCGACTCTGCTGGGGAATATAATTGCCCTATGCTAGAGAGAGTCAAGCCTAACTTGACTCGATTCGTGAGTGTTAGATCCGCTTGTTTGCTTATATTCTCTTGTTTATTTGCTTTCTTGCTTAATTATTATCTACTATCTTGATTATCTTTATCTTGTTATTATTGTCTTATGACACTGTTGGGGTTCTTTGATCATTGGTGCTTTGTGAGATGGCTCTACACCCGAGTCCGAGTATAACCTAGATGTGACATTGGTGGTTGTGTAGTGTAGGCTTGCGTGGTTCCTTCCGCGTGAGCTGAAGCGAAGACCCCACTTGGAGTAGACTCCCTTGGAAATATTATTGCTGTGGTGAAACTTTGCCATGGTGGTAATACTTTTGAGGAGGGTTGTTGATACCAAGGACCAAAACCTAATTTACCCATGGCGGTTAGTAGTGTTAATTCTATGTGAGTTGACGCGAATGCCCCAATCAGATGAGATCCCTCGAACGTATTACTTCCTGACAGTATTATTTTCGACCTCGATCTAGGATTCTGAGAACCCTAAACCCGTGTGTCGATGGTTGTGTAGTGGGCGCCTCCGAGGAATCTTTCTCGTGGGGAAGAAACGAAGACCTCACCTAGACGAGATACTTTCAAAAATATTATCGTCTGATGTTCCTTC
Organism: Lathyrus tuberosus; assembly: GCA_022829125.1. Taxonomy (NCBI): domain Eukaryota; kingdom Viridiplantae; phylum Streptophyta; class Magnoliopsida; order Fabales; family Fabaceae; genus Lathyrus; species Lathyrus tuberosus. Next base: position 12,302,153 of record JALAZF010000088.1, on the reverse strand, counting down.
GTCATGGCTATAATGTCTTTGAAAGACATCTATAACTCTAGGCACCTACCTGTTTAGAGCCTACCTATGGGGGGTTTTGTGATCAGAGATATCCCGTGTCTGACTCCTTCCTCAGAATCAGATGTTGTTTGATGTTGTACCGGTGCATAAACATCTGCATGACCATAACATTCACATCCTTTGTTTGTTTTCAGGGAATCTAAGAATTGTCATTTGCTACAGATAGGAATTATGGAAACCGACGTCCGTTGCCCTCATTCTTTCAAGTTCAAGAAGCCTGATTTGACTGTTTTACGTGGGTTTGTTTCACGTATGCCTGCTGTCTACCGAATCAACTTTGGGAAGAACTTTGGTAAACTGTTGCGCATTCTGAATCAAGATGTAGACTTTGCCATGTTGAATACCTTCGTACAGTTCTATGATGCTCCCTTGAGATGTTTCACATTTCAAGACTTCCAGTTAGTACCAACGCTCGAAGAATACGAGAAGCTTGTGGATATCCCAATGAAGGGTAAGATGTTATTTGAAGGGGTTGATGTGAATTTGAATGATGAAATCTTTGAAAAAGCTCTCCACATGACTAAGCAGGACGTCACCAACAACTAGAAGATTAAGGGAGGGGTCAAGGGTTTCCTCCTCTCATTTCTGCTGGAAAGGGTTGAGGCTATGATGAAAGAGGAAAGTTGGGAAGCTTGTTATGTTGCTGTAGCATTAGCCATCTATGGGATTGTTCTATTTCCTAATGTGGATGTAGATGATTTCATAGATATTACTGCTGTCCATGTTTTCATCACAGGAAATCCTGTGCCTACCCTTCTAGCTGACATGTGTTATTACTTGAGTTAGAGACACATTAAGAAGGGAGGTATGATTGCTTGATGTGCTCATCTGCTGTATCAATGGACCCAAATGCACCTTCCAAAGAAGGGACCTTTCATAGAACAAGTGGACGAAAGTTGGGCCCAAAGGTTGGGGGCTCTCAGATCAGCTGACTTATCTTGGTATTCCCTAGACTACGATGCAGTCATATCCAGTTTTGGTCGGTTCCCTAATGTTCCCCTCATCGGAACCCGCGACTGTATTAATTCTAATCCTACTTTGTCCATAAGGCAGTTGGGGTATCCGATGAGTGGACCACCTGACGAGAAAGCTTTGGAAGCATTCTTAGTGCATGGTCTGAAAGCTGATAACCCGGATCTACTCAAAAGAATTACAAAAGCGTGGAAGGAAGTCCATAGGAAAGGAAAAGCTGAATTGGGGAGAAGGAACAACATTACTAAGGAGCCTTACATCATATGGGTCAGAGAAAGAGTGGAAAGGATCAAGATGCCCTTTGCCATTAAAATGTCCGAGCCTTTGCCTGATCCAAAGCCTACTCACATCCCGATTGAGGAAGCCGAGGATCTCAAGGCAACAATAGCCAAATTAGTAAAGGAAAATGAGCAACTTGAGTCAAAGCTTCGAGATGTCACTAGTGAGAAGAATAACTTGAAGTGGGAGCTTCAACGAAAAAACACTCAACTAGAAGCAACAAGAAGTAAGGCCAATGAAGAAGAGCAACAGAAGAAGAAAGTTAAGGTTTGTCTGAATCAAGCTGATGGTGCATTAGAGAGGATTAAGGGAGAATTGGATCAGGCATATGCAAAGTGTGCTGAAAATAGGAAAGCTTGGCTCCTTGCCACTGAGAGGAAGAAGGCACTTAGAGAAGAGATGGGAGCGGAAATAGAAAAACTAAGCTCAGCTCTACGCCAGTCAAAGGCTTCTGAAACAAGGGAATGCCAACTTAAAGAGGATCTCATTAGAGTTACTTATGTTGGGCCAGAAGACTATGACAGAGTGTGCGGCGAGCTAAATAATCTCAAAAGGCTTGCAGAGGAGCAGAAGAATCACCTTGAGGTTGTCCTTGCAGATAAAGATATTCGGGCCTCAGCAAGGAAGAAGGTGCTTGATAAATGTAATGGTTATGAACGCTCCATTCACCTTATAATAGCTGATAGGGATATGTACTGCAACAAGCTTAATGGGCTAGCGGATTTTTGTAATTGGTTAGCTGAAGACTTAGTGTGGAAGCATAGAGATGCTTTGGCGGCTCTTGATGAATCTACCCCTCAAGCAATCGTCAATTTTGTTTGCCTTTGTAGGGAGATGTTGAAGAGGTTCAAAGAAGAGTTGAGGGAGCGCGAGGCTCGAAGGCCCAAGTTTTGAATCTTTATGTTATTTTTGTACTTTCTTGCTTTATGAATTGTACTAATGTCTGGATGATTATGTATCACTTGATTATTACAATCGTATGAATGAATGAGATTTGATTTCCTTTGCAACAGTTTGTTTCTTAATATTCCTGTGTAAATAATGATTAATTCGAACGATTCCCTGAAAATAAATGCATACCATGCTGCATACATATCATTGCATTCTCCACAAGCACCCAGCAATAAACTCATTTTCTCTTCCCTTTCTCCAACAGAAAAGCTGACTACTAGACACCGATACGAGACTCGTCAAAGATTCAAGATGACGCTGGAACAAATCGAGGAGAACCAAAACACAATGAGGAATGATATCGATTCGCTGAAGGCTAAAATGGATCAGCTACTGGAGACTATGATGATGCTTGCCCAGAAAGAGAAAGATGCTGAAACAGTGGCCAATGCCAAGAAGCTGGTTGAAAAGTTCTGGAGTTAAGATCCCTACCTCTGATGTGTCAGAACACTCAGCTCATCATGGGTCCGTGAGTGATGTGGATGAGCAATTTGATGCCTTCTATGTACCACCTCCACCTCCACCTCTTCAACTTGTGGGATCTGATCCATCTGCTGACCGATTACACGTACTAGAAGAGAAATTCAAGGTCTTGGAGGTTCAGACAACTCCCGACTTGGATGCCGTCGACATGTGTTTGGTCCCTGGATTGGTAATCCCTCATAAGTTTCAAGTGCCGACGTTTGAAAAGTACAAGGGACTCAGCTGCCCTAAGACTCATTTGCGAGCATACTGTCGCAAAATGGCTGCTCACGTTAAGGATGACCCTCTTCTAATTCACTACTTCCAGGATAACCTCAGTGGGCCATCACTGGAATGGTACATGCAGTTAGAGAAGAGACGGATTAGTACCTGGAGGGATCTCTCTGAGGCATTCCTCAAACATTACCAGTACAACACTGAGTTAGCGCCAAATCGTACTCAATTACAAGATATGAATCAGCGCAACAACGAGTCGTTTAAAGAATACGCTCAACGTTGGCGGGAGTTGGCTTCTCGTGTTTAACCACCCTTGTTGGACAAAGAATTGATGGATATGTTCATGGGAACTTTGCAGTCTCAGTATTCAGACCGTATGATGGGATCTAGCTTCCCCAACTTTGCAGAGATTGTATCAGTAGGAGAAAGAATCAAAAGTCAGTTGAAGAAAAAAGCTGCTGTTGCTTCTACAAGTGGAGTTAAAAAGCCTTTCGTGAAAAGGAAAGATGAAGAGACCAACGCTGTCATGAAAGGACGAGGGGGTAGAGCCCCAGTGAATATACCATATCAGTAAGTGGCTACAGTTGCACAAACCCCGCCTCAACAGCCTTCTCAATAACCAAACTATCATAATGTTCCCCTGCCGCAATATCAGAATGCCCCACCACAAAGGCAGCCAAGACCAAGGAGACATATTGACCCTGTGCCAATACCATACAGCCAGATCTTTTCTCAACTGTATCCAAGTGGTCACTTGAAGCTCAGAGATCTGAGGCCAGCAGTTTTTCCATATCCTCCTGGTTAAGATGCCAACGCCCATTGTGAGTTTCATAAAGGTGCTCCTGGACATAATATAGAAAATTGCTATGCATTCCAGAATAGAGTTCAAGATCTGGTTGAATCCAAAGAACTTACTTTCACTCAGCGAGGTGCTAACGTTAAAAACAGTCCCATGCCCCCGCATGGAGGACCGTCCGTTAATGCTGTGGAAGAAGGCAATGGTCAGAGGTTGATTACCAGGGTTGAGGATATTCGCACTCCTATGGTGGTTATAGGAGAAAAGCTGAAGAGATGTGGGATGATTCCTGAAGATAAGCTTGATAACCTGACCGATGAGGTGGTTAGGGAATATTTGCAGAAATTCCTGGATCAAGGTGTGATTCAAGTTGAACGTAGGGATGCAAAAGAACAAAATGTGGCTGTCATCAACATCCAGTACGATGCACCTGAAGGCCGTCAACAAAGACAAGGTCGTCCCGCTCCGGTAATCATTGAATATGATGGGGCTAATGCTTTCAGACAAGTACCAACCCGTCCTACACCTATAGTCATTCAGTTTGATGAGATGGATGTCAGCAAGCTAAGGCCGGTGCGCCCGGTTCCGATCACTATTGAATATCATGTTACTATTCCTGAGCCTGAAGTTTTTAAACAAGGGTCAGAAAAAGTCAGCTGTTGAAGGTGTTGGTGCTAAGTGTGACGCTGCAGTAGGGCCAAGTGGGATGACCCGTAGTGGCCAGATCTTCGCAGGGAGGCAAGCAGATATACCAAATAATGACAAAGGTAAGACAATTACTATACCGGTGGAAACTCCGAGTGCTGAATTACAGGTAGGGTTATCGTCGCCAAGAGGGGCGTTTACACAGAAAGAGGCTGCGGAATTTTAGAAGATTATAAAGAAAAGTGACTACAAGGTAGTCGATCAGCTGAATCAAACTCCTGCCAAGATATCCATGCTTGCCTTGTTGCTCAGTTCCGAGGCACACAGATCTTCCTTGTTGAAAGTATTGAGTGCTGCACATATCACCAAAGATATTACCGTAGCTCAGTTCGATGATGTAATAGCCAGTGTCACTACTGGAAATTTTCTTGGATTCAATGATGATGATTTGACTGCGGAAAAGAGAAACCACAACAAAGCTCTTCACATTTCCATTAGGTGTGAAGATGTTTTGATATCTAGAGTCTTGGTAGATACTGGATCTTCCTTAAATGTGCTTCCGAAGACAACTCTGGAGAGGATGCCAGTGAATGGGGTAATTATGAGGCCAAGTACTCTCATAGTGAAGGCATTTAATGGATCTAGGCGTGCAGTTATCGGTGAGGTGGACTTGGCAATCAAGATCGGACCTACTATTTTTACCATTACTTTTCAGGTAATAGACATTTGTCCTGGTTACAGTTGCCTGCTAGGACGGCCCTGGATTCACTCAGCAGGGGCAGTCACGTCCACTCTACACCAAAAACGGAAGTTCATTACCAACGACAAGATGGTTGTGATAGGTGGTGAGGAAGATATATTGGTATGCCATTTGACATCGTTCCGCTACATTGATGTTGAAGGTGAAATGGTCGAGACGCCTTTCCAGTCTTTTAAAGTGGTAAGTACCCTGGTTGTGCAACGGGTACCAGACCTCCAACAGTTAAGATCATCAATGACTTCATATGAGGAAGCTAAGGCTGTGGTGGAAGAAGGAAGTGCCCAAGGTTGGGGCAAGACGATTGAAGTTACTGAAAAGCTGGATAAGTTTGGGCTAGGTTATCAGCCATCTCGCAATTCAGCTTTTGTTCCATATGATGGAAATCAGATCCTTCCGGTTGAGAAAATCTTTACAAGTGCTGGGCACATCTTTGGTTCACCAGTAGCAATGATCATTGAAGACCATGATGGTGATGAGCAAGCTTCTGCAAGCTGGATCCGACAAGCAAAACCTGGTGAAGAGCTCCAGAATTGGAAGACCATTGAAGTCCCTCAGTTCTTCGCACCCCAAACGTAATTTTACTGTTTATCAAAAACCTTACGCTCTGCCCAAGGCGTAATGGGGCATTGTATGGGCCACCTGATGTTTTAAAACTTTGATTATCATTAATGAATTTCAATTTGCATTTAATTTTTGCTCACTTTCTTTCATTTTAGTTTATATTACTCAATGGCAATATTTTTATGCACACACTTTTCCTAAATAAACTGCATAAATCATAAACATGCAGAAACACCACCGAGGTCCTTGATATAGATGCTGCTATGGGCCTATATGACTTTGATTGCCCAATCTACCAAGCTGAAGAGGAAGGCATAAAGGATTGTGAACTCCTCGACGAGTTGGCAAGGCTGCTCAAGCAAGAAGAGAAAGTCATCCTGCCGCACCAAGAAGACATTGAAGTTATCAACCTAGGTACTGAGGAAGACAGGAGAGAGGTAAAGATAGGTGCATCTCTTCAAATTGAAGTCAAGACCAAGTTGATAGAGCTCCTCCATGAGTACGCTGACGTATTTGCCTGGTCGTATCAGGATATGCCTGGGTTGGATATTGATATGGTTGTGCACAAGTTACCACTCAAGGAAGAATGTCATGCTGTCAAACAGAAGTTAAGAAGGACCCATCCGGATATGGCTCTCAAAATTCATGAAGAAGTACGAAAGCAGCCTGATGTTGGATTCCTGGCAGTGGCAAAGTACCCACAATGGATTGCCAACATTGTGCCGGTCCCGAAGAAAGATGGAAAGGTTCGCATGTGTGTGGACTACAGAGATTTGAACAGAGCTAGTCCTAAGGACGATTTCCCATTACCTCACATTGATGTGTTGGTTGACAACACAACTCAATTCTCTGTATTTTCTTTTATGGACGGGTTTTCAGGATATAATCAAATTAAGATGGATCCAACGGATATGGAGAAGACCACATTCATCACACCATGGGGCACCTTCTGCTATAAGGTGATGCCATTTGGGCTTAAGAATGCTGGAGCAACATATCAACGTGCAATGGTAATGCTCTTTCATGACATGATGCATAAAGAGATTGAAGTGTACGTCGATGATATGATTGCCAAATCTCAAACTGAGGAAGAGCATTTGATCAATCTGTGAAAGCTGTTTGTTCGATTGAGGAAGTTTAGATTGAGACTCAACCCCAACAAGCGTACATTTGGGGTACGATCTGGAAAATTGTTGGGCTTCATTGTAAGTCAGAAAGGAATTGAAGTGGATTCTGATAAGGTGAGGGCAATTCAGAACATGCCTGCACCTAAGACGGAGAAAGAGGTGCGTGGCTTCCTGGGAAGATTAAACTATATTGCCAGATTTATTTCACATCTTACTGCCACCTGCAAGCCTATCTTCAAGCTACTAAGAAAGAATCAGTCGATTGTGTGGGATGAGGACTGCCAAGGGGCATTTGATAGAATCAAAGAGTATTTACAAGAACCACCGATCCTGATACCGCCTGTTCCTGAAAGGCCACTCATTATGTACCTGACTGTACTTGATGAATCCATGGGCTGTGTGTTGGGTCAACAAGATGAGACGGGAAAGAAAGAACATGCCATCTATTACCTCAGCAAGAAGTTCAATGACTGCGAGACAAGGTATTCCTTACTCGAGAAGACTTGTTGTGCATTAGCCTGGGCTGCCAAACGTCTCAGGCAATATATGTTGACCCACACTACTTATTTGATTTCCAAGATGGATCCCATTAAATACATCTTTGAGAAACCTGCTCTCACTGGCAGAATAGCCCGATGGCAAATACTTTTGTCTGAGTACGACATTCAATACGTCACTCAAAAAGTCATCAAGGGTAGCGTATTGGCAGATCATCTTGCCTATCAACCGATGGATGATTATCAGCCCTTGAAGTTCAATTTTCCAGACGAATACATAATGGCGCTAAAGGATTATGAAGAGCCAGGTCCGGATGAGGGGCCCGAACTAGGGGAGCGATGGACGCTCATGTTCGATGGTGCTTCCAATGTTCATGGAAGTGGAATTGGGGCAGTGATTACATCACCCAAGAATTTCCACTCACCCTTCACAGCTAAGCTCTGCTTTCCATGCACCAATAATATGGCTGAGTATGAAGCTTGTATACTTGGATTGGAAGAGGCCATCAATTTGAGGATTAAGACTCTGGATGTGTTTGGAGATTCTGCCTTAGTAATACATCAGATTCGAGGTGACTGGGATGCCAAACATGCCAATCTAATTCCATATCGAGATTACATGGCAAAGCTACTTCCCAGATTTGATGATATCACCTTTACCCATGTGCCGAGAGAGGAAAATCAAATGGCAGATGCTCTAGCAACTTTGGCTTCTATGTATAAACTAATATGGCCCAACCATCGGCCGCATATTGATCTACAGCGATTTGAAGAGCCCGCTCACTGTTTGGCTCCTGATGGAGAGTCAGATGAAGAGCCATAGTTCTATGACATCAAACGTTATCTGAAAAAACAAGAATACCCAGAGGGCGCTTTGGCGGTGGATAAGAGAACTTTGCGTAGATTGGCATCGAATTTCTTCCTCAATGAGAACGTGTTATACAAGCGTAATCATGATACTGTACTACTCAGATGTGTGGAAAAGCATGAAGCTGAGCAGATTCTGAAAGACATTCATGAAGGTTGTTTTGGTACCCATGCAAATGGGCACACTATGGCAAAGAAGATATTGAGAGCAGGTTATTATTGGCTAACCATGGAGGCTGACTGCTACCATCATGCCCGAACATGCCATAAATGCCAAATATATTCTGATAAGATTCATGTACCTCCCACTCCTTTGAACGTCTTGACTTCACCATGGCCTTTTGCTATGTGGGGAATAGATATGATTGGGATGATCGAGCCAAAGGCCTCAAATGGACACTGCTTCATATTGGTTGCCATAGACTACTTTACCAAATGGGTTGAGGCTGCATCGTATACGAACGTTACCAAGCAAGTGGTCGCTCGCTTCTTGAAACACAACATTATATGCAGATATAGGGTGCCTAACCGTATCATCACTGATAATGGGTCTAATCTCAACAACAAAATGATGGATGAACTGTGTGCTAGTTTCAAGATTGAGCACCATAACTCGACACCATACAGACCCAAGATGAATGGGGCCGTTGAAGCAGCCAACAAAAACATCAAAAAGATCATTCAGAAAATGGTGGTCACTTATAAGGATTGGCATGAGATGCTACCTTTTGCGCTGCACGGCTATCGTACCTCAGTGCGAACATCAACAGGGGCAACTCCGTACTCATTGGTTTATGGCATGGAAGCGGTCCTTCCGATAGAAGTCGAAATCCCATCATTGAGAGTATTGATGGAAGCATAGCTTGATGAAGCAGAATGGGTGAAGACGAGGTTTGAGGAGCTCAACCTTCTTGAAGAAAAACGCTTGGCAGCAATATGCCATGGCCAGCTCTATCAAAGACGCATGAAGAAAGCTTTTGACAAGAAAGTGCATCCTCGGACATTCCAAGAAGGTGACTTGGTGCTCAAGAGGATCATGGCCATGTATAATGAATCCAGGGGCAAGTGGACGCCAAACTACGAAGGCCCATATGTTGTAAGAGAGGCATTCTCAGGTGGTGCCTTAAAGCTTGCAACTATGGACGGTGAAGAATTACCATACCCAGTGAATGCAGAGTACGTTAAGAGATACTACGCCTAAAAAAGTGGAATAATAAAGCCGCTAAGTCGAAAACCTGAAAAGGCGACTTAGGCAAAAATGGAAATCCCGGTGGACTTGAAAAACAAAATCGGTCCAGGCAAAAATTAGGGATAAAAGAAAAAATATAGGCCCGCTGAATTGAAAACCCGAAAGGGCGGTTCAGGCATAAAAGGGCGTCCGGGTGGATTGAAAACCCGAAAGGGCGATCCAGGCAAAAGTTAGGGGCAAATTCCAAGGCAAAGTATCTATTCTGCATATTCACTTGACCCTGATGTGTCACTAAAGGAAGGATCGATCCAACTGCCTTCTTGCGAAGCAAGGTGTTGAAGTTATCAAAGTCATAGGGTCCATAGCAGTGTTTAGACTCAACGAAACCTCATTTATTTGTATTGCCATTATGTTTTTCTTACACCGCAATTACCTCTTCAAGGAATTGCATCCTTGTACGTACTTACCTGATTAAGGGTCAAATCAATACAAAGAGAGATTTCTCATCAAATTGTGCTCATTTCTTTTTACTTTATCTGTTTGTTTGCAAATTAGTTTTGTTTTTGATAAACTGTGTTGTGAAGCTTCGGTTAATAAAAACAATATTTGAAAATAATAAAATTTGTTTTGGTGTTGGGAGAATTAAAAGGGAAATAAATAGTCTCCAAGGAGCTCCACCACATGAAAGCACCAAATCAGTTGTCAGTCGGCTTGGCTCTTCACCACAAGCAGTACAACTTTTTAGGGATTTGCTCAACGTAGTCCCTAGTAGTGAATCTTTCAAGCCCAACAGGGGCAATCACGTTCCCTAGTCGTCTTTGGCTTGTGCAAGAAGGGTCGAGTAGTTAGATAACCCCACCATCTCCATAAAACCCAAAGTCCAATCCTTTATTGGCAACTACTCAAAAGTCCACACTTGTTGGCATCTTCCAATCTACCCTTTAAAGCCCATTCTTCATTGGCAACCATTAAAAGTACACCGTCATTGGCATCCATATAATACCCTTCAAAGTCCAATTTATTGGCAAAACACCAAATACCAAAGTCCAATTTCATTTGGCAATTACCAAATTCAGTCTCTGGTGATACCCTCTACAAGGAAACTTATCCCCAGCGCACCCGATCATTTGCATTGTCATACGCATGGCATGCAAGCGTAGTATCATAATCATATTGAGCATATTAGTCTTTTGCATTTATACGTGCATTAGATTCCCTAGCTGTTGCATTTTAGTATATGTTTCAGTGCATCATGTAATGCATGGCATATTCATCCTGCAGCATAGCATAACAGGATCCAGGATCAGTTTGCAAGCATCTTGGTCAGTCCTCCATCAAAGTCGGCAGTATTATTTGGAAAAAGTTTTTACTCCACCCATACTAAAGGAATTCTATTCTCCAGCAAGTCATTCTTCAACCAGGAAATTAATAATGACAATCTCCAGCAGCTATTGTTATTCTTACTCCCCAAGCAGAGGATATCCTAGAAAGTTTCTTGTGAGTCTTCCCCTGCAAAGCCAACACATTTCCTCTGATAAGGATCTTGCTCGACTATCCTTCAATAAGTTTACTACAAAGGTACTGCTTTGGTATCATTGAAGAACCTTAACAGATAAGGTACTGCTTCAATGTTCCAGAGAATCTTCTGCTTCAAGATACTGCTTTGGTATCATCGAAGAACCTTAACGGATAAGGTGCTGCTTTAATGTTCCAGAGAATCATCTGCCTTTCAGAGATACTGCTCTGGTATCATCAAGGAACCTTAATGTATAAGGGACTGCTTCGACGACCCAGAGAATCGTCTGCTTTCAAAGATACTGCTTTGGTATCATTGAGGAACCTTAAAGGATAAGGTACTGCTTCAATGTTCCAGAGAGTCTTCTGGTTTCCAAGATACTGCTGTGGTATCGTTGAGGAACCTTAAAGGATAAGGTACTGCTTCAATGTTCCATAGAATCTTTTGCTTTCCAAGATACTGCTTTGGTATCGTTGAGGAACCATAACGGATAAGGTACTGCTTCAATGTTCCAGAGAATCTTCAGCCTCAGAGATACTGCTTTGGTATCATCGAGGAACCTTAATGGATAAGGGACTGCTTCGACGACCCAGAGAATCGTTTGCCTTTCAGAGATACTGCTTTGGTATCATCGAGGAACCTTAATGGATAAGGGACTGCTTCGACGACCCAGAGAATCGTCTGCCTTTCAGAGATACTGCTCTGGTATCATCGAGGAACCTTAATGTATAAGGGACTGCTTCGACGACCCAGAGAATCGTCTGCTTTCAAAGATACTGCTTTGGTATCGTTGAGGAACCTTAAAGGATAAGGTACTGCTTCAATGTTCCAGAGAATCTTCTGTTTTCCAAGATACTGCTTTGGTATCGTTGAGGAACCTTAAAGGATAAGGTACTGCTTCAATGTTCCATAGAATCTTCTGCTTTCCAAGATACTGCTTTGGTATCTTTGAGGAACCTTAACGGATAAGGTACTGCTTCAATGTTCCAGAGAATCTTCAGCCTCAGAGATACTGCTTTGGTATCATCGAGGAACCTTAATGGATAAGGGACTGCTTCGACGACCCAGAGAATCGTCTTCCTTTCAGAGATACTGCTCTGGTATCATCGAGGAACCTTAATGTATAAGGGACTGCTTCGACGACCCAGAGAATCATCTGCCTTTAGAGATACTGCTTTGGTATCATCGAGGAACCTTAATGTATAAAGGACTGCTTTGACGACCCAGAGAATCGTCTGCCTTCAGAGATACTGCTTTGGTATCATCGAGGAACCTTAATGGATAAGGGACTGCTTTGACGACCCAGAGAATCGTATGCCTTTCAGAGATACTGCTTTGGTATCATCGAGGAACCTTAATGGATAAGGGGCTGCTTCGACGACCCATAGAATTGTCTGCCTTTCAAAGATGCAACTTTGGTATCATCGGAGAACCTTAGTGTATAAGGGACTGCTTCGACCACCCAAAGAACCTCAAGTATTATGTCCATTTTTACCTTGCTACCTCATTCTGCCAATTCTTACTCCATAAGTACATGTTCCTTTTGACAGACAAATTTTGGGGTCTTCTTATATCTAATTGACTTCTACCCTAAAAATGAACATCATGCTGTAGTTCATTCCCTCGGGTTCAAGACAATTAGATAGTTGCATCTGTCATACCCCAAATTTTTCCTACCGGTATATATTTTTCATCTGTGTTTCCATACACCTTTTATTACTCAAAAAATCCAAAAAATATGTTGCTTCTGCTTGTAGTCCTTACTTAGGGTCTCGCAAGGTTGAATTGAATTAACTCAAGGCTAAGTTGAAGTTCATTCAAGGCTAGTGTGTGTGCAGTGATATTTTCTGTACAAGTGAAATTTTGATAATAATCTTGGTCAAATAAGAGTTTGTGTCCCGATCAAGGCTATGGTTTAATTCAGGTGAGGTGTATTTTAGGGTTGTGTGACAAATCAGGTTAGTTACGGATGAACTAGGCTCTCCAACTATACCAAAGCAGAAGTTTCATGATTAAGAATAGTCAGAGAATAATATACTTGCAATCAGGACTTTGAACAGTACAATTCATAAGTTATGTTCCTCTGTTTTCAAGACAATTTCTGGCTCATTTGGTTCATTACAAAAGATCCAGTATATTGGTATTCAAGTGTTCAGGCTCAGATGAATTCATTGATTCCAAATCTCAGTTTATTTCAAAAATTTGTGGATTAATTCAAGATCTCATTTGGTTTTTGGATTCACATGGCGAATTCAAATTGTCATAGTCTTTTAATCAAGAGTCAAGAATCATTCAAATTTAGTCACAAGATTGCACATGGAGGGGGTGACTAAGACAAGTTATATGGCCAAAATACTAAAAGATTTCTACAAGATATAAGCCATGGAATTGCAGAATTGATGAAAGCCCATTCATTACACTGAGAGTCCAAGAATTGATGAAAGCCCATTCATTACATACAAACCATCCATTCCATAACAACAGGCTCATGCTAATTATAAAAGAACCAAGTTCATGTTGTCAAAATTAAAAAAAAAACAAAGTATCATAAAACGCATGCTAGCTACAGCACGATACAACATTGCATACAACCACCGCCCAATATTCACAACAACAACTTTGCCTTCACATGTTGCCAAACACATCATTCTGTTTTGGAGCCAACCACTTGCAATCCTTACCGCAAGCATGAAAGCACATACACAAGCCACATCTCTCTAGATTCACCCTTTTCTATTATTCATCAGCAGCTTTCAACAAAACTCACAACTTGTAAAAACATGGCAACACATTTCTTCATCAACAAACTTCAATCCAAAACCTGCAGAAGCCAATAGCAGGACCTCAAACTGAAGTGCACATCAACTTAAAAACAACACACCATCATGATTTATATTATACATACTCGGTAATGAAAATTCACAGCAAAACAAAGTTGACCTTGCCAACACAGTAGCAGTGACACACAAAGGATTGATACACATAATCCACAAGTACAAAATGCACAAAAAGTGTATGGCAATAGCAGAAACTCGATTCGACACGTATGAATTCTCAAACATGATTGGGTTTAACAACATTAATTGGCAATATGTAGCTAAGAGCAGGTACAAGTTTCACATGGATTTCCAAGGCACAATGCACAAAAGAATCACTAACTAAAGGACAACTTCATACCAATTTTCATTTGAGTTTCCACTGATCCAAGCATTCCAAGCAACCCCCTCGTCCAATCCAACATGCCACTCATGTTCATAAAACATGGCATAAAACAAGGACTGTCAGTAATATTACTCAAATTTCTCCAAATTCATAAATAAAGAAAGCTGCAGAATAAGTTTCAGGATACCAAACATTTAGAAGGTCATCTTGTATCAGTAGAGCAGCTGATGCCAATTTAGTCAATGGTAGCCATCAAAAGAATGCAGACAGAATAAATATACCTTGTAGTTCAGCTTCAGCTAATCATTTTGGGGCGGAACGGTCTGGAATTACACCATCTGTTGGCACGTCTTGTTTGGAGACTCCATCTTCGAGAGATGTAGATGTTAACCGTAGTCCACCTACGATACAAAGGCAACATAGACAATCTCGAAATGATAAATCTCTTTCAGATAATCCAAGCTTAATGGAAAAGGACTCGAATTCATACCAGAAAAATTTCAGAATGCTCTATTGAGAGTTGCAATCCATCATTAACTAAAGAGAGTGCACCCATTGTTGTTTCTGGTGAGAAATGTGCTACAAATAAGGATAAATTTATTGATGACACTTCCAATGTTTCACTAAAAGAATTGAAAAGCTTTATACCTGTTGTCTGTGGTAAAGGCTAGAAGAACATCTTGGAATTTTGGATGATGAAAATGGCTTCAATTTGTTCAAAACCCCTAATCTTGTAACCTGCAACACCAAATAATATTTGTGAGTACATTTATAACAAGCAGAGACAAGAACTTGATAGCTACTACAAGTCAACAATGACCATTCAACCTCAATAGCTATGATGAGAAAACATGTTGCAAAGGGAATATCATTGCGTAAAATTCTGAAATTCAGAGGCCATCCAATTTCAAACAGATTGCAAGAAGTTTATCACTAGAGTATCCAAGTTTTGACAGTAGAGTTAAATAACAAATTCATAGCTCATCAGAAAATTCAACAAATGTCAACTTGAGTCAAATAATTGCCACATCAACATAAAGTCAAGAGCAGTGAAAAGTTTCAAAAACAATAACTTTATAGTGGTGAAAATAAGCAATGTGGTAAAAATCATGATAATTCAGGCCACGTATTCACAGTGAAAAAATCAATCAAGACCACATTCTAGAAGAAGTACAACTCACACTACAAACAAAAACAGAGAATGATTCACTATCACCCAAATCCCACGAAATCAGTGTTCATTCCCATTACCTCCAACGGTCCTATTCCCTCAGAGTCACACCTCATCATTCCTCACACGATTTTGATTTTTTTCACACGTATCAGAATACACTATATAACACACACTATTCATTCACACAGAAAAAAGGAGAAAAAAAACCTAACCATTATTCTTCGGAAACGGCGCAAGAAATCCCCAACCTCCATCTCTAAAGCTCTCAAAGAACCCTAAAATAACTACTCAGATTTTCACACTGAAATTCTGAGCTAGTTTGAGCTGGACCTCACATTTTCCTGCAACCATACAAAACAACTCACTCAAGAAATAAAGAAGAAGAAGATTTCAAAAGGAAGAAGGAGATACGTATAAAGAAAGAGAGGAAAGAGAAAGAGTTTTACCTTCACCGAAAAAGCGTTCGGTCGGATTTACTCTGACCTAGGTATTCGTCTCTTCCTTTGATATTTTACCATTTGATTTGAGATCCTCGTTTATCATTGTCTTGTATCCCTCCGTTAATTGCTTGTTTTCCCCATTTCTGAGTAGACCTAGGGTTTTGTGGTTTTCCTTTGATTGAGAGCTGGTGGTTTGTTTGAGAGAAAACGGAGAGTAGTTTTGGACTCAGGGAGTTTTTTCGTGTAGGGTTATGGAGGGATTTAGGGTGGCGCCGCCGTACACCACCTTCGTCTCCGGTGGTCATTAGGGTTCCGGCGTTGGGGTTTTTAGAGAGAGAGAGGGAAGAATGGAGGATTAGTGAGAGAGAGGTGATGGCCAAATGACGAACGTTTTTTTCTCCGTTTCAATTTCTCTTTTACTTAATATGATAAGCCATGGTGGAGATCCCCACCGGTGACAAGTGTCACCGGTTCTCCTTTCTTTTTTCTTCCCACGTTCATTGTTTGGGCGACCCCATCGTGGTCTTCAATTTCCAGGCCGTTAGATCTAGGGATTGTTTGATCCAACGCCTCAGATTCTTGGAATGGTCAACCAGGGTTGACTAGGGAGTACCGTGAACCCCCAGCCCAATGTAGGTTTCTGGGTTGGGCTTGGTCACTTTGTTCTAAACGCCGTGAACCCCCAGCCCAGTGTAGGTTTCTGGGTTGGGCTTGGTCACTTTGTTCTAAACCCCCCCCCCCCCCCCCCCCTCCCTTTTTTTTAACACTACCGACCCATTTTCTCTTTTTATTTTGGTTTTTAATTAACTTAACTTTTTTTTATTGTAAAATCTAAATCTATTTTATTTTATTTATTTATTTATTATTTTTTTTTTACAAACAGAATTTATAATAACTTATTTTTAAACCACGTAATTGATATTATTAAAATTCTTTATTTAATACTAATTAATCTACTTATGATTAATTTTATTAAATATTAAATTTTAATTTGATTAATTATTGATGTGGTCTTAATTATTAAAATCTAAAACATTTTCCTTTTAATTCCCAACTCCTATTTAATTAATTTTATTAAATTATTTTATTTAATATTAATTAATTTTGACAATTAATTTTATTAAATATTTTAATTTAATCTAATTAACTTTGAGTCTTTGTTAACCCTAAAAAATATATATTTAAGTAAGCTTTAATTAATTTTATTAAATCATTTTATTTAATATTAGTTAATGTTAAATGATTAACTTTATTAAACATTTTGATTTAGTCTAATTAATTATTTGGACTTTAATTTTAAAAAAAACCTAGAACTTAACTTTAGTTTAGGACTCTCCTCCTTAGATTAATCTTAGGAATTTAGGATACTAACTAACTAACATGCTTGTTTATATTTATCTCTCCACTTTGTTTGATTTATAATCTTTGTGTGGTGTTTATAATTTTCTCTTGTGGATTTATTTCATGCCTTGATTATATGTATGCTATTCATATTACACTTGTCCAAACCAAAAATCTTTTTCAAACTAATACCTTGACTTAATGTCAAGCCATTTTCATACCTTGTAAGTCGATCATTTTCACGATCACAATCGACCTCACAATGCCTCCTCTTGGGCTTTATACAACGATAATTGTTGCACATTTCACTTTGGTTTGTATGCGTGTATGTGATCGTCTCACTTTAACCATGACACAATTATTCCCACTTGATTAATTACACCCCTCTCCCATAAGATTAAAATCAACCCTTTTTTTTACAACAATAAACAAGCTTGATCCAACGTCAAGTATTTTCCAAATCAAATTAATTTATACTCAAGCATTCACTTGATCCACATATCAAGTCCCTTTACCCCTCGTAAGTCGAGTGCTTTTGCCTTGCAATCGACCTTACCTTAAACCATAGGACCTCCTTTCCATTAGTGCTCAAACCGTTCCGCACGCAAATCCAAACCTCGATCCAACGTCGAGTATTTTTCTTAAATCAAATTAATACATCTAATTATACTAAATATCATTTCTTAAAAGCTGAAAAAAGAGGGGGATCAAGTCTTTGATCTTTCTCTTCCATTGTTTGGGTGCGGGTTCTCTTACTCGTGTGTGGACAATTGACGCCTATAAAACACTTGTAATCCGACAACACTCAAATTTCTTTTTCCATTATTAAAGTACGTAATCTCTACTTAAACATCATTTCTTAAAAGGTGAAAAGGAGGGGGATCAAGTCTTTGGTCTTTCTCTTCAATTGTTTGGGTGCGAGTTCTCTTACTCGTGTGTGGACAATTGACGCCTCTAAAACACACGAACTCGACAAACATTCAAACCTTTTCAAATCAAATTATCAAAACACTTAATCCTTGCTTAAACATTTTTTACCCAAAGGTGAAGTGAGGGGGATCAAGTCTTTGGTCTTTCTCCTCAATTGTTTGGGTGCGAGTTCTCTTACTCGTGTGTGGACAATTGTCACCTCTAAAAAACATCCAATACGAATAAAACTCCTTTCCTTGCCCACGTGCGACCTTAACCTTAAAACACGTTCAAATCAAATCATTTTCTCAATCAAACTCATTAACATACTTAATAATATATTCAAACAACTTTCTTACAAGGTGTAAAAGAGGGGGGCTAAGTCTTTAACCTTTCTCCCCAATTGCTTGGGTGCGAGTTTACTTACTCGTGTGTGGGCAATTGGCACCTACATAAAAAAAAAATAAACCAAACAACCGTAGTCCCACGAACTACGAATGCTCTGACTTTCCCATTGCACGATGGAATACGTAGGCCCGAGGATCTTAATCCTTGCCGAGCACAATAATAAAAAACCACCCTTTTTCCCTTTAGAATTAATTACCTTAGAAGATAAACAAACAAACCTAGCTAACTTTCTCACGAATCGAATCAAGAGGTTCCCGTTGAGTACAACAGACGTAGAGGGTGCTAATACCTTCCCTCTTGCGTAACCGACTCCCGAACCCGAATTTGGTTGCGACGACCATGCTCTTATCTCCCTTTAAAGGTTTTATCGATATTTTCCTTTCCCTCTTTTGGGATAAATAAAATTCGGTGGCGACTCTGTTTCGAACAGTTTTTTCCGCATCCATCGCGAGGATCGTATTTTTCGAGGTACGACAGAAACACTGTCAGTACTTTCGGGTTTTTCTAATTCCTTGTCTGCAGGATTTAGAATGAGTTAAGTGGGGGAGAAGCTGGTGCTTCTCCAAGTTGCTTCGGTTGGGTGTCGTTGGTTGCAAGATTGTAAGTGTTGTTTGGACAGTGTTGTTCCCGGTTCCGGAGGGGATGCGGAGGTAAGGTTTATGTCAACTAAGGATTTGTGCCTTAGGTAGTTTTGCGCACAAGATGCAATGCAAGAAATGATATTATAGTTTGGTAAAGACGGTTTATGCCCCATCATGATTGTCGGCTGTCTATTGACAAATTGAGGAACTGATCACCCTTAATCTCTTGTTGATAGCAGACGGGAATTATGTTGGATGGAATAGACGTGTATTTCTGGCTTGATAGTGTGTGCAATGAATTGTTGGAATTAAGAAAATGGTTACGGATTATTTTGTTGAGTCGATGAAGATTATAATATCGGAAGATGAGACGGATTAGAGGTTTTGGTATGTTGGTCTATTTGGGAAGTCGTGGAGAGAGAACGATTGGGTATCGTTAATGGTTGTTCTCAGAGAGTAGAGTGTGAACTCAAATTTGACGAAGGTGGGGATTTGAGGTTTGGATCTGCTAAGTAAGTAGAAGAACTTTTAGGAAGTGAAACTCAAATGTTGGTCATGTTTGTGATGATAGTGTTTTGGAAATTGGCAGGAAGCCACATTGATGGGCCGTCGGTTGTGCATGGTTTTTAGATGTGTTTTTGGATGAAACATTAGTGTGTCAACTTGAAGAGGTCCAACATGGTTGATAAGGAAAAGGATGATAGCATGAGGTTGCATGTTAATCAGTGAGTAGTATGGAAACTTGCGGTTGTGTTATGGATAGCTTGAGTTTTGAATTGTGACGAATTGCGAACGATTTGAAGTTCCTTGATGGTATTACTTTTGTTATGGGTTGGGATCTCGTGTCAGCAGAAACCTTGAGTGAGTTGGAACCCTGTAAGAAGAATTGATATGGAATGTGGTAACCAGAGATTGTTAAGATATTTTGGATCAATTGTTTCGAGCTCAGAATGAATTTCGAAGGTTGTATATGTCATGGTTGTGGAGTATATGAATCGTATCTTCCATACTTGTTTGGATAAGTTTATAGTGATGTTTATTGGATGATATTCTGATTTATTTTAAATCAAAGGATGAGTATGTAGAGTATTTGAGGATTGAGTTACAAGGGCTGAAAGAGAGGGAGCTTTCTACTAAATTATCGAGTGAGAATTTTGATTGAAAGAGGTTAGTTTTCTTGGATATGTTATTTCAGATGAGAGTATGGTTAATGGATCCATCGGAAGTAGATGCAGTTCTACAATGAGAGGCTCCGAAGTTGGTTGAGGAGATTAGAATCTTTTTGGACTTTAGTTGGTTATTACCGGAGGTTATGGAAGGCTTTTCCAAGTTAGCGTTTTCGTTACTTCGGTTGACTTGCAAAAGGTAAATCGTTTGTTTGGGATGTTCATTGTAAGGAAAGTTTCAGAGAGCTAAAGTAGAAGTTGTCTACGGCTCCAGTTTTGATACTGCGTGATCCGGATAAACCTTTTGTGAGGTATTGGGATGCGTCTTTGATGAGTGTAGTTAGTGTGCTAATGCGAGAGGGTAAAGTCATTTCTTATGCTTTACGACAATTGAGGATTCATGATTTCAAGATGGCTTCGGTTACTTTTGTGTTGAGAATCTAGAGGAATTACTTTGAGGGTTGTAGGTTCAAGGTGTTTGGTAATGGCAAGAATATTGAGTACTGGTTTGGTCAGAAGGAATAAAGTAGGAGACAACGAGGATGGTTGGAATTCCTGATTAGTTATGACCTTGGCTCGAATTATCCTATTGGTAAAGTTAATGTCGTGCCTGATGAGTTAAGTCGAAAGTTTTTACATATGTCTGTTTAGAGGGTTAAAGAGTGGGAACTTTTGGAAGAATTTAGAGATTTGAGTTTGGTGTGCGAATTGACATCTGATAGCGTGAGGCTTGGTATGTGAAAGATCACTAATGATTTTCTGTTGACCGTTAGCGAGAAGCAGAGGCTGGATGTGAATTTTGTGAAAATTGTTGAATTGATGACAGTTGGAGATAAAGGTGTGAATAGTGACTTTAAAGTGGATGATCAGGGTGTTTTGAGATTCCGTGGTAGAATTGGTATTCCTGATGATTCGGAATTGAAAAGATGATTTTAGAGGAAGGACACCGGAGTAGTTTAAGTATACATCCGAGAGCTAATGAAATGTATCAAGATTTAAAGAAGATCTTTTGAGGGTCAGAGAATAAGAGTTGGTTGAGCAGTTCAGAGACTTGTGTCTGGTGTGTAAGCTAACACAACAGAGTGGAAGGTTGGGTATATTAAAAGTGAACAGTGAGTTTTGGTGAATATGAGAAAGAGTTAGACTTTGGACGTGGGATTGATAGCTTTGATGGTTACGAGTAATCAGAGTGCGCATCGAAAGTGTGATGTGGCACATTTCGTATATGCATGTGTGACTTGTAAGAGTTCATAGGTTGAACATTGTAAACATGTA
Source organism: Lathyrus tuberosus (assembly GCA_022829125.1). Classification (NCBI taxonomy): domain Eukaryota; kingdom Viridiplantae; phylum Streptophyta; class Magnoliopsida; order Fabales; family Fabaceae; genus Lathyrus; species Lathyrus tuberosus. The sequence continues at coordinate 12,280,778 of JALAZF010000088.1, read as the reverse complement.
GGAGTGATGAGACCATTGGGCGTTTCAGAATGGAAGTGTTAGGTGAAAGGTTTAAATATTATTCCTGGGCTACTATGTAGATGGATGTTTTGGTTATATGTTCGATTGGGGAATCGTAGCATTGTTATAATAATGTTGTGTGACAAGGATGTTGGTATTGTGGTTATGTAGAGGTTGTTGAAACGATGTTGAGTTGTGGAACTTTATGTTCTTGTTTGTGTTGTTGCCTCGTTTCCATCATGATGGTTCGAGTGCGAGTGGCTAATTCCTGTGTGGGAGATTAGGGGAGTGTTACCTGGGTGTTGGTAACATGGTTTTCTTTGAGTCGTGGGTTGGTCGTCAAGTGCATTGTATGGGCTTTGCATCTTGTCGTTGTAGTTGTCGTCGTTGTCGTGCCATTGTTGTAGTTGCTGTTAGCAAGGTGGTTTGTCAGTTTGTGTTATTTGTGGTGTGCTTTTTTTGGCATGATAGTTTGTTAGTCGGATACGAGAGTCGTATCCGGAGTTGTTTGCACCAAGTATATTTTCGAGGACGAAAATGTCTAAGCGGGGGAGAATTGTAACGCTCCGTTTTGTCTTATTTATTTAATCGAGTCGATTTAATTATTTTGTTTTTATATTATTTTATTCTTGACTTTTATTTGGCAATATATTATTTTTCACCGTTATTATGTTTTATCGCGTTTTGAGAGCGTTTGCGAGATATTTGAGCTGAAGGGTAAAATAGTATTTTTAGGGGGTTAGATATTTGTTATTATAAGAAAAGAGAGAAAATAGAGAGAAAGAGAGAAAATAGAGAGAAAGAAAAAGAGAAGAGAGAAAGGAAGAGAAGGGAAAAGAAGGGAAAAGAAGAGGAAAACTTGGGATCAAATAAAACTCCATTTCAATCGCGATTAATCGAGTAAGGGTGAGAAGTTTCGATTATATCTTGCTTGTGTATGTATATGTGTTGTTTGTTGTAATTGTTTTGGTTGTTTCACAACTTTTTCTCATTGATAAATTGATGAACAATTGATAGAAATTGATGTTTTCACGGATGAATTTCGATGTAAACTGCGTAGAATACTTGTTGATTATGTTGGAACATGTTTTGGTTGATATATTGTGATTTGGAAGTGTTTGGGTGGAAGAAATGATGAATTTTGGTCCCATATGACCTATATTGACGCTGCTGTGAATTTCTTGGTTCGCAGGTTCGCTTTGCGAACCCCAGCGAAGGGGAAAGCGAAGGTTCACCCAGAAGTTCGCATTGCGAACTTTATGCTGTTTTTCTACTGCCACGGTTCGCTAGGGGTTCGCATTGCGAATAGGAAAGCGAACGTGACAGATTTTCCATTTTGTTTTCTTCATAACTTTTGATCCGTAACTCGGATTGAGGCACGGTCGGATGCGTTGGAAAACTATTTTTTCAATGCTCTTTATGATAGTGGAATAGAAACATATGTTTATGCCATGGATTGATTAGAAAATATGGAAAAGTGATGTATGTGTGAATACGGTAGTCCCCGTTTCCACCAAAATTCATGAATCGGGAATCCGATTGATATGGAACTTGAAGCCTTGGAAAGAGAATCCAACGTGCTAGTAATTGGTTATGTGATACCATGTGTTAACTAAGAATATTTGGTAGAGGATGATTAATGATTTGTAGTTTTTGTTGTGTTTGTTGGTGTTCGATGCGATGTGCTATCGTCATATAAATGTGGGGCTTTTGTGCTATCTATACGATGTTGATGCATGTGATAATGATGTTGTTGTGTGGTAAAATGCATTGTTTGATTGAATATCAATGTATGTTGTTATGATTGTTGTGGTTGATGGTGAGTAATTCTTGATGTGAATTGATATGAGTGTATATGCTAAATTGCTAATTGTTGTGGTTTGTGGATTATGATGAAATGCATTGTTTTGGGTTTGATTGCAATGCATGATTATTGATGTTGAGATGGTTCACATGGTTGTATATATGTATGCATTTGATTGTCATGAGTCATTGTATGCCAAGCATCATGATATGCATTCTTGTGATGTCGTGTGCCCTAGTGGGTGTGAGCGACGAAACAGTTCCAGAGGGAATCTGCTGTAACGGTCGTGTGCCTTATACAAAGAGGACCTAAAGCGACGTTATAGACGATCGTGTACCTTATACAAAGAGGACCTAAAGCGATCGTGTCGTGTGCCTTATACAAAGAGGACCTAAAGCGATCCATAAACGTCGTGTGCCTTATACAAAGAGGACCTAAAGTGACGAGGAACATTGTTTGCCCGACGGGGAGTTACATTAAGTAACAAGTGATGATTCCAATAATTCCTGAGTGAATTAATGATGAGAATGATGGATGGATGGTACCGTATTGCATTGCATAGAGTCGTTGTGTCGGTCTCTGTGCATTTGCATAAATCATGAATGGATTGATTATGTGTGGGGAATTGTGAATTGATTGATTATGTGTTAAGCTTGTGATAACATTGGTGATTTGATATGCATTTATGATAAATGCATTGGTTATGGATGATATGTTTTATGTATAGACATATGCTATGTTTTGTGGGGATGTTGTACATTACAATGATTGTATTAATTCTCTATGGTGTGCTATATTTGAATATATGTGATGTGGTGGTGTGTTTCCATATGTTATAACTTTGGTATGCCTTATGTGTGAATAGGTGATTATGTTGGTATAATTGATATATGCTATGTTGTTGGATTATTAGAAATATGTTATGTATCTGTGGCATGCTATATGTATTGGTATGTGATGCTTGTGGTGAGAATAATTATGCATGTGAATTTATATGTCTTTGCATATTATTATGCAATCTTGATTTAGTTGTTATTTCTCACCCTTCTGCTGTGGTTTGTTGCTCTATGAGGCAATTGCAGATTAGTATCTTGGAGGCTTTTGGTGAAGATTAGTTCTCCATCCTTTTGTCGGTCTGTCTGCTCTGATACGTAACACGGGAGTCGGGGAACACTTTAGTTATATATGTATACATTTGTTGGATCTATTTTGTATTACCTTTGTATGAATATTTTGATGTTATAAAATAATTTATTTTGTAAAACAAGTCAGTTATGGATCTTTCCGCTTTATTCCATAATTGAACTTCATTTTGTTGGAAAAAGTTTCCCTTTTAGGTATATTCCATTTTGTGTTATGTATCAAATTTATGAGCAGGGATTGTGTTTTCTTTCTTTAAATGTGGCATCCTTGTTTCTGTCTAAGGATAAAAATTTTATTCACTCTGATTTATTTATGTATTATTTATTCTGCGATGGTAATTGGGGTGTTACAGTCGACACTCTCGCACTCGACTCAAGACACATATGGTATTAAGTTCCGACGCCTATTGACGATTGTTAGCTCTAAATCTATCTCTAACATCCAGAAACTAACAGATAATCATCCTTAATCGAAGTTCGCGATGTTTATCTCTAACACAACCCAAACCCCGCGCATAAAGCAAAAATCAAGGACAATCACCAATAAAGATTTGTAAAGAAAGTTTCATACAACGCCATGGACGACAAATATACATGAGTTCAGAGTAAATACATATACATAACCCAACAAAGAAGAAAAACACAAAGAAGAAGAGAAATGTGTGAGGGGAAGTTCTCTCTACACTTGATTTTAATGATGTCAAAACTATCATGCTTAGCATATATAGAATTCACATGAAGAATATCGTATACAATGTACATTAGGTGTTCTAAGTATGTTTGATCATGTTGGCAATGCTCTAGGTGCATTAGGTATGGTTGAAAACCTTTAGGAAAGTCAAAATGATGATTTTTGCATGTTTCAAGGGTGTGAGTCGACTCACAACCCTGTTCTGGTCGACCCAGACAGGTTATACTTTTTAATGTCAGCAGCTGAGTGTCGCTCCCGAGGATTTGCAACCAGGTACAAACGCGAAAGTGGCGTAGAAAATAGAGTCACCAGCAATGTGTATTTATCCCAAGAGAGGGAAAGGAAACACTGTGTAAACCTAAGGGAAGGGAAAGAGCATGGTCTCGCGACCAAGAGAAACGAGTAAGGGAGTCGGTTACGCGAAGGGAAGGTGTTAGAACCCCACGCGTCTATCGTACTCGATGGGATCCACGCTTGTTGTCTCGATCAAAGGGTGTCGTCATCTGGAGCTCCACTGCTACTGGAAATGGGAAGAAACGGGAACGGAAAAGAACGAAGAAACGAAGAAGAAGAGAAAAAGAAGTGACTCGATAGGACATCGTCGTCCTATACCTACGTATTCCCTCGTGCAATGGGAAAGTCAGAGTCAACGTAGTTCGAACACGAACTAAAGGGGGGAGGTTGCTCGCCAAGACATCGCCGTCTTGTGCCTACGTATCCTCAATCGGACGAGAAAGAGGAAATCAGAGTAGTCGTAGTTCGACCTAACGAGGTCGGTTAGTGTTTTTTTATGAGCGACGTTAGATTCACTCCCGGCAGTTAGGGTCGATGCCTGTTTGCGACGAGACGGAAGTAACGTGCCCTTTTCCGAAAATGATTTGAACTTGAACGATCCCGAAGGATAAAAAGGTTTGAATTTGTTTTTGTGTTTTTTAGACAGAAGTGGATTGAAGTTAGTTCGTAACTTACATTGCACTAAAGTCTACCATGCGGGAACGAGTGAATCGCACGGTCGCCCCCAAATGGGACGTATGCTAAACACTCTAGAAGAGGAGAGGAGACCCCTCGTTCTTCATTTCATACACTTAAGGCTCGAGCGCAATATTCATTATATTTATAAAGTGTTTTAGAAGTGTTATGAGATGAGAAGAGAGGACTCAAGGAAAAAGAAAACACTATGGGGAAACTAATTGTTCCTAATGTTATCATGCAAAGGTGGCCCTATAGTTGAGTTTGAAAGGGAAACGTCTACCTAAGTTAGCATGAAAAGCAGAAGCCTAATGATAATCCTACTCCAAGCTTAATCAGAAATTAAGTTGGACTAGGTAGCTCTAAGGGAGTGAATCCAAGACTTAAACAAGTCTTGAGACTCATGGGAAGAGAAAGAGTGAAAGAGATGAAGGAGAGAGAGATAAAAGATGAGAAATAAGATGGGGCAGCAAGCACATCATTCACATCATACCCAATTCATATCACCAATCATGCTCCAAAAGTTCACACAAGAAAGCTTAAGTAAGCAAGTAATAGCAAACAAGAAAGGATGCAAGCAAACTTGCATAAGAAGCACAATTAAACATCACTAAGCCTCACACAAAGATGACATGGATAAGGTAAAATGAAAGTTGATCCAAGTCAGAATTCAAATCATGTCATAACACTACGCCAAACAAGACCTTAGACATCACTTTTTTTGGCCTTAGACAGTGCTTTTAAGCGCTGTCTAAACCTGCGCTGCTAAAGGTTTAGACAGCGCTTTGGGTAATACCAAAAGCGCTGTCTAAAGGGGGGTATATTTTCACAAAAAACGCTGTCTAAGACCCACCTTTTTGAACTTTTTAGGTATACCTTAGACAGTGCTTTTGGTGAAAGCACTTTCTAAGCCCCACCTTTTTGAACTTTTTTATGCATACCTTAGACAGCGCTTTTGGTGAAAGCACTTTCTAAGCCCCACCTTAGACAGCGCTTTTAGTGTAAAGCCCTGTCTAAGGTATACGAAAATTTTTATATAAATTTTTTTAAACCACAATTTTTACCAGGTTTTTCAACCAGAATTTGACCTGTTTTTCAACCATTTTTTTCCCAGAAAAATACCACAATTTGGAGATTCAAATCAATCCAATTTGGCCTATTTAAATGTACCAATTTACACCAAAATTATATATCCAAAACAATTGACAATTCAAACCAATATATATATATATATATATATATATATATATATATATATAGAGAGAGAGAGAGAGAGAGAGAGAGAGAGAGAGAGAGAGAGAGAGACAAATGTACATATTACTTATACTAGTACTTTTGCATCCAACCAAAGCATTGCTTCAAATCTACATAGGTCCTGAAAGAACACAAAGATTGTAATTCAATTAAAAGAATACATCAACAATGTCTATGGTTAGAAAGTTACACATATTTAAATTCTCATCAATTAAAGTAAGAGTACAATATTATACCTGATAAAACTCCGAGCTCCATAATGGATTGACACCAATCCTCTTTAATTTCATCCAATTGAGAAATTGAGTAATGAGCACACTTGCATTCTTCAAAGTACTACATAATAATATAACATTGTTTGATTTAGTTTTAACTATTTCATTATATGAGAGATATGTGTTAAATATTAAAATAACTCATAAGTTAGAAATACATACATCGGATGGAATCTCTATTCGATCCAAAATAAGAGTGTCTCTCATAAACCTCAACATGAAATATCCGCAATCTATTTCATTACGTTGCCGAGGACACTACAAATGAAAAGAAAATATGGATAAATCCTAAGTTTTATCAAGTAGCATCACTAATATATAATAAAACATGTGATAATTAATATACCTTCACTCTATTCCATGTAATGGGGTTGACTCTCCTCTTTGGTACTTGGCCATCTCGTAGTGCTCAGAAAGCTTGTATAACGCTAATAAAATATAAATGAATATTTAGAACAATTCACATAAATAAATAAATAAACAAACAAATAAATATACACATTCATATTTAGAATAATCTCACTTACGTGTCAATACATTTCTTCATATCCGGGTATGTTGTCCAATCATTTCCTAACGAATCCAGATAATACACCACTTCTCTGCTAGGATTAATTGCGACCAACAACCAATGTCCACTGTAAGATTAAACAAGTGTTAGATGAAAACTTTCTACACGAAGTCAAAATACAAAAAAACTATAATAGATGAATTTAGAATGAAAATCTAACCCAGTATTAAACGGTAAAAGGAAAAACTTTTCCGTTTCTTGGTTGTCCATAAAGACGTCGCGTACATACGCCAGGACCTCATCTGGTTTATTTATTATTAAGGATAAGGTGACAGACGCGGGGCATAAGAATGCAAATCTTTGCTGCAATCCACGTGGGCGCATAACTTTGTCATACAGAAACCTTAAATAAAAACATCATTAACATTAGACTATTCATTTGAAACATAAAGTAAATAAGTTGTTCAATTAATATACCAAAGTAGATCAGATATATACCTCACGTATGTATTGACAACACTGACGCCCAATTCTTCATGATTGAAACCTTGCTCGAACTCTTCATTACCAATAGTTTGTTCATGTTCAAAGCCATATATACCTTTCTCCATATGTATAAGACAAATACCTCCGGTAGGAATATCTGTCAATTGTAGAAACGTCTGAAGGCACGACCTAAACTTGGAGATAGGTTGTTTTCTAGCCCTGTTCTTCTTAGCACCAACATTTTTCTATGTTGAAACGTTGCTAATCTCTTTACCAGGCAGCTATATATCATATAATTTGTTAAATGAAGTATAAGATATCCAATTTAACATTTTCCATGCATAAATATCATATAATTGTGTTGTACCTCTTTTTTTGAGACAACGGACTCGGTATGCTCCGGAATCCCCTTATCCTTTGTTTTGGATCTTGTTGGAGTCTAAATAACATTACCATGTAAAAAATGAAAATAAAATGCTCGTAAAATCTTTGAATCTACACATTAAGGTTAACAAAGGTTCATAACGGTTTTAAGCATACCTCATATCCTACGAGTATGAGGTTTGACGGCCATGCAACATACGACCCTATAGCATCTCCCACCAATGTTGCATCCGAAACATCGTCAGGATAGGGTAATAATGCACCCGCCTCTGTAGCAATATCAACCGATACTTTCATGCATCCAGTAGGGAGTGGGTTATTGTGAAGTAATTCTACCGAAGTGATATACACTTTTCCCTTGCCAACCTTCCGATAAGTTGGTGAAGATAAGAAGAGCTGACAATGGGAAACGCCCTAAAACCAAAAATAAATATGACATTGTTAATGTGTATATATGTCAGTTAAATAATTTAAGCTACTAATTTAATTTCACAAAAATATATATAATTACCTCTGGAATATTCGGTCGAAAGCTGCAGTTGATACTATCTTTCTCCGATCCATCTCTAAAACCTGAAGCGTTATCCCTTTCTTTCTCCTTTCTTAATTCCCGAACTTCAGCTTCCAGTGCATCCAATTTAGCTTGAAGTTCTGTATTACTAGGAGCCTTTCCTTTTTTAATATTCAAGGAGGTCGGAGTGATCCCAAATCCCTTACCCCTCACCCGACCAGAATACTCAGGGACATCTAATGCCCGACTAAGTATGCTCCTGGAATCATCTAGAGATACAGACTGAGATAACGCCTCCTGAAAATTAGATGAATATCAAATATTTATCAAATATTTGTTAATAAAGTTTTGATTTAATTAAAGAAATATTGTTATACTTACACATTTCTCAAATACTTGTAGAACCTCTTCTGCAACAACTCCAGACTTGCCCACACGGGCTTCCTTCCACAAGACATGTGCAGGAAGAGATGTTTCAGAGCTATTCGCCTTTTGTAACTACATATAAAGCCAAATAATATGATCAAATATAACTCATGATGAACAATTATTATATCATTGCAATTTATTGATACTTACCAAAGATTGCTCCAAACGTCCATATCCAACACGTCCTTTCCTGTATCGATACTGGGGAGCTGATGCTCTTTCCCGATTAATTGCACTTAAACTCTTAAATGTCGGGGTTTGTCGTTTGGCTTTAAACGTTACCCATTCTTGTGGTGAAATCAAACTTGAATATTTAGATGGATACTCTGCATCAACAAAGTTACCGTCAGCATCCTTAAGAAAGGTGCGGTTTAAATATGTCCTAAACCCTCTTAGGAGCTTCCCTGCCAATCTCATCAAATAAGCTTTTCTTTCTTCCTCAACGTTGAAGCACCTCTAAAAAAACCATACACATTGGTTAGTACAAATAATTTAAAATACATGATTAGTTGGCATAATTAAAGACATAATTATGGTACCTTTATCTCATTCCAAATTTTTTCTTTGACTTCCTTCAACTGTTTGTTTCTCCAATCATCACAAGTAATAGGAATCGCATTCCTTACAAGTGCACCAATGAAACTTGTCAAGGTATGACTATTAGGCTCAACAAGAGTGCCTGAAGGGCTCCAATGCACATCTAAAATGATGCCTTGATCTCTAGCACGAATCACTTTCTTCATAACGGTTATTCCTCTTTTAATCTCTTCTTCCATAGATTTTTGACTTTCATCCTGAATATGATCATCATCATGTGGGTATTCATCATCATGTGGGTGATCATCATCATGTGGGTGATCATCGTTAGTAGCCATCTAACCTGTAATAAAGAAATCAAGGATATCAAATATATTATATAACAAATATAATATGACATAATATATAACAAATATAATAAAGAAATCAAGGATAAAGAAATCAAGGAAATCAAGGATATCAAATATAATATGACATAATATATAACATTGAATGAGCAATATTAACACTAACACTAACACTAACCTAAACTAACCTAAACTAAACTAACACATTATATAGCAATAACAATGTAGAGCAACATTAACACTAACCTAAACTAACCTAAACTACAATAACACTAACCTAAACTAACCTAAACTACAATAACACTAATCTAAACTACTCATATTCTATCAAAAGAACATCATTCTATCAAAAGAACTCCAAAACCTAACAGAACAAAACCTAACAGAACATCATTATATCTAAAGAACTCCAAAAATATGGTAACAAGAACAAAACCTAACAGAAAAATATGAAACTCACTTCTAACATAAAAAGAAAAACTCTTACCGGAACAGTGGAGCACGGTGGAGTACGGTGGAGGATGGTGGAGGACAATGTAGGAAGGACGACGGCCGGACGGACGACGGCGAGAAAGGACGGACGACGACGGCGGTGGTTTCAGCTGGTTCGTTCTTGTTCGCAGAAAGAGAGGGAAATAGGGAAAGAATGAAATGAAAATTGAAACGGTATCAGTATTAATACTGATACCGTTTCAATTTTTATTTTAATTAAAAAGACCTTAGACAGCGCTTTGAATGAAAGCGCTGTCTAAGGTGGGCCTTAGACAGCGCTTTTGATTTTATTTTTTTTAATTTATAAGACCTTAGACAACGCTTTTGAGTAAAGCGCTGTCTAATATTTTACTTTATTTTTTTTTTAATTTATAAGACCTTAGAAAGCGCTTTCCTCAAAAGCGCTGTCTCAGGTCTTATATATTTTTTTAATTTATAAGACCTTAGACAGCGCTTTTAAGGAAAGCGCTGTCTAATATTTTCCTTTAATTTTTTTCTTTTAATTTATAAGACCTTAGAAAGCGCTTTCCTCAAAAGCGCTGTCTAAGGTCTTATATTTAGACGCGATTTTATTTTTCTAAGTGAACAATTTCCGTGTTTTCTAAATTTTTAACTTATAGCAGCGCTTTTGTAATAAAGCGCTGCCTATGTAGTGCTGCCAAAGAGTAATTTTGGCGTAGTGTAATCATCCAACTCAAACATGTAAAAATGCCTCACACCACGATGCATCATGAGCCAAAGAAGCAACAAGCAAATGCTAGTGATATGCATCATAAAAATCAAATCACAATGGTCAGATGGAAAGAAAGCAAGGCAGGAATCCAAAGGGCAGTAGCAAATGCATCAAGCATCACATATTCTTCAATCAAACACGATCACAATCATACCACAAACCATGGTAGACAACTCTTGAAATCAACGCGAAAGAATGCATAACATGAGGAAGCATATCATTAGGCATATGAATAAATCGAGTCAAATATGCATCTCATGAAATTAGGCGAACAAACAAACACAAAGCAATTTCAGCAACATAAGCGTCAATCAATAATTATCATGCTCAAGGAGTGTGTGCAAAGTGTTCATCACATCAAGGAAAAAAGCAACAACACAATCATGGACATTCATCAATGAAAACCAAAAGTCGCGTGTCGAAGAATTGTACTCATGCAAAGGTGTGAGGTAAAACAGCTCAAGAATAATCCACAAATCATCAACGTATCAATCCATGAAGTTTAGACATGCAAGAGGCCTCAAACAAGTAAGAAAATGCAAGAAAAACACACTCTGCTTCAGTGGTAATCGATTACTCACATAGGGTAATCGATTACTCAGTTAAAATTTGCCTAAAAAATAAGAAAATAAGGCAGAGTAATCGATTACCCTATTTGAGTAATCGATTACTCAGTTGAAATATGACTAAAACGTGAAAACAAGGCAGAGTAATCGATTACCACTGAAACAGAGGCAGCAATTCAACTTTGAAAAGCACCTTCATCAGCAAAATCACTTATACAATCAATTCCAATGATCATGTAATCCACAATGCACGTAAATTAAGTTCAATCACAGCATTCAAACATCACTTAGATCCAATAATCATCAACATGAACAATCAATTTCAAGCAAATGAATCAAAACACATCAAAATTCATGGATCTACATTGTATAAGTTGCAATTAAGCTAAAATGAGTATGGATCTGAAATTAACCAACCTACAAAGCTGAGATTTGCTTTAGTTTTCAGAGACATAAGCCAACCTATTGGAAGTCTGAAACTCTTTCTGATACTCTATTGAAGAGCCTCTGTTCACATCAAACTTCTGCCATTTTTTCTGACCTTTTTTCTCTCCTTCGACAGGTTTCATCCAGCTACTGACTGGCGCATTACTTGTTGGTTTGAAGGTGTTTGGTCTGGCCCCTGGGAATTGTGTCTTTCCACCCACTTGTTTTGACGAAGACCTTCTAGGATTGAAACTCCTTTGACCCTGAGACATTCTTTGCTCCCTTCTTTCTTTATCCTTCCTAACCCCCTCAAGATTATGAGCAACTTTCTGGTCAAAGATTGCATTGCACCTGAGGCATAGCATGACACCTGATCCCTTCTTTTGGCAGCGGTGAAGTAATTCAATGATAGTCTCATCCTATTTTGGATACGCCACTTTGTTATGCTCTTCTTGGCAGCTTGCTTCATCCACCTCCATGGTCTTATGTTATGTAATCTCGACCATATTTATGTCCATGTCGACATCAGTACTAAGGTTCAGATTGCAGAAGTCTACATCAAGGCCTTCAGCAGCCTTATCCATCTTAACGAAACTCTCAGCAGTTTCTTTGGTAAACAACATCACGTTGGAATTCTCAGTGATCCCATCATTTAAGCCTTCAGTGGCTTTGTCGAAGCCATCAGCGGCCTCGCTCATGAGTTTCTCCACAACATTAATGTCAAGGTCTTCAGTAACCTTGGCTAACACAACATCGTTGGCGAAATCTTCAGTAATTTCCACCATGTTGACTGAACAGTCGAAGTCATTAGCAACCTCAACCATATGTACCTATGGCTCAGGATAATGGGCCTCCGCTGTTTGCAATGGGTCGGAGTCAATTTTCATTTGACCTTTGCTCTTCTCCCCGAATTTCAGCCTGCCCTCCTGAATAACATTTTGCACCAGATCCCTGAAAAGAAAACACTGAGAAGTTTTATGACTAAGAAAATTATGGTACTTACAAAATCCTCTCTTTTTTCTTTGCTCTAAAGGTGATATTTTAGCGCCAGGAGGCACTATCATTTGCCCATCTTTTACTAACAAATAAAAAATTTCGTCACATTTAGTGATATCGAAAGTGTATGTTTTCTTTGGAAACTTATCATTCTTCTCAGATTCGACATAATTTTTTCCGTTCGAAGGGGTTAACATTTTACAAGCATACGGAGGACCTTGCTTTAACTCAGCAACGTCTACCTCACTCTCGTCGAAATATAATGGTTCGTCGTATAAACCTTCGACATCCTCATTATATTCAACATAGGCTACCTTTTTACCCTTATTGAACTTAACCTTTTCGTCTTTCAGACGTTCTAACTGTCGAACCCTATCAGCCAGTTGGGCCATATCTCTCAGATACTGGGTATCCAGCTTCTTCCTAATAGAGTAATCAAGGCCACCATCGGCCATTTTGACCAATTCATGCTATGGCACTTGTGTAAAGCACCTGACCTTAAGTAATCGAAACCTATTTAGGTAATCGTCTATTGGCTCAGTAAACTTTCGTTTTATGCTAGCCAATTCCTTCAAACTAATCTTAGTTTGTCCCATATAGAATTGTTCATGGAATAAAAGTTCTAACTGGGTCCAATTACAGATTGAGTTAGGGGGTAGGGTTGTAAACCAAGTAAAAGCATTTTTGGTAAGAGAACTTGGAAAATACTTTACCCTAAGACTTTTGTCATTTGCGATCTCTCTGACCTCGATCATATACCGGGCTACGTGTTCGACAGTAGATTCTGTAGTATCTCCTGAGAATTTAGTAAACTTTGGGACCTTCGTCCTAGGAGGTAATTCTGCTTGGAGAATGTAATCTACTATCGGTGATGTATAGTTTGGCCTAGTAAAGCCAAAATTTACCCCATTTCGAGCCATTATTCTTTCGACCATGGCTGCTAGGTTATTATCTGCTGCTATGTTGTTACGTCGAACCTGTTGTACAACATGGTCAGCATCTTGATTTCTGTTTACTATAACTACCCCTTGCTCCCTTTCTACATGAATTGACACTTGGCTCCTAGGTGGTTTGACTCTAGGGGGTTTGACTATCTCCTGGTTTTCTAGATTCGCCTCAGGTATATTCCCTAGGTTCCTCTGTGGGATGTTCTCCATAACAGTCGTACCTCGCACGGGGGTTGGTACACCCATAAACTCTTCCATGAGCGCCAATTGCGTTGCTAATTGTTGATTGGTATGGGTAGTGTTTTGGATCAAAGGATGGAAAATTTCCCCCATAGTTTGGGATAAGGTTTGTACCATTTGTAGGTTACTCTCATCCATTTGTTGTCTTAAACATGCTATAGAGGTATTAGTTAAACTAGGACCTTGAGTGGAATACCCCACACCTACACTTTGGCTGTTTCGACCCACATTTATCCCAGATCCCGATCCTTGTAATGGCGAAGACATTACATTGTCTGAGAATACTAGGGGGAATTTTGGAGGCTTTGCATTATTGATGTTGGCATTCCATAAGGTGGATTCCTTGGCAATGGTTATGAAAATCCTGGAGGGGGGAAATGCCTAAATGTCGAAGTTCCTCCTGGTGGAGTTTGGGGATTAGATCCTTGTGGCCCATTGTACTCCAAAATGGGATAAGTGTAAGATCTGGTATATGTTGACCCTGAACCTGTCACTGATGGCATTGGTTCAGACATAACAGGCGGTAGTATTGGCTCTCCTGTCGAGGGGATTGGGGGTGGTACCACATCGTTCCTAGACACATATTGAGGGTTAGTGTTACTAGGTTGGGCATTCGAATTACTTGGTTAAGGATTAGAACCACTCCCCCGAGGGTTTAGATTATTTGGTTGACTAGTGTTCGTCGCCATTTTTCTTGTGTATCTTCTCCTTGGTCTCTCTTCGTTTGTAGTGGCTACCTTACCATTTCTCAATAACATGCAACATAGTTTTTTAAGAAGGAAAAGATTGATATGTACATATTTTCAAAATTTGTAAAGATCTTTATAGAGTTAGCACTGTCCCACTGGGCGTGCCAATTTGTTTATCGTGAAAATTGGTAAACAATCGCTGATCTTCCAAATCTAACTTTGGTGACTCACAAGATCGATCAGATTGATCATAGGACATGTGCTAACTGCTAACCTAAAGTAAATTCTAAAGAACTAGCACTTTGACAGTGAATATGAAGAAAGGTTTGTTGAAAATATAATCTAAACAACGTTCTAAAATGTTAAGTTAAAAGGCTAGAAATGTAAAAGAAAGGGTCGAAGGTGTGCGGTAAAAGTCGGAAATATGAAGATAAGACAAAGTGCAGAAACATAACTTGCGTTAAAAATAAAGGACAAGTTCTTAATGAACCATTGAAGTAAATTGCATTGAAAAGATAAATGGTGTTTACATCACGTACATTCGCACAAGACTCTTTTCTCTACACACGGATACTTTGAGTAACTTGTATAAAGTGAACACAACACACCGAATCCTATTGCTAGAACCCCTATTTATAATACTAAAACTAACTGCTGTTAACTTCCTAAGGCAATCAACACATGACAAGTGTCGCGTTGCATGCTTCTGACCCTTGGATATGTGTCACTTGTCTGTTCAGGAGCGAAACACAAGTAACTACCCCATCCTTTATTTGAATTTGAACTTATCAGCGTCGGTCGTCGTTAGTATTCTCGGTCAAAGGTGACTCCCCCAACTTTTAGAAATATTCTCTAAGTCCCAAAAGTATCTCTCACTCTTATGAGCATCTTCGACTAAAACCTCTCACAACAATCCAGTCGAAAGCTCTTTTAAACCTCTTCAAGAGTCTAGCTTTCCAATTAACACTTCCAATTTAATGTGGGCGTCGAATTTATTAGCTAACAGAGGTGTAGGACGCCATTGTGATGGTATGAGTCGGGAGAGAGTGTTGTGGTTGGACCTGAGATAGTCCAACAGACTACCGATAAGATTAAGATGATTCAGGAGAAGATGAAGATTTTTCAGAGTCTTCAGAAGAGTTATCATGACAAGAGGAGGAAAGCACTTGAGTTTCAAGAGGGAGATCATGTGTTTCTTCGAGTTACTCCTATAACTGGTGTTGGTAGAGCATTGAAGTCGCGTAAGTTGACGCCGCGTTTAATTCGTCCTTATCAGATTTTGCAGAGGATAGGAGAGGTAGCCTATCGGGTTGCTTTGTCGCCATCGCTTGCTAATCTGCATGACGTGTTCCATGTATCTTAGTTGAGGAAATACATTGCAGATCTGTCTCATGTAGTCCAAGTAGATGATGTGCAGGTGAGAGATAACCTGACTGTGGAAATATCACCTATGCGGATAGAGGATCGGGAGTTAAAGCAACTTCGAGGTAAAAAGATCGCTTTGGTGAAGGTAGCTCGGGGAGGGCCAGCTGGTGAAAATGTGACTTGGGAGCTTGAGAGTCAGATGAGGGAGTCTTATCCCGAGTTGTTCATTTGAGGTAATATTCGAGGGCGAAAATCTTTAAGTGGGGGAGGGTTGTAACACCCCAATTTTAGTAATTATTTATTTATATTAATTAATTGAGTGATTTTATGCATATTTGATTTATATAAATTATTTGATTTATTGGATTTATTTGAATTATTTAATTTATATGAATTATTTGATTTATTTGAATTAAGTGATTTATTTTAGTTATTTGAATTAATTGATTTATTTGAGTTATTTGAATTAATTAATTTATTTGATTTAATTGAATTATTTGATTAATTTAATTATTTGATTTATTGATTTATTTTATTTGGTGGAATAATATAGAATTGGTAGAAATAAGTAATTGGGTCTAATTGTAGGAATGTGAATAGTAAGAGTGAGGGTGTGTTAAGTAAGCCCATTAGAAATTATTAGGTTAATGAAAATTGTGAGGGTTTAACAAAAAGGGAGAAAGAGATAGAATAGAGATAGAAAGATATAAAGGAGGAAAAGAGGCAAAGAGAGAAGAGGAGAAGAGAAGAGAAGAGGAAACTCAAGAATCCAAGAAAAATCAAGGTAAGGGTGAGTTTTTATATGATTATTGGGATTGTTTGATAGTGCATAATCGGTAGAAATATGTTTAGGATGAAACCCCTAAATTTTTTTATAATTTGGTAATTGTTAGGTTTTGATGATAATATTTAATATGTGACACCCTTGTGAGACACATGATAATTTACCTTGATTATTTATATTTATTCTGCAGAGTTTATAAGGGTGTTACACCCCACACCCCCCCTTAACCACATACCCTTAATCAAGACAATGTCAAACAATCACACAAAATAAATCATAAAACGACTAAATAAATAAATGGGATGTTACAACTCTCCCCCACTTAAAATATTTTCTTCCGCGAAAATGTACTGTTGAGAACAATTCCGGATACGACTCTCGCATCTTGCTCTCCAATTCCCAGGTCACACTTCCTCCAGCAGCTCCTCCCTAAGCTACTCTCACTAAAGGAATGTCTTTGCCCCTTAGCTGCTTCATTTTGTGATCCTCGATCCTTATCGGTGTTGCCTCCACGGTAAGATTATCCCGAATCTGTACTTCATCCCTCTGAAGCACATGGGATGGGTCAGCAATATACTTCTGAAGTTGCGACACATGAAACACGTAATGCAAATTCGAAAGTTCAAGTGGCAGCGCCACTCTATACGCAACATTCCCATCTCTTTGCAAAATCTGATGCGGTCCAATGAACTTAGGATCCAACTTCTTCTATTTCAATGAATGACCAACACGGTCACCGGATTGACCCTTAGAAACACATGGTCGCCTTCGCTGAATTCCAAGTCTTTTCTCCTATTATCATGATAACTCTTCTGCCTACTCTGGGATGCCTTCATCTTCTTCTAATCATCTGAATTACCTCAGTAGTCTGTTGCACAATCTCGGGTCCGAGTACAGTACTCTCGCCCGACTCATACCAACATAGAGGCGTCCTACACCTCCTACCATACAATTCTTCAAAAGGCGTTATTCCGATACTAGAATGGTAATTGTTATTGTAAGTAAATTCAATCAACGATAAATGAGTATCCCAGGCACTGCCTTGCTCGAGTATACAAGCCCTCAACAAGTCTTCCTGCGACTGAATAATCCTCTCAGACTGTCCATCTGTCTGCGGATGATAAGCAGAACTTAACTTCAAATTAGAACCCAAAGCTTCCTGCAAGCTCTTTCAAAATCCAGAAGTAAACCTCGGGTCTCTGTCAGACACAATGCTTGATGAAACCTTATGCAACTTCACTAGTATCCTGATATAAATTTCTGCTAACTCTGCCAACGGAAAACTGATGTTAATCGGTATAAAATGTGTCAATTTTGTCAGTCTGTCCACAATCACCCAAATAGCATCAAAGCCTCTCACCGTATTCGGCAACCCAGTCACAAAATCCATCACGATACTATCCCACTTCCACTCTAGTATTTCCAATGGTTACATCAAACCTGAAGGTTTCTGATGCTCCACTTTTGACTTCTAGCAAGTCAAATAAGCATACACAAATCGAACTATGTCTTTCTTCATACCTGGCCACCAAAACAATTTCTTAAGATCCTGATACATTTTCGTAGCTCTTGGATGAATACTCAAGCTACTCCTGTGGCTTTCCTCCAAGATCATCTTCCTCACCTCAGGATTATCCGACACACAAATTCTGCCTCTAAATCTTAACACACCAAAATCATCCACTTTAAAGTCACTTTCTGCATCTGACCCCTTGCGGTCACTAAATCCACCAGTTTCAAATCAAGTTTCTTACTCCCCCTAATCTCACTAAGGAACTCATTACTAACCTTCAGCATACCAGTCATCACACTCTCAGGAGTCAATTCACAAACCATACTCAAGTCTTTAAACTGTTCAATTAAATCCAACTCTTTAATCATCAATGTCGACATATGAATTATCTTCCAACTCAAAGCATATGCTACGACGTTAGCTTTACCGGGATGGTAACTCAAGCTAAAACCATAGTCCTTCAAGAATTCCAATCATCTCATCTGTCTCATATTCAGCTCTTTTTGGTCAAATAAATATTTCAACCTTTTGTGATCACTGTACACTTCAAACCTCGATCCGTACAAGTAATGCCTCCAAATCTTCAACACAAAAACTACTCCAGCTAACTCAAGATCATGAGTAGGATAATTCCTTTCATGTACTCTCAATTGTTGTGAGGCATAAGACACGACCTTACCATCCTGCATCAACACTCCGCTTAATCCCATTTTAGATGCATCACAATGTAAGAACAAGAGTTGTCTCTGCAAGTCGTCTCTATGTTTTTATGATAACAATGAGTATTTGTGAAAGAACTATTTTATGTTCTAATGTTTGTTTCTGTGCAGATCATAATTATTAAAGATATTAGATCAAACAAACATGTGCAAAGATGTGTGTAAAATATTACATGCGAGTTACTATGTGTAACACAAGTCGCAAGAAGAAAGTTTGCTTATATATCTGGAAACATGCAGAAAGATCCAAGGATGCCGATATTGCTGTTACAATGCTCTTGTGGATTCTGTTCTAAAAGTGTTTCAGATTCTGAAGATAAGCGAAGCTCCTGAAGAAAGACTATGAAGAACCAAGTGCTGAAGACTCTAATGACTTGAAGTTCTGAAGGCTGAAGGCTCTGAAGACAAAGTGCAGAAAGACTCTGAAGACTGAAGTGTTTTGAAAATTAAGATTCAAATGATAAAGTGCTGAAGACTCTGAAGACAGCATTCTGAGTGAACCAAGTTCTGAAGACTCTGAAGACTTGAAGTTATGAAGTCAAAGGGTTTCAAGATAAGTGTTGAAGCTCTGAAGACAGATTCCGAATGGACAAGTTCTGAAGACTGAAGACTTGAAGATTCTGAAGACCCAACTAAAGTCTTGACTCATGCATCAATTAATTACCATCAGAAGCCTCTGAAGATTTGAAGACAAATGTTACCGTTATCAATTACTGTACACAGTACTAAAATGATATATCCCATCACTTCTACAGTGAAAAGAAGATATGGCAGTACAACTTTCATCATTGCATAACGACTCTTTTCAAACAGCCAACAGCTCTTCAATGGCTATATTTTACCTGGCTATTTAAAGGAAAGGAGTATCTGCTTCTGAAGGTGTCGATGTGATGATATTCACAACGATCAGTTATCGTTGTTACATTAAACATTTAAAGCTATCACCATTAACACACGGCCATTGTTGTTGAAACTCAAAGATCATCATTTGACACAACAACAATCAATTGGCACAGAAGTTGTTGATGAACAAGACATCATTACAAATCAATCAAGTCATCAACCAACTACATCATCTCTGAAGATCAAAGATCAGTAGCAAGGGAGTTGTTGCTCAAAGCTTGCTCAACGAAGAAGATGAAGAATTCTCAAGATGTTATTCAACTGTCAAATCATGTACATCTTGTTAGAATCATGTAGTTTGCAAGGAGCTGTTGCTCATATCTTGCTAGAACACTTTGTGTTCATTTGTACTTAAACTTAGGAGTTATCTGCTTGTTAAGAAGCATCAATGTAACCTCCAGAACAACTAATTCTATATGAATTAGGATTCCTTAAGTGATCAGTGTGATCGGAGACTTGAGAAGACAATGGCTTGGTGTCATTGTGGAAATCCTGAAATATGGTCAATGATAGTCATATCTCAAAGAGGACCAATTGTGGGTTAGACTCTTGTGAGATCACTGATGGAACTCATTGAAAATCCTGGAAGAATGGTCAGCAAACGTTATATCCGTTAACTCGGATCCCTGAATGCTGAGCTGTGAAGTCCTGATAGGAGATCTTGCGAGATTGGATTCTATTAGGTTAATGTTCGTTATATTCATTAAGTTAGATCACTGAACGGTTCATTGTGGGTTAGTCACAGCTGCGGTTGTGCAGGTTGTTAGTCACCGATGATTAACATGTGCATATGTAATTGAATTTGATTATAGTGGATTAAGTCCTTGTGTTCAAAGTGAAATCACCTTGGAAGGGTGGACTGGACTAGCTTAAGAATGGCTTAAGTGAACCAGGATATATCGTGTGTTCTTTACTCTTACTTATGCTTTGAACTATTGTTTATGTTTCTGTATCTGTTATCAGAACCTTGCATAGTAAGTCAGAACTTTGCAACTTAACTCTGATAAGCTTCCGCATTGCAAGTCTGATTAATGCATCGCTTATTTAGATTCTCCCTGTTGCTTATACTTCATGCATCACACGATCTGAATGACACATCGCAAGTCAGAGTCTCTCAACGCAACTCTGATATTCTCTTAGCGCATTAACATAAAGAGAACACAAGTTGTTAAGAGTTACAACACAATTCAACCCCCTTTCTTGTGTCTTTCTCACACCTTCAATTGGTATCAGAGCTCCGGTTATGTTATTGATAGATATCAAACACTTAACAGTGTCAGAAAAAGATCCAGATATGGTGTGTAGAAATACTCTGGGTGAGATTTCAATCCACTTACAATTTCAGTATCAGTTTAGACGATGATTGTGTACTAAATTGTAATCAAACAGATTACTTGAGCAAGTCACTGATTCTTGAAGTTTTGCAGTTGTCTACAACAGAATCTTCTACATTAAAGCTTGGAAGAAGATTGAAGAATAAGCTGATAAGATAGATTCATCAGATAATAAGTAGTATCTGTTGAATGCCTATCTCAGAAATACGATTGGATAAACAACGTATTTGCTCAAGATTAGATCATCAGAAAACAAAAAATCTTGTTTGCTGAAGATTACTTCTTTATGAGTTTTGAGATGTTTTCAGAAAACGGATTAGTCCACCCTTGACTTTCTCATTTAAAACTCATTAATAAACTCTTCATGTAAAGAAGAGAGATTGTTGTTCTATGATTTTGAACATCATAACAAAGTTTGCTAAGGAAGCTTTGCCGAAAACTGAAGAATATTCAGAAAGAGAATATCTAGTGATTCTTCAAGAATCTGATTCAGGATGAATTCTGAGCAATGATTGAAATTACATAGACGATTGAGTTCTGTTAACTTGAGATTCTATCTCAGTTGAACCAATTGTAATTGGTCAGAACATTATCTGATATTTCTCTCAGAAATTCATGTTGCATAAATTCTAGAATCAGAAGATGCTCGACTAGATGCAAAGACAGAAGTCATCTACTCGAAGCCAACAAAGATTTATGTCACTGATGTTTTTCAAAATGAAGAAATTAGTAGACATTCTTTTCAGAAGCAAATATGTTGTCAATCCCTTGATGGACTAACTCTAAATAAGTTAGATTAGCATTGCAAGAACAAGATTGTCACTCAAACTATGTCATATGTTACACACATGTTTGATGATACTTGTATTTGAACAAGCTCTGTATCTGTTCAAGTCAGAAGCTGTTATGAGATGTCAATCAATTCTCTCTAGCACATAATCTCTCAACAGTTTATGTTTAAGCTAAGGATTTATTGAACTTCTGAAAAACAAGATTCTGATTAAGGGAAGCTTGATGAAAGATAGATGTTCTTATAATGAAAATCAGAATATCTGTGCCATGAAGGTTGTCCTCAGAAGTCAGATGAATTTTTTTTAACAGAAGAATGAAAAGTTCATCAGAAGAGAAGATTGATTCTAGTTCTCAGACTAGTGATCAGAGTTCAGAAGACACCTATTTTATTCAACGTCATAATACAGAGGATTTCTGACAAATGCGGAATCAGCAAATATTTGATAGACTACTCTGAAGGAAGCAGAACCTGAAAGGTGAATGACCAGAAGCTCAGATTCAGAAAGAAAAGCACTCAAATATAGGATCACCATAAAAAAATTTTCATAATATATAAGGTATAATTTTCTTTATCCATGACCATACTTAATCTCGGAATTTTAAACAGTCGTAATATGTTGAATCTTGTCATAATCATTGATCATTCACTGACACATTAGGTTTCGTAAGAATTATTGAAAATAGAATAAGATTCTAACGCAATTCCTTCATTGAGCATTTATTTATGATTAGACGAATATTGAGAGTAATTTATTCCTGAAAATAAGTGTTTATGATTACTCTGTGTCAGCCACTCCCTTACGGGTCATAAGTATACATCAATTCGTATTCTTATTTGAGATCTGTTCTGACAACTACTCTATAGAGTCTATCACATGTATTTTCAGTTTGAAGCTGACTATATCTATACACTGCCATCGCTACTCATAGCTAATCCCGAAAATGATGAATCTTGCGTGTTCCAGTTCATTAAATAGCTATTGATCTTAAGTCCTTCTCATATCACTTCCTCTATTCAAAGAAGAGTCACTCTTTAACTTCTCACAGTCTAAATTCCTTCTCTCAAACAAAATCATCTCCGTTCAAGATGTCTTCCCACAACATCAGAGGAGAAATTTCTGACCTTGAACTCTTGAAGGAATACACTCTGAATTTAAGCCACCTGCCTCAACTTAACAAAACAAGTATCCTCTCTAGAATTGAATTTCAGAATTGGGAAAACTATTTCAACATGCATGTTGGACCCGTCTTCCCTGAGCTTATAACTGAGTTCTGTGTAAACGCTCGAGTACTAGAGTATGATCATGGCAAGAATGCCATTTTGTATGTGGTTGCTGGCTGTCCAGTCATGATCAACCCTACCATCATTGCTAAATCCATTGAGTGTAATGAAGATGGTTTGATAATTGAAAGCCACATCAACAATGCTTGTTTCGACAAGCACTTGCATGTGACTTTTATGATTGAAAGTCATTCCACTCAACCATATACCCTCACTCCCGTAGCTAAAGACTGGTACAAATTAATGGTAACTAATTTAAGACCAAGAGAAAGAGGAGCAGGATGGTTATCTGACAAGGAGAGATTATTTATTTTCTTCTTAGTCTCTAAGATCAAAATAAACTTGCCCCAATCCATGTATAATCATCTGAAGGATGAAATTATCTTGTCTAGGGAAGACACAGTCTATCAAGTTCCCTACTGCAGAGTCATTTCCCGCATTCTTGATCTTCAAGGAGTAATTAGTCATTGCAGAAGAAATGGAAT
Organism: Lathyrus tuberosus; assembly: GCA_022829125.1. Classification (NCBI taxonomy): domain Eukaryota; kingdom Viridiplantae; phylum Streptophyta; class Magnoliopsida; order Fabales; family Fabaceae; genus Lathyrus; species Lathyrus tuberosus. The sequence goes on along the minus strand of JALAZF010000088.1, from coordinate 12,257,172 downwards.
GACTGAAAAAACTCTTCCAGAGTTCTGTCAACCTATGACATTCTTAGTCTAAAATAGGAAGTTAGATTTCCTAGAGTCATAGTTTTCCAAGGTCTTTGTTTGTCTGTCCTTCTGTTTTGAATTCGACTTGTATCTCCTTGATCAATTAATGAAGTAACCCTATTTGTGAACTGCTTATCCTTATGAATGATTAATCTTATGCTCATCTTATCACGATGCATTGTTTAATCTACACTTCATAAATTCACTATAATTTTGAATAAAATAATTAAGCATTATAATCAATTACATGCATCTATTGTTAGTCACACGAAAAGCCTTAGGGTTATTAAGAAACTGCAATATCTCTTTAGGTCATAAATGCGCGACGATTACTCTCGCCACTCATGAGAAAACAATTATGCTTCATGATCGTTTAATTTTCTCTCATTAAAGAAACCAATCATTCACCTTATTTTCCAACGCCCCTTAACCGACCTAGGAAAGTTCAACCGTTACCCTCTCAAATTCTTAAGCCTTACTCTCCTCATTATTCTATAAATAGGCTCTACCTTAAATCACTCTTCATAGCCTTCACATCATCTAAATCTTGAGTAAACTCTATTAGTGTGTTTCACCTTCAACAATGTCCTCCTTCTGTCAAAGTGCATTATTCCCCATCACCACAAAAACACCAGTTGAAAACTCATTGTCAAGTCTGAAACAATTGTGAATTTCAAGAGTTTGAAAGTAAACGAATGTAATGTGACTCACTCTATGAATGATCAAGGGTGGAGCAACTACTTCAAAAGGTTGGGAGGACCAACCTATGGTTGTCTGGTTAAAGAATTCTGGATCCATGCTACAACTGGCACAACTGTTATAGTATCTTCTGTGTTTGGGAGAAAGATAGTAATTTCTGAAAAGACCCTCTCAGATTTACTAATGCATGATGATACAGGAATAAGAATCATCAAGGCTCAACTAAGCAAGGAAAAAGAAGCAAAAGTTAGGGCTTCTATTTTTAAAGAAGAAATTATGGTTAATACTGAGGATCCAATATTCTCAAGTCTGAAGGACTCCCTACAAGTGTGGTTCATAATCCTGCAAGAAAATGTGTTTCACCATCTTCCTTCAGATCAACTCAATGAGACTCAGAAGTGTGTCCTATACATTCTTCTAAACGAAATCAAGATACACCTTCCAGTAATCCTTTTCAAACTTCTGAAAGAATCTATAAGGGACTCCATAATGGGTTCTGGCACAAAAACCAGACATGTTCTGTATGAGAGACTCATCTCTGATATTCTAGTGGAATCAGGAATAGTTGATGACATCTTGGTCAACGAAGGAGAGTCAAGCAGACTTCTCAAAAGTGCATGACAAGTTCTAAGATTCAAGGATCTAGAGAAAAAGGATGAAGTTGGTGATCTTAATGTTACGTCACTAAGGGAAGTTACTATGACTATAAGAGTTCCTGTTGAAGGATTTTCTAACTTCAACAAAACACATGATCAAGTAGAAGTGGCAAACTATCTGCAAAAATTCAAAGATGAAGACATTGGTGTATGGATTGATCTGGAGAACATTACAAATGTGCTTCAAGAACTCTCAGAATGGAAGAAAAAGGGAAAGAAGCAGAAAAATGTCGATAGCGAAGAACCTTCTTCGAAAAGATCAAAGTCTGTTAATGAAGTACTAACATCCTTCAAGGATAATGCTATCAACAGAATCCAAAACTTAATAGATATATCGAGTTCCAGCATGGATCCCACTGCTATGGGAAATATCTGGACTGAATTTCATGGATGGATGTCTGAAGAAATTGTGAAGAACAAGCAATTGGCAATCACACAAGCTGAAGATAAACAGATGCATGCTTCAAGAACCAATGAGTCTGGAAGCTTGTCTTCCACCTCCTCCCTATCCTTAGGCACCTCCTAGACTATCCCCTAGGAATCTATTTTCATAGCCTATGTTTTGATTGCTCCAAACTACTTAGGGTTAAGAATAATCTATATCTTGTTATAAATGAAATATCTTTTGAATATATTCGAAAATAGCATACTGTTCATTATCATGTTACTCATGCTCAAATGCTACATAAATGCTCTAACTTTTTTATGATGTCAAAAAGGGGGAGAAATAAAATATGATTTTGATATATGTTAAAAAGGATGCTAAACATCAACTCTGATATAAAATGCGTTTACCACTAACGTTTGTTTGATGTTTAACCGAGGAACTCTGAACAAGTTCACTAGGCATTCTCAGAACATGTTTAATTGACAGAACTCTGTTAAAGTTCTTACGAACTATCTGTTCATATAATCAAAGTTGTACACTTTGTAAACATGTGTTCAGAATCAGATAGACCCAGTACTGTTCAGAAGTTGAGAACTTCCTGAAAGTCAAAGTTATCGTGACTCTTGTTTCATATTGTTCAGAAGTTGTAAGCTGTCTAAAAATATGATATTCAGAACATAAGAATCTGAAAGCAGTCAAAACAAAGCCTAGAAATAAAATATGATTTTGATATATGTTAAAAAGGATGCTAAACATCAACTCTGATATAAAATGTGTTTACCACTAACGTTTGTTTGATGTTTAACCGAGGAACTCTGAACAAGTTCATTAGGCATTCTCATAATAGGTTTAATTGAAAGAACTCTGTTAAAGTTCTTACGAACTGTCTGTTCATATAATCGAAGTTGTACAATTTGTGAACATGTGTTCAGAATCAGAGAGACCCAGTACTGTTCAGAAGTTGAGAACTTTCTGAAAGTCAAAGTTATCGTGATTCTTGCTTCATATTGTTTAGAAGTTGTAAGCTGTCTAAAAATATGATATTCACAATATAAGAATCTGAAAGCAGTCAAAACAAAGCCTACATTCAAATATGCTTTTCAGAAGAACTGAGCAAATCAGAAGTCAAAGACTGTCTGAAGAAAGTCAAAACAAAGCCTCGATGGAGGATCACAGCTTGATTCTTGATCTGATACCAATGTAATCTTGATTCTTGAACTGAGCAATTCAGATATGCCGATATTGCTGTTGCAATGCTCTTGTGGATTCTGTTCTGAAAGTGTTTCAGATTCTGAAGATAAGCAAAGCGCCTGAAGAAAGACTCTGAAGAACTAAGTGCTGAAGACTCTAATGACTTGAAGTTATGAAGGCTGAAGGCTCTGAAGACCAAGTGCAGAAAGACTCTGAAGACTGAAGTGTTCTGAAGATTAAGATTTAAATGATCAAGTGTTGAATACTCTGAAGACATCGTTTTGAGTGAACAAGGTTCTGAAGACTCTGAAGACTTGAAGTTATGAAGTTAAAGGGTTTCAAGACAAGTGTTGAAGCTCTGAAGACAGATTCCTAATGGACAAGTTCTGAAGACTAAAGACTTGAAGATTCTGAAGACCCAACTAAAGTCTTGACTCATGCTTCAATTAATTACCATTAGAAGTCTCTGAAGATCTGAAGACAAATTTTACCGTTAGCAATGACTATACATGGTACTAAAAAGACATATCCCATCACTTCTACAGTAAAAAGAAGATATGGCAGTACAACTTTCATCATTGCATAACGACTCTTTTCAAACTGCCAACAGCTCTTCAACGACTATATTTTACCTGGATATTTAAAGGAAAAGAGTATGTGCTTCTGAAGGTGTCGATATGATGATAGTCGCAACGATCAGTTATCGTTGTTACATTAAACATTTAAAGCTATCACCATTAACACACGACCATTGTTGTTGAAACTCAAAGATCATCATTCAACACAACAACAATCAATTGGTACAGAAGCTGTTGATGAACAAGACATCATTACAAATCAGTCAAGTCATCAACCAACTACATCATCTCTGAAGATCAAAGATCAATAGCAAGGTAGTTGTTGCTCGAAGCTTGCTTAACGAAGAAGATGAAGAATTCTCAAGATGATATTAAACTGTCAAATCATGTACATCTTGTTAGAATCATGTAGTTTGCAAGGAGTTGTTGCTCATATCTTGCTAGAACACTTTGTGTTTATTTGTACTTAAACTTAGGAGTTATCTGCTTGTTAAGAAGCATCAATGTAATCTCCAGAACAACTAATTCTATGTGAATTAGGATTCCTCAAGTGATCAGTGTGATCAGAGACTTAAGAAGACAATGGCTTTGTGTCATTGTGGAAATCCTGAAATATGGTCAATGATAGTCATATCTCAAAGAGGACCAATTGTGGGTCAGACTCTTGTGAGATCACTGATGGAACTCATTGAAAATCCTAGAAGAATGGTCAGTAAATGTTATAACCGTTAACTCAGATCCCTGAACGTTTAGCTGTGAAATCCTGATAGGAGATCTTGCGAGATTGGATTCTATTAGGTCAATGTTCGTTATGTTCATTAAGTTGGATCACTGAACGGTTCATTGTGGGTTAGTCACAGCTGCGGTTGTGCAGGTTGTTAGTCACCGGCGATTAGCCCGTGCATCTGTAATCGGATTTGATTATAGGGGATTAAGTCCTTGTGTTCAAAGCGAAATCACCTTGGAAGGGTGGACTGGACTAGCTTGAGAATGGCTTAAGTGAACCAGGATATATCGTGTGTTCTTTACTCTTACTTATGCTTTGAATTATTGTTTATGTTTCTGTATCTGTTATCAGAACCTTGCATAGTAAGTTAGAACCTTGCAACTTAACTCTGATAAGCTTCCGCATTGCAAGTCTGATTAATGCATCGCTTATTCGGATTCTCCCTGTTGCTTATGCTTCATGCATCACACAATCTGAATGACGCATCGCAAGTCAGAGTCTCTCAACGCAACTCTGATATTCTCTTAGCGCATTAACATAAAGAGAACAAAAATTGTTAAGAGTTAAAAAAAATTCAAACCCCCTTTCTTGTGTGTTTCTCGCACCTTCACACAATACATCGCAAAAGGTTCATCTGGCTTGGGTAGAATCTGTATTGGCGATGTAGTCAACCTTTTCTTCAATTCCCGGAAACTTTCTTCACACAAGATATCCCACACAAAGGCTTGACCTTTTCTAGTGAACTGAGTCAGAGGAAGGGCCAAATTAGAAAATCCTTCAATAAACCTGCGGTAATAACCCGCCAAACCTAAGAAACTCCTAATCTCCGTCACTGATTTTGGAGGTTCCCACTGAAGTACAACACTTACTTTTGATGGATCCACTGCTATGCCATCACCAGAAATAACATGTCCCAGAAAACTCACTTCATGTAGCCAAAACACACATTTTGAAAGTTTTGCAAACAACTTATTATCTTTGAACACTTGCAATGCAACCCTCAGATGCTCTGCATGATCTCTTCCTGACTTGGAATAAATAAAAATTTCATCAATAAATACTACCACAAACTGATCCAAATAAGCATGAAAGATACAATTCATGTACTCCATGAATACGCCCGACGCATTGGACACTCAGAACGGCGTCATAACATATTCGTAATGTCCATACCAAGTCCTGAAAGCCGTTTTCTATATATCATCCTCTTTCACCCGAATCTGATGGTAACCTGATCTCAAATCAATTTTACTGAAAACACGGGCTCCCACGAGTTGATCCATTAGATCATCAATTCTTGGAAATAGATATTTGTTCTTGATGGTAACCTTATTCAGTTGACGATAATTAATACACAATCTCATGCTACCGTCCTTCTTCTTAACCAACAACACTGGAGCTCCCCACAACAACACACTGGGTCTAATAAATTTCTTATCAAGCAATTCTCCGAGTTGAAATTTCAACTCCGCCAATTCTGACGCTGGCATTCTGTATGGTGCCATAGATATAGGTATGGTACCAGGAACAAGATCAATTGAAAATTCCACCTTTCGTTGCGGAGGCAACTCTGAAATATCATCCGAAAACACTTTTGGGAACTCTTTCACTACAAGTAATTTATTGATCGACTGTTTGCCTTCAACAGACAATGAGGCAAACACCGCAAACATTTTAGCTTTATCTTCCAACAAGGTCCTCAATTCCTTGGTAGATATAAAACTAACCAACTCTTCTTCCTCTAGGGTAAGAAATAACAACCTCTTCCTATAACAATCAATGTAGACGTAATTGCTCTTTAACCAATTCATTCCTAAAAAACATCCAAATCACTGAGTGGTAAGCAAATCAAATCCACTCCAAAATCTTTACCAAAGATCGACACAGGACAGTTCAGGCACACTAAGGATGTAGTTATCGACCCAATAGATGGAGTATCAATCAACATCCCTTTATTCAAAGTAGACGACACAAGTCCTAGTTTCTTCACACAATTAACATAAATAAACAAGTGGATCGCACCTGTGTCAATGATACCAATAAAAGGAGTATTATGAATGTAACAAGTATCTCTGACCAAATGATCCTCACTGGTATGTTGAGCCCCCACTAATGCAAATACCTTTCCACCGGCCTGAGACTTCTTTGGCTTCTGACTGTGGGTGCTGATGTGACCCTGTTCACCACAGTTGTAACAGATAGGCATATTGGTCCTACAATATGCCACAACATGACCTAGCTTCCCACATTTGAAACACTTCTTCACCTCATTCTGACATTCTTTAGCACGGTGACCCGCACCACCACATCTGAAACACTTGATAAGGTTGGAGGAATTTCCTCCCCCACTTGGCTTCTTGCCAGCAACAACTTTCTGCTTCCCTTTATCGGTCAGAGCATTGTAAAGTTTACTCCCATGTCTCTACTTACCCCTTTTGTCACTCAGGGCATTGTAGTGAGCAACCTAAGCCCTGTTGTCTTCATCATAAATTCGACACCTGTTCACCAACTCAGGAAAATACCTGATCTTCTAATAACTGATACCTTGTTTGATCTCGGGACGCAACCCATTCTCAAACTTGATATACTTCGAACCCATAGCAGCATAAGTATTGTAATGAGGATAATACTTCACCAATTCCTCGAACTTGGCCGCATATTTTGTGACTGTCGAGTTTCCCTGCTTCAATTCTAGAAATTTAATTTCTTTCTTGCCACATACATCTTTTGGAAAATACCACTCCAAAAACTCATCCTTGAACACCGTCCAAGTAATAGGACCACCTGCAACTTCTAGCCTTTGACGAGTGTTATCCCACCAGTCTTCAGCTTCCCCATTCAACATGTGAGTGCCAAATTGCACCTTCTGAGCCTTAGTGCATCCCATGACTCGGAAGATCTTCTCAATATTCTTCAGCCACTTCTGCGCCACATCCGGTTCATGTCCACCCTCGAACTTAGGTGGCTTGTTGTTCCGAAACTTTTTCAAATTGCGGAACTCGACATCCTCGACGCTCTGATTGGTACTCTGCACCGCCTCCGTAATAACTTGTAGTGCAACAGCAATCGCAACATCATTCCTACCAGCTATACTACTCAACACCAAAGGAAACACAAGTTAGAAGAACACACGACTATATACACTCTATAGTCAGACTCTACTACGACATTGGCCGACCGACCTGCTCTGATACCAATTGTAACACCCTACTTTACCCATTCGTATATAAATCGAAAATACGAAAATAATGCAGAAATAAATCAAAGTTCACACGTAGGATGCCACATTCAACAAAACATCAACATGAAGTATCAAATCACTACATATCTTATTCAATCATAAAAATAAGTAGTTTGATTAAATAGAGGAATTAAATCAACGGTTTAGCGTTAAAGCTTCAATTACATAAAAAACTCCACATAACATGTGGTTCAACAATAATTAAACAAAACCAGATACGTAACAGATACAACGTTCAGATAATAAAAGAAAACTCAAAATCCCCACCCCTTCCCGTGTTACGTATCAGAGAAACTCCTAAGACTCGATCAAATAACAACACACGCTCCAAGCACTACTTAGGTACCTAATCATCTGTACTCCCCAAGGAGCACAGACACAACAAACAGAAAAGAGGTGAGAACTACATTCAATAATACATGGTGTAAAACACATGCCAAGGAGTAGTTAACACACAAATCACACCAAATCATACAATTACAGCGCACATACAAGTGCCACACCATCGTTCGGCATAATAAGCCCATATTCAATCATATACATATGCGATGCGACTCAATTGACACGACACAATGCATGTGATACCATCACAATCACATACGGTTCACCCTAGAAATCGATTCTCGTAGGAATTCAGATAAGTCGTATACGTTCCTCTGAACTACAACTTATCTCCACTCGACTCCCACATTGAGTCCGGATGAGACTAGGCAACCATAATGGATTCCCGCCTAGCTCATCTCCACATCACATGACATTAATGCATGACACAAATTATGCACAATATTAATATTTATTCAAGCATAATTCACGATCCTCAATGATCCCACGTGAGCCACATACTCACCGTAATTCCCTCCAGAATTACCACCACAGCACAAGACCGTCCACGCACGACAATCTAGGTTCACACCCATCCAATACGTCTCAACCAGACATTCTCATAAAATCCCATGTTTTATCCTATTTAATGTTATTACTAGTTTCCTCTATGTCTAACTATACCATCTTAGTCCTACGGGTAAAGAGAAATTACATTACACGCGAAATCGGGACAAAAATCGTGAAAACAGGAAATTTTCACCATTACACTGCCCATACGCGTATTGTGACGCCCCCAATCTAATACCCCCAATTAGCATGCATTTAAAGCAGTTAAAAGAAAAATTCAAAAATTGATCAGAGTACATTTGAAAACACGGCATAGAAAGGAGACATCCCATCAACGTAACCAAAATATACACATAACATGCAACACCTGCCCATAATGATATGCAACTGTGGGGTAGCAATCATACAGAGGAAACTTCGTTCCTTACACCCACTTTTCAGAAATTAGAAATAAAACGGAAAATCTAAAATCTGATTAACATATACACATATAAACAGTTTGTCATACATCAAGTAGCATATGTACAACCAAAATATAATATATCATCAGATATACAAAACAATAGCACGCGGCCACCCTAACTACCCGGAGTCACATATCAGAGCCGACCGACCAAAATAATGAAGATGCAAAGCTTCACAAAAAGAATACCTCCAGCAAACCTAATCTGCAACGCCTCATAGAGCGTTATAAAACAGCAGAAGGGTGAGAAAAACAACCATAATATAATTACATAAGATTATATATATTAACACAAAAATACACAAGCAACACATTCTCACCACAAATGCTCAACAGTCGCATATAATATCACACGGTACAATTCTCACTTATCGTATACCACATCACATCAATCATTCACAATACAATCAAACACGTTCCAAGCACAATTACTCATGATTTATGCAATGCACATAGACCGACACAACGACTCTATGCACATGCCATGCGGTACCGACTTCAAATCTTGTAATTCATTAGTCCCCCAGGAACTCTTGGAATCATCGCTCGTTACATAGAGTAACTCCCCGTCGGGCCTACGATGTTCCCCGTCGCTATAAACCAATATTTCAGGGCGAACGACGTTTATGGATTGCTTTCTACCAGTATTTCAGGGCGCACAATCCGATTGCTTTCTACCAGTATTTCAGGGCGCACAATCAATTGGGATTAATCGCTTCTACCAATATTTCATGGCGTAAGACTATAAAACTGATTCATCTATGAATCTTCCCATGCAAGAATACATATCATGATACTTGACACATTAATGACTCATGCCAACATCAAATACTCATGCATCAACAATATTCATGTATTTCAAGTGCACACAAAGTAATGCACACAATTGCCCAAAATGGCCACAAACACCAATATACCACACTTAGCATTTTCTTGCCTCTCGGCCACAAATCGTCATCACAACAGCACATAAGGCATACACATCCAAAGCACAAACATATAACACAATACAAGTCAAATACGCACTATTAAAAACGACAAAAGTCGAGATTCGACACTATTCACATTTTCCGACCAAATTTAATCGGCTAACGATTCTCAAAACCTCATATTCACAAAGTACAGTTCGATACCTTTCCAACGACACCAAGAATGCAAAAATCGGATAATCGGAACCAAAGTTACGGACAAAACCGAAAACACATTTTGAAAAATCACATTTTTGACATTCTCCTGTCCATACGCGTATCACTCATGCCCATACGCGTACGGACAGAACCCATTTCCTTCACAAATTCCTCGTTCCAAAACCCATACGCGTATTGGCCCATGGCTCGCCCATGTTACGCGTAATGCCAAGATTCATACGCGTATTGGCCCAAAAACAAGCCAATGATACGCGTATCGCCTTGGCTCATACGCGTATGGACATGCCCCTTACGCGTATGGCCAGAGCATACCCAGAAAAATTCTGCAGAACAATTTCTGCGTTTTCCAACCCAACATCAACCAATTTCTTCACCTAAAACTCAGAAAAACAGCAATTTGAAGTGTAATAGCATACCACAAACATGTATGAACAATCAACAATGCATTCAACAAGACTTTTACTACAATCAAATTCATTTCTAATCAATTTTTACACAATCTAGGTTTTACTAATATTCTCCAAATCAATCCAAAAACAACAACAAAACACATACATAATCGTATACAATCATAGAATAATCGAGTTTCGCACCCTTACCCGATTAATCGATTCCTAGAAATTGTTCTTGATGATTTTTCCACTCTTTCTCCAATTTTCTCTCTTCTCCTCTTTTCTTCTCTTTTTCCTTCTTTCTTCTTTCTTTCTCTCTATTTTTCTTTCCCTTTTCTTTTCTATTTTCTTTTCTTTCTTACTAACTTAGTAAAAATATCTATGAAATGTCCAAAATACCCCCACACTCAAATATCCCGCAAATGTTCCCAAAACGCGATAAAATATAATCACGACGAAAAATAACATATTTTCGCATAAAAGTCGAGAATAAAATAAAATAATAATAAAATAATTCAAAAAGACTCAATAATATAAAATTGGCAAAACGGGGCGTTACAATTCTCCCCCACTTAGAAATTTTCGTCCTCGAAAATCTTACCTGATTCAAACAACTCTGGATACGACTCCCGCATCCTACTTTCCAACTCCCACGTCAGATTACCATCAGCAGCGCCTCCCCACGCCACTTTCACAAGTGCAATCTCTTTACCCCTCAACCGCTTCACCTCGCGATCCAAAATACTAACTGGTAAAGTCTCGACCGTAAGGTTATCTCTTACCTCAACCTCGTCCATAGGAATCACATGTGAAGGGTCTGAAACATACTTCCGCAACTGCGAAACATGAAACACATCATGCAAATTCGACAGATTCGGCGGTAACGCCACCCGATACGCTACAGCACCAACTCTCGCAGATATCTGGTAAGGACCAATAAATCGAGGAGTAAGTTTCTTAGATTTCAAAGCACGACCAACACCCGTAACCGGCGTAACCCTCAGAAATACGTGATCGCCCTCTTGAAACTCAAGATCCTTCCGTCTCTTATCATGATAACTCTTCTGCCTACTCTGAGAAGCCTTCATTTTCTCACGAATAAACTTTACCTTTTCCGTCGTCTGTTGCACCAATTCCGGTCCAACCACAGAACTCTCACCTGTTTCGTGCCAACACAACGGCGTTCGACATCTTCGCCCATATAAAGCCTCAAAAGGTGCCATTCCAATACTAGAATGGAAACTGTTATTGTACGTGAACTCAACCAAAGCAAGATAACTGTCCCACGTACCACCTTGTTCCAAAACACACGATCTCAACAAATCCTCCAAAGACTGAATAGTTCTTTCGGTCTGACCATCCGTCTGCGGATGATAAGCCGAACTCAACTTCAATCTAGAACCCAAAGCCTTCTGTAGACTCTCCCAAAATCTCGATGTAAACCTCGGATCTCTATCAGAAACAATGCTCAACGGGACACCATGCAATTTCACAACCACACCGACATAAATCTCAGCTAACCTCTCCAAAGAAAAACTGATGTCAATCGGAATGAAATGCGCCGATTTAGTCAGCCTATCCACAATCACCCAAATAGCATTATGCCCTCGTTGAGTATTCGGTAACCCCGTTACAAAATCCATCGAAATGCTATCCCATTTCCACTCAGGAATGTCTAATGGTTGCAACAAACCACTAGGCCTCAAATGTTCCACTTTCGATTTCTGACAAGTTAAACAAGCATAAACAAATTGAGCCACATCTCTTTTCAAACCAGACCACCAGAAAATCTTCCTCAAATCTTGGTACATTTTATTCGCTCCGGGATGAATACTTAAAATACTCCGGTGTCCTTCCTCCAAAATCATTCTTTTCAACTCCGCATCGTCAGGAATACAAATACGATCACGAAATCTCAAAACGCCAAACTTATCAACCTTGAAATCCTCATTCTCGTTCATCATCAAATCAACAAATTTCAAATCCAGCTTTTGTTCCTCACAAATTGACAACAAAAACTCATTCGTAACTTTCAACATACCAAGTCTCACACTCACCGATGTCACTTCGCAAACTAAACTCAAGTCTCTAAATGATTCCAAAAGTTCCCACTCTTTCGCCATCAATGCGGACATATGCAAAGACTTACGGCTCAATGCATCGGCTACCACATTAGCTTTACCAGGATGGTAATTCAAGCCAAAGTCGTAGTCTTTCAAGAATTCCAACCATCTCCGTTGCCTCATGTTCAACTCTTTCTGATCAAATAGATATTTCAAGCTTTTATGATCACTAAAGACTTCGAACCTCGCACCATAGAGATAGTGTCTCCAAATCTTTAACACAAAAACCACAGCAGCTAATTCAAGATCATGAGTAGGATAGTTTTTCTCATGAACTCTTAATTGCCTTGAAGCATAAGCTACAACTTTACCTTCCTGCATCAAAACACCACCCAAACCAATTAAAGAAGCATCACAATACACAACGAATGGTTCATTAGGATTAGGTAAAATAAGAATCGGAGCTGTCGTCAATCTTCTCTTCAGCTCACAAAAACTCTCTTCACACTGAATATCCCAAATGAACGCTTTGCCCTTACAAGTCAACTGCGTCAAAGGTAATGCTAGCTTGGAAAAACCTTCAATGAACCTCCGATAATAACCAGCCAAACCCAAAAAGCTTCGAATTTCAGTAACGGATCTAGGAGCCTCCCATTGTAGAACTGCTTCTACTTTAGATGGATCCACAATAATACCATTACCTGAAATCACGTGCCCGAGAAAACTCACCTCCGACAACCAAAATTCACACTTGGACAATTTGGCAAAAAGCTTCCTTTCTCTCAAAACCTGCAAAACAATACGTAAATGCTCTGCATGTTCCTCACGAGACTTAGAATAGATTAAAATATCATCAATAAACACCACCACAAAACGATCCAAATGCTCGTGGAAAATCCGATTCATGTATTCCATGAACACACCAGGCGCATTAGAAACCCCGAACGGCATCACAGCAAACTCGTAATGCCCGTAGCGTGTCCTAAAGGCCGTCTTCTGAATATCTTCTTCTTTCACCCTTATCTGATGGTACCCCGATCTCAAGTCAATCTTACTAAATACACAAGCACCAACCAACTGATCCATCAGATCATCAATCCTTGGAAGCGGATATTTGTTCTTAATCGTCACTTTATTCAACTGGCGATAATCAATACATAATCGCATACTCCCATCTTTCTTTTTCACCAACAAAACTGGAGCACCCCAAGGAGAAACACTTGGTCTTACGAACCTCTTTTCCAGTAAGTCATTCAACTGCTTTTTCAACTCCACCAATTCAGATGCCGACATTCGATAAGGTGCCATAGAAACAGGTCTAGTACCAGGGACTAGATCTATCGAGAATTCCACCTCTCTCTCCGGCGGTACATCTGAAATATCTTCAGGAAATACCTCAGGAAAATCACACACAACAGGAAACACCTCAAGAGAAACTTTACTCTCCACCGACAACGATGCAAACACACCGAACAACTGAGCCTCATCCGCCAAAAGTCTCTTCAACTCTTTGGTAGATAAGAAACTCGAGTCTTCGTCTTCCTCCAGAGAAGGAAACCTTACTAGCTTATGATAACAATCAATGTGAACCCGATTAAATTGTAACCAGTTCATTCCCAACACCACATCTAACCCTTCCAATGGTAAACACACCAAATCCATCACAAAATCTTTACCATAAATGGCTAAAGGACAATTTAGACAAACCATAGAAGTAGTTACTGATCCCATCGCTGGAGTATCAATAACCATCTCAACACCCATCACAGACAACACAAGATTCAAACTCTTCGCGCACTCAGACGAAATAAACGAATGAGTCGCTCCAGTATCAATAATAGCAATTAAAGGCGTATTATTAATAAAGCAAGTACCTCTAATCAAACGATCTGCATTCGAGGTCTGAGTTCCTGCTAGTGCAAACACTTTTCCTCCAGGTTGAGCCTGTCTTGGTTTCGTACACCTTGTACTAACATGACCAACTTCCCCACAATTATAACATGTAACTCCATTCTTCCTCCTACAATCAGCAGCCACATGACCTTTCAAACCACAACTAGCACACATATCCACATTATTCATTTTCCTCTTACATTCCGATATACGATGTCCTAAACCACCACAATTGTAACATTTCACAGCAGAATTCATTCCTCCACCACTAGGCTTCCTATCAAAAGCAAACTTCTGTTTCCCTTTGTCAACAGGGGTAACATAAGGCCTACCTCTGAACTGCCCTTTTCCTTTCTTATCATTCAGATTCTTGTAATGAGTAGCACGTGCTTTGCTATCCTCATCAAAGATCCGACTCTTGTTCACCAACACTGAAAACTGTCTTATCTCCTGATAACCGATACCCTGCTTGATTTCTGGCCTCAAGCCATTCACAAACTTCAAACACTTCGACCTCTCTGAACCCGCTGTATTATAATTAGGACAGAACTTCACAAGTTCCTCAAACTTAGCAGCATAATCCGCAACAGAGGAATTATCCTGTTTCAGTTCAAGAAATTCAATTTCCTTCTTACCTCTCTCATCTTCCGGAAAATACTTTTCGAGAAAAGCATCTTTGAACACAGCCCACGTAACCACTATTTCATCCTCCTCAAACCTCTGAGAAGCATTTATCCACCAATCTTCAGCTTCCTTTTCCAGCACATGAGTACCAAACTGCACTTTCTGATCCTCGGAACACTTAATGAAACGGAAGATCTTCTCAATCTTCTTCAGCCAAATCTGTGCTCCCTCAGGATCATGAGTACCATTGAAGCTCGGTGGGTTATTCTTCTGAAACTTATCCATACTACGCGACTCCTCGTCCGCCGCAGCATTCGGTAAATTCTGCATCGCCTGCGCCATAGCTTGCATGGCCGCAGTCATAGCAGCATCACGTCTTCCAGCCATAATCTGAACGTTTCCAATGATAACAAATTATGGTTAAACAACAACTCGTCCAACGTAACTCGCCCAATATGCCAGACACAACAACCACAACTGACACAAACTGACACAAACAGCTCTGATACCACTTAATGTGACGCCCCCAATCTAATACCCCCAATTAGCATGCATTTAAAGCAGTTAAAAGAAAAATTCAAAAATTGATCAGAGTACATTTGAAAACACGGCATAGAAAGGAGACATCCCATCAACGTAACCAAAATATACACATAACATGCAACACCTGCCCATAATGATATGCAACTGTGGGGTAGCAATCATACAGAGGAAACTTCGTTCCTTACACCCACTTTTCAGAAATTAGAAATAAAACGGAAAATCTAAAATCTGATTAACATATACACATATAAACAGTTTGTCATACATCAAGTAGCATATGTACAACCAAAATATAATATATCATCAGATATACAAAACAATAGCACGCGGCCACCCTAACTACCCGGAGTCACATATCAGAGCCGACCGACCAAAATAATGAAGATGCAAAGCTTCACAAAAAGAATACCTCCAGCAAACCTAATCTGCAACGCCTCATAGAGCGTTATAAAACAGAAGAAGGGTGAGAAAAACAACCATAATATAATTACATAAGATTATATATATTAACACAAAAATACACAAGCAACACATTCTCACCACAAATGCTCAACAGTCGCATATAATATCACACGGTACAATTCTCACTTATCGTATACCACATCACATCAATCATTCACAATACAATCAAACACGTTCCAAGCACAATTACTCATGATTTATGCAATGCACATAGACCGACACAACGACTCTATGCACATGCCATGCGGTACCGACTTCAAATCTTGTAATTCATTAGTCCCCCAGGAACTCTTGGAATCATCGCTCGTTACATAGAGTAACTCCCCGTCGGGCCTACGATGTTCCCCGTCGCTATAAACCAATATTTCAGGGCGAACGACGTTTATGGATTGCTTTCTACCAGTATTTCAGGGCGCACAATCCGATTGCTTTCTACCAGTATTTCAGGGCGCACAATCAATTGGGATTAATCGCTTCTACCAATATTTCATGGCGTAAGACTATAAAACTGATTCATCTATGAATCTTCCCATGCAAGAATACATATCATGATACTTGACACATTAATGACTCATGCCAACATCAAATACTCATGCATCAACAATATTCATGTATTTCAAGTGCACACAAAGTAATGCACACAATTGCCCAAAATGGCCACAAACACCAATATACCACACTTAGCATTTTCTTGCCTCTCGGCCACAAATCGTCATCACAACAGCACATAAGGCATACACATCCAAAGCACAAACATATAACACAATACAAGTCAAATACGCACTATTAAAAACGACAAAAGTCGAGATTCGACACTATTCACATTTTCCGACCAAATTTAATCGGCTAACGATTCTCAAAACCTCATATTCACAAAGTACAGTTCGATACCTTTCCAACGACACCAAGAATGCAAAAATCGGATAATCGGAACCAAAGTTACGGACAAAACCGAAAACACATTTTGAAAAATCACATTTTTGACATTCTCCTGTCCATACGCGTATCACTCATGCCCATACGCGTACGGACAGAACCCATTTCCTTCACAAATTCCTCGTTCCAAAACCCATACGCGTATTGGCCCATGGCTCGCCCATGTTACGCGTAATGCCAAGATTCATACGCGTATTGGCCCAAAAACAAGCCAATGATACGCGTATCGCCTTGGCTCATACGCGTATGGACATGCCCCTTACGCGTATGGCCAGAGCATACCCAGAAAAATTCTGCAGAACAATTTCTGCGTTTTCCAACCCAACATCAACCAATTTCTTCACCTAAAACTCAGAAAAACAGCAATTTGAAGTGTAATAGCATACCACAAACATGTATGAACAATCAACAATGCATTCAACAAGACTTTTACTACAATCAAATTCATTTCTAATCAATTTTTACACAATCTAGGTTTTACTAATATTCTCCAAATCAATCCAAAAACAACAACAAAACACATACATAATCGTATACAATCATAGAATAATCGAGTTTCGCACCCTTACCCGATTAATCGATTCCTAGAAATTGTTCTTGATGATTTTTCCACTCTTTCTCCAATTTTCTCTCTTCTCCTCTTTTCTTCTCTTTTTCCTTCTTTCTTCTTTCTTTCTCTCTATTTTTCTTTCCCTTTTCTTTTCTATTTTCTTTTCTTTCTTACTAACTTAGTAAAAATATCTATGAAATGTCCAAAATACCCCCACACTCAAATATCCCGCAAATGTTCCCAAAACGCGATAAAATATAATCACGACGAAAAATAACATATTTTCGCATAAAAGTCGAGAATAAAATAAAATAATAATAAAATAATTCAAAAAGACTCAATAATATAAAATTGGCAAAACGGGGCGTTACACGTATGACCATGCCCATACGCGCATGGACTCGTTTTCCTCACCCCAGGCCTACGTATCGTACGCATAGGGCTCATTTGGCCAGGCCTCGTACGCGTATTGCCTTGGGCTGTACGCGTATCACCAGAGAGTGATTTCTCTCTCAAAACTCCTCAAAACTTCCCCTACGCGTATGGCCCTGCCTATACACGTAAGACCACTCTCCCATACACATCTCATGCACGTTTCAGAAGAAGGCCGTGCTGGATCTGGGACAAGGCGCATACTAGACGCGTACGAACTCTGGGAGTGTCTCTCATACATGTATGGCCTCCCCCCATATGCGTATGACCAGATGCATACCAAAAATTCTAGTTTTCCATCTACACGAATTCTCACACACTGAAATCCATTCCAACACCTAAATTAGGTTCAAAACAATCTTCTATACCAGTTTATCATCCATACTTCCATTCTATCAAATTATCCTGTCATTTCTATTAAGATTATTTATCATTTAATTCTAATTTCGTCATCTTCTACCCTCATAATTTCACAGATCTGCAACTTGGTAACACACAACAACAATCCACAAATTCACACGAATTCATATCATTATTACTACAACAGACACAATTCATACCAGTATCATCACAACAACACGAATTTCACCACATTCACACAGTTGCAGGATCAAGAAATACAAGAAAAGAATATGCCCGAAAATCCTAAGAGGGAAAGGCACCCTCACTACCCTCTCATGTTATAATCACCATTATTGTCCCCATTCTCCCCTTTTACCTGAAATCTCCAAGTTTTTCTTCCTTCAACAATGGTGGAACCTCTTGTTCTTCTTGCCCTACTCTCCCTCTTTCTTTTCTCTTTCTCTTTTTTCACGTAGCAGAAAATTGATCTCTAACCTCCCCACTAATTCCTCCTAATTATGTTTTATTTCTTTTATTAATTTCTAATAATCATATTACTACTACTACTAATAATAACAACAACAACAACAACAATAGTAGGAATAATAATAATAATAATGGTAATAATAATAACAATAATGTTACTAATATTTTCCCATCATTATTAATTAATTTATCATTATTATATTATCCTAAAGTTTTATTCATATTACTCCCTTAAGACTACATCCTCACACTCCCCTTTAAACACGTGCCCTTAATCAAGACAATGCCAAACAATCACACAAAATAAATCATAAAACGACTAAATAATTAAATGGGGGTGTTACACATGTTACATCTTAAAAAGTAAAGTCCACTTAAATAACTTTGATGCCAAAGCTCAAAATGGTATCTTTTTATGATACTCTGAACGCTCTAAGGCATGCAGGGTGTATAACTCTGAAACCAAAATTGTTGAAGAGTCTATAAATATCGAATTTGAAGAAAGAGAGCCTGACAGTAAAATGTCAGAGCTGGTTGAGAACTTTTCAGAATTTCATATATCAGAAGTCTTTCTAGAAGCTGGTGGATCAGAAGTCATATTTCCTTTAAAAGCTACATTCTCAGAAGCTAGAGGCTAAAAAGCTAGATGTTCAGAAGCTAATGGTTCAGAACCGAACCTAACTTCCGAAACATATCCACAATAAGCAAGTTCTCAAGAAGCTTCTCAATCCAAAAAGTCCTTCAAGTACAAGTCTTCTCATCTAGAAGTGTTAATCATTGGAAATAAAGATAGTCCTTTGAAAACTAGATCTGCATTCAGGGAAGAGCATTCAATGTTGGGAATGATTTCCATGATAGAACCAACTTTTGTTGATGAAGGCTTATCTGATGATGGATGGATTGTAGCCATGCAAGAAGAACTGAACCCATTTCAAAGGAATGATGTGTGGGACCTAGTTCCAAGACCTCACCAAAAGAATATTGTTGGAACTAAATAGGTGTTCAAAAATATGCTTAATGAACAAGGAGAAGTGGTAAGGAACAAATCCATATTGGTAGCTCAAGACTACAGTCAGCAAGAAGGTATACAAGAAATATAATTCATCCACATTTTACCACATTCACACAGTTACAGGATCAAGAAATACAAGAAAAAAACATGCATGAAAAGCCTAAGAGGTAAAGGCACCCTCACTACCCTCTCATGTTATAATCAGCAAGAAGGTATAAATTTATCTAAAACCTTTGCATCTGTTGCAAGGTTAAAGGCAAGCAGGTTACTTATCTCCTATGCTATTAATAATGACATCATTCTATATCAAATGGATGTTAAGAGTCATTTTTAAATAGTGTCATTTCTAAAGAGGTATATGTAAAATAGCCACCTTGATTTGAGGTTTCAATCCATCCAGAACATGTTTTCAAACTTAAGAAGTCACTCTATGGACACAAATAGGCTCTCTGAGCCTGGTATGAGAGATTGAGTAATTTCCTTTTAGAAACTGATTTCTAAAAAGGGCAAGTTGATACTTCACTTTTAAAAAAAAACATTGAAAATGATATCTTAATTGTTCAAGTGTATGTAGACGATATTATTTTTGGTTCTACCAATGCTACCTTTTGTAAGGAGTTTTCTAGGACAATACAGGCTAAATTTGAGATGAGCATGATGGGGGAATTGAAGTTTTTCCTTGGAATTCAAATCAACCAAAGCAAAGATGAAGTATATGTTCATCAGTCAAAGTATACAAAAGAACTTCTGAAAGAAGTTCAAGCTTGAAGACTAAAAAGTAATGAAGACTCCTATGTATCCAACATGCAATTTGAACAAAGAGGAATGAAGCTCCAAGGTCTGTCAGAAGCTTTATAGAGGTACGATTGGTTCTTTACTTTACTCAACAGCTTCTAGGCCATATATTTTGTTCAGTGTGTGTATGTGTGCAAGATTCCAATCAAATACTAAGGAATATAACTTAACTATTGTTAAGAGGATCTTTAGGTATATGAAGGGAACGACTAATCTATGGTTGATTTAAAAAAATCCCTAGATTATAAGATAGTTGGATTTTGTAATGCTGACGATGTTAGGGATAGAATTGAGAGGAGATCCACTAGTGGAAACTGTCAATTCATATGTGAAAACCTAATATCATGGGCTAGTAAAACACAAGAAAATATTGCTTTGTCCACAACATAAGAAGAATACATCTCAACAGCTAAAGGCTGCACAAAACTCCTCTGGATGAAATATCTGTTGGAAGACTATCATATTTGTGGAAGCATTATTCCCATCTTCTATGATAATACTACTACCATCTATTTAACAAAAAAATCCAATTCAACATTCTAGAATCAAGCACATAGAAATAAAACATCATTTTATTAGAGATTATGTTTAGAAAGCTGTAATAGATATTCAGTTCATTGATACAGATCATTAATGAGATGACATATTTACCATGCCTCTTACTATAGAAAGATTTGATTTCATTAAAATGAATCTGAACATGCATTTTGTGAAATATTAGTGCTTGCTTATAAAGGAAGGATTAAAGTATGATGATTATAAGAAGCTACTATGATCAGAAGCTCTGAACCAACTTCTGATGTATGGTAGTCTCTAAAGCATCTCAGCCTCTAATGCTATGAACTTTGTTGATTGTTTCTGATGACATATACGTGAATTTTATGTTTAAACTATTTATTATCTTCTATCCACTTATATGTTACAAATCTGAAAAGGCCTAACTTGGTCTTATATCAGTAAAGATTTATGTTTTTATGCTCTATCTTTGAGCTATATTAAATGTGGGAAATATTTATCTGATAAGATAATAACATGTTTTGACAATCTCCTTGGACATCAGTTACTTTAAATTTGTGCAAATCTTTTTTAAAAAAATCATTGCACACACATGACTTTGGTGGTTGAAAAGAAATTCAGACAAAAACTATGAGACAAAGATCTGCTTTTATTCAATGGAAAAGGATTACATGACTCTGATTACAAAAGGGCAATACAAGAGGCTACTCAATCTTTGCAACCACTCCACCCTTTTGACATGCGGTAGTTCCTCTAGTCCTCACCCCACTCTTCATCATCAGATATGTCAATGACTTTCATCTTGAGGTTCCCCTTGGTTTTCTTCATCTTGGTCTCTGTAGTTCTTCCAACTCTGGATGCCCCAATAAAAGTTCCAGCCCCCTTCTAATTCTTCATAACTTTTTTCACATCTTCAGCAGAATCTTTCTTGGAGTTTTCATCTGAGCTACTAATTATGATCAAGAAGTAAGTTTAATAAAAAAAGGAGGAATGGTTTTTTTGCATGCTCCAAACTGGCTTTTATAAGGCAAATGGGAACAAGTGAAATTTGTCTGGTTTAATGTGCACCAATGGAATCAAGAGAGACATATATTCTTGGTTTTCAGACTCCCATTCCAAGGTTTGACTGCTATATCTCATAGGCTAAGAATCAAGTTGGAATATCTCATGAACTGCATAACCTTTTCCAGCTACTCAAGTCATCACATTTTTCACTTGCATGTTTTTTTACTGATGACAAAGGGAGAACAAAATCTGATTATTAATTATTTTTTTACTCAGATTTCATTTTTTCCATACATTTGTTTTTCTTCAGTATCTTTTGTTTCCCTTATCTTTTTGTTGATGATAAAAGAGGGAGAGATTGAGAGTATTTAAGCACTTGAATCTGATGATTATTAGTGCTGCTTAATTTCTGAAGATTCTATGTTATTGTGCTTTTAAAGGAATTTAATTAACCTGGATAGGATTTAGGGGGAGCTTAAAAAGCTCACCCACTGGACTGTCAGACTCAAGGGGAGCTTATAAACCTCAAAACCTGAAGTCAACATGTTAATTAAATTAACAACCATTGTTCTTAAATACTTATGTTTGTCATCATAAAAAATGGGGAGATTATTGGAACAAAAATGGTTGATACCATATCCCTTGGGTTTTGATGATAATAAAGTATTTAAAGACCAATTAAGCATTCTAACATCTGTTTAAGTATATAGGTTTATAAGGCTAAGAATAAGTGAAAAGAAGTTTGAGGATTTTGAATCTGAAGTTCAGACTCTAGATCTGAAGATCACTTCTGAATATTTTGGCTCTGATGGAAGGTCCAAACTATAAAGAAGTTAACTCTGAAGAAAGTTAGCCTCTAGTGACCCAAACTTTGAAACCTCAGAAGCCAAGAAGTAGAATCCGAAGTAATCAGCCTGTGAAGAGTAAAGTCAACCTTTGAAGCATCTTCTCTTCTATCGAGGCAACTCTTACAGACTCAATGACTTTTTAATCATGTGAAGACTTAAGGAAAACTTTCTTCTTTGTTGTCTGAGCTTTAACGGATAATTCCTCTTGCAGAAAGGTGCTTTTATGATGTGTCTAATCAAGTACAAAGCTAGCCCAACCTTTAGGTGAAAGTCTTGAACGTCTCTTCTCTTCCAGTCTATTTAAGGAGAAGAAGTCCTGAAGAAGAAGACTAATACAATACAATGCAATACAAGACTCTAAGATTGACATTCAAAGAGAAGTTACTCTATACAAACAAGCTAAGCTAGACTTAGTATTGTTAATTATGTAAATGTCTTTTTATAGAGAAATTACCCTATAAACTTTGGTATCAAATATGTATCTCTATTGTGGAGCTCATTTGTAGGAGTATCTATTTGAGTATCTTATGTAATTATTTATAAATAAATAAATAAATAAATAAATTAATGTATATAGATAATTTAGTGTTGAAATGTAATTATTTATAATTATTTGTGACACTTATTTAATAGATTTCAGCTTAAATATACTTTTGAGGAATTGATTTAATGTATTGTGGTGCTACTCTCCAACATCTGTTTATTAATCTCCTCACACTCTTTTTTCTTTGTTTTAATCTTAATGATGCTTTAAAATATTTAGTTGTAATTCCGCGTGGAATAGAAAATTAATTGTAGGTTGATGTATTGTCTACCATTAAAGATCTCTAATATAGTAGGGGGACCTCTAATGTACCGAAAAGAGGAGAAGGTACTTGCAAGATTATCATTCTAATGCACAAGTGAGAGAGAGAGAAGAAACTTAAAAGTTTATAATGAGTTGCACTTTGGTGTAAGGGTAGAATCACACTTATATAAACATTGGTTAAAACCGTCAGTTGGTGAATGTGGAGACTTGTGCGGCAGACTGTTGGATGAATTCCTACAGTTAATATGAGAGCGGTCTCTGCCTTTCGTGTGAGATTCTTTAGCAAGAGTACACTTGTATATCAGCTTGAGTGGGCAGAATTTTGTGTTCGGCCTTCGTGTTGGGCTAGTCTTATTGAACTGTTTGATCAATCCGAGACAATTGCCTTACATCTTTGCTATTAAACACCTGCGTTGTATAGGTACGGATATGTACTCAGTATTCGATATGGGTACTGGTACGGAATACGATATTTAAAAAAAAATTATGATACAGGTACGTTAATATAATTTTTAAAAAATACAATTATAAAAATAACAAAGAAATTATATTGTTTAAATAACATCAAAACATTAAAATTAAAAACAATTTCCTTAAAAATAGTTAATATCTTTGTTATAAGATAAATAAATTATATTTAAAAAGTATCAATAAATCATGATGAAATTATGGTTGAATATCTATATTTTTCTCTCCAATATCATTAAAAAAAATGACTTCTAGTTCAGGTTCATCGTGCGAAAGACTAACAACTTTAAGAATATCAGCTCCATCAAATATATCTCATTCATTTTTATCAATATCCCACATTTTTGTTGCTCCTTCATTATAAAACTTACTCTTTTTCGAGAGAAAACAGAGATTTGTATGAACAAAAACTAAATCATTAGTCCTCTTTAGATTGAGTCAATTCATTTTCAATGAGTGAATAAATAAAATGATTAACCTAATTTTTACTCAATAAAAAAATCTAAATTGTACCATCCGAAAAAAATTTTAAAAATTGGGTACTGAGTACCAAATGTGTACCGGTTGGTGTACCAATATTAAAAATAAAATAAAAAATTTTGGTACGGTTTCAGTGCGTACCGTACGCATAACATACGTGTACCGATACCCAATACGTACCTGGTACCAGTATTTTACTTAAAATGGAGCTTCACAGTTGACGTAAGAAGTTTTGTTGCGGAATTAAGAGAGTTCCGTTTGAAGTGTCGTGGCGGAAGAGTGCTCCAACATGAGTTCTCTCCAAACAATTAGTAAATAGAAGAGAAAAAAAGCATGAGCAAGTCGGGCCGATTATAAACATACAAAATGGATTATAGTAAAGGATATAACATTTTGATATAGTTAATCTAGAATAAAATAAAGCTTCAATATATATTTATCATAATTAAATTGTTATTAGATAAAGTCGCTATATAATTTTAAAGTCAGTCTTAATATTTTTTTGAGATCATGCCTATGATTTTTATTTTAACTATGGTTCAAGGATGGCCAAATGTGTAAATATCTATTTAATTACATTTCAACTAAATATATACACAATTCTAGTTTAAAAAAAAAAAAAAACAAGAGATGATAACAATAAAACAAACGAGTACAAGAGGTACTCGAACCCTTACAAAGAGTTACAAACAAGAGATACAGTCAACTGGGTTAGACAACCACTTGTGCAGAATACAAGACTTAGGCAAAAAAAATCTTTTCTTAACCATCTCCAAGCAGAAATTTTGATAGAGTTTACTATATTCTCCACAGAGAAATTGCCATGGTTAAAAACGATTTCATTACGGCTCAACCAAATGTTCCACACCATAGCAATCCACACCAACAAACCAGCCTTATTACGAAACCTGCGTTTAAGAGCAATACAGGCAGCAGAGAAAGAATCGATGCAAGACGATCGAAAAGAAAAACAAAATCCAAACCATGAACTAATGACATTCCATACAGATGCAGATACAGGACAAGAACCAAAAATGTGGTCAACCTCTTCAATGTTGTTCCTGCAAAACACACAATCAGGCTGCGGAGGATCTAAAATAATTCCTTTATTTGCAAGTTGAAATTTTGTAGGAAGCCTCCTCTTGAATAATCTCCACATAAAGACTTGTATTTTCGACAGCTGATGAATCTTCCAAATCTTCTTAAGACACCACAACACCTCCTAGCTGTCAGCATTTGCAGCAGTAGTCTTAGAAAACCCATCATACCCAACAACAACTGTGCAAGACCTGTCAACCGATCCATCCCAAGTAAACATTTCATGCGAATCGTTCAGAGTTACAATTGCTTGGATCAAAGCATTGCATAACAATATTTCCTCCGCCCGTTCCGAACCTGCAATGATGTTAGGTAAGGAATACTCCCACGCGAGACCCTCCAGATACGCCATTAGGCCATCAGCAATACCAAGAAAAGGGTTAGAGGTTAACGGAAAAAAGGGGAAAGAGTTCCTTAATAGAATCCCCTTGCACCCATTTGCTAAACCAGAAGGAAAACGTCTTGCCGTCTCCAACTTCACACGACAGATGATCTATGAACCAATGAATCTTAAGACCGTCGTCATAGGAAATGAGAGAATGGTCTCTCCACCAAATCGAACCAGAGGTTTTCTGACCAGCAGCTTTGATACATACCAGTTCCAGGGAATTAATGACAGAGTTAATTAGGACGACACAACCTCCTATAGACATATGTTTACCTTTCCAAACCGCAAGCCTACGACGAATGTTACTGATGACATGAATCCAAGAAGAATATTTCCTAGGACTATCTCCAACAACAATACCTAGAAAATGGAACGGAAGCCTTCCACTTCTGCAACAGAGAAAATCAACCGCAACCTGAGTAAAACTGATAAGTGCAAAATGTAACTATTTTTGTATATTAGTTTTGTTGCACTTATCGATACTTTTTGGTTAATGTTGTTCGAATAAACCCCAATTTGTTTATAAATACGTTTATTTTATATTTTTATATATTGCGTATCGTGTAAATATCATTGAGTTTAATTGATTTTCTCTCATTTTTGTAGGTATTCAAGCAATGATATTTTGCCATTGTTGTATAGAGCATTGGATAAGCTTTCCAACACTTCCGACCGTGCGTCAATCCGAGTTACGGTTCAGAAGTTGTGGTCCAAATAAGGGCTGGTTTGTTGTCAAGTTCGCTTTGCGAACTTTCCAGCGAATGGTCGCTTTACGAACTTCCCAGCAAACGAGACAGTAGAAAAAGGGACCAAAGTTAGCAAAGTGAACTTCCCAGCGAATGTTCTCCAGAAAGTTTGCAAAGCGAACTTTCCAGTGAATGTTCTTCCAGAGTTGGTTTAACTGTTCCGTAGGCACTTAAGTGCCACTTTTTGATGGCTCGCTTTACGAGTAAAACATTCGCTTAGCGAACGTGACAGATTTTGTAATACTATGAGTTCATTTTCAGTCATTTTTTAGGTGATGTTTTGGGGTATTTGTTCCCAATTCATCAAACCTTCATTCTTTGTAGTTTAGAGCTTAGAAAAGAATCAATGGAGGTTGCAACTCGACGATTAGGGGTGGATGATTCTTGGATCGTGATTGACACCGTGAGAGATTTTGATTCCTCTTCTCTCTTCCCTTTGTAGTTTCCATTCGTTGTGAGTTTGTATGTAAGTTTACCTTGATTATATGTATATTCATTACTCATGGTGTTGTATAAAGCTCATTTTACAAATTAATGTTGGTGTCATGATTTCTTTATTTAGGTTTGAGTTGCGGTAGACATATCCTCTTTGAATACCGATTTAGGATGAACATCTATTATGTTCTAGACTCTAGAGATAGATTTAGGCTTAATATTCACTTGAGTATCGATTCTTAATGCTTCCGTGTGGTCGAGTTGCGTGAAACATCACCTCCGAGGCGATGCGGTTGTTCTCTCAACTTTGCGTTAGACATAACCTTTGTTGTGAGCGATACGTGATAATGTTGACGAGTGATTTAGGTTGCGTGCAACTGAGTAGTGAGTTTAAGTATTTGATAGGGTAGATGAAATGTAAACTCGAGAGTTCTCTACTCTCCAAAGTAAGAATTCTTTTTATGTTCAATAGTTTGATTTCTCGCATTTACTTTAAAACCATTTTAAACCCAAACTCTTTAACGTTTAAATTGTCGAACGACATTTTTCCCTCGAACAGATCTCTGTGGACACGATAAATCCACGGAAAAATACTTCCAAAATGTTTGTTGCTTGCCGCTTTACCGCTTCAACAAAATGGCGCTGTTTCCAGGGATTGGTTTTGATATTGAATCGCATTGTGATAGTTTCTTTGTTTTTGAGTTTTGTATATATTGTATATATTGTCTATTTCCATTATGTTTGTTCAAGTGTTGTATACATTTTGTTCCCGTAACGTTTGTTTAAATGTTTGGTTAGGGCACTTGCTTTTGGTTTGCGCGGTGAGGCATCACCATGGCATGAAGGAAGGAAGTTGCTAGCTAAGCATTGTAAAGGCGTCGAGCTTACGACGTAAAACAAACATGTTTTATTATTTTTAGTTTCTAATGCTTTTGTTTGTTGTCTGGACGCAAATTTTGGTTGGCTAACTTAAGGAAATTTGAAGTGATGTTCCAAGTTTGATCATTTCAACTTGCGGATGTATGGTAATGATATTGTTAAGTTTTGTACACGTCCAAAGTATGAGTTTATCGCTTTCTCGACTTTAGCATATTCATGATACTTAGGCATTTTACAAACTTCCATGCCATTCATTCTTTTGTATACTTGTTCTCGTGTGAATCACTTTAGTTCCCACCTTTTTGTGAGGTAGCTTTCCATTGTTCATATATGCGCGGAGTACCAACATTCTTGTTCTACCTGGATTTTATTATGCTTAATCTTTTGTTTGTGTTGATTATATGACAGCATGAAAAGGATCAAGGCATTTTGTTTCATTTTGAGCACAACTACCTAGCTAAGTAGTCATTCACCTTGTGAGCGTGTGATCATTCGTAACCCCTTTGAGTTTTTTTATCCATGTTTCACTACGCCAAAAATAGGAATAGACAGCACCAAAAAGACAACGCTTTTATAAAAAAGCACTGATAAAAAGAATACAAAAATTTCGCTAAAAAAAAGCGCCGTAAAAGACAGGCTTTAGAAAGCGCTTTTAAAAAGCGCTGTTAAATGCCATAAATGGATACCACCTTAGAAAGCGCTTTTTGGAAAGCGCTGCTATAGGTATTACTTTAGACAGCGCTTTTAAAAAGCGCTGTCTAAAGGTAACCTTAGAAAGCGCTTTCAGAAAAGCGCTCTTATAGGTCTTAAATTCTTTTCACTTTAGAAAGCGCTTTCTAAGGAAAACGCTCTTATAGGTAGCACATAAGAAAGCACTTTCTGAAAAGCGCCCTCTAAGGTCATTTACGAATTAAAATATAAAACAAACACAAATATTTTTTTTAAAACGAATTTTTTACATAAATTTAAATCAGTAGAATTAGACATTATATAATATATTTGTTGAAGCTAATTATTTTATAATTTAATTTTAAAATAGCATCAACAATTCCTAATGCTAATGTATTATTAATTTTTAATTTTATAGTTAGTGTTTATTAGTTCTGAGGCTAAAAGAAAATATACTCAAAAGTTTTCCCACATTTTTTTTACATTTCCCTCATTTTTATTTTAGAAAATTTTTCCCTCTTTTTTATTTTTTATTTTATTTTAGAAAAAATATTTCTAAAACTTAATATTTATCCACCTTTCATTTCTACATATCTCACGTTCTTCCCTCACGACCGCCGCTCACCAAAATTTTCCGACGATCTCCGTTCACCGATCTACACGTCCTCCATTCAGTATTCTTCGACGAAGAGGTAAGGAATCAAACTCCTAATCCTTTTTCCTTTTTTTTTTAAAATTTATTTCTTCTTTCGTTCACCACCGTTATCTACTCTTTTACATTGAACTAGTAGCTTTATATTTTTCTCTAAACTCTATTGTCTTTCTCCTCTTCTATAATTTCTTGTATTTATATTTTAGGTTTTCTATTTCTTGTATTTTAGGGTTTGTGATTTGTGAAAATCTTTGATTATTTTGGTCATTTAGGCTGTGTGGTTTCTTCTGATTGATTATTCCTACTTAATGTTGTTAAAATAATTTGGTGTAGAACCTAATTGTCCCAACTCTGCCTTGTAATGGGTATTATGTAACTCTGTTTCAGTATAACATGAATTCTTTTTCATTATTAATCAATGTATCTTCAGTATGATATGTTTTCTTTTTCATCAATAATCAATGTATTTTCATTTGTATAAGTTAAAATTGTAAGGAAACAAATTCTATATGGAAACAAATTGTAAATCAGTGACTGAAACAGTATTTAGTGATATATCAATTTGTTCTTAATACTGAATACGATTCATAATTTGTTCTTTAATATAAAACGGTGAATAACGATATCGGTACCAACACCTTTCGATATTGTTTTGACATATTCGGCTTTGATTTGGTTATTTATCATTTGTTGAAGTATAGGTTTAGTGGTGTCTAAACTGAATAAATTGATGCAGAGGTTGTAACGTGAGTTACTCGGGCCGACTACATAAAGTAATACTCAACCTGAATACTTCTTGTGAGGTACAATTACAAACTCCTAAAATTCATCTTTGTCATGTGTTTTTGAATTATTACATGTTTTCTACTTAAAATTATCCATGCTTTTGTCTTTTTATTGCACAGTAATATTTAAAGATGATTTCTTTTAACTTTAATTCAAGACTATGTCATTCTTTATTGAGTAATGTATGTTAAGCCTGAGATGCGTGGTTAATTCATGATATATGCTCATTGGTGGTAACTTTGTTATAAATCATTTGCTGTTGCAATATATTTTAAAGAACTGTCTTGATGACTTTTTGCTGGGACTGTATTTTTGTTTATGGATGGTTTTTGTAAATTATACCTTTGTTGGCACTATATTTGTGTACTGATGCAATATATTTAAAAGAACTATCTTGATGAATTTTTGTCGGTGATGTGTCTTGCTCTTTTAAAAGAGAAAAGGCATTCTTGTGATAACCTAAACTAAAACTTATTGAGATCTTAGCTAGGTAATGTAGCTTAAGTAGTTGTAATCTAAACTTGTTAATGGGTAGAAGTTTCACACTCAAGTGTGGAGTAAGGGAAAAAGACCACAAATTATGGGATACACATAAAAGGTCTAACATAATGATAGGCCATGTTTTGAATTAGATATTTTTCTATCTATTTGTATAATCCTTTACTTTTTCAATTATATAATGATTTTCTATCTATTTGTAGAATGATTTACTATTTCTATAATGTTTTACTTTTTCATTTATATAGTACGTAGTTTTTATTATGTATTTGTATAATGATTTACTTTTTAAATTATACAATGCTTTATTGGCAATTTGTGTTGTATCTATGTTGTATCTTTTCTTGATATATCTTAACTTGCTATTGTGCAGCAAGACTTATACAATGAGAAAAATTACTGGACAATGCCATGAAACTAAGAGGAAGAATTCAGGCAATAATTACTGTGTAATAATTACTGTGGTTTACTAAATAATGCGTATTTTGTTTTGTTATGTAGTATTTATCGGATATGTCATATATTTTTATTATTTTTAACTAAATAATGCGTATTTTGTTTTGTTATGTAGTATTTCGATGATATGGCGTGTCCTTATTACACGAGGAAACAATTACAAGATACTAAGGAGGAATTGTGCGAATTTTTTATTGCAAGAAGAATTCTTTCTTGAATGTATAGTTTTGTGAATGTAAATTCTAGTTTATTGAAATGTAAATTCTATACAGGTTTGAAACCATACAATAGAATTTGTGCGAATTCTACATGTAAATTCTAGTTTATTGAAATGTACAAATTCTATACAGGTTTGAAACCATACAATATAAGGAATTGTGCGAATTCTGCATTAATGTAAATTCTAGTTTTGAAATAGAATTTGTTAATGGAAATGCGTATCCATACTGGTTTATTGAAATGTGAATTATACAGGTTTATGGAAATGTGAATTATATAGGTTTCTGCATAAAAAAAATGGTTAAAATGGGATTTTTAAAAAAATCTTCAAAATTATACGTAGACAAAAGACAGCGCTTTTGAGAAAAAAGCGCTGTCTAAAGGTATACATTAGACAACGCTTTGAAAAACGCCGTCTAAAGTTCCCCTTTAAAGAGCGCTTTTAAGGAAAAAGCGCTCTCTAAAGGTATATAAAAAAAATCATTATACGTATACATTAGACAGCGCTTTCAAAAGCGCTGTCTAAAGTCCCCCTTTATAGAGCGCTTTTGAAGAAAAAAGCGCTCTCTAAAGTATATAATTTTTTTTTTTAAATTTTAAACGTATACATTAGACAGCGCTTTTGAAAGCGCTGTCTAAAGTCCACCTTTTAGAGAGCGTTTTTTCATAAATAAAAAAGCGCTATCTTTACCTACGACAGCGCAGGCTTAGACAACGCTTTTAAACGCTGTCATAGGCCAAAAAAAGCGCCATCTTTTCCCTTGTTTGGAGTAGTGTTTTATCTAAACTTAATGCTTGTTTATGGGTATTTAGTTCACTTATTTTTGTATGGATTTTATTTTTTCTTGAACCCTCAACTTTGTGTTGTTGTATGAATTTTTGCCTTGCCTTAGAAAATAGAGAGTATTCACATGATGATGTGGTTGAATTCAAGTTGGGGAGAGAATGATTGTTTACTCATTGGTTGGTTTCTATGAGGATGAAAAAGAAAAGAAAAAAGAGAAAAATATGAACCAGAAAAAAGAAAAAAAAAAGAGAAAGAAAAAGAAAATCCTTGAGAAAGGAAACAAAAAGAGTTTAAATAATTGTGCTAAATAAGTATTGCGTGTTGTGTAACACTTGGAATTCTGGAAGAAGTTAATTGGAACTTTGTGTTTGAGTCTTTGTGAGTTGATCACTCCCTTAGGTTTAGGCAAGTATTTGTTTCAATTACCTTTAGAAATTGCCCATTGTTTGTTTACTCGACCACGCTACAACCTTGGAAGCCCTTGTGATTCTTGCCTTTGTATGTTCAATGTGAATTTTTGGATGGTTGCATAATTTAGTCTATTGCTTGCATGATTGTTGTGTGAGTGATAAATACCTTATTTTGTGTTTTTCATCTACCGATGATTGTTTTTGCTAGGTGTGATTCACGTTTGAACTTGTGTTGTTTTAGGATGTTTGGCATGATTTTTGTATTTTGCAATTGTTTCGTGACTATGTTGTCGTCGTAGTTTAGTGGTAAGTATTTACTTCGTGTGTACCGTTTTTCATTTGAACCATACATTTGTTTCCATTTTTCAAAACCTGTTGATTCGTGATTCTTTGGGTATTGCTTTTGTTTTTTTAAGTTTGCTTGATTCTTGTTTGCGGACAAA
Organism: Lathyrus tuberosus; assembly: GCA_022829125.1. NCBI lineage: Eukaryota > Viridiplantae > Streptophyta > Magnoliopsida > Fabales > Fabaceae > Lathyrus > Lathyrus tuberosus. The sequence continues at coordinate 12,224,027 of JALAZF010000088.1, read as the reverse complement.
CAAGTATAAGTTGGGGAGAGTTGATAAATGCAAAATGTAACTATTTTTGTATATTAATTTTGTTGCACTTATCGATACGTTTTGGTTAATATCGTCTGAATAAACCCCGATTTGTTTATAAATACGTTTATTTTACATTTTAGTGTATATATTGCGTATCGTGTAAATATCATTGAGTTTAATTGATTTTTTCTCATTTTTGTAGGTATTCAAGCAATGATATTTTGCCATTGTTGTATAGAGCATTGAATAATATTTCCAACGCTTCTGACCGTGCGTCAATCCGAGTTACGGTTCAGAAGTTGTGGTCCAAATAAGGGTTGGTTTACTGTCAAGTTCGCTTTGCGAACTTTCCAGCGAATGTTCGCTTTGCAAACTTCCCAGCAAAGGAGACAGTAGAAAAAGGGACCAAAGTTAGCAAAGCGAACTTCCCAGCAAATGTTCGCCAGAAAGTTCGCAAAGCGAACTTTCCAGCGAATGTTCGTCCAGAGTCGGTTTAACTGTTCCGTAGGCACTTAAGTGCCAGTTTTTGAGGCTCGCTTTGCGAGTAAAACGTTCGCTTAGCGAACGTGACAGATTTTGTAATACTATAAGTTCATTTTCAGTCATTTTTTTAGGGGATGTTTTGGGGTATTTGTTCCAAATTCATCAAACCTTCATTCTTTGTAGTTTAGAGCTTAGAAAAACATCAATGGAGGTTGCAACTCGATGATTGGGGGTGGATGATTCTTGGATCGTGATTGACACCGCGAGATATTTTGATTCCTCTTCTCTCTTCCCTTTGTAGTTTCCATTTGTTGTGAGTTTGTATATAAGTTTACCTTGATTATATGTATATTCATTACTCATGGTGTTGTATAAAGCTCATTTTACAAATTAATGTTGGTGCCATGATTTCTTTATTTGGGTTTGAGTTGCGGTAGACATATCCTCTTTGAATCCGGATTTAGGATGAACATCTATTATGTTCTAGACTCTAGAGATAGATTTAGGCTTAATATTCACTTGAGTATCGATTCTTAATGCTTCCGTGTGGTCGAGTTGTGTGAGATATCACCTCCGAGGCAATGCGGTTGTTCTCTTAACTTTGCGTTAGACACAACCTTTGTTGTGAGCGATACGTGATAATGTTGACGAGTGATTTAGGTTGCGTGCAACTGAGTAGTGAGTTTGAGTATTTGATAGGGTAGATGAAATGTAAACTCGAGAGTTCTCTACTCTCCAAAGAATGAATTCTTTTTATGTTCAATAATTTTATTTCTCGCATTTACTTTAAAACCATTTTAAACCCAAACTCTTTAACATTTAAATTGTCGAACGAAATTCTTTCCCTCGAATCGATCTCTGTGGACACGATAAATCCCCGGAAAAATACTTCCAAAATGTTTGTTGCTTGCCGCTTTACCGCTTCAACAAAAATCATCAGTAAGATTGATCCCACTAAGACAACTTTTGTAGAAATTAACCTTGAGGCTGGAAACTAATTCAAAACCTCTTAAAATGCCTTTGATACCCCACAGGTTCTCCCAACTGCACTCGCCTAGGAACATCGTGTCATCCACAAACTGCACAATACTGATACTCAAATCTGAGCTAAGGGAAAACCCTTTATAAAGACCCATCACTTTACCCCTCTTCATGAGTTGTGTTAAGCCTTCCATTACAAGCAAAAACAAGAAGGGTGAAAGAGGATCACCTTGGCGTAAACCTCTTGAAATGTTGAAATCCTTAGTAGCACTCATGTTTACTAACACCGAACACGAACCATTAAAAACCAAAGCTTCCATCCATCGAGACCACTTAACACCAAACTTCATCTTAGAAAAGAGAAAGCGCAGAAAATTCCACGAGACGCAGTCATAGGCGCGTTCAAACTCAACTTTAAAAGCCATACACTTCCTTTTTTCTCTTTTGGCTAAACTAAGACTTCATTAACAACGAGAACACCATCCCCAATATTCCTATCGGATAAGAACGCAGACTGTTCTGGAGAGATAATAGACCCTAAGACTCTCTTAATACGAGTTGCCAATAATTTTGAGAGAATCTTCTGCACGCAACCCACAAGGCAAACTGGTCTGAAGTTGGCAAAACTTTGGGGGCTCTTAACCTTCGGAATCAACGTAAAAAAGGACGATGTTGATGCTTTCGAAAGAATAGGATGCACAGAAAAATCCTTCACCATTTTGAAAATATCATCTTTGACCAGATCCCAGTAATCCTGCAGAAAAAGAAGAGACATACCATCTGGGCCTGGAGCTTTACTACTGTTGCACTCCCAAACCGCTGCTTTAATTTCACTACACGAAAATTCAGCATCCAAAGAATTGCTCTCCACTTCAGACAGAGCAGCAAAATGAATTCCTTCAAGATTAGGTCTGTCGTGAAAGGGCTCAGTAAAGTTCCGTTGAAAATGATTAAAAACCGCCTGTTTTATATCCTCCACTTCCTCTAACCGACCACCAGGAGTTTGAACAAAGGAAATGTAATTTCTCTTTTGCCTCTCTCTGATAACTCTATGAAAGTAACTAGAGTTGAAATCCCTTTCCTTAAACCAAAGCATCCTAGAACCCCCTTCCTCTGACAATTCTAGTTAATGACAATTATGTCGTGACAAATTTAAAAATTTTGTGCTGCAAGACATCTTACATACCTTTATCTCTTGAGATTTTTTAAAATGATAGACACTTCATTTAGTTTAAAAAAAACACAAACCTTATTATTGTCTATAATAAACATACATATACATTTAGTTTATCTCTTTCATAAACATATATACTAAAGATAATTTTTAGTTACAAATCATGGTTTTAAATTGCAGATGCGGTTGCGGTTGTGGTTATTGCGATGCGTATTGCGACCGTCGCGGTGTGAATTTTTATAAAGAGGTGTTTGAAATACAAATTTGAAAAATACTTAATGCTAAGTTTTTTCATTACATAATAAGTAAATTGCGTTTTAGAATTATAATATTTTGATTTTAGATGAAAATACTTGAAGAAACATGATTGAAATTATCTAATGTGGTTCCAAATATAGCCGGAGGCGTAATTTTCAAATCACATTGTAATTGCGGTCAAATGCAGTTGCAGAGACAACTGCATCCGCAATATTACAGGTGCAATTGCGGTTGTAGATCGCAATTTAAAACCATGTTAAAGATAAACAAATTGTAGATAAATATTGTCTATAGTGATGGTTGTTGGCTATCATTAAACATTAGAGAAGGATATCAATGTTATTTAAAACTAGAGAAGATGTTAATATCATTTTAATAGATTTTATTAGATTTTATAGAAGGTGAATTTAATTTCCCTTGAATTGAATTCACTACCCAATACCTCTTAAAAATTTTAAACGGTCTTGTCAGCTCTCTTTTAAGATCTGATACAACAACAATAGAAAAAATAGAAAAAAAAACCATGCATCATATAATATAATTTGGCAACACAGGAAAAAAAACTAGGAGACCAGAAACAATCAAACATATAAGAAACACCTAAAAAGCAATACCACCGCCCCCAACAAAATAGAATGCGTATAGATGTAAAACTTGGTATAACTTTTTTGAAAACTATCAATTCAAATGATTTAAAGGTCAAGTCATTTAAAGGAATACGTACACAAAAATCATGCTTGCAGAGAAGGAACTAATCATTTTTAGATGAGAAGTGTTATTTTGACACTATTCTCCTACACCTACATCGTATTTCACTGTTCACCAATACGGTGAACTGTGAAATATTATAATAATACGTTTTTTTTAATTAAAAAAAAAATTTTACAACTAAAAATTATTTTTTATATCTGGACGTTTATTAACCAAGTTCATCACTCCATTAACCAACTTTTTACATTGCATTAACTAACTTTATTTTACGACTAAAAATTATTTTTATACCTGGACGTTTATTAACCAAGTTCATAACTTCATTAACCAACTTTTTACATTGTATTAACCAACTTTATTTTACTAGTAAAAATTATTTTTAATATCTGGACCTTTATTAACAAACTTCATCACTATATTAACCAAGTTTTTACATTTCATTAACCAAGTTTGATTTACTATTAAAAGGCACTGTTCACGGTACTATTCACGGCACTATTCATGTACGGTTTACTGTTCACGATCACTGTACATGTACGGATTTACTATTCACGTGCACTGTTCATGTACGGATGAACAGTGCATATGGTGTAGGTGTAGGGGAGTGGTGTCAAGGTAGCATACCTGTTTTTAGATTACCTGCATTGTATCCAAAACATACACATAATTTTATTCAATTATTAGGAATTGCCAACTGTGGATAGGTATGAACCGTACATACGTATCTATCTTTGCCTTCTTTTTATCCCAATTCAGTAATGCTATATTAAAATTGTGTTGGTTGATGTATGATTATGGTTGAATTGTAATCCTTTGGGTCAAATCACGTTGTTCAATAGTGGTAAGGAAGTTGTCGAATAACTTAGTGTGTGTCGAAATTGTTTTGTTATTGAAGTGCCGGAAGAGTAGTCTCAACATGAATTTTAGACTTGGGTCTAATTTTATAGTGTTAGCAAAATCAAGTATTTGAGTTTTGCTTAGGGAGCAAGCAAACCCAATCAATCTATAAATAAGGAGTAACACATACTATTGTAGTGAGATTCACTTGAATAAAATCACAGTTTTGAGAGCAGAGAGTTTCTCTGCAGAAATTCTTCTTCTTCCCTTATTTTGTATTGAATCGCTAATTTCTTTCTTCCCAATTCAGTTTTGTTTTCTTATTCTCCATTATTGTTGTGATGTAGAATTATATTGCAATTAAGGTGTGATTGATTCACTCGAGTGAAGAGTGAAGAACAAGAAGAGAATTCAATCGGTTGCTGAATCTTGTTCATCAAGATTGATTGGGAATTACTCAAAGTCTTGGGTTTAATTCCAACATCTGATATCTAGAGCACTGGCTGAGCTATTCGTGGGAAGTAAAACACGATGGCGATGAATCATCTGAATGAACATTTTCCAACGAGTCTCCCAATTATGAATGGTCAGAATGATGAAAATTGATGTAAATAGATGAAGGTTGTTTTTTGTTGTCAAGATCTTTGGGATCTTTGTGATGAAGGTTATTATATTTCTCTTTATAATTCATCAATGTGCTGATCTTGACAATTTCGAAAAGGCCAGTGATGTAGAATCAACAAAAGAAGCATGTGAAATCTTGGAGAAATTATTTGGAGGCGCAGACACGGTGAAAGAGGCGAGGTTACAAACTCACAAAAGAACGTATGAATTGGTTTAAATGGAAGAGAATGAAAGCATAACAGATTTTTTCACTAGGATTACAAAACTGGTGAATCAAATCATGGTATGTGGAGAAGTGTTGACATCAAGATCAATTATTGCAAAGATCTTGAGGTCATTGGCTCCAAAGTACGACCATAAGGTACTAGCCATAGAAGACTCGAAAGATTTGTCAACATTGACAAATGAAGAGCTTCAAAGGACACTTGAATCTCATGAACAAAGAATGACTGAAAGAGCTACAAACAAGTCAAAGAGTGATGTTCCTTTGCAGTCGCTATCAACATAATAAAAGAAAGGAAAAAGGAAGTGGTTCGACAACAAAACTAGAGGATGCTATACTAATTCGACTGGTCGAAATCAGCAAGAAGGAGGTTGGTCAAATAAGAAAAAGTCCTCATACCAAAGCAACCAAAGAGGTGATGCTACAGGCAGAGGAAAAGGCGGTGGTCGAAAACCCGTCAAAAGTCACATTCAATGTTTCTATTGTCAGAAGTATGGTCACTACTTTAGTGATTGTCTTGAAAAACAAAAGAGGCAAGAAAGTTATGCAAAGTTTGCAAAGCATGAAGAAGAAGAGATGTTGCTGATGGTCACAACAAGAGATGAAGAAAGATTCTAGGACCAATGGTATTTGAACTCAGGATGCTCATTGTCATACCCCAAATTTTGACCACTAAGATTCTCCATCATTGTGCAAATCATCATCACAATATGGGTGAACCATCAATCTCCTCAAAGATGGGTGAACATTCACTACAATCAAAATTAGAGTTTCAAGCCCTCTCAGAGCTCTTAGACAAAGGGTCAATCAAGGAATGACATGATCTTCAACTTGTCTACACTCTCAAACATCCACAATGGATCAAAAGGACTCCCACTTCAAGGATTAAGCACAACGCTGCTCCCTTCTAGGTGGATCAAACCTCAAGATCGCCAGCGTCACCAAATTAGGGTTTTGGTCGACCAGGGCCTCCAGATGGAAAATTTCATCTGGGCATGAGCCAAAGATTCAAAACATAACCTAATATGCTCCATGTAACCTCATGGACCCAATCATCAAGTCAATTTTGCCTCAGGGGATGCATTCATAAAAAATCAGGAATTAGGGTTTCTTGACCTAATTCACCCCTAAGTTGACTTTTGGGACCAATCATGAACCAAGTGTAAGCAATCGTTTAAGTTTTGTATGATAGCAAATTGTGTGATAAATGCATATATAAATGCATGTTTAGTATGCATGTTACAATTGATACATATCTTTATTGAAATCATAAAAACAATTTTCCTTATGTATGTATCGATCCATGTCTGTGTAGTATCGACACATTCCTCTGTTAAAATCACAAAAACGTGTTTGCTTCAGTATGGATCGATCCATACGAGTTTTGCAACGATACATGCTTCCTTGTTGTTAAGCCATGTATCGATTCATACGAAGTTTGCATCGATACATGTTTCTTTGATGGTTCTGAAAATTATGCTATGTATCGATCCATTCGTATTATGTATCGATGCATGATTGGATTTACTTTCTGAAATTAAACAAAGTTACAGTATGCATCGATGCATATATCTGTGTGTCGACTCATGTATGTTATACAACTACCATGTATCGACTCATACGAGTTTCGTATCGATACATAAAGCTGTTTCTTTTTCTAACCGTTTCTGTTTCACATATAAGAAGGTTTTGACAGTTCAACTGAGGGTAGGAATTCGTTAGTGTGAAAATTGTGTAATCACAACAAAAGCAAGTTTGGTGAGCATCAATTTTGGTGAGCAGTTTTAGAGACCTGAAAGATACTTTATCTTCATCATCTTCTCAATCACTTTAATTCAAGAACATCAACACATAATCATTCTTGTTCATCGAATTAAAGGATCATCGAGATAACGTTCAGTGGTACGATCAAGGATCTAGCTGAGTTGAAGATTCAAAGGGGGTTTCGAGGAAAAACCATCTGGTTTGTCCTTCAAGAACTGGTGTGTTCTTGAGGGTTTGTTAGTCACGTTTGCAGAACATATTCAGCCGTAGCGCAGGGTTTGGAAATTTGGTAATTTCGCAAACAGGTCGTGGAACCGGTGAATTGTTTGTAATTCTTGCAGGGGAAATTCTTGATTAAGCTCAGATCAAGTGAAGGTTCATACAAGAGAAAGATCTTGGGGTTTAGATTTCTGGCTTTGTATTGTAACCTTGTAAACAACGAATTCAGCATTATTGATATAACAGGTCTCAATTTCAGTTTGAAATTGAGAGGGAGACGTACCCACACGCGAGGACGAAAATGGGGAACTTCCTTACCAAATCTTTGCGTATTGTATTCTGTCCTTATCTCTCTTTACGTTTTCAACAATTTTGTGATTCATTTGGTGTATTGTGTCTTAACGTTTTATGATACAATAGTGGTAAGAAAACTTTTATCAAATCACCATTATTGTTAATCATTGAACACTCACACGCCAAGTGTTTGACAAAATTGTCAGCTGAGTTTTTGTTCATTGGAAATAGTATTTGTATGATAAGTGCATTTGATTCGATCCTAATCTGGTGTTAATAAATCTTTGTCATCCTAATATAAATCCAGCATTAATTCGTGTGTCCGGTTTTCTAGTAGCTGGTCCAGAATAGACGGAAGTCGATTCGGGATCGTATTTTTCCGCTAACTTTCAAAAACTCTGATAAGTATTTTTAAATCCTTGATTTTCAAGGAGGTGATCTATTCACCCCCCCTCTCGATCACTAGCCACACCGTCTAACAAGTGGTATCAGAGCACCGGTTCGCTGGTTCTTTGTGGCTGCTTGTAACGATATGGATTCTGAACCAAAGGGGGCGTACAATAGAGCGCCTGTTTTGAACGGTGAAAATTATGGCTACTGGAAAGACTGCATGCGAGTTCATATAAATTCTGTGGATAGGAATGTGTGGGCTGCCATTCAAAATGGTCCTTTTCAAATTACTATGAGAAATGAGGCTGGCGCCATAGTTCCTAAACCAGAAGAGGATTACAATGAGAAAGATGAGAAAAAGTGGTCGTGTGATTGGAGAGCTCGAAATATGCTAATTTCAGCACTTGGTGCTGATGAGTATTATCGGGTATCCCATTGCACGACAACTAAAGAAATGTGGGATGCTTTAGAAATTTCCCATGAGGGTACTACTGAAGTTAAACAGTCCCGTATTAACACACTTAATCAAGAGTTCGAGCTCTTTCGCATGAAACAAGGAGAATCTATCTCTGACATGCAAAAGAGATTCGTTCATCTCATCAATCGTTTGAATGCACTTGGAAAATCTGTCTCTAATGAAATAGCCACTAATAAAATTCTGAGATGTCTTAGCAGGGAATGGCAACCTAAAGTAACAGCTATTAAGGAAGCCAACGACCTCACGATGCTTACGATTACAACTTTATTTGGCAAGCTGGAAGAACATCAACAAGAACTGGAAAGTCTTGAAATATTTGAGAACAAGAGTAAAAAGGAAAAGAATAAAAACAAAGAGAGTGAGAAGAAGCCAATAGCTCTTGTGGCCTCTAGCTCAAAGTCCTCACAAAAAGAGCAAAGTGACAATGATTCAAGTAGTGACGAAGATTCGGGTGATGAGGAAATGGGACTTTTTGTTAAGAGATATAATAGATTCATTCGAAAGAATGGAATCAAGCATTCCGACAAAAATCTCATTAAGTTCCGAAGACAATCTATAGAGTCAAAACAGGAAGAGAATAAGAAGCATAGAGTAAAAGGATCTTGCTTTAATTGTGGTAAATCTGGACATTATAAGACAAAATGTCCTATGAGGAAAAAGGATAAAGGAAAAGCTTCACCAAAAAGGTTCAATAAACAAAGAAGAGCTTATATTGCGTGGGAACGTAGTGATTCATCAAGCTCACAAAGTTCAAATGATAGTGATGAGACAGCAAATCTGTGTCTTATGGCTCACACAAAAAATTAGTCCCACCACAAGAAGAAGATCAACGATAAGAAAGTAAGACATGCCTACTATAGTAATTTTTCTTCTATGTCTTTTTCTGAACTGAAAATAGCTTTTGAAAAACTGCATAACGAAGCTTTAGATGCTTTTAAAAGATTATCTTCCGATAAACAAATTTTTTCATTCTTGGAAGGTAAAGTATACAAAGCTGAAAAAGATTTAGAAAGTTTGAAAGCTAGTATTGCCGAAAATTCAAAAGATATCAATATTAACGGATGTAGTAAAATTAGGTATTGTGAAGCTTGTCATATTTGGCAACAAGAGGTTAACACTCTTAAAGTCAAATTGGAAAAAGCTTTACAACCCAAGGTTACTTATGCCGTTGATTCTAGGTTGTTTAAGAAGTCATTAAATCCACCATATGCAAAATACTCTTTTATTCCAAAGGATTTAATGAACAAACATAAACAAATACATCATCATGGCTTATGTCATTATTGTTGTCGTGCTGGTCATACCATTGAAAAATGCAAGTTTAGGAGATTTCTTGTTCCTAAAGGCATTTATCAATGGAAGCCTAAAGGCAACCATGTTACCACTTACCCACATGGACCCAATGAAAATTGGGTACCTATTTCTCTCTTTTGATATTGTAGGATGAGTGTCTTGCATCCGTAGATAGAAGATAGTTTCTAGACAGCGGGTGCTCAAGGCACATGACGGGTGATATATCACTTTTTATAGACTTCAAAGCAAAGAAGAAGGGATATGTTACTTATGGAGACAATAAAAAAGGAGCTATACTTGGCAAAGGTAGTGTAGGTAATCCCTCTACCACTACTATTTCTGATGTCCATCTAGTAGAGGGACTTAAACACAATTTGTTAAGTATTAGTCAACTGTGCGACAAGGGTTACAAGGTTTCTTTCACAAAAACTTGCTGCATAATTAAACATACTGAACAGAATATTGTGTTTAAGGGTGTAAGAGTAAACAATATCTATATGCTTGATCTTTTTGATGTATCTTTAACAAGCACTAAGTGTCTAGTTACCTTGAATGATGATTCTTGGCTTTGGCACAGACGTTTAGCACATGTTAATTTCGATTTGCTTAATAAGGTTGTATCCAAAGATCTAGTAGTCGGTCTTCCAAAAATAAAATTTTCAAAAGACCACCTATGTGACGCGTGCCAAATGGGAAAACAAACAAGGATCTCTTTTAAGTCCAAAAATGTAATTTCAACTTCACGACCCCTTGAGCTTCTCCATATGGATCTCTTTGGACCTTCTAGGACAAAGAGTCTAGGTGGAAATTATTATGGTTTCGTAATCGTTGATGACTATTCTAGATTTACTTGGACTATATTCCTTCATAGCAAAGATGAAACTTTTTCCGCTTTTAAGAGTTTTGCAAAACTGTCCCAAAATAAAATGAACTCCAAAATAGTTACAATTCGAAGCAATCATGGAGGTGAATTTCAAAACCACCTCTTTGATAAGTACTGTGATAAGTATGGTATTGAGCATAACTTTTCAGCTCCTCGAACTCCACAACAGAATGGCGTTGTGGAGCGCAAAAATCGCGTTTTAGAGGAGTTGGCAAGAACAATGCTAAATGAGGGTGGATTACCAAAATATTTTTGGGCTGATGCAATTAGTACAACCTATTATGTTTTAAACAGGATTTTAATTCGTCCTATTTTAAATAAAACCCCTTATGAGCTTCTAAAAGGAAGAAAGCCAAACTTGTCACATCTTCACGTATTCGGTTGTAAGTGTTTTGTTTTGAATAATGGTAAAGAAAAACTTGGGAAGTTTGATGCAAAAGCGGATGAAGGTATCTTTCTTGGATACTCACAATCAAGTAAAGCATATAGAGTGTATAATAAGCATTTACTTTCTGTTGAAGAATTTGTCCATGTTTCTTTTGATGAGTCTTATCCGAAAAATGTCGGAAAAGGTATTTATTTTGATGACGCAGGTGTATCTACAGGAGACATACTCAAAGAAGCTGTTTCGGAAATTGATCAGTCCAAAACAGAAGACAATGAGGAGGAGGAAGATACCAGTCATGTAAAAGATAAGGAAGAAGGGAAAGCTGAAGTGAATGACCTTCCACCAGCTTGGAGATCTTCGAAAGACCATCCTATTGACAACATTTTGGGAGATATCTCAAAGGGAGTAATGACTCGTTCTAGGATAAGTAATTTCTGTTCTCACTTCGCTTTTGTTTCTCAAGTAGAACCTAAAAATGCCAAAGAGGCCTTGATTGATGAATTTTGGCTAATGGCCATGCAAGAAGAGCTTAATCAATTTCAAAGAAATGACGTTTGGGAACTTGTTCCTCGTCCGCGAGATCATCATATCAAAGGTACTAAATGGGTTTTTAGAAATAAGCTTGATGAAAACGGAGTGATAACTAGGAACAAAGCACGTTTAGTGGCACAAGGGTATAACCAAGAGGAGGGCATAGATTATGAGGAAACTTATGCTCCAGTTGCTTGCCTTGAAGCTATACGTCTCTTGCTTGCTTATGCGTGTTCTAAGAATTTTAAGCTTTACCAAATGGACGTAAAGAGTGCGTTTCTAAACGGTGTCCTAATTGAAGAGGTATACGTCTCACAACCTCCTGGTTTTGAGAATGCTGAATATCCAGATTATGTTTACAAATTAAAACGAGCTTTGTACGGTCTTAAGCAAGCCCCTCGGGTTTGGTATGAAAGACTTAGCAAATTTCTACTTGATCATGGATATTCAAGAGGTAAAGTGGATACCACTCTCTTCATTAAACACAAGGGAAAACACATTCTTTTAGTTCAAGTTTATGTAGACGATATAATTTTTGGTTCAACTAACATACACTTGGTCGAAGAGTTTTCAAAGGTTATGCAGGGTGAATTTGAAATGAGTCTTATGGGGGAGCTAAATTACTTCCTCGGTCTCCAAATAAAGCAGCTTGATGAGGGTACAGCTGTGTGTCAAACAAAATACTGCAGAGAGCTGCTCAAGCGCTTTGGAATGAACGATTCAAAATCAATCAACACCCATATGCCTACCAACGGGAATCTAGATAAAGATGAACACGGTAAGAGTGTAGATGTCAAAAGGTATAGAGGTATGATTGGGTCTCTCTTGTATCTTACTGCATCTAGACCTGACATCATGTTTAGTGTTTGTATATGTGCACGATATCAATCAAATCCTAAGGAATCACACTTGAAAGCTGTTAAGCGTATATTTAGATATCTTTATGGAACATCTAAATATGGGCTCTGGTATTCCAAAGGAAGTGATTGTAGCCTAGTAGGTTACTCCAATTCTGATTTTGCTGGCTGCAAATCAAATAGGAAAAGCACTAGTGGTACATGTCACTTATTTTCAAACTCTTTGGTAAGCTGGCATAGCAAAAAGCAGGTGCTGTCGCATTGTTAACTGCTGAGCCTGAGTACGTTGCAGCCGGTAGTTGTTACGCTCAGATTTTGTGGCTGAAGCAACAACTACAAGATTTCGATATTCAACTCAAACGTATTCCAATAAAATGTGATAACACAAGTGCTATAAATCTTACTAAGAATCCTGTTTTACACTCACGCACTAAACACATAGAGATTAGGCATCACTTTCTTCGCGATCATGTTGAAAAAGAGGACGTTGTATTTGAGCATGTTGATACTAAAAACCAACTTGCTGACATTTTTACTAAACCATTAGCAACGGAACCGTTCTTCAACATTCGTCATGAATTAGGGATTTTAGATCTCTCTTCATTGATGTCTTAAGCATGTTGGTTCTTATTTATATATGTCTCACTTTGTTTGTTGAGATTTGTTTTTAGACCTCATTCGTACTTCATAAGGTTACATCAACAGAGGTAATATCATTCCTTTCTATATCTCTTTGGAACTATGTGATTTGTGTATGTTTGAACAAATTCTTTAAAATCGTTTATATGTATTCCTTTGCATATGTTGTTTGAACATTAATGTTTGATTTGTGGATTATACTTGAGCATAATTATCATGACATAATTCATATTGCATTGACTTAGAGCTGCTAACAGGTTTCTATACTCAACTGGTATTCAAAAATTAGTTAAAACTTAGTTTAGCATCAGTATGTATCGATGCAACAAGTGCATGTGTCGATACATTCTAGTTTCTGGTCGATGCATTCGTGCTATGGGTCGATTCATACTTTTTTTACATTTTTCAAACTTGTTTCAGTATGTGTCGATGCATCCGTGTTTTGTGTCGACACATAGGACATTTTAAAAATAATTAATTCGTGAAATGAATTGATTCATAACCCCTTGTATCGATGCATACTGATTGTTTTACAATAAATGCATGCTAATTCAGTTTTGGATCGACACATCAGCCAAATTTATAGGTCTCATTCATTCACTCTAGACTCTTTCTTCCTCTCATACCCAAGCGGCTAACCCTAATCTCTTCAAACATCTTCATCTCCTAAACCCTAATTCACCTCCTTTCCCCCATTCATCTTAACTCTTCTTCAATTCATCACCATGCCTCCAAGAACCATTCCCGCTAGACAAAGAGGAAGAGGAAAAGGAAAGGAACCTATTGGTACTTCTCATCAGTCTCCACCACCCCCAGAAATCCCTCCTAGTGCGCTGACTCTCCTTCATCCTGCCATTGCTGATGAGTTTGAGACCTTTTTCAAGACAAGGTTAGTTATGAAACCACATGTCTTTAATAAAACTGATGCTTCTGCTCTGCATCTCAACGATATTGTTGATCTGTTGAATGTGCAAAAGCTTGGTACATTTTTGAGCATAAATGATGATTATCATGAGGACTTTATTCGCATCTTTTATGCTGGTCTACAATCTGGTAGAGGTTATATGTTCAAATGTTCTATTGGAACCAGAACTTATACTTTTGAAGCTGCTGATTGGGACAAAGTGTTTCAAATCCCTTTTGGGGTTCCTGGAATGAAGAACTGGCATGACCAGAGCTTTGATACTGACTTTAAAATAAAGGAATATGTTGCATCCATTTTAAAATTGGACAGACCTCTGGGTGAGGATGAACCACTCACATCTGGTATGATTACAAGCATACCTAGAATCCTTCACTGGATTATCTCGCACATTTTGCGTCCAAGATCCGATGGTCATTCTAGGTTGGATAGACCAGATATTCACCTTGTGTACCTACTTCAAAATAAGGTTTCATTGAATTGGCCAAACTACTTTGTGAAACGCATATTTCTTATGCGTAATAGTTCGAAAAATATTACACTTGGATATGCTGCTCAGATTATGAGAATCATAAAATACTGGAATATAGCCATACCTTTAGTACCTCTTATATCTCCCACTTCTGCTCAAGAGTTCAACACTGCCACTTTATCTCATATGGGATACCGGTGGGATAAGGAGCGTAAATGTTTTTATTTTTTGGAAAGAGGATCCAAAACAAGGGTGTATAATTTTGATGTGCCTTCTGAACAAGTTTTTGTGACTGAAGACCAAATGGATGAAGAAATGAATGATGTCAACGACGAGAATCAGCCTGAAGCAAATGCTAATGCTGGTTGGGGGTGATTGGGTGCCACAAAGGTGGTCTCCAACAAATTATGAACCAAGTCCAACTGTTCCTCCGTTCTCTGGTGCTGCTTCTTCTTCAACAACTCCTGCGTATTTGACTTAAATGTTTCAGCAAATGAAGCTTGCCAATCAAGCCCGTCATGAACAGGCGCTTGCTTGGCATAATCAACAAAATGAGTGGCATAAAGAGCATCGTGAGTGGCATGATGAGCACACACGGATGTATCACAATCAGCATTCTTGGCACATGGACTTGGTTAAATGGCATCAAGTTTTTTACAATGAAATGTCTGGTTTTATGGACGATTGCCGTGCCAATCCTGGTATCATGGACAGGTTAAGAAGCGTTGAAGTTCAGAACAGGTTCAGGCAATATAGTTTCATGGGCCATAATCCTGATGAGATGCCTCCTCCGCCGCCTCCACCAAGTTTCAGAGATCCTGATAGAGCTGATGAGGAGTCCTGTGGAGGCCATAACCCTTTTTAAGCCATCATCATGTCATTTCATTGCATTTCATTTCAGAATCATGTTGCTTAAGTTTCTTTGTTATATTGTTCAAACTTTGTATGTTTTGGTAGTTCTTATGTAATTCTAAGCACTTTGTTATACAGTTCAATGCTTATTTCTTTTATTTCTGTTTACTTGTGTTATTTTTTGCCCTTTCCTTGTCATTCTTTGTGAGTGATTGTTTTATGTTAAGCTTCTTTCTTTGTGATTGTTAGCTTCAATATCAATTTTACTATTTAGTGCTACATCATTCTAGCCTTCTGACTCTTTACACAGATTGTCTTTTTCTTCTTTTTGATGTTGACAAAGGGGGAGAAGAAAGAAAACAAGATGTTGACAGCCATGCACAAACTCAGGGGGAGTGTTCTATCACACATCTTGCAAATTTGCCATCATAAAAAAGGGGGAGTTTGTGAGCAATCGTTTAAGTTTTGTATGATAGCAAATTGTGTGATAAATGCATATATAAATGCATGTTTAGTATGCATGTTACAATTGATACATATCTTTATTAAAATCATAAAAACAATTTTCCTTATGTATGTATCGATCCATGTCTGTGTTGCATCGACACATTCCTCTGTTAAAATCACAAAAACGTGTTTGCTTCAGTATGGATCGATCCATACGAGTTTTGCATCGATACATGCTTCCTTGTTGTTAAGCCATGTATCGATTCATACGAAGTTTGCATCGATACATGTTTCTTTGATGGTTTTGAAAATTATGCTATGTATCGATCCATTCGTATTATGTATCGATGCATGATTGAATTTACTTTCTGAAATTAAACAAAGTTACAGTATGCATCGATGCATATATCTGTGTGTCGACTCATGTATGTTATACAACTACCATGTATCGACTCATACGAGTTTCGTATCGATACATAAAGCTGTTTCTTTTTCTAACCGTTTCTGTTTCACATATAAGAAGGTTTTGACAGTTCAGTTGAGGGTAGGAATTCGTTAGTGTGAAAATTGTGTAATCACAGCAAAAGCAAGTTTGGTGAGCATCAATTTTGGTGAGCAGTTTTAGAGACCTGAAAGATACTTTATCTTCATCATCTTCTCAATCACTTTAATTCAAGAACATCAACACATAATCATTCTTGTTCATCGGATTAAAGGATCATCGAGATAACGTTCAGTGGTACGATCAAGGATCTAGCTGAGTTGAAGATTCAAAGGGGGTTTCGAGGAAAATCCATCTGGTTTGTCCTTCAAGAACTGGTGTGTTCTTGAGGGTTTGTTAGTCACGTTTGCAGAACATATTCAGCCGCAGCGTAGGGTTTGGAAATTTGGTAATTTTACAAACAGGTCGTGGAACCGGTGAATTGTTTGTAATTCTTGCAGGGGAAATTCTTGATTAAGCTTAGATCAAGTAAAGGTTCATACAAGAGAAAGATCTTGGGGTTTAGATTTCTGACTTTGTATTGTAACCTTGTAAACAACGAATTCAGCATTATTGATATAACAGATCTCAATTTCAGTTTGAAATTGAGAGGGAGACGTACCCACACGTGAGGACGAAAGTGGGGAACTTCCTTACCAAATCTCTGCGTATTGTATTCTGTCCTTATCTCTCTTTACGTTTTCAACAATTTTGTGATTCATTTGGTGTATTGTGTCTTAACGTTTTATGATACAATAGTGGTAAGAAAACTTTTATCAAATCACCATTATTGTTAATCATTGAACACTCACACGCCAAGTGTTTGACAAAATTGTCAGCTGAGTTTTTGTTCATTGGAAATAGTATTTGTATGATAAGTGCATTTGATTCGATCCTAATCTGGTGTTAATAAATCTTTGTCATCTTAATATAAATCCAGCATTAATTCGTGTGTCCGGTTTTCTAGTAGCTGGTCCAGAATAGACGGAAGTCGATTCGGGATCGTATTTTTCCGCTAACTTTCAAAAACTCTGATAAGTATTTTTAAATCCTTGATTTTCAAGGAGGTGATCTATTCACCCCCCCTCTCGATCACTAGCCACACCGTCTAACACCAAGACCTCAAGAGAGGATTTGAGGGTCTCCAATATACCACATGGATCCATTTACACCAATGGATTGATCCAAGAAGTTTGAGCAACAAGTCTCAATTTCATCTGAACCACAGTTAGGGTTTCGCGGAAAAAGTCAACTATAACTTTGACTTTTGACCAGGACATGCTCCAAAGCCCTAAGACATGATTCAATACACCCTATAACACCCATGGAACATGTCCATCAAGTTTGATTTAGGTCAAGGGCATGATTTCCTAAAGGATTGCACAGTTTGGAATTCATCTGACAAAAAGTCAACTGTGCACAAAAGTCAACTTTGACTTTTTGAGATTTTTCACAAAAATGTATTTTTAACCCTAAAATGATGTTTATGTATGATTTGAATCATCATTCATCAAGAAAAATCAAAGAAAGTGGGATAACTTGTAAAAGGGGTAACCATAAAAACTTATAAAATTTTCTAAGTTATGGAACAAAGTGGCAAGGGTACCAACTTTGGAGGATCATAACTCCTAAACCACAAAGCCATTTTTCCCCATCCAAAGCTTGATTTGTAGCCCTCATGGCCCTCTACAAAAACTTCAACTGAACCTAATTCCAATTCATTAGGGATTTTGAGTTATGGAGTGATCAAAGTGGCTGAAAAGTGAAAATGTCACTTTTTCCAACACTTAGTGAAATTTTCACTAAGTCAGAATCTGCCTTCACTTTTTTCCAAATGTAGGGACATTTTTCACTTGGATCCAAAAAGTATCAAAACCAAATATGATCAAACAATTATTGTATCATATAAGGGCTTTCCAAAACGGCCAAGAACATCACCAAATTCAATTTGAGCTATGAGATATGGTAGTGGCAAGATTCCTTGCTGAAATCTGCCAAGGCAAGGCAAATTTTTGCACTTTTGGTCGATTTTCCAAAATCAGCCAATTCCAAGCCTTGTCATCATCTTGGACACATCTGAGGATTGAATCTAAAGGGGACAATCACTGAGCCAAGCCTTCAAAGTCCTTGGAACAAGAAATAGCATGCTAAACCTAGAATTGCCTAAAATAGGGACAAGACTCCAATTTTGGATTGGAGCATTCAATGAAAGCACCAAGGTGGCATGGACTGAGCTATTAGCAACTGAATTCAGTCAAGACTTATCCAAGACCAAGGGAACCAGCAGCCTGTGCCCTAACCTCTAGTCAATGGCTAGAGGAGACTTGGATTTTCATTTGCCAATATTGGCCAAACCTACTCAGCAGTTGCCATTCACTATTCCTTGCAAAGCAAACTTGCTCTACTATAAATAGAGCTCAATTGTGATCAGTTTGAGTACACCAAAGCCATCAAACAGATGCTTTCCTCAAAATCCCTCTCTTTAGGCAAAAATGCCTTCTCTAGCAAGGCAACTTTGAGTTTTTGAGTTTGAGAGCATTGTCAAGCAATCCAATCACACACACACCTCATATATATCATATGTAAGCTGTGCAAACTATCACAAGTGACCTGTAATCACAAAATCACAAAGTCACTTCTCAAAACCTCAAAATAGCACTTTTTTGCATTTTTCAAGCCATATCTTGATTCAGTCACTTTCCAAACCAAATAAAACCTCAAACACACTCCAAATATCATCCTTGAACTGTCCCAAATAGTTCCCACCATCTGGAACACCATTTGAGGGAGTTGCTATTTTGGTCACTCTTAACCCCTTTTGCAAGAAAGGGCCAGTTTGTGTTTTTGCAGGTACCAGCTGATTCCAATCATCCTAAAAGCTTCTAAGGGATCATTTGAGTGTGTCTAAAACATCAAATCATTTCTGGAACAAGAAGTTTGATAGATTGCCCAAAAACTCCAAAATCTCAAAAAAGAGGTAAGCATCACAACTTGGAATTTTTGAATCATGCATTGCTTTGAAGTCCATTGAGCATATACATCTCATACATGTTGTATATGTTGTGTTTGAGCTAATTCACCATATAATCCATGCCTGTACCAAGTTGTAGCATAGAAAATGCAATTTTAGGTCATTTTCAAAACCACTATCGGATTTTGAGGAGGGAGTGTGATCTGAAAAAAATACCACCACCATTGGATTCCTTGTGAAATTCTGGTCCAGATGCATATAAACTTTGTATCAAACCATGGAGAAATGAGAAAGTTATGACCTTCACGTTTCTGAGCAAAAATTTGCCTTGCCTTTCCTTGGGCCAGACCTAAAACCAAGGCATGACTTGTATATTTGTGTTTTCACTCCAAACAATAGATGTATCACCACCCCAGTGGTAAGGCGCGTGCCTTGTAACCTTGAGGTCGTGGGTTCAAACCCCACCCATGCCATTTTGTGTTTTTTTTTCACATTTTTGCTATATTTTTCAATATTTTCATGTTTTGTTAATTAATTGGTTATTTATATGAAACCCCCCTGCCATATGAGCGAATTTTGCTTTCCCCCCTCCATGCCTTTTGGCAACGGTTTTTTCAAAAAAAGCGTTGCCTAAACCTGCCTATGGCAACGGTGGGGGGATAAAACGAAACACGCTCATATGGCAGGGGGGTTTCATATAAATAACCCGAAAATTAATAACTCCTCCAATTTTATTTTTTTTGGTTGGTTCTTTTTTTAATAATTCACAAAAATGTTAAAATATTTTATTTTCCCAAAAAATCCCAAAAATATTATTTATTTCATATAATTGATATTTTTGCAAAGAATTAATATTTTAATTGTTTTTGGCATTTTAAATATTTTTTCCATCTTGATTTTGCAACTTTTAATGGTTTCTAATCATTTTGTAGGGCAAAACTTGATTTATGAAGCATTAATCCAAGATCACAATTTGTTTTCCACATGTTAAAACAATTTTGATAATTTTAATTGAATTTTTATTCAATTAAAATACATTTTGAAAACAAATTAGGATTTTTGATTAATTCAACCCTCATAAATCATTTTCAAACTCTTGGGCCTCTTGAGAGAGTGTAAGACCCAAAACCCCCTTGTACATAAAACTTTGTGGGCCTCACTTATTGTATAAGTCCCTCTGTACAAGTAAACGGCGCGGCCGTCGTCCGTTTAAAGCATTTGGGCCTCTCCTCGAGCTATAAGACCCATTAAAAACTCTTGGGCCTTTACTAGAGTGTAAGACCCAATCCCCTTTTAACCAAAATAATTTTTGGCCTCACTTATTGTATAAGTCCCTCCGTGTTAAAAGAAAACCTCGGCGCGATCGCCATTTCAAACGAAAAGTCATCTGGGCCTACCCTCGTGTTATAAGCCCCACTCTTTTTCTTTAAAACTTTTTGGGCCTCTTGAGAGAGTGTAAGACCCATCCCTTTGTACAGAAAACCTTTTTGGGCCACAGTCACTTGTATAAGTCCCCCTGTACAAATTCAACAGTGCAATCATTGATAAAACCCTGGGCCTCTCCTTAAGCTGTAAGCCCCAAATCTTTCTTTTTCAAAGCACTTTCTCCTTTAATTTTGAATATACTGTTGTTTTCAATCTTTCTTTGTTGAACAACTAACCAAACAACATGAAAGCTCTACAACCGAGTAAGTGTTTATACGCTTTCATTTACCGCTTTCATATACATATACTGTATTGTGGGGCTGTTTCGCTGTAAGTCTTCTTTCATAAACTCATATCAATTGTGTAATAATAGTATATATATATTTAGAGTTTCCCCGGTAACTACGTCTAGAACTAAGTAAAGCCGTTTCGATTACTTATAGAAATAGACAAGCTAGATCCCCAATAGGAGCACCAGATACAGTCTTCTCTTCGGCTGTCCTCTTTAGGAATTGTAAAGAGACTCTACCTCCCCAGAGATGAATGTATTCTCCATGAATGGCATCTCTTGGGTTTCTTCCAAATTCTCGAACTTTCCTGGCTTGATCTATTCCTTGTGAATAGCCTGTCTTGAATTTCTCGGGGTTTGGGGACCCGCAGGCTTCTTAAAAGCATCGACCTCCTCTTGGACATTGTACAAGGACCCACAGGCTTCCTAAAAGCAACCCACCTTCTCTTGGGCTTAGTAAAAGGACCCGTTGGCTTCTTAGAAGTATTCCCAGCCTCCTCTTAGGCTTCGTATAATGATTCTTCCTCCGGGAATGATAGTCTCCTCTTGGGCTTCATACAAGGACCTCTCGGCTTCTTAAAAGTTTTCAGCCTCCTCTTGGGCTTCGTACAAATTATCCCGACGACCTCCTAGAGGTATAGGAACAGATATTAGTCATCTTCGTAGAACAGTCTTTCGAAGAGTCTAGACCCTACTACTGTTCCTCAGAGCATAGTACAAAAGATAAAACTCTAGACTTGGACAGTCTAATCTCCTTGAGTCTCAAAGACATTCTCAAGCTCCCGTTCGAAGATGGGAAGAAAACCTGTAGACTCGGATAATCTCAATACCCTTTGGATTTCCCTTTTCCTTAAAGAACAGGAAATAACCCCGATCATCTGATCAAATCCCTGAGTGCAAACATTACTCATATTAGAACTGATTTTCTCTTTAAATCAGTATATTGGATCTGTTACTCAACTGAAACAGTTACAATAGCCTCCTCTTGGGCTTTGTACAATGATTCTCCCCAGCGGAGCAAACAAATTTTAGCCTCCATCTCAGGCTTTGTACGAGATACAAAAGGTTCTTATTGAGCCAAATAAATTTTAGCCTCAATCTCGGGCTTTGTACGAGATACAAAAAGACTCTCTTGTTGAGTCAAACAACTTTTAGCTTCCCTCTTGGGCTTCGTACAAGACACATACAAAAAGACTCCCTCGTCGAGTCAAACCCTTTTAGCCTCTCTCTCGGGCTTCGTACGAGACACATAAAAGCACCCTCTTTTTGGGCCAATAGCCTCCTCTTAGGCTTTGTATAGGTAAACCCCGGTTGAGTCAATCAACCTTTTAGCATCAAAGCTGTGCCTCGTTCACAGTACACAAGCATCAACAACTCTTTTACCTTCATCTAATTGCTGTAAGCGGCAAGCCTCTGGATCATCTACATCCATGCCACTGTCCCTCTTTTAGCATAAAAAATTCCTAAGGAAAGATGGCATTGCTCTACACTTAGTTAAAGTCTTCTCCTTCAGGTTGAAAACCTCCTATAAAGGAAATTATGGCATTGCTGGATTCACATATCCCAGTTAAAGTAATTCTCCTTTATAACCAGTCACTAAACAGTTGTGACAAACAGACCCCTTTAGAGATGACAAATTCTCTCTAAAGTCAACACCTTGTCAGCTTCATATCTTGGGCTTTGAACAAGATATAAATAGACTCTTCAGCTTCACATCTTGGGCTTTGAACAAGATACAAACCACCTTTAGCTTCACGTCTTGGGCTTTGAACAAGACACCAAAACACCATTTCCTCCCATAGAATAGGAGGAACTACGATCGCTCTGATTTCCCTGTTTCGGTAAACGGGAATACGTAGGCATAAGATTGAAAGAAAAATCTTAGCGAGCACACTAAAACAAAAATCCCATACCTTCACAAGTCAATCGAAAAGCATCAGTCCTTACATCCTAACCAATAGCATAATCCTGTCATACTGTGTTCTTAGTAAAATAGGTAGAGAGAGGCCCCGCCCCCACATCGCATATGTAACCTAATAGACCGCTGTTCAACCTCGGTATGCAAGCAGGGTTAGTTGGAGACATCTATTTCCCTTCCTTCATCAGCTTTAATAGGATAAAAAATGAATCGACCTGTAGTAACCCCAAAAGAGAGACATTGCTTAAGAACCACGTCCAAAATCGCTCGCTACACTTATCACACATGACTGGTATGAAAGATTGGTTTGTCAACATAAAACCCTCAATGAATAGCATGGTGAAATTTGAAAAATGACAATACTCTAGCAGCTGAAGATATTGGTGATGTTCTGATTACGAGGAAAGATGGCAAGAGGTTAGTAATTTCCAATGTATTGTATATACAAGGCATGAAAAGTAATTTTCTCAGCGTATGGCAACTGGTCGAAAAGAACTACAAAGTGTCGATTGAAGACAAGATGATGAGAGTTCTTGACTCAGATGGAAGGTTAATCTTGAAGGCTCCCATGTCTCAAAATAGAACCTTCAAGATTGAACATAACGTAATAGAGCACAAATGCTTTAGACCTACAGCTAACAGGGATGGATGGATATGACACTATAGACTTAGCCATCTCAACTTCAAAGATATCAAAGATTTGAAAAGAAGACATATGGTTTTAGGGTTACTAAAAATCAACATTCCAAATGCAGTGTGTGAAGAATGTGTGCAGGTAAAGCAGCATAAGAACAACTTCAGCAAGGATGTAGGAAGCAAGTTGAAGCCAATTCTTAAAGTTATATACTCTGATTTAGGGGGTCATATCTAGGTGGGTTCGATTGGAGGTAACATATACTTTATCACTTTCATAGATGATTTCAGTCGAAAACTGCGGACTTACTTGATCAAGAAGAAACGTGAAGTGATCGAAGTATTTTCCAAGTTTAAATCTATGGTCATAAGACAAAGCGGTCGAAAGCTCAAGATTTTAAGGACTGATGGTGGTAAAGAATTTGTGTCGAAAGACTTCAACACATTATGTGAGAAAGAAGGGATTGTGCATGAGGTGGTATCACTCTACACTCCACAGTAGAATGAAACTGCAGAAAGGAATAATAGAACCATCATAAATATGGTGATAAATATGTTAAAAGGCAAACATCTACCTAAGGAATTATAGGGAGAAGCTGTGTCGACTGCAACATACATATTGAACAAATGTCCTAAGAAAAAGTTATAAGGAATCACGCTATAAGAATGTTGGTCTGGTGTCAAGCCAAGCTTGAGTCATCTGAAAGTACTTGGATCTATAGCACATAGACATGTGCCAGATCAGTTGAGAAGAAAACTTAATGACAAGTTGAGTCAAATGATCTTAATAGGATATTATTCGATTAGAGGATACACTACTACAAAATGCACAAACAACAACGCCCAAGTCACCACGGTTCTTCCAAAAACCGTGGTGATATCTCTAAACTCAGGCGCTAACTTTATATTATATTTTTTAATTAAAAATTTATAGGGTATAATAACGGTTGTAAGTAAAATCGATATGATAGAATCAATCTTTCATGGGTTCGAACCTCAGTTGTGGCAAAAATGTTTTTCATTTAAGGTTAAGGCGCTCCTTTCATTTTTATTTATTTTTAAATAAGAGATATCACTACGGATATTATGAATAACCGTCGTGATATAGTTTACTATTATTTTAAAATATAAAATATAATTACAGTTGTAGTTTTAAACCGTAACAAAAAGTGATACATTTTAATATATAAACGAAACTATCTGTTGCCCAGTTCATAACTGTCGTTTCTCTCTACAGAAAACCCTAACACAACCCTCTCCTATCATGAATCTTAACCAATACTGTTACAACAGAATGGAGAAAAGAAGCTTAAAGGATATCTGACGAGAGCAACGTCCGGCGCAAACTCCTATGGCGACGAAGATGGTATGTTCTCATGCTCTCATCTTTCTAGGATTATTGTTTTAGGGTTTGGTTTTAGGATGCTGTGGAAAACATTATGTTATTGACGTTTTAGGGTTAAGTTTGATTTTTGTTGTGTTTCCTTGTAGATACATGGTGATGATGGTGGTAGCAAGCGTATGGTGGTAGCAAACGTATACTATGGTGAAGTTTCATATGATTTTTGTTGCCATGAAGAAAAATATAAGAAGTATGAAGTTATTGTATAACCTTCATCCACCTTATATTTCTTATTCATGGCTTCACAAACTAGATGAACTTGATATATCTTGATTTGTTACAGTTTCATGATTATTTTCAAAAAGAGGTGCGTTATTGACTTAATGTATCTTGATTTGTTACAGTCCGACTTGGGGTTTCGTTGCTTAAATAATGTATGTTTTTTTTATCGTGTTTCATGTTGTTTTGCTGTATGTTGTTGTTGTTGACAAATGTTCTCAAAACAAGAACAAAACATTGCTAGTTCACAAGATAGAGGCTTCTTGTGACTTAGCAATGTTTTGTTCTTTAAATTCTTAACAGGTTGACAAGTTTAGTTTATTATATACTATGTATATTGTTTGTTTCACTTACCTTTTAATGAAAATGCAATCATTTATATTGACATAGAAACTTATATTCTGAAAATTAAGATGTATTTGAAAACCAACCTATATCAATCAATATTTTTCGAATCGCATCCGTTTCATTCAAGACATTTTATGTTCCTTAACACATAATATATGGTTTAGTGCTCTGTTTGCTTTAATTCATCGATATAATTTACACTCGCGTTGATAAGCGACGATGATGAGGTAAACTATAAAAAAAGATATCGATGAATTGAAGGAATCAGACCATTGAATCGTATATTATGTGTTAAAGAACGTAAAATGTGCTGAATGAGATGAATTCAATTCGAAAAAAATTGATGTGTTAAAGTTGGTTTTCAAGAATAGTTTAATTTTCAGATTATATATTTCTTTGACAATTTGAATGGTTGTATTTCTTTAAATAGGTGTATGGTAAACCAAACAATATACATTTTTATATAATAAACTATGTATACTTTCCACGACGGTTGTCGAGGTTAACCGTCATCTAATTAATTAATTATGTTATCTATCACAACGGTTGTTAAGCATAACCGTTGTGATATAACACGCGCTTTCAAGAATACCACAACGGTTCCAGGGCCGTGATTATAAGTAGTGCATTTACCACAACACTCTACATAACAACGCCTTGATCCACGTTATTATATATATTTTTCAACCGTTGTTAAAGGGGTTTTACGTAGTAGTGATACAAGTTATTCGACCCAGTGAACAAGCAAGTAGTGATCAGTTCACAAGTAGTGATCAGCAGGGACGTGATCATAGATGAGCTTGAGGAATGGGATTGGATTGAAAATGTAAAGAAGGATTAAGTGAGAATATTATGTGAAAAACCGACAAGCGAAATCGAAAGAGAAGTTTGACAAGAAGAAGTCAGAGGTCAAGCTAGCACAAGCAGAACTCAAAGAACAACATGCCTGCAAGGTTACAAGAATGTGTGATTACATCCGATGATGTGGTTGATGATGAAGGGGAGCTGATACACTATGCTTTCTATGCAGACATCGAACCAGTCAATGCAGCTGAGGCATTGAAGGATTCGAAGTGGGTGAAAGCAATGAATGAGGAACTGAAGTCCATCGAAGTCAACAACACTTGGTCACTTGTAGAATTTCCTCAAGACAAGAAGGAAATCGATGTGAAGTGGTATACAAGGTGAATTTGAATCCCAAAGGAGAAGTAACTCGACACAAGGCGAGACTTGTGTCCAAAGGATTTCTTCAGAAAGAAGGAATCGACTTCGACGAAGTTTTCGTACTTGTCGCTAGGATCGAAACAATCAGGTTGGTTGTTGGTCTATAAAAAAATGAACAACTAGCACATATATTAGATGGATGTGAAATTTTCATTCCAAAGGGGTCTGTGAGCATGAATGGGGTGTTAAGATTGATTATTGGGTCCAATGGTTTAGCCCGACGAAACAAAAAAAAATCATAAAACAAACACAAGTGCGTCATCTGATCTTCAATCAGTGGTCTAGACTTAATCATAAGTGAAGCAAAAATATGCGTTAGTTGAAGAGAATACAAGATCTAATGGTCCACAAGAGAGAAAGTATGATGGTATGGTTGGGACTCCAATACAACAGTCCTTGAATTAACAATGAAGTCAAAAAATCCAGTGGCCTCAGATGAGCCACATGGCCCAATCAGGAGAGCAAAATGAGAGAGTATTTAAGCAGGGTCTCTACTAAAAACTCTCATTTGTGAGAGAAATTTCTCTATTCACTCTAATCTCCCTCCCTCCCTCTCTCTCTCTCTCACACACACACACACTTTCTCATTTTCTCACTCTCTCTTTCTACTCCCTAACACCAAACCCCTTTTCTTCTTTTCATTTTTGGATGAAACAATCCCTTTTAACCCGAAACTTGATTAACATGCTCAAGAACATATGGATGAGAACCCAATCCAGATTTCACAATAAAAAACTCTCAAATCCAAAAATTATAAATACAAATCCTAGCTACTTTCCTCCCCTAAACATGAATCCGCGGTGAAAAACAACAAATCACACACTAATCTCATGAAATTGAGACCTCAAAATCTAAACCCTAATCATACAAAAATAAATCAATCTAGCTAAATTACAAGCACACAACAACAATTAACCATGGGGAAAAGGCATTCAAGCATACATCAACATAAAGCAAATATAGAAATACAAAAACAATCTATGGAAGTACCGAAATCAGTTCCAGCTATTAGGTTGAAAACTCTAGGTGACATGACTCTTTCTTTTATACTTCCTTGCCTTATCTTCTTCTTCTTCTTCCACTCTCATTTTTTTCTACTCTCTCTGAATTTCTTTGCGTGTTGTTTGGTGTTGATGCTAGGATGAAGGCTTAAGGTCAAGCTTGATTAGAGTTTCAATATGAAACTCTAATGGTTGTGGAAATGATCTTTAGGTGAAAGTTCTTAGGGTTAGATATTGCCACAGATTTATGCTTTCAAAACGGGTTTTCAAGTGATATTGGTGGCTTAGAAGGTGTAAAGTTCTTGGATGTTGAGTGAATAAATTGCTCAAGATTTATAGTATCAAAATAGGTTAATCAAGTGTGTGAAATGTTTTAAGTGTGAAGGAAATAAGAGATATTTTGGTGAAAAATGTGTGAGAATCGAGTGAATTTATCATTATAATCATGTGAGTCGGGGGAGTGAGAATTTGTTGTGATTATTGTTGAAAAACATATAAGGTTCTGAAAGTTGTTTATCGTCTCCACAGGGATTCTAGTGATATCACTTGCCATTCTATAGTTCAAAGAGTTTTAAGTAGGGTTTTCAAAAGCTCTTTGTTTGGTATCATAAGTTGTCACAAGTTTTAGTAGCAAAGAGTAAATTCTAGAAAGAAGTTTGGTTAATAAGACATATAAAGAATAGATTTCATCAACCTAACTTGCATATATTCTCTTAATCAAGTACATAAACTTGTTTTCGATTAATATAATCACGTACCCTCTTAATACCATTTATGTCTAAAACGGTTTCGTGAGTATTATTGTATCTATCACTAGATGATGTCTCATGCTAACAATCAATACAATAATATTTAAGATTGATACAAAGCAAATATCAACTCACAAATCTATGTCTAGAGTTTGTTCATTGATAGATGAATATCTTAGATCAAGTTTTGCAAAATCTATGTCTAGAGTGATTCAAAACAAATGTATATCATAAAGAACAAAGATATTCACCATATATTAATTATCAACTTGTTCATATACAAAAGATTAAAGAAAATACATACAAGATCGTGGAAGACTACATCTACCATTGATACAAAGGATTTAGCTACCTATCACCATGGTAGTTGCTTCACAAGGAATGATAGAAAATGAATGTACATCCACGATGAAGAATCGATAATGTATGCGAATCCAGCTTCTATTTGATAAAAATCACTTTTTGATGAAGAAATGAAGAACTTAGGGTTTTTGTGTCAAAGGAAATATTTTCTCTCCAAGAGTTTCTAATAATGTGAAATAATGAATCCCAATAAAGCATATAAAGTACAAAACTATCTTTCACTTTCCGCACTAGCTCACACAGCGAGCTCCATTTTTAGGCACTTCAAGTGCCTCTAAACAGTCAAACTGCCCTAGAGAAATATCTGAGCTCGTACTGCGAGCTAACTCGCCCAGTCCCCGCACTGCATCCACTGAGGCCAAAAGCTACTGCCATAATTTTTTCCAGCTTGCTTTCAATTCATGCTTGTGCTCGCATTACGAGCTCGCCTTTCTTTCGTTGGCAGCTCGCACAACGAGTCCTAGGATCAACATCTTTTCTTTGAATTTCTTGTCTATTCTTTTTATGTCTTTTTTTTTTTACTATGATCAAGCTTAATTCCAACACAATAACACACAAATTAAGAAATTCAAAGGTAATTGCAATTATCTTGAGGATTCACACAATTTCATGAATTAACTCAATTGAAACACAATCAAAGAGTTGAAAAATGTCAAGAAAGATGATCAAAATTATGTCATATTTGACATTCAATAATTATATGAGTTGTAATAGATAAGAATGAGTAATCTGTGTGGGAGTTTTGCAGTCTGATTTTGTGGGATGGGTAGAGCAAAACGTGTTCGGGTTATATGTTGTGTGTATGCTATAATCAAGGTTGTCAAGATCAAGATCTTATTTAAGATCGGGGGCATAATAAAATCGTAAAACATAAGATCGTAACTAAGATTGGAAGATCTTACTCAATTATTTTTGTGAGATAGAGAGAGGATAATATGATTGTAAAACATAAGATTGCAACAAAAATCGGAAGATGTTACTAAAATGAAAAAATTAAACTAAATATTTGAAGTTTTTTTACATGATATTTTGATAGGCAAGTGTATTGGTGGGAAAATGACCACCGTCGAACTGTAATTGCTGCGTCTCAGCATCTTGTCAACCTTCTCAGCTTGTAATGGCGGTGGCCGGAAAATGGCAAGTGTGGCCGGAAAAAGAGTGATCGTGCCGGAACTGGCCAAGATCGCTCAAAATCAATGGTTTTACAATTTTTTTCATAATTTGACTATAACACGCGATTCTACTTAGGATCGGGATCGTTAGGGGTGGGGGAAATCGCAAAATCGTAAGATTTTAAGATCTAGATCGAGATCTTGACAATCATGGCTATAACATTACCACGGGCCACGGCTATGGAAATGAATGACCATGATATGGATTAATACAATTCCACTAATTTCAAATTCCGATTTTGCACCCCTCGTGTTCAATGAAGATGTATTGGTAATGCGTCGGATGAAAATGTGTTTTTTGAATTCAATTTTGTTTTCTTTCACAATGTAATCTAATTGAGTGATGTGTGATGATGAACATAAAGTCGAATGATGATTCAAATTGGTTTATTTTTATGAGCATGGATGTATGATTGGATTATCATGAATGAGAACTAGAATTTCATCCATTTAATTTTATTCCTATTGTTTCGAATTGAGTATGGTAAAGATTTGAGAAAGAAGAAATTCAAATTTTTCTTATGCTCATTCACTTTCCATTCACTTTTGTTAACTTTTGTAAATTAAGCAAAAAAGGATAAAAATTATACGATGGAATTGAATGATGAATGACTTATGATAAAGAATGAACTTCAACTTGTTTTTGTTTAGATTTTAAATGAATATGATGCTATTATGATGTGTAACAAATGGGATTCAAATTTGGTCATGAAATGGTGATGTATGCATATGATTCATAATTTATCTTATTCAAATTGGATGTGATGAATATGATAAATGATATGATAATGGATGAAATAAAATAAAATAGGTAAAATGGTCTTCAAAATTAATTGTTGACTTTTAGTTATTTGATATTGACTTTGATCCATATTGTATGAGGATGTGATGCGATGACATATGATTATGAGAAATGATTTTGTGAATGAAGCTATGATATAGGGACCTCTCATTCTAGTATCAGATGAAATGCAAGTACCCAAAGCCAAATGATATACAAAGGAGTAGAGATAAAATTGGGGTGTGACACGAGCTTCAAACTAGATATGAGTTGGAGAAAAAAGCGTTATTTCAGGACCACATTCTCTTGTTTGTTCGTTGTGCTTCGATGCTGATGAATCCCACTTCCATCTTTGTTTTGCTTGTTCAGGTTGCTTCACAGGTATGGAATTATGTTTTGGATTGGATTTTGCCTTCAATTTTTTTTTATGATAATGGTATAATGGACCCTTTATTCGTTTTTTAATCCGGCTTTACGAGGTAAAACTAAAAAGAAATTTATAATCCTTATTTAGTTAGTAGTTGTTAGAGCCATCTGATTGATTAGAAACAATACTTTGTTTTACTGAGGTATGAAAGAATCTCGTGATATTGTTTTAGTTGTGAAATTGTTGTCTTAGGACTGATGTGGGACTAAATTTAAGGCATCCTCTCTTTTTCCAAAGAAGATTGGATGGCAAACTCTATCATATATGAGATAATTCTCTTTTTTTTTCTTGTATTTGGGTTGAGTAGCTTTTGTACTCTTGTTCAATATATTATTGCTTTTAAAAAAAATGAATAAAGTTAGAAACGAGTACTATTTTTTAAAAAAATGTATGAAGTTAGCAACTAGTACTACTTTTACGCACACAATCATATATAAAGCTAAATACCTCAATATGGCAGAGATTTGAATATCTAATATATGTAATAAGAGATCTGAACCTGAAAAGATGATCTGTAGTTGGATATTTTTTAATAAAAGTTATACCATAATCATTTCTTTTAGAACAGTTGATTAAGAAAGCCATTACACAAGTGGAAAAATGCGTACAAGAATGAATCTCTAATAACTTTTTCCAACACTATAAAATGACCTTACACATTGCTTTCTAGCTACAATCAATCAATCAAGTTAACAAACAATGACAAATTTGAAGCCTCTCTCTCTTTTCTTTTTCCTCCAAGCTACTTTTCTCATAATTTCAACACCAACAACTTACTCTAGAAGCACTTTCCCATTAAGAGATGAAAAACTATCACTTATAGAAAACACTTGCAAAAAAACACCAAACTACAACATTTGCTTCCAATCTCTCAAAGAAAATTCTGGTAGTTCTGTAGCTGATATCACAGGACTAGCTCAAATAATGGTGAAAGTGATGAAAGCAAAAGCAAATGATGGGTTGAATAAGATCCATCAGCTACAAAGGGTGAGAAATATTGGAGCTAGAAAAGCTTTGAGTTCTTGTGGTGACAAATATAGAGCAATTTTGGTGGCTGATGTGCCTCAAGCTATTGAAGCATTGGAGAAAGGAGATCCAAAATTTGCAGAAGATGGTGCGAATGATGCTGCTAATGAAGCACGTTACTGTGAGAGTGAGTTTAATGGGAAATCACCACTTACTAAACAGAACAATGATATGCATGATGTTTCACTTGTTACTGCTGCTATGGTTAGACAATTACTTTAAGAGTTTAAGTTACTCATATGATTATGATCAATAAGTTAATTGTTATATGTTATGTCTATTGATATTAATTAGTAGTTTTAACTATGTAAGTGTTTTCTAATCTAATAAAGTTACAATATCTTCAATGGAGAGATTCTGTTATAAGCTTTGGTATCAAATATGTATCTCTAGTGGAGGCTCATTTAAAGGAGTATATTGTCTCTCTTTCTTCAATGATTTAGTAAATAAATTAGTGTTTATGTGGAATAGATAATTTAGTATTGAAATAACTATATATTTATTTTGATTTAAATGTATTTCTATATCATTTTAGTTTTATAATTTTGGGTTTTTTAAATATTTTTTATCTTTCATCATTAATGATGCTATGACATTGATTATTCCTCTAAACTTCTCTAATGCTTCGTTACTACGAAGAAGTTTTTAGATCATGTTGCTGTTGAAGTTGGAAAGCTTAAATTTGCAAAAGAAATATAGTTTCTCACTTTAAGATTTTTATGTGATTTTTGACATCAAAAATGCTATGGATAAAAGAATAAAATAGAAGACTATAAACTAATTTTGATTAAAATAAGAAAACAGGGAGTGGTCACAAACAGTGATGATGTATCCCTTATGGGAATAAGATATGGTTGATAGTTTGATTCTCAAGATGGCTCATTCCAAGTTTGTTAATCAATTTAGGCCTATTTGTTTATGCAATACCATTTACAAGGTGGTGAGCAAGGTGATTGTTGAACGTTGAAAGGATTGCATTCCTTTGGTTGTGTCTCCTTTCCAAATCAGGTTTGTACGGGGAGGAATATTCATGAGAATATTGTGGTGTAGAATATAGTACACTATATGAATACAATGTCAGGTAAGAAATGTTTTTTTGTTAGAATAATATAAGCAAGTGTGAGTAAGTGGGGAAATAGTCCCACATTGGATAGAAATGTGGTGACTAGAGTATTTATAAGTGAGAGACCCCACTCACCTATCACCTTAAGGTTTTAGGTGGACAAGTGTTGTGTCTCTCACAAAGTTGTCTAGTCCCACACTATATATTTTCAACCGTGGTGAATGCATAATAACAAATATCATGTTTTTGGGAGACTTTATTTCCGCTAGCATCCTCCAAATTATGGATACGTCACTACTATAAAGAGGGTCTTTCACCACGAATCATAGTAAGATAGGGTGTGGCAGTAAATATACTATTTTCCACCACGGACGTGTGACTGTGGTGCAAAACTAGGAAGCGCGCTACACATCATCACGATCATTAAACAATTGTGGTGTAATATATATATATATATATATATATATATATAGGTCATGGGTCAATTCCCAACCATACCCTATTATATAATATTTGGCATGCTACTTTTCACCAAGGTTGATTGGTTCAACCGTGGTGAAATACTTTGTTTTTTTTTTTAAATATTTTTTTAATATTTCATATATGTCCCATTTTTAAGTACCTTTACTTTATACCATATTTGCTACCATAATAAAATATGAACCTGCAAATGCACAAAATTTTCTAACCAAAAAATGGCTTATATTGCTTATATGTATACATTATATGTAAGCACTAAAATACGGCTTCAATATATTACCAAACTGTTAAACAACCCTAAATATTATTTACATTATTGTTCTCTGTGATTGGCTGTATTAGTTAAAATAATATATGTACAAAATGTATTTTATCTAGAGGCAACATATGGAACAAAATGTTTTAGAATATGGTCTTAGTCTGTTAGCTAGATTTCATGAAGAAATCTGAGTATGATTATGTTTGTTTCTAAGAAGATATGTTCAATCGAAGGTTGTGCCAAAGTGCTTAAGAAAAAGATTTGGTTCAAACAAATTTGGTAAGAAAGATGTTTAGCACATGTTGTGTGACATATTGGTGTAAGGACTTGGTGTTAATTTCTTCAGAAGATGAAGAAGTTTGCTTTTGAGAGAAAGTTTGTTTTGTTAATCCAAATCAATTTTGAAAAGACTTGGATTTGATTCAATCAAAGAAGATTTGGTTGGATTTTCTTTGAAGGAAGAATTGATTTTGATTTAATCCATGATTTAATCTACAAAGAAGATTTACAAGAAGAAAGTTAATTTGGATGTTCTGGTGCAACATGTGAAACACGATGTTCCAGCATGTGTGCAGTACAACGTTTGTCCTCTGTCAGAAGGCCATGTTAGATGATGTTAGCAGCGAAATTTCTTATTGATTTCAATTAGATTTGTTGTTGTATTTTAGCAGTTCATTTATTTGATTTGTTTATTAAATATTGGCTGAGATCAATTTTATTTAAATGAAGATTTAAATTTGAAATTGAATAAAAAATAAATCATATATTTTGGAGGATTTTGTGGAACAAATTAAAACCAAATCCTCTATAATTCTGGACGAAATCAGAGTTGCTAATGCCCATTGGAAAAATCCCAGAAGAAGCATTGTTATATAAGGAGACTCAAACCTAGTGTTTGAGGTGTGCACATTTTGAAGACTCATTGTTTTAGGGTTTCTATTTTTGGATCTTTGTTTAAGTTATTCTTGTGCACCACTATAGCGCCTTCATTCATATCTTAAGGCATAGAGGTTGGTTTCCTAGTTGAGTTGTACAACTTTATTCCAAGATATTAATGTTATTAGCTTGAGAACAAATTGTTTTTGTTTCTTGTATTTCACACTAATGCTCTCATAAAGATTAGTGTTGAACATATATTTGTGTACACCACTATACTTTTTTCAGTAAATTGGAATAGTTGTTGGTTTGTCTTAGTTGAGTTATAAATTCAACAATTAATACAATTGTTATTGAAGTTGATCACTATGGGTTAGTGATTGAGAGAAAGTGACAGGAGTTCTCATATTTAGGGGGAGTCCTAAATAGAAAGTCACTATGATTGGGAAGAGGCATTGAACATCATGGGGTTGGTGTTCCTTTAAGAGAAATTATACTAATTCGAAGTTTTGAATTTCCTTTCTTGGGTAGTCTTCCCCCAGACCTAAGTGTGGTTTCAACGAGCTTTATTGCCAATCTCTTGTGTTATTTTATTGCTTTTCTTCATCATCATCTTGTATAAGATAAACTATTTTGTAATTATGTTCCTTAGGGGACAGATGTTGGACCAGATATTGAGACATCTTGTCCAACTTCATAAACCACAAAGACAGTAAAAAGACAGCAATAAAACAGTATAAAAGGCAGTAAAATAACACAAGAGATTGGTAATCCAGTTCGGTGAAACCACACATACATTTGGGGAAGGGGACACTCTACCCTAGAAAGTAAATTCACTACTTTGAATTAGTACACTTAGTTTTACAAGAACCAACAAACTCTATGTTGTTCAAAGCTTCTTCCTAATCCTAGTGACTATCTATATATGGACTCCTCTTAAATATGAGAACCTACACACTTTCTTTTAAATCACACACCTCGTGATTGGTGTTTATAATTTAATGAACAATGTCTAATGTTATAACTCAACTAAGACAAACCTTTTATGTCAAGTTACTGATACATAAAGGTGTACAATGGTAGATTCCACACTAATCCAGTTATGGCATTAGCTTGGAATACAATAAACAAAGACTCAAACCCTAGAAAATATAACCTAGTTCTTTCGCACCAAAACTCTTGTCAAACAATGAGAAATGAGTCTCCTTATATACCAATGTCTTCTAGGCTTTTTCTCCTTGTGGGTATGCATTTAATTCGTCTAGAAAAAACTGAATCAATTGGATATGATTTGCCCCTCAAATCTCTCCAACAAAAGATACGATTTATTATAATTCAAATTCAAATTTAAATCACATTTAAATTTGATTTTAATAACTCCAGCTATCAACAAATCAATTAAAACAATGCTAAAATAACTGAATTAAATATGATTGAAAACCAATATGAAAATAGGCAACAAACAACATCCAACATGGCTTGTTGTCAATGCTAGATGTTGTACCACACATGCTGGAACATCAGGTTCAGCATGTTGCACCAATACATCCAAAATCACCTCTTCTCGTTGACTTGCAGATCTTCTATTATGGAGAGAATTTTTTTATGGAAAAAATCAAAACAAACTACAGTTTCCATCTTTCTGTTTTTCCCAAAGACAATATGTTGCAACCTACATGTTGGAACATCTTGTTCAATATGTGTCCCTTATGCTTCAGAACCATCTTTAGCAAACTCCATGTTGTTTTGCATAATGCAACCAATCCCAAAAGGACTAACATGTTTTCTCTTGGTATTTTAAAGTAGTTTTTTTCTGATATACAATGTCCTAGACGTAGTGTCTGGCATTTTTCCCTAGAATCTGTTATTTGTTAGAAACCAGTTGTTCACATTGTCCCAGATATCTGGTCCAACATCTGTCCAATTGAGAACAAAATTTCAATTGGCATCAGACCAGGCACCTTATTCAGTTTGGTTGTGTTCTAGGGTTCTTATTTTGTTCAAGATGGAGAATTTCAATAAAGGAGGAGTTGTTCATATATCAAAGATTATTCATCATCCAAAGAATAAAGCCAAAGGAAGTTAGGAAGATTGTGAACACCAAGTAGAATGTAATTCTGGAGAAAATCTCAAGCTTGACAAGATTTTTAGTAAAGTAATGAGAAAACTTGACATGAGATTTTTGAATAGTGTCCTACCAATGTCAACTACATTAGCATAAAGAAAAGGATAGTGAAAGATAAAATCTCAACTATTCCTTCAGGTGCAAAGGAATCCAATGTCTTAATTGCAAAGATTTTGGAGATATTCAAGTTGAATGCTCAAGTGTTTCAAGGAAACAAAGAAGAATCTTCAATGTCCCTAATGATGAAGAAGGTGAATCTAACCAAGCAAACAATGTTGTAACCTTAAAAACATGAAAAAAGGTTAAACCTACGGGTGAGCCATCAAATTCAAAGTGTATTACTCCTATTCAGAAAGCAGATCGCACAATGTCAAGTACCATGTCTTAATATCTAGTCAAACATGATTATCAATACATTAATTATGTCTCCTCCATTCCCTTGTAATATTATATCTTGTTCATATTACTTGTTCCTCCCACATGGTTTTATCTTGTGAAAATTGTTATTTTGAAATTAGTTACAATAGACGGTTGATAGGAAAAAGAAACTATGTTACATCTTGTGATAACCATAAGAGAAAGAAATATGTAAAGATGAAGATGGTGGTTGTTGGCACTGTAAAGCAGATGGTTGAAAATTATGTTTCAGGCATCATGGAAGACATGTTAGAAACTGAAACTAAGCCATGGTATATAAATCTTTGGGCTTGTTGCAGATAAAGTTATCATATGTGTAATGAACTCAAAACTTAAGAAGGAAATATCTATGAACTTTGTCAACTTGAGAAGCAAATCCAGATGTCTTACAAGTTGTTTCAACGTCTTACTCATGCTTTTGTATTACCACTTATGGACTTTATGAGACTCAAGCAAGGTGTTGTCATTGAAGGGAAGGCTGATGGTTAGGCTGGAGGTCCTCCTAACATTGAAGAACCAATAATGGTTCAAAAGAAGAAGCTATAGAAGAATAGTGATTATGGCATAATTCTTCATATTGGACTTCCTTCTCATGTGTATGTCATTTTTATTAACCAAAAACATGATATTACGTTTGGTGAAATTGGTATTACTGTTAGTGTATTGGAGCACACCTATAACCTGTATGTCGAGAAATATGTACCAGATATTACACTCCATAACATTCCACATGCTGATAAGTCTAATATAGCTGCGGATGGAAATGTGATTGATGTCCCACTCATATATGGT
This sequence comes from Lathyrus tuberosus, assembly GCA_022829125.1. Taxonomy (NCBI): domain Eukaryota; kingdom Viridiplantae; phylum Streptophyta; class Magnoliopsida; order Fabales; family Fabaceae; genus Lathyrus; species Lathyrus tuberosus. The sequence goes on along the minus strand of JALAZF010000088.1, from coordinate 12,185,863 downwards.
CCTATGAGAAATCATTATTTTATTCAAAATCATTTTGGTGAAAAGACCCAGGAAACCAATTTGGGAATTCCATATGTTGATAAAGATGTGCCAGACATCATGTCCGACATGTTGACAGAGTCTTAAATTCATAAGGAGAATGATGATGTAATCACTAAGAATAATTCTGTAAGTGATGATGTTCATAAATATTTTAAAGTTGATATTGTTGTAACTCGTGATGGTATTGTCAATAACCATGATGATAAAAGAAAATCTGCATCAAAAGGAAAGAAGGATTATGCAGTAGAAGAAATAGAGAAAAATGTTGAGACATTATGTGAAGATATACATGAAAACATATTTCTAGGTTGTGCTATTAATAGTAAGGCATATATATTGTTTACCAAGGGCATAGAATATATAGATGGTGTTCATACTAATACGTCTCCCCATGAAGATGAAGATCCTAATCTCATTGGTCTTGATGTTGCTGTCAAAACAAGAAACATCTTGATGTTTATGATGTTGAGAAATTCCTAGCTTGGAGCCATCAGATTGATACCAAGAATGTCATGTATTTTAAAGCTCAAACTTTACCCGATGGATGTGAACAATTCCTTCCTCAATAGGTACTTGCATGTGAAAGTTAATTAGAATGTTGGGAATTATGTCTCTTATAAGAATGGTGTCATTAAAAAGGATTATTATGTGGAAGTTGATGACATCCCTTTTGCCAACATAATAAGGAGAATCATGGAGAATATAACTAAGTCTCAAGACAAGGCTACTCAAGAAAAGGATCATGTGGTGAACTATATGAGTGATAACATTGATGATGTTGTAAATGATTCTATCAGTGATGATAATGGTTTTATCCCTAAGAACAAAGAAGTTAGTGATGTGTATGATCCAGTCAATGAAGCTGTTACTAAAGATGTTGGTCTTTGTAAAAGGGCTGACAAGAAATCAAAGAAAATAGTTGATGAAAATAAGATTGCCACAAATGTTTCTATTGCTTCCTAACACAACGTGTCCTTCTATTATTAGTAAAATATGCTGAAGAGGTAGTATTTGTATTACAAGTGGATAACCCTTGAAAGGAAGCTGTCAAATAAAGCTTTGATATCTCGACTTGACCTAAGGAATGAAACTCAATTATGTACTCTTTTTGGGTTCAAGAAACAATATAGCCTCGACAACACATGCTTTCTTGTAATCAGCAGTCCGCTGAACCAATCCTCCACACTAGAAGACCCTCAGAGAAGCAGAAGCTTCTCCCCCACTTGTTTCAATCCCTATTTTGATGGCAAGCGGTAAGAAAACAAACGATCATCGATAGTGTTTCACATACATGATGCAAACTAGGAAACAAATAACAATAAAAAAACCTGGCCGAACGGACCGACCAAGCTCTGATACCACTATGTAACACCCTAATCCTCGACTTGACATTTAATAAAATAATTCAAATAAAATTCCACAATTAGAGGGTCACGCATGCTTCACCATAACATAAAAACATCAACCACAACATAGTCATGACAACCGTCATTAAAGCTTGTAACACATCATTTATTACTACGGATTTTAAAGACAACCGTCATTAAATCACTATTTATATATCCAACTACTCACTTGGAGCGAAAATTTAATTTATTACAACGGTGTATATTTCTTCCGTTGTAAACCTGGCATTGATGTTTACACATTTTGTAGTAGTGTCATATGAAAATAAGCCGCGAAAATTAGCAAGTTTGACATAAAAGTCTCAACAACAAAAAAAACTCCAACATAAATAAAGCATAACGCAAATAACGAATGACATCCCATGCCTAGTGCCACATATAAGAGAGACTCCTCTAAGACCCAATGATAAAATATAAAGAGGCATAAACACCATCCTCTAACTCAAGCGGATACTCGTGTACCTGATTGTCTATACTATCGAAGAGTACAGATGCAACAACAACAAACGAGGGGGTGAGAATACATCCAACAAATGTTAACGGGGAAATTCAGCAAAACAAGATAGTAATTGATGAATTATAAAATAAATCAACCATACCCAAAACACAATCAAATAAATAACAATGTAATGCAATGCTAATCTCACCAACTCCTCAAATCCATGTGGTACCAAAATCACTAGGATCAGAGGTATGTTATTGATTTTCCCGTCTCTTATTCCTATCTGAACCATGTCCCTCTCTGGACGTGAGACCCCTATAGTTCCTCTTTGAACAAGGCCATCATTGGACCGAATTCCTACCTATCTCCGTAGTAAATGAATGCATGGTTATGAATAATACAAACATGCAACAACATCAACATCGCAGAATCAAAAAAGCACATATCTCAAAACATCCTCATAAAATGTTTCACTCTTGAACCTATAAATCTCCAATCAAGGCCATCACTGTAATCCCTCTCTGGATTACTATACACAAATCTCCAATCAAGGCCATCACTGTAATCCCTCTCTGGATTACTAAACTCAAATCACCAATAAAGGTCTCATTGTAATCTCTCTCTAGATTACTATGCTAAAAAATGTGTTTTTAGAAAAATTTCAATTATTTCTCCTAAAAAAGGTAAAGTTATGTTATTAGCCAAAATTCTCAATTTCTCAAATTACTCAGGGAGCTCAAAAAGTCTAAAAAATTTATAATTCTCAAAATTCTAAAAAAACTCAATTCTCAAAATTCTCAAAAGCTCATAATTTCTCAAAATATCTAAAAAACACATCAATAGAGTAACTCACTATTATTACTACGTGTGTCAGACCATCAAAATGGTAATAACCCTTAACACCAAGGCATACAAACACAACTCTAAAATATACCAGAGTTACTCAAATAGTAACTCGGGAAACTCTAAGGTAACAAATCCCTCTCTTAAACTTATCAAAATAACTCTAAAACTTATCAGAGTGGTTCAAAGGCAACCATAAGCCATATCAAACTACCAATTAATTTCTCACAACTTTAAACAGGTCAAGACTACTCAATAGCAACTCTAAACTCACCAAACAACTCTAAAATATGCTTCATACTAGTCACACATCATATTTGAATAATTATTTAAAATATCAAATGGAGACGAAATCAAGAAAATGAATATGTTACGCAAAGCTTAGAGAGTCTATTTTAAGAGTATGATTTTTATTTTAGGACTTAATACACCAATCGGTTTAGTTTAATCAAACAATAAGAACAGGTACTTGCATCGGGCATAATATTTTGATTGACTTCAAAATGGCGCCAAAAGTTGTCTACTTATGAGGAAATTATGAAAAGTTCTAGTTGAAAATATCATTAAACTCTCTTTGTAACGCAACAAAAGGCATCCCAAAAGGACTTATGAAACTCAAGTTATGTCTAAACCATGATGACCAACACAGGACTAAAATTGACTACATTTCTAGTATAAAAACAAGCAAATTGCTACTATAGTAGTGCCCCTAGACCCAATTTCTCTACTTTAAAAGAAATATTATCGCATTAGATTTTCAAAGCTTCGAACTGCGCCTCAATCTGAGTCCTGAAACTCAAGATATGTTTAAAATAAGGCGGTTAATCCCTTTCCAAGTCTATCTCTGACTTTTCTTTTTCTCCCTATTGAACAAATTTTCGATTATTTTTAAAAGTTCTATTTTTTCAAAAGTTCCAAATTTTAAGTTTCTATCAAAAACATGATTTTATTGTAAAATAATTAAAAATCAAAGTTTCTCTGTAATTGGGAAAAATTCCAAATTAATTGACTCATAAAAAGTTTAGGGAAATAGAACAGAGGTCTCAATATCACGCATTTGGGAAAACAAATGAACCAATTGGATTCGTTCGAATCCCAGGAGGCAAAATCCAAACTCAACAAAAATCAAACCAACAAAAAAACAGATAACTCATACAATCAAATCATCATTGCTACAAGGTTATAGAGACTTTAGGAAATTTATCCCAAACCCCCTATTAGGGTCTCAGAGAAAACACATATTAAACATTCTCAAACATATCATAAATAGAAAAGTGAAATTAAATAAAATCATTTTTATCTCAAGGCGCTGATATAAGGGTAAGGAACCCTCACTATCCTGCATGCCTAAAATCATCCATGAGTTGACAATCTCCCCTACCTTTGATTTGCAGTAAGGATGATGATTCAAGCAACTCAAGCTGTGATCCTCTTCTCAGACTCCAATCTTCTTCCCAAAACCTCTATGTTCTTTCTGCCACTTTTTCACTATGCCAGACAATTCTAACTTCTCTCCAGACTTTAGAATTTATATGGGCCTTATTTCTCAAAATCACACATTTTGCCTAATTTAATTCAAACCTCTCTTCTCTCATCTCATACTCTTCTCTATTCATAAAAATGGTCCAGCCTCCCATATATTTAACCAAATTATTATTTAAATAAAATAAATATTCAACTTAAATAATTATTTAATCAGGATTATATAATTTCTATTATTTTATCTTGTTACCAAATAATTTATATGCTAATTATCTGCAACAATTCAAATAATATTATTTTAATTATCTGCTCTCAGATCTCATAACCCCGGTAATTAGTAAATTAACAATTTACCCCTACCATCTGAAAACAACAAAATTCAATATACTAAATAAATCACACGAATAAATTAAAAAAAAAATCTAATTATAAGTTGGGGTGTTACAACAAACTCCAAGACTTTCCAACCAAAGCTGAGGATTTGGGCTAGGATTCTCTTGGGGTGCCTTCACCATCGTCCATCTGGAAAGTCAGCTGACTACATAAACTCTGACCAGAAATACATGTTGTATTATCTGGAAAAAGGAGTTAAGATGAATCTTTGCTCAATACTCTTCAAGTATCAGAGAAGATGGTCAAGGAAACCAGAGACACAGGTTAAAAACCTAAGAAGTGAATTCCCTTGGGTAGTTTGATTTCTGATATATTGGTTGAGAGTAAGCTTGTGGATGAGTTAGAGAAGATGGATTTTTCTAAAGATCTCTACACTGATGGGCGCAAGCCCTTCAATGGAAAGAATTTGAAGAACATGCTCTGGATTTTAGCATGTGTGAACCCTGAAGTATTGGACATGGAATCTATTTCTATCTAAAGGGTAGAGATTGAAGATTACCCTTATTTCACAAAGTTGGACCCCTTAAAAGTTCTGATGGAATACATGAGAAGCTGCTTGGAAGATGGAATTGACACAATGGTGGAAATCCACAACCTGCCAAAGGCCCCTGTAGAAGGACATCCTAAGAGCAAGATAAGGACAAAGAAGTCTAGAGAAGGACCCTCTAATCCTCTTCCTCCCTCTCCAGCTAAGTAGGCGAAGAAGTCTGAGACCTTCAAAAGGATTTTGAAGTCTCAAAGATGTTAGACGAAGGCGACTTATCTAGAGGGAGGGTGAATTTATCCCCAAAAAAAATTTCTTTACAAAAACTGTTTTAAAAAACAATGGCTAGCGGAAGAGACTCATACCGATTCATCTAAACCGAACTGCTATTGAAAAGCTCAGATATGCGTATATCAAAACCAATTAAAGGTAATGATAACCAATTCAATCAATGTGATTTAATCACAATCCCTTAAAAGCTACTCAATAAGTAACGATATTCCCAATGATAAATCACATAAAAATATTATTGAGACAAATTTTCGAACACCTTGTGTGCAATCAATTTTGTTTAGAAATTTATATAGTTTTGTTGATCTTAAAATCCAACCACAATCTAAAGGACTGTGATCAACTCAACAAAACGTTTTTCAAATGATTCTCTAAAGAATTAACAAACATATTGATCGCACAATTGATGAACTCAACATTTTGCAAATGAAATGTAAAAGAGATAGAGAGAGTACACCAAAATTTATTTAGGAAGGTCCCTAATTGGCCTCGTTATGGGTACTCCTGCCCTTAATTTGAACTCCAATTTAGATATGAAATTTAACCTTACTTTGCAAAAGTAGTTTATAAGTGAAATGTAGCAATGCAACCCTACAAACCCTAAGTTTGATGTTGGTTATAACACTTTCTTTTCCCGATTAATCTGAGCATGATCAAGTCACCCAACAATGCAAATTTGATTCACCGTCTCACGCTACTCCTTTACAACAACCCCCGTTCTTGAAAGTCTTCACTCGATCCAATCCAAATTGTAAATTATTGTAACCTAATATTTACCAATTTGATTCACCGTCTAATGTTACTCCTTTGCAAGAACCCTCCGTTCTTCAAAGCCTTCACTCGATCGAATCTAAATATGCGTAATCTTGTCAAAAACTTTCAAATCTCCAATTGATCTTGGAGGAAAACCCCACCTTGGTTTTCTTTTTTGAAACCCACCAAAGATCTCAACCCAATTTACATTACCACAGAAAAAATTGGACGTTATCAACTTGATTCTAGGTGGCACCCAAATAATGAATGATTATATGTACTTTGTTTATGTGTATGCATGAAAATCAAGGTTGAAGATGAAGAAGACTATTTGTATGTTCCAGGTTTCGTTTATGATTTTCATAAAATCATTAAAAAGAAATGATGCATGTAACAAGTGTGCGTGTGTGTATATATATATATATATATATATATATATATATATATATATATATATATATATATATACACACATACATATATATATGAGCAAGTATAAGGCAAAAGGAATGCAAAAGGAATAGAAACTAATGCAAATTTTCAAGATTTTTGTTGCATGTGTTAACATATGTAAGTCATAGGTTGACCTGTTTGATGCATGAGCTGACTTGTAAAGGTTATGTGTAGACCTGTAGAGACGACACATCAAATAGAGCCTACAGGCTTCAAATATGTAGTACATGTGTCGACCCAAAGTTTGTATGTGTTGATCTGTAGAAGAAGTTTACTTCTATGTGTCGACCTATAGAGTGTATGTGTGACACATAGCTGTTTTTCGCATAAAAATTCAATTTTTGAAGCATGAAACCTTTTCTTTGGTGCATGAAACCTTTTATTTTGATGCATGAACCTTTTCTAAACCTTTTCCAACATGTTGTTATGCTTCCTAATGCTAAAATGCACAACTAGACTCAGAGGATACCATCGAATGTACATAAATGCTAAAGTATCATAGTTTTGACATCATACAGGTTACATCTAACGGAAAGTTGCAATCACAAAAGATGATGCTAAAGGATCTAGAGAAAAGAATACGGATGCTGAAAAGGAATCTTCATCAATTCTTTTCCCAAACATGCCCATTCAAAACCAACCATTTGGTACCATAACCAAACAATCAAAAGAACTAGAAACTACAAAAGAAACAGAAACCACAAAAGAATCTAGCCAATAACAACCTTCAACTCCACCTCCACCTCCACCTTCATTTGAACACACTCTATCTAAACATCCAAACACTCTTGAAACCTCACTCATGAACACCTCACCACCTCCCTCTCATAAGATTGATACACCTATCATTGACCATTTTTATGATGACATAATACATGGAACCCATGTTTCTTCAGATGATTCCTCTATTGAAAAAGAAGTTTTCAATAATGAGAATCCATTTGTAATTCACCTCTCCTCATCCACCTCTGACTCTTAAACTAGTACACATTCTTTAAACACTAAAGAGTTTAGAACATTCTCTGACGAAGAAACCCTTAGGACTTCTGAAAATACCCCTCCAAGGACCAATATCTCTGAAACGACCCCTCCAACGACCATTATCTCTGAAAATACCCCTCCAACACCTTCTTTTGATGAAGATTTAACTAAAATGGAATCAAAAGTACTTGAAAGTCTATGCTTTATGAGTTAGGTTGTCACAAATTTGTGTCAACCTTGCTGAAAATGATACATTATGGGATCAATATATGGATTGGTTAGCAACTCCACCAAATCTCTCAAATATCTTTCTTATGAGGTAGTACTGAAAAACTTCTCTGCCAGACTCTCTGAAGTGATGAATTCATTTATGGAGATTAAGAAGTTTATGGATGAGCTAAGAGCAAGATCTAAGATTCTGGCACTCCCAACACCATAACCAGTTCTAATTTAGAGAGAATCTGAGTCAGCTGCTCAACCTAAAGTTGAAGCTTCTTCTGAACATAACTTAGATCTTCATCATTAAGTTGGAGGAACTTCTAGGATTTCTACTTCGGGCCCCTTGCTTCTGAGACATTTCCCTCTGTAATTCTGAAGAGCTTGGAAAAGCTGAAGAAGGAAAATGAAGAAGTCAGGACTAGGCTGGATCGTCAGGATGAGACAAAACCTCAAATTCAAAACATGTTGTCTTCCATCGTTTCTAAACTTCCACCCCCCACCATGAATCTTATTTTCTCCTTTAATTTTTTTAACCATCTTTTAAGTTTTTTTCTTACTCTGACTGTCTGTTACTTAATCTTTCAATATATAAAAAGATTAAGGGGGATCTTACAAACCTCACTCAGGAAACTGGGAATAATTTTGACAATGTAAAAATCAAGGGGAGCTTACAAACCTAACTCTTTTGTTTTAGAAATTTGATTATCCAAGTAAAAATTGTTCATCAAAATACATGCATTTGTCATCATAAAAAAGGGGGAGATTGTTGGAACAAGTTTTTTTATGCATCTATCCTTAATTTTTTATGATAACAAAGCATAATATGTATAGAGAACAATTTTGTATTATAATTATTCTTCTAAGTGCGCAGATCAATGAAAACCATTTCTGACTCTAAAGAAGTAAACACTAGACGATCCGGACTCTATATCGTAGACGCACTCTAAACCAAAGGAGGAAACAAAGGCGTGTTTTAAATGAAAGTCAAGCATTTGGATTACCAATTCAACGCTTCTCCAAGCCTCCAAAGTTTCACGAATTTGAATTCAATAGACTCTGAAGTCTCATTTTCACCAGATACAAAAGATAGGCTCTGAACTTTATTTAATCTTCATCAAATTAAACACGAAGTCTTTGACTAAAAGTTAATAAATGAAAGAAGAATATATGGCAAGAATACAATCATTACAAAATAAAAAATCCTTTCCACTACCTTGAAGATCGGGAAAAAGATTGTACTATTATACCATTGTGGTTCCTTTTGTTCCATCCTCTCACCCACTCTATGCTGCAAGCGCTACTCTCCTGTTGTATAATCTAGCGCCTTCGTACAACTGTGATATTAAGGGTATTCCAATTCCACCCTCCAATGAATCTATTCATCATATATATATATATATATATATATATATATATATATATATATATATATATATTCGTTGGAGGGGAAAAGAGAAAGAAAATAAATAAAAAATTCACGCTAAGTAAAATATCACGTTCATACTCTTAGAACACTTTCTTGAATATATATCTTAAGTGTAATCTCTGTTTTAATTTGTGTATCTTCTTATTTTAGAAGCAACTTTGTAAACACAATCTTGTATTCTTAACATTTGGTTAAATTACTTGAAATATCAGGTTATAGTCAGGATTCTCAAGAAGTCTTAGACAGGTTGTCTTTGAAGGTGAGAAAAATACACAAGAAGGGGGGGGGGGGGGGTGAATTGTGTTTTCCATTTCTTAACTTTGCCTTTGATCAATGTTAAAAATCTAAAATAGGTGTTCAGATTCTGATTATACGTTGTAGCGGAATGTTAACAGAAGCATATAAAAAATAAAACACACAAAGATTTATACTGGTTCCTCTCAAATGAGAGTAGTCCGGTCCCCTTGTAGCACAAGAGATTTTTGCTATAACCAAAATATGATTACAATCGCTTATGCACAAAAGCATAAGAGTTTTCTTTGCTCGGACCCTCAACCCGAGACTTCCTGCTTAAACCCCTCTGGTCCAAGACTACTTGCTCAGATTTCAAAAATCCAAGACTTCCTTGCTCAAGCCTCTTAGGCTCAAGACTTCCTTGCTTAAATTCCACGAACTCAAGACTTCCTTGCTAAAGTTCCACGAACCCAAGACTTCTGCTCATACCCTTAAGTAAAAGACTTATGCTTAGACTCATAGTCCAAGACTTCCTTGCCTAATCATCTGATCAAGACCTTCAATTCTCCAGCACATAGCAGGAGACTTACTTGGCTCAAGCTTCTCAGCAAGAGACTTTGATGCTCAAGCACATAGCAAGAGATTTTATCTAAACTACTAAATGACCTATTTATCAAAATAGAGAACAAAGTGCACTTGATACAATGTCATAGGTAAATGGTAATTACCATAACAAAGACCTTAAGCACTTAAGATTTCTAAGATATTCAATTTTTAAAAAATCTTAAGGCTTTATACAATTTACAACATATAACAAAAATTCTGAATACTCGATTGTGTTGCTTATTATTGATCTTGTTATTCCTCCATCCAGATAAAAGTGTGGAACACTTCTATCCTTCTTGGCTTTCCTTCTCTTTATTCCTTGATCCTTGTTAAAGATTCAGATTAAATCTTCAGCTACTTATATATCAGTTGTAGAAGACTAGCCGTTGGAAGAGGCAACTTGAACAAATATCTTTGTTTCTCCATAGTACAAGAGACGTTGAAGATAGATACACCAAAAGATCTTGATCCATTGTGTAATATGTTTTACCATTGCGACTTTCATGAAATCTTGTACTATAGAGCTGTTGAGAGTAGATATCTGTAAAACATGTTAACTCTTCTTGAGCCTTATGAACTTAAACTCTAGCTGACAAACTGATTTGACAATGCAACTTGCTTTCTGCGGTACATATAGCTTTAGCTTTATTACTAATTCTGAATGATCACTAGAACCTAATACATTCACTAAGTGTAAAGACAATATGTTGCTTCTTCTGATGATGATGCCTTCAGCTTCAGAGTCTACGCCAGACATCACTTAGAGAGTGAACTTCAGATTCTGCACCACCAGAAGCTAGTAATTCAACTTATATCAAGTGCGTCCTTATATCAGATTCTGAATATATATCTTTAAGCTTTAGAACCTGCATACTTAGAACACAAATTAGATACACCATTGTTCTTTCAATACTTTGTTATCATCAAAACTCAAAGGATATATGTCATGAACAAATATTATTCTAACAGTCTTTGAGTTTGTAATAAAGTATTTGATTAATAGATTAAGTCTTTATTGAGAAGGAAAAATCACTCTGACAAGTGGACTGAATATAACTTAATTAAAAACGAACCAAGATAAAAATATCTGCGTCTTTTAACCTTGTTGGATCTTTGTTGTTTGTTTTCTTGGGTAGAGAAAAAGTTTTAATATAGAAATCCGATTCAAACCCCATTTCTTGTATTTCTTGAACCTTCACTACTAGCATGTGTTCCTCTGTTGGTGAGCTAAGGAACTGGCTAAGTTTACTTACATCATCAAAAATCTCTAGCCTTGAGTGAGTTAGTTATAGAAGTCTTCCAATCAATCTCCTATATAGTGGGATTAGAGAGTGCTGTACCAGATTCTTTGTGTAACTGTAAGTGAGGTTGCATATGAGTGTTATATTGTTTTGCTCCACTCAACCTCGTGTCATCTAAGAGGTTAAGGACATACTTTATTTGACACAAAGCAATTCCTTCTTTTGATCTTCTTACTTCATAGCCAGAAAACTATTTGAGTTCTCCTAGATCCCCGATGCTAAATGTGTCATTTAAGAAGATCTTAATGTGAGTAATCTCATAAATGTCAGTCTCTCTTAAGACCAAAGCATCTACCTACATATACAGAGATCAATGTGAAGGTTGCACCATTGGATTGAACATAACCCGAGTCGATCAATGTATCAGTAAGTTTGGTATTCCACTACCAGCCTGTTTGAAACTATTTATGGACCTTTGAAGTTTGCACACCATGTCAGACTAAGGCAAAACAAGATCAAATGGACCAACATATATACTTCATTAAAATCACCATATATGATTAGATTTGTGAACTTCTAAAGGTTCAATACTTGGGACATCGTGATTCTCAAAAATACCTGATATCAACGAATCACCCAATCAATTTTATTTATATTTTCAGAAACATTTTTTAAGTTGACCATAGCAAATGTTAGAAAGATAAATAGCAAATTATTGGTCAGCCACAACCGCATCAATAATCTCACCAACAATTCTGATTCTCAAACAACACTTGGAGACAAAAATAAATCAAACCTATAAGACCCTAAAAGGTATACCACCATCCAGACAACGAAACGTGTATTGATGTAAATTATAGTACAACTTTTTTGAAAAACTATCAATTCAAGAAATTAAAAGGTCAATTAAGTTCTCATTTAAAGTAATCACGTACACCAAAACCATGCTTACAAATAAGAAACTAATCATTTTCAAATTACCTACATTGTATCAAAACACACACATATAATTCTTTTCAATTATTAGAAATTGCCAAACTGTGGATAACATTGAGCCGTATAATTATTGAGTTGAGATGATATCTATCTTTGCCTTCTCTTTATCCCACTTTAGCAATGCTTGTCCCATTCTTCTTTACTAAATGTGGGGCATAAGGGATAAGGTTGATGAACCACATAATATATTCATTGTCTTGTCTTTTATGATCATTGTTGTATATAGATTAGTTACTCTTATTATTTGGTATAGGTATAGATAGATGTAGATTCATTATAGTGACACTTCACTTAATTTCACTTTGGCTTACATGGGCATTAAAGTTGTTAGAGATATAATTTTTAACTTTATTCAGGTCTTTAACCCTTGACTATCAAGGGTAAAGTGTGCTATGGAGCTTTTCAATTGTTGTGTAATAAAGGGAGAGAGAATGTCACAAACATTTTCTACAATTTGAACGTTTTAATTAAAACTAGAATGAGACCCGCGTGATGCGTGGAACTCAGATGATTTTTTTTTTAATAATATTATAAAATATAGAATTTAATTTATTATTAATTTGTAATATTTTCAAATGATTTAATTCAATTGAATTATCTATTCAATATCAATTATTTATAATTTAACAATACAATATAGGACAATGTTATATAATGAATTATAAATTATATTTATAAAAGTATGGTTTAATTTTGTAATATGTATCTGCAATTATTATTCAAATAATATATTAGAAACAATTTAAAATATTTTTAATACTCTTTAAAAATTATAAGTTAAATTTGAAAGAATTGTTTGATAATTTTTTTAGCATTGGAATAAGATTTTATATTTGAAGTTAAACTTTAGAATATATAATCGCATTTATAAATAAGAATTATATTTTAAAAAATATATTGAAATAATTTTTCGCCTATTTAAAAGTATTGTTTGACCACTTTATTTAAAACATTGTAATGTGGTTTTTTTCCGTTGTTATTATGCTTTTAAAATTGATATATGAAAAATGATTTTTTTTATAAAACTGTTTTATTCATATTTTTTTATGGAGTAAAATATTATATAATGTATTTTTTAGAAATATTGATAGAGACAAAAAAGATAGATATGAAAAAAAAATAAGGCTTAATTAGTATTTCCGTCCCTGTAAGTTAGCGAGTTTTTGGTTTTCGTCCCTGTAAATTTTTGTTTTTTGGTTTTAGTCCCTAAATCTTATTTTTTCTTGCTGTTTAGTCCCTAAAGTCAAAATTCGTAGGAAAACCCGCAGATTTTCCTGCGGATTTTCCTGCAAATTTTCCTATGGATTTTGGTTTTAAGGACTAAAACGAACGCGAATGTGAAATATAGGGACTTAAACCAAAAAAAAATATTACAGGAACGAAAACAAAAAACACGCTAACTTAAAGGGACGAAAACACTATTTAAGCCAAAAAATAATTAGTATAAGAAAAATAAAATAAATTGTATCTTTATAATTGTTATTACGAAATTGTTTATCTCATTTTTGTAAGTGAATTAAGTAGTGATAATATTAACATTTAATAAGAGACAAAAAATTGTTTTTATTTTTATAGAAATTAAATTAGTTCTCATAATTTTTTTTATCTTATTTGAAAATTGATTAATTTAAGTTTTGTAAGAATAGAATTAACTCTTATAGTTTTTATTGAATTATTTAAAAAATAATTAATTTAATTTTTTTTATAAGAAATTAGTGTGCGCAATAGAAAATAAAATAAAATTTTAATAGTTTGAGTTTTGATGTATGATGGATATATAATGTATACATGTATGTAACTTATAATAATATGTGTTTCGATATATCGTGGATGTATAATTTTTAAAAGTTTATAATATTATATATGGAATGGAAAAGAAAAAAAATAAATCAATAAGTATATATGATTTTTAGTTAGAGTAATAGAAGGGATAAGTAATGGAATATGAAAATAGAAGTGTTATAATTAAATGAAATTTATAAATGAAACGTTACACTTTTTTCTTAAATAAATAGTAGATATTTTGTTTGTATTTTGAAGAGTGCCACATCAGATTTTTAATGATGTGGCGATTAAGAGAATGAATTGTCAATATAATAGTGTGAGACTTAGTTTTAATATATTATAATAGATAATAGATAATAGATAATAGATAATAGATATATTTTTGCATGCATAAAAAAGACATTTGACCTAAAGTTAATGTAAAATAATTCAATTAAATAATTGTAGAATTTGAATAAAAGAACTCACATAAGTATGGTTCATGTTCGAAAAATTCTCAATTCGATTATTGTTAGATCTTGTGTTGGGGATCTGTTGCAAAAATTGAATAAGAAGAAGATGACGAAGTTATGATGAAAGTTGCACAAAATAAATTTCAAAGCGTGTGTTTACACTAAGTTTTAGGTTCGATTCGCCCCCACCAATTTAGGCAAATTGGATGCAAATGGGTTAACTGGCCGCAAATCACCTTCAGGATACTTTGGAAACCTTAACATGAATTGCACATTCACATTAAGCATATCTATCAACGATATTTTATAGAATAAAGTTCTCTCATTTATTCTCGTGCACTAGAAAAATAAAAGAATGACTTAGATATAATTTTTGGTACTTGAAACAAATGATTTTTGTGTATCTTTTATGGCTAACAAGTATCTATATTTATAAGAAAACTTGTACCGATTGGTGTGGAGAAACAATGTTTCATTTGATTCCAACATGACCATTCGCGAACCATTGTATATTAATAACAACAAACATTTTCATGAAAAGTTGTGGTTGCACCTTTTGACCACGTATTAAGTGCAAATTTTGACTTAAATTGAACCATCTTTCTTGGCACTTTTCAACTCAATTCTCATGTTTTCATAGATTTAATTCATGTTTTTGTGTGATTTTTCAATTATATTGCAAATACCTTTGGTACTTGTAATTTGTGTGTTATTGTGCAGAAAAAGGCATTAAGTCATCTAAGAAGAAAGACACAAGAAAAGAGATGCAAGTTGCCAAAGGAAATGAAGAAACTTCAGTAAGTTCGCTTTGCGAAATTGCCAACGAATGTTCGCTTTGCGATCTTTCTTGCGAATACTCCCAGACTTGAGGCAGTAAGAAAAGGCACCTAAGTTCGCATTACGAACTTCCCAACGAATGTTTGCTTTGTGAATAATTATTCGCATTGCGAACTTATGCAGAATCGCAGAGGCGGTTTAACTGTTCCTGAGACACATCAGATGCCTAATTTGATGTTCGCTAGGCGAATAATCTGTTCGCAGTGCGAACATGACAGATTCTGAATGTATTATATAAGTATTTTTCATCATTTTTTAGAGATAACTTGTTATTTTAGGATCAGAACTTTATCTCTCTTAAAAACCAAATATATTCTAGTGAGAGAAACTCAAACCATAAGAGGGAGAATGTAAGATCTTTGATCTCTTGTTGGGGTTTGGATGTAATCTTTTGATACCATATGTATTTCGTCCAATATATGTTTGTGAACTAGTTTTGATTCTCTATTGTTGGTTGTCTTTGATTGTTTATTTGTGGGTCTTGACAAAACCTTTTTCAAATCTTTGGTATTAGATTTTCAACTATCAATGAGCAAACTTTTGACATGGTTTTGTGAGTTGATATTCACTTGCATCATATTTATTTTATTGTATTGATTAAGTAGCATGAGTAGCATGAGTAGGATCAATACGGTAAAGACCGCGATAACGCTTGACAAACGGTATTGCGAGGATACGTGATAATAGTGATGAAGAACGATGTTCACATACATTTGACAAATTAGTTGAATACATGTATAAAGGGTTAAGCGTATGTACTTATTCTGATAATGTCATTCAATATTAGGCAACCATTTATCTGATTTAGGTGTTATCTTTGATTACCTATTTACCTTTGATTTGAACCACTATAGACATATACTCTTTAGATCTAGATCTAGGATGATTATCTTTTAGATTTTAAACTCTAGACATAGATTTAGGCTTAACATATGCGTGAGTATCAGTTCTTAATGCTCTGTGTTTTTTAGTTGTGTGAGACATCAACAATGAGATAATACGGTTGTTCTCTCGATGTTGCGTTAGACATAACCTCTGTTGTGAGTGATATGTAAGGATATTTGGCGAATGTTTGATTTGTGTTTACTTGATTAGAAGAATGCATGTGTTATCAATTGATGAAATACAATCCCAACAAGGCTCCGTTTATAATTTAGTCTTTACTTTATATTTTCAGTCTTTATATTTTTTGCCTTTAATTTTGGTACTTTGAACCTTTTAACCAAAACTTTTGCACCATAAGCTTAGAAGTGTAGAGACCGTTGAATGACATTCTTTCCCTCGCACCGATCCCTGTGGAGACGATAAAACTGGGTACTTAATTAATGTTTGCTTGCTGCTTTACCGCTTAAACAAATTTTGACTTAAATTGAACCATCTTTCTTGGCACTTTTCAACTCAATTCTAATGTTTTCATAGATTTTATACATGTTCTTGCGTGATTCTTCAATTATATTGCAAATACCTTTGGTACTTGAAATTTGTGTGTTATTGTGCAGAAAAAGGCATTAAGTCATCTTAGAAGTAAGACACAAGAACAGAGATGAGAGTTGCCAAAGCAAACGAAGAAACTTCAGTAAGTTCGCTTTGCAAAATTGCCAGCGAATGTTCGCTTTGCAAATTTTCCAGCAAACACTCCCAGATTTGAGGCAGTAAGAAAAAGGCACCTAAGTTCGCATTGCGAACTTCCCAGAGAATGTTTGTTTTGCAAATAATTATTCTCATTGCGAACTTATGCAGAATCACAGAGTCAGTTTAACTGTTCCTGAGACACATCAGATGCCTAATTTGATGTTCGCTAAGCGAATAATCTGTTCGCAGTGCGAACATGACAAATTCTGAATGTAATATATAAGTATTTTTCATCATTTTTTTGAGATAACTTGTTATTTTAGGATCAGAACTTTATCTCTCTCTTAAAATCCAAATATATTCTAGTGAGAGAAACTCAAACCATAAGAGGGAGAATGTAAGATCTTTGATCTCTTGTTGGGGTTTGGATGTAATCTTTTAATACCATATGTTTTTTGTCTAATATATGTTTGTGAACTAGTTTTGATTCTCTATTGTTGGTTGTCTTTGATTGTTTATTTGTGGGTATTGACAAAACCTTTTTCAAATCTTTGGTCTTAGATTTTCAACTATCAATGAGCAAACTTTTGACATGGTTTTGTGAGTTGATATTCACTTGCCTCATCTTTATTTTATTGTGTTGATTAAGCAGCAAGAGTAGCATGAGTAGGATCAATACGGTAAAGACCACGATAACGCTTGACAAATGGTATTGTGAGGATGCGTGATAATAGTGATGAAGAACGATGTTCACATACATTTGACAAATTAGTAGAATACATGTACAAAGGGTTAAGCGTATGTACTTATTCTAATCATGGCATTTAATATGAAGCAATCATTTATCTGATATGGGTGTTATCTTTGATTACCTATTTACCTTTGATTTGAACCGCTATAGACATATACTCTTTAGATCTAGCTCTAGGATGATTATCATTTAGATTCTAAACTCTAGACATATATTTAGGCTTAACATTTGCGTGAGTATCCGTTCTTAATGCTCTTTGTTTTTGAGTTGTGTGAGACATCAACAATGAGATAATACAGTTGTTCTCTCGATGTTGCGTTAGACATAACCTCTGTCGTGATGATACATGAGGATATTAGGCGAATGTTTGATTTGTGTTTACTTGATTAGAAGAATGCATGTATTATCAATTGATGAGATACAATCCCAATAAGGCTTCGTTTATAATTTAGTCTTTACTTTATATTTTCAGTCTTTATATTTTTTGCCTTTAATTTTGGTGCTTTGAACCTTTTAACCAAAACTTTTGCACCACAAGCTTAGAAGTGTAGAGACCGTTGAATGACATTCTTTCCCTTGCACCGATCCCTGTGGAGACGATAAAACTGGGTACTTAATTAATGTTTGCGTGCTGCTTTACCACTTAAACAAATTTAGACTTAAATTGAACCATCTTTCTTGGCACGTTTCAACTCATTTCTCATGTTTTCATAGATTTTATTCATGTTCTTGTGTGATTCTTCAATTATATTGCAAATACCTTTGGTACTTGAAATTTGTGTGTTATTGTGCAGAAAAAGGTATTAAGTCATCTAAGAAGCAAGACATAAGAAAAGAGATGCAAGTTGCCAAAGGAAACGAAGAAACTTCAGTAAGTTCGCTTTGCAAACTTGCCACCGAATGTTCGCTTTGCAAACTTTCCACCGAATACTCCCAGACTTGAGGCAGTAAGAAAAGGCACCTAAGTTCGCATTGTGAACTTCCCAGCGAATGTTTGTTTTGCGAATAATTATTCACATTGCGAACTTATGCAGAATCGCAGAGGCAGTTTAACTGTTCCTGAGACACATCAGATGCCTAATTTGATGTTCGCTAGGCGAATAATCTGTTCGTAGTGAGAACATGACAGATTCTGAATGTATTATATAAGTACTTTTCATCATTTTTTAGAGATAACTTGTTATTTTAGGATCAGAACTTTATCTCTCTTAAAATCCAAATATATTCTAGTGAGAGAAACTCAAACCATAAGAGGGGGAATGTAAGATCTTTGATCTCTTGTTGGGGTTTGGATGTAATCTTTTTATACCATATGTTTTTCGTCTAATATATGTTTGTGAACTAGTTTTGATTCTCTATTGTTGGCTGTCTTTGATTGTTTATTTGTGGGTCTTGACAAAACCTTTTTCTAATCTTTGGCCTTAGATTTTCAACTATCAATGAGCAAACTTTTGACATGGTTTTGTGAGTTAATATTCACTTGCATCATATTAATTTTATTGTGTTGATTAAGTAGCATGAGTAGCATGAGTAGGATCAATACGGTAAAGACCGCGATAACGCTTGACAAACGGTATTGCGAGGATACGTGATAATAGTGATGAAGAATGATGTTCACATACATTTGACAAATTAGTTGAATACATGTACAAAGGGTTAATTGTATGTGTAGCGGCAAAATCGTGAGTGTAATCTATTAATTAACTTAACTCGAAAAAGCAAGAGTCGACACCGCACTTTTATTTTATCCAAAAATGGAAAGGAAAAAGAGCGAACAAAACTAAAAGAGTTCTAAAAAGAAAAGAACAAACAGAGTCTGGGTAAGGGGGTTAGTTACGTTAAGGGAAGGTGTTAGCACCCAAAATGTCTATAGTAGTCTATAGGAACCTTTTGAAATATCTACCGCCTTTGGGTTGAAAATGTTTGCTTGAAAAGAGATTGAGGAGATGAGAAGAGAAATTGTTTTTAAGATTTTTTGTGTTTGGAGAGACTTGTCGCCTCCTGCCTACGTACCCACGGAGTGAAATGTAAGATCAAAACCTCGTAGTTTGTGGTACAAAGAATGAAATTTGTTTGTTTTGGTTGATTTTAAATGTAAAGACAAGTCGTCATTTCCAAGCGAATAATTCCGCTTAAAGAAATGAATCATGTCTAAACGTATGAAAAAATTTTAAAGGAAAAAGTGCACAAGGTCACAAAAAGAGTTTGATGAGTTTGGTGTTTTTTAAAGTCTTTTGAAAAAGGTGTCAATATGCTTATGTAGTTTAGTATTTATTAAGAAATGAAAAAAAAAAGAGTAAAATCACTTGACAAAGTCAAGGTTTGATTATGAAAGAGGTGATAGTTTGAAATCAAGAAGGTTTTTTTTGAAAAGAGAGAAAGTTTTGAAAATTCAAGAATGGGTGGAGAAGAAGTGACTATCCTAAAGCATAAAGTAAAAGCTAAGGATAAGAAAAATCTAACCACAAATGTAGCTATCTTCACCATAAACCAAGCAAAAGCACAAGTATTCAAAGTCTTCGAACCATAATTCCAAAGCAAAGGGAAAAGGTCCTAGTTCTATGTCCAAGGATCCAAGAATAGCATTGAAGTCCAAGGTCTAGGTGCAAAATTCCGTGTCCATTGCAAAGGATAGTAACCATATTCCAAGATTAGAAGCACAAATTTTTTAGAGGTTTTGGCCTTTATTAATGTTTTTAGTCCAAGTGGACAAAGAGAAAAAGGCATAAGCATAAACATGTGTCCAACGGACAAAGGAAAAATTGCGGAAGCATAAACATGTCTCCAACGGACAAAGGAAAAATTGCAGACGCATAAAAAAATGTCCAACGGACAAAGGAAAAATTGCGGA
Source organism: Lathyrus tuberosus (assembly GCA_022829125.1). NCBI lineage: Eukaryota > Viridiplantae > Streptophyta > Magnoliopsida > Fabales > Fabaceae > Lathyrus > Lathyrus tuberosus. The sequence continues at coordinate 12,165,323 of JALAZF010000088.1, read as the reverse complement.
AGCATAAACATGATATGAAATGATAATAATGGAGCATAAAAGTAAAAGAGATAGGGAGCAAGAAGGAAACATAAAGATAAAGTTAGAAGTTAGTGATTAGTTGTTAGAGTAATTGATCAATAATGATTGAATAATGCACTTAGGTCAAGGTTAATGAAAACTCATTAGAGGATTGATAAGACCAAAGCCTCCTAACAACAAGTTTCATAAGTATTGAACCAAAAGACAAATAATCAACCATCCTTAATTATTTTTCCGATACGGGACATATGTAGCGCTATGTTAAGCAATCGCCGAGTAATTTACGTAGTAATTACCCTACAATGAGGCCGGTCAATAGTGCTATTTGTGCTAATGTATGCTAGATGAACGATATGTAAATCGTCATTCGAAAGCAATACCGCACGAAAAGAAAATAGATAACGATCTAGTCTTGATCAAGAATTCAACAAAGAAATTCCAAGATCCATAAGACTTTCATCGATCAAAATAAAAAGAAATAGATGGAGAGAAAGCCAAATTAAACAACAAAAATATGTGATCTAAGGCTAAGAACAAAGGGAAAGGGAAGAAAATGGCAAAATAACCAAAATAGTCCCAAAAACAAGCCAAGAATTGCATTCTGACTCAGAGTAACCGGTTACTCACTAGATGATAACCGGTTACTTAGTACAAAATAAGCGCAGTTTTTTTAAAATTAACACAGAGTAACCGGTTACTCACCAGAGGGTAACCCGTTACTCTGCACCAGAATGCAGAAATTTGTGCAAAATTCTGCACGATCCACTTTCAAAACTTTTTACATACACCTTGTGATCATGGAACTGAAATTGCACGAAATTTTAAGTAAAACAACAGTAAAAACCAGTAACTAAAAATAATTACAAGATCCAATGGATCAAGTAACAAGGATCACCAAAGATCTACATTATGGAAGATGAAGATGAAGCTTCAACAATGGTGAAAGATGAATTACCACTTCAAATCTGAAAATTCCTTCAAATTGCTTCAAGATCCAAACACCAAAGCCTTGATCTATAAGAATTGATGAAGAAAACAAGTTTGGATGAAGGTTTAGCTCAAAGTTGAACAAGATTCAATGTGAATTCTTGTTAACTTTCAAAAGAAGAAAAGTGAGCTTTGGTGAATTTTGTGGTTGGGGAGAGAAATTGCAAGAGGTTTTTTGGCTATCAAAAGCTTGTGAAATGAATGAAATGAAGCCTCTATTTATAGAATTTAGGCTTGGAAAATTTGGTGGTTTGGAATTTGGCTTGGATGATCAAAATTAGGATTGGAATTCAAATTTGGAGGGAATTATCAAAAGAGTGGTGATTAGTGAAGGTACATGGTGGAAAATGATCAAAGTGATGTAGGGGAATTAAAATGAGATGGTCTAGAATATTCCAAATGTGATCAAGGGCTGAGATTGGTGCAAAATGCAATGAAATTTCATTTTTTCCATTCTGCACGCAAGTAACTGGTTACTCACCTGGTGATAACTCGTTACTCTGTTCAAATTTTCAAAAATAGAGTAAAAATACACTGAGTAACCCGTTACTCACCAGATGATAACCCGTTACTCTGTGTAAAATTTGTTAAAAATGAGCATTTTGTTGCACTGTTGTGGTTCCGGCTCAATTCTTTTTCTTGTCAAAGAAGGCATGGAAATAAACACATGAACCTTGGAATTCCTTGAATAATAATCAATTAAAACTTGGGGAACTCTTGATCAGATAATTTTGAATTGTTCGCAGATCAACTTTGACTTTATCAGATGAAATTCATTCGAGCTGAGAGACTGATTATTTTGGCATTTTTGACCAGTTCTTCCCCTGAAAATGTCAATAAAGAGAAAAAAAAATATTTTTGGGTTTTGGTAAAGGTTAGTAAAATATAAACAAATAAAGCAATAAAGTGAATAAGAAACACACAGATGCTCGGTAAACCCTGCAAGGCATAAACCCAAGGATGAGAGGGACAAGGGAACCAATGTGTGATCTTGTTTGTGGTAAAGATGTAAAATGAGATGTGAATGATATGTGGAATTTTAGGAGGTCAAAAATTAGGGTCTTACAATATGTACTTATTCTGATCATGGCATTTAATATGAAGCAATCATTTATCTGATATGGGTGTTATGTTTGATTACCTGTTTACCTTTGATTTGAATCGCTAGAGACATATACTCTTCAGATCTAGATCTAGGATGATTATCTGTTAGATTCTAAACTCTAGACATAGATTTAGGCTTAACATTTGCGTGAGTATCAGTTCTTAATGCTCTGTGTTGTTGAGTTGCCTGAGACATCACCAATGAGATAATACGGTTGTTCTCTCGATGTTGTGTTAGACATAACCTCTGTTGTGAGTGATACGTGAGGATATTAGGCGAATGTTTGATTTCTATTTACTTGATTTGAAGAATGCATGTGTTATCAATTGATGAGATCCAATCCCAACAAGGCTCCTTTATAATTCATTCTTTACTTTATATTTTCAGTCTTTATATTTTATGCCTTTAATTTTGGTGCCTTAAACCTTTTTACCAAAAATTTTGCACCATAAGCTTAGAAATGTAGAGACAGTTGAACGACATTCTTTCCCTCGCACCGATCCCCATGGAGACGACAAAACTGGGTAGTTAATTAATTTTTGCTTGCTCATTTACCGCTTCAACAAATTCTAACTTAAATTGAACCATCTTTCTTGGCACTTTTCAATTCAATTCTCATGTTTTCATAGATTTAATTCATGTTCTTGTGTGATTCTTCAATTATTTTGCAAATGCCTCTGGTACTTGTAATTTGTGTGTTATTATCCAGAAAAAGGCATTAAGTCATCTAAGAAGTAAGACACAAGAAAAGAGATGCAAGTTGCCAAAGGAAATGAAGAAACTTCTGTAAGTTCGCTTTGCGAATTTGTCAGCGAATGTTCACTTTGCGAACTTTCCAGTGAATACTCCCAGACTTGAGGCATAAGAAAAGGCACCTAAGTCCGCATTGCGAATTTTCCAGTGAATGTTCGTTTTGCGAATAATTATTCGCATTGCGAACTTATGCAGAATCGCATAAGCGGTTTAACTGTTCCTGAGGCACATTAGGTGCCTAATTTGATGTTCGCTAGGCGAATAATCTGTTCGCAGTGCAAACATGACAGATTCTAAATGTATTATACAGGTACTTTTCATCATTTTTTAAAGATAACTTGTAATTTTAGGATTAGAACTTTATCTCTCTTCAAATCCAAATATATTATAGTGAGAGAAACTCAAACCATAAGAGGGAGAGGTAAGATCTTTGATCTCTTTTTGGGGTTTGGATGCAATCTTTTTATACTTTATGTTTTTCATCTAATATATGTTTGTGAATTAGTTTTGATTCTCTATTGTTGGTTATCTATGATTGTTTATTTGTGGGTCTTGACAAAACCTTTTTCAAATCTTTGGTCTTAGATTTTCAACTATCAATGAGCAAACTTTTGACATGGTTTTGTGAGTTGATATTCACTTGCATCATATTTATTTTATTGTGTTGATTAAGTAGCATGAGTAGGATCAATACAGTAAAGACCACGATAACGCTTGACAAACGGTATTGCGAGGATGCGTGATAATAGTGATGAAGAACGATGTTCACATACATTTGACAAATTAGTTGAATACATGTACAAAGAGTTAAGCGCATGTACTTATTTTGATCATGGCATTTAATATGAAGCAATCATTTATCTGATATGGGTGTTATCTTTGATTACCTGTTTACCTTTAATTTGAACCGCTAGAGACATATACTCTTCAGATCTAGATCTAGGATGATCATCTGTTAGGTTCTAAACTCTAGACATAGATTTAGGCTTAACATTTGTGTGAGTATTAGTTCTTAATGCTCTGTGTTGTTGAGTTGCATGAGACATCACCAATGAGATAATATGATTGTTCTCTCAACGTTGCGTTAGACATGACCTCTATTGTGAGTGATAGTGAGGATATTAGGCGAATGTTTGATTTGTGTTTACTTGATTTGAAGAATGCATGTGTTATCAATTGATGAGATCCAATCCCAACAAGGCTCCATTTATAATTCACTCTTTACTTTAGATTTGCTGTCTTTATGTTTTATGCCTTTAATTTTGGTGCCTTAAACCTTTTAACCAAAACTTTTGCACCATAAGCTTAGAAATGTAGAAACCGTTGGACGACATTCTTTCCCTCGCACCGATCCCTGTGGAGACGACAAAACTGGGTACTTAATTAATTTTTGCTTGCTGCTTTACCGCTTCGACAAATTTTGACTTAAATTGAACCATCTTTCTTGACACTTTTCAACTCAATTCTCATGTTTTCATAGATTTAATTCATGTTCTTGTGTGATTCTTCAATTATATTGCAAATACTTTTGGTACTTGTAATTTGTGTGTTATTATGCATAAAAAGGCAATAAGTCATCTAAGAAGTAAGACACAAGAAAAGAGATGCAAGTTGCCAAAGGAAATGAAGAAACTTCTGTAAGTTCGCTTTGCGAACTTGCCAGCGAATGTTCGCTTTGCGAACTTTTCAGCGAATGCTCCCAGACTTGAGGCAGTAAGAAAAGGCACCTAAGTTTGCTTTGCGAACTTCCCAGCGAATGTTCGCTTTGCGAATAATTATTCGCATTGCAAACTTATGCAGAATCGCAGAGGCGGCTTAACTGTTCCTGAGGCACATCAGGTGCCTAATTTGATGTTCGCTAGGCGAATAATCTGTTCCCAATGCGAACATGACAAATTCTGAATGTATTATATAAGTACTTTTCATTATTTTTTAAAGATAACTTGTAATTTTAGGATTAGAACTTTATCTCTCTTCAAATCCAAATATATTCTAGTGAGAGAAACTCAAACTATAAGCGGGAGAAGGTAAGATCTTTGATCTCTTGTTGGGGTTTGGATGTTATCTTTTTATACCTTATGTTTTTCATCTAATATATGTTTGTGAACTAGTTTTGATTCTTTATTGTTGGTTGTCTTTGATTATTTATTTGTGGGTCTTGACAAAACCTTTTTCAAATCTTTGGTCTTAGATTTTCAACTATCAATGAGCAAACTTTTGACATGGTTTTATGAGGTGATATTCAGTTGCATCATTTTTATTTTATTGTGTTGATTATGTAGCATGAGTAGCATGGGTAGGATCAATACGGTAAAGACCGCGATAACGGTTGACAAACGGTATTGTGAGGATGCGTGATACTGGAGATGAAGAACGACGTTCACATACATTTGACAAATTAGTTGAATACATGTACAAAGGGTTAAGCGCATGTACTTATTTTGATCATGGCATTTAATATGAAGCAATCATTTATCTGATATGGGTGTTATCTTTGATTACCTGTTTACCTTTAATTTGAACCGCTAGAGACATATACTCTTCAGATCTAGATCTAGGATGATCATCTGTTAGGTTCTAAACTCTAGACATAGATTTAGGCTTAACATTTGCGTGAGTATTAGTTCTTAATGCTTTGTGTTGTTGAGTTGCATGAGACATCACCAATGAGATAATATGATTGTTCTCTCAACGTTGCGTTAGACATGACCTCTATTGTGAGTGATAGTGAGGATATTAGGCGAATGTTTGATTTGTGTTTACTTGATTTGAAGAATGCATGTGTTATCAATTGGTGAGATCCAATCCCAACAAGGCTCCATTTATAATTCACTCTTTACTTTAGATTTGCTGTCTTTATGTTTTATGCCTTTAATTTTGGTGCCTTAAACCTTTTAACCAAAACTTTTGCACCATAAGCTTAGAAATGTAGAAACCGTTGGACAACATTCTTTCCCTCGCACCGATCCCTGTGGAGACGACAAAACTGGGTACTTAATTAATTTTTGCTTGCTGCTTTACCGCTTCGACAAATTTTGACTTAAATTGAACCATCTTTCTTGGCACTTTTCAACTCAATTCTCATGTTTTCATAGATTTAATTCATGTTCTTATGTGATTCTTCAATTATATTGCAAATACCTTTGGTACTTGTAATTTGTGTGTTATTATGCATAAAAAGGCATTAAGCCATCTAAGAAGTAAGACACAAGAAAAGAGATGCAAGTTGCCAAAGCAAATGAAGAAACTTCAGTAAGTTTGCTTTGCAAACTTGCCAGCAAATGTCCGCTTTGCGAACTTTCCAGCGAATACTCCCAGACTTGAGGTAGTAAGAAAAGGCACCTAAGTTCTCATTGCGAACTTTCCAGCGAATGTTCGCTTTGCGAATAATTATTCGCATCACGAACTTATGCAGAATTGCAGAGGTGGTTTAACTGTTCCTGAGGCACATCAGGTGACTAATTTGATGTTCTCTAGGTGAATAATCTGTTCGCAGTGTGAACATGATAGATTCTGAATGTATTATATAAGTACTTTTCATCATTTTTTAGAGATAACTTGTAATTTTAGGATCAGGACTATATCTCTATTCAAATCCAAATATATTATAGTGAGAGAAACTCAAACCATAAGAGGGAGAAGGTAAGATCTTTGATCTTTGGTTGGGGTTTGGATGAAATCTCTTTATACCTTATATTTTTCATCTAATATATGTTTTTGAACTAGTTTTGATTCTCTATTGTTGGTTGTCTTTGATTGTTTATTTGTGGGTCTTGACAAAACCTTTTTCAAAATATTGGTCTTAGATTTTCAACTATCAATGGGCAAACTATTGACATGGTTTTGTGAGTTGATATTCACTTGCATCATATTTATTCTATTGTGTTGATTAAGTAGCATGAGTAGCATGAGTAGGATCAATACAGTAAAGACCACGATAACGCTTGATAAACGGTATTGCGAGGATGCGTGATAATAGTGATGAAGAACGATGTTCACATACATTTGACAAATTTGTTGAATACATGTACAAAGGGTTAAGTGTATGTACTTATTTTGATCATGACATTTAATATGAAGCAATCATTTATCTGATATGGGTGTTATCTTTGATTACCTGTTTACCTTTGATTTGAACCGCTAGAGACATATACTCTTCAGATCTAGATCTAGGATGATCATCTGTTAGGTTCTAAACTCTAGACATAGATTTCAGCTTAACATTTGCGTGAGTATCAGTTCTTAATGCTCTGTGTTGTTGAGTTACGTGAGAGATCACCAGTGAGATAATACGGTTGATCACTCGACGTTGCGTTAGACATAACCTCTGTTGTGAGTGATACGTCAGGATATTAGGCGAATGTTTGATTTGTGTTTACTTGATTTGAAGAATGCATGTGTTATCAATTGATGAGATCCAATCCCAACAAGCTCTGTTTATAATTTAGTCTTTACTTTATATTTTCAGTCTTTATATTTTATGCCTTTAATTTTGGTGCCTTAAACATTTTAACTAAAACTTTTGCACCATAAGCTTAAAAATGTAGAGACTGTTGAACGACATTCTTTCTCTCGCACCGATCCCCGTGGAGACGACAAAACTGGGTAGTTAATTAATTTTTGCTTGCTGCTTTACCGCTTCGACAAATTTTGACTTAAATTGAACCAACTTTCTTGGCACTTTTCAATTCATTTCTCATGTTTTCATAGATTTAATTCATGTTATTGTGTGATTCTTCAATTATTTTGCAAATACATTTTGGACTTTTAATTTGTGTATTATTATGCAGAAAAAGGCATTAAGCCATCTAAGAAGTAAGACACAAGAAAAGAGATCAATTTGCCAAAGAAAATGAAGAAACTTCAGTAAGTTCGCTTTGCGAACTTTCCAGCACATACTCCTAGACTTGAGGCAATAAGAAAAGGCACCTAAGTTTGCATTGCGAACTTTCCGGCGAATGTTCGCTTTGCGAATAATTATTCGCATTGCGAACTTATGCAGAATCGCAGAGGCGGTTTAACTGTTCCTGAGGCACATCAGGTTCCTAATTTGATGTTCGCTAGGCGAATAATCTGTTCGCCGTGTGAACATGATAGATTCTGAATGTATTATATAAGTACCTTTCATCATTTTTTTAGAGATAACTTGTAATTTTAGGATCAGAACTTTATCTCTCTTCAAATCCAAATATGTTCTAGTGAGAGAAACTCAAACCATAAGAGGGAGAAGGTAAGTTTTTTGGATTCTTGTTGGGGTTTGGATGTAATCTTTTTATACCTTATTTTTTTCATCTAATATATGTTTGTGAACTAGTTTTGATTCTCCATTGTTGGTTGTCTTTTATTGTTTATTTATGGGTCTTGACAAAACCTTTTTCAAAACTTTGGTCTTAGATTTTCAACTATCAATGAGAAAACTTTTGACATGGTTTTGTGAGTTGATATTCACTTGCATCAAATTTATTTTATTGTGTTGATTAAGTAGCATGAGTAGGATCAATACGGTAAAGATCGCGATAGCGCTTGACAAACGGTATTGCGAGGATGCGTGATAATAGTGATGAAGAACTATGTTCACATACAATTGGCAAATTAGTTGAATACATGTACAAAGGGTTAAGCGTATGTACTTATTCTGATCATGGCATTTAATATGAAGCAATCATATATCTGATATGGGTGTTATCTTTGATTACCTGTTTACCATTGATTTGAACCGCTAGAGACATATACTCTTCAGATCTAGATCTAGGATGATCATCTGTTAGGTTCTAAACTCTAGACATAGATTTAGGCTTAACATTTGCGTGAGTATCAGTTCTTAATGCTTTGTGTTGTTGAGTTGCGCGAGACATCACCAATGAGATAATACGGTTGTTCTCTCGATGTTGCGTTAGACATATCCTCTGTTATGAATGATACTTGAGGATATTAGGCGATTGTTTGAATTGTGTTTACTTGATTTGAAGAATGCATGTGTTATCAATTGATGAGATCCAATCCCAACAAGGCTCCATTTATAATTCAGTCTTTACTTTATATTTTCAGTCTTTATATTTTATGCCTTTAATTTTGGTGCCTTAAACCTTTTAACCAAAACTTTTGCACCATTAGCTTAGAAATGTAGAGACCGTTGAACGACATTCTTTCCCTCGCACCGATCCTTGTGGAGACGACAAAACTGGGTACTTAATTAATTTTTGCTTGCTTCTTTACCGCTTCAACACCACACACCCAGATATTATAGGGTTTTTGCTTCTATTCTAGACAATTGCAACTTTCGGCCATTATTTATGATTTAAAAGATTCATAAAATCAATTTAATCATTATTATTTATCAATTTAATATTTTGGAAATTTCTCCAACAATCCCCCACCATTGTCAAAATATATCTAAATCCATTATTCAGAAAATTTCATGGTTTCAGACACTATGCCAAGGAAGGGAAAAGACAACTCTTTTTTTGGCCTTTAACAACGCTTAAAAGCGCTGCCTAAGGTGGCGCTGCTATAGGTAAAGACAACGCTTTTGTTTTATGAAAAAGCGCTGCCTTATGTATACTTTAGGCAGTGCTTTATCTTGAAAAACGCTTTCTAAAGTAGGCCTTTAGCAGTGCTTTTTCCAGGAAAAGCGCTTTCTAAAGTGGGCCTTTAGCAGCGCTTTTTTTGGCCTTTTATGCTTTCTATTGGCATCTTTAGGAAGCACTTTTTCAGAAAAAACGCTTTCTATTGTCCCCCTTTAGACAACGCTTTTTAAAGCGCTGTCTAATGTATTTTTTATTTCACTTAAAGGTAGCGCTTTTTTTGAAAAGCGCTTTCTTTTCTTCATGTAAATTGTGCTTTTTAAAAGCACTTTTATAAAAATCAGAATTTAGGAAGCATTTTTTATTTAAATGTGCTGCCTATTCTTTCTTTTTTAGAAAGCATATTTTTGGATATAATACCATAAACCTATTTAATTCAAGCCTTTATTTCAAACACATAGGCATTATATGACATTCAACAAGCCTTTATTTTAACACATAGGCCTTATATTTCAACCATTGAGCCTTTATTTCAACAAACATGCCTTTATTTAAACATAGGCATTATATACCATTATAATCCAAAATATATACACCATTATAATTCAACACATAAACCATTTGATATAAATCAACACAAACATGCATCATATATACACCAATCCATAATTCTAATAACAATTTGTCCACTTAGAAATCCTTTAACATGCCATAATATACAACAACTTCCAAAACTATACAACATTCATAACTACACAACAACTTTCATACCTTATATGATTCTTTTCTCAATAAAATATTCACACAATTCCTCCTTGATTTCTTCCAATTTATCTTTCGAGTAATGAGCACACTTGTATTCATCAAAGTACTACATAATAAAACATAATATGCATGATTTAGTTAAAAGTAATAAATTCTATGAAATATTCGATAAATATTAAAATAAATCCTAAGTTATAAATCCATATCATGATTGGAATCTCTATTTGATCCAAATGAAGGATTTCTCTCATAAACCTCAAAATGTAATAACCGCAATCTATACTTGTATTGCTCTAAAAAAATAAAAACAAATAAGAATATATAGTTGTCTTGTTTTATCAAGTATCATCACTATTATAAGCAAAATTGTGAAAATTAATATACCTCCACTCTGATCCATGTAATTGTTTGCGTTAGACCGTGATACTCGAGCTTCTCTTTGTGATCGGAATACTTGTATTGCTCTAACAAAATAACAACATATACTTCTCTTGTAGGATTAATAGCAACCACCAAACCAGTGACCACTGTAAAATAAAACAAAAGTTTAGATGGAAATTTTCTACGCAAAAGATACAAAGATTAGAATGAAATTAAAATGAAAATCTAACCCGTTGGCAGTATTATACGAGCGGAAGACACGAAATAGAATCTGTTTGACAATTGATTCCCGCGCATCAATTTGTCATACAAGAACCTTAAATAAAAACATAATAAACATTAGACTATTTTCATTGAAATGTGTAAATAAATTGTTCAACTAATTAAATAATAGACATGAAATAGTACCTTTTGCACTAACGTCTCTTTCTTTTCTTGGTTGGAATATGTTCTACTCGTCTCTTAACAACACGGACGGTTGGATTGATCCAAATACCTTCATTATGATCATTTCTAATATATGATTCATTTGGTATAATATTCTTATCTTGATCATTTCTAGTAAACGATTCAATCTCAACATCAATATCACCTTGATCTCCAATGTTTTCATCAATTACTTTGTTAGATAAAAGCACTATAGACCATTTCGTACTTGTCGGATCAGTGACATAGAACACTTGTTTAGCTTGAGAGGCTAGAATAAAAGGCTCATCTTTGTACCCGACCCTATTAAGATCCACTTGCAAAAATCCTGACTTATCCATTCGTATGCCATTATTATTTTCAACCCACTTGAAACCAAAAATAGGAATCTGAAACTTCTCATAATCAAACACCCAAATGCGCTCGATAACCCCAAAATATGACAGATTTGCAAATTTGGGGTTTAAGTCCTTCACACTTGAAATGTGCATTGCTTCAGCTACCATGGTGACACCACTATTTTGCATAGTACTTTTATCATCTTGTTCTTTGGTATAAAATGTGTATCCAATAATTGCGTATGTGCTATAAGAAAACACAACCAAACTTGGACCATATGCTAAACATCTCAACCTTTCTATTATTGAAACGGGATCTGAATAATACTTTGAATAAATATGATCCTTAAACCAAGGTATAAAGCTTCGATTGTGCTCTCGTAGTATCCAATTTTCATTTCTATTTGGATTTAAACCTCGGAGAACATCCTTGTGCATTTCAACATACGGCTCAACCTCGTTCTCATTGTACAGAACATACAAATGCACTTGATCCCGTTCGACCCTTGATACTGTCACAACTTTATTTCCAATTAACTTTTTTCCTTCTTTTTTTTTGACAATATAAGATTTGGGGAGTCCAATTGATTGAACATTGGACAGATATTTAGAACAAAACTCAATCGCTTCTTCAACAATGTATCGTTCAGCAATACAACCCTCGAGCCGACTTCGGTTTTTCACATACCCTTTTAATATTTTCATATAACGTTCAGCAGGGTACATCCATCTCATATAAGCTGGTCCACATAATTGTGTCTCTTTCACAAGATGTACAACTAGATGTACCATTATGTCAAAAAACGAGGGAGGAAAATACATTTCAAGCTCACACAAAGTAATAACTATTTCTTTTTGCAATGTTGGTAAGATCGCAGGATCGATCACCTTACTGCAAATTGACTTGAAGAAAGAACACAATTTAGTTATTGCGCTTCTTACTTTTTCTGGCAGAATAGATCGTATACCTATTGGTAGAAAATGTTCCATTATAACATGGCAATCATGCGTCTTTAAACTCTTTAACTTGAGGTCTTTCATAGACACAAGTCTTCTAATATCTGAAGAGTATCCTTCTGGAACTTTAACTTCACTTAGAAACTTACACAAAACTTTTTTCTCCTTTCTAGATAGAGTATAGGCAGCAGGTGGTAGATATGTTCGACTTCCTTTCTTCAAGGGTCCTAATTCAGTTCTTATCCCCATCGCTATCAAGTTCTTTCTTGCTTTAAGGCCATCCTTAGACTTTCCTTGTATATTGAGTAACGTACCAATAACACTGTCAAATACATTTTTTTCAATATGCATAACATCGAGAAAATGTCTTACATACAACGACTTCCAATATGGAAATTCAAAAAAAATTGACCTCTTCTTCCACCCAATCTTAACAAGCGTATGTGCAAAAGGCTTGCCAAACTGAATACTCACATCTTTCACCTTTCCAAAAATTTGATCACCTGTCAATATAGGTGGAGCTCTACCTTGTTCTAGGGCTCCATTGAAGGCTTTTCTCCACCCACGGTAATGATGATTAGAATTTAAGAATCTACGATGATCGAGAAAGTCATTCTTCCGACCAAACTCCAATTGCGTCCAATCTGTTTTATCTTCACAAATAGGACACACACATTGACCTTTTATGCTATACTCTGTTAGATTTCCGTATGCTGGAAAATCATTAATTGTGCCAAACAACATCGCCCTCAAGTTGAAACTTTCTTTCGTATATCCATCATAATCCTCCATACCGTTCTCCCATAAACTCTTTAAATCTTCGATTAAGGGTGTCAAGTATACGTCTATGTCATTCCCTGGTTGTTTAGGCCTAGAAATTAACATAGATGACATCATGTACTTAAGCTTCATACATAGCCATGGAGGTAGGTTATAAATCATAATAATCACAGGCCATGTGCTATGTGAGATACTTTGAAGACCGTGTGGGTTCATTTCATCAGTAGATAATGCCAAGCGAAGGTTTCTTGCTTCTTTTCCAAATTCAGGATAATCATTATCAAGTTTCATCCACTGTGGTGAACCTGCCGGATGTCAAAACTTTCCATCAATAATTCTTTCATCTGCATGCCAAGTCAAGTGTCTTGCATCAGTTTCACTATGAAACATGCGTCTAAATCTCAGAATTATAGGAAATTACCATAAGACTTTTGCTGGAGACAACTTTTTCTTATATCGAGATACACCGCATTTAGGACTCTCATTTAACGATGCATACTAATTTCGAAACAAAACGCAATTGTTTGGACAGACATGTATCTTATCATAGCTCATGCCAATAGAGTACAACATCTTTTTGGCCTCATATGTTTGATTGGGAAGAACATTATCCTCTGGAAGCATATCTTTCATAAGGGCTAATAACTCTGTGAAACTTTTATCCGACCATCCATTGCCCGCCTTTACGTTGTACAACTTTAATACCGCGGACAATCTTGTGAATTTAGTGCAATCATTATACAACGGTTTCTCTGCATCACTTACCAACCTCTCGAACATTTTGGGACAATCCTTAAGATCTTCTTCAAGTGCTTCTGCAATCTCTTCGACTCGATCATAATCGTATGTATCTGTGTCATTGTAGTTTAAAGCATAGGTCGTATTATCCCGCGGTTCAACATTCCCGTTACTTTTCTCACCATGTAAATTCCTACATGTATAACTTCGATCAATTCCATGCCTCTTAGATGTGATGCCAACTGAACCGCGTCAACCCGACTCCCATAACAGCAATCCAAGCAAGGACATGTCATTCGACTGGGGTCTTTGGCATGCACAACAGCAAACTTAACGAATTCTGATACCCCATTCTCATACTCTTTCGACAATCGACTTAAAGACATCCATTTCTTTTCCATGGTTTTACTGATTAAGCTAAACAAAAACAAAATAAAAACTATTTACCTGTAGGGAAGTCAGCAGCTTCTGGACCCACACTGTGTAAGATTCTTGGAAACAATCAGACTTTCACTTTTCACAAGTAACCCCTATATATAGCAAATTAGAGATAATGATGGTTAAGAGTTCATTATATACTGGTTGGAATTGTAGCATCAGAGAGGAAATTATGACAAGTATCGTAAAAGTATATTTTGACATTCATTATATACTCGGATTGCTTCTATTTTGTTCATTCTCAATACAAATAGTGAATTTAATTAGGTCTATGATAGCCTCTAACTATCTTTGAATAAAACAGTTTCAGAACCAAACAAAGCAAGCATGAACCAAAGTTACAGAACCAAACAAAGCCAAAGTTTCAGAACCAAACAAAGCTAGAGCATGAACCAAAGTTTCAGAACCAACAAAAACGAGAACGAAAACGTATTTGAAATGTAACTAATTTGCGTACCTGAAATGTAACCAAGATATGAACTTCGTTTTCCTCTTCTTCTACTTCTTCCTGCACGAAAACGCGAACTAAAACAGCGGCGGAGAAAATGAGTACAGAAGATAGTACAGAACGATGGCGGCGGTGGAGAAAACGACGGTCGGAGAAGACGGTCGGAGATGTATAAGGTCGGAGAAGACGCGAGAGAGAAGGAGGGAGAAGTCAGGAGATAGAAAGTGTTTCAAAACAAACCCTAAACCCTTCTGAAAAATGATAAGTATTTTATTTTTTAATTAATAATGACTTAAGGCAACGCTTTTTTAAAGCGCTTTCTTAAGTGCTAGCTTTAGCATTAAAAGCGCTTTCTATTCATTAGTCTATAGCAACGCTTTCAGAAAGCGCTTTTAAAGGTGGGTGTTGCACCCCAAATTTTACCCTCATTTTCTGCTAGTTGTTGTTTTATTATCTTTCTCTATATTTTAATATAATTTTTAATTTAGTTTTTTATTTTCTTTATTCTAGTTTAATATCAGTATGGCCTATTTTTTTTATTTCATTTATATTTAAGTTGTTTTTTATTTTAAGTTAATCTTAATTTAATTTAATTTTAATAATTAGTTTTAATTAATTAGATTAATTATTCATTTAGTTTATTTTTCTAACTAATTTTAATTTAGAATATTAATTAGTTTATTATTGTTATTATCAATCATATTATTAATTCAAAATTAAGAGCAAGAAACATTTCCATTTCTCACCAATTGGTCCACCGTGTGCAATTTTTGAATCATAATTGGTTAATTTCAAAACAAACAATCCACACAAAAACCAAGTTCAGCCAAGTTTCCAAGCCAAACCATAAGCCCATTTCACGTTTTTTGTACCAAGCCCATCATGTAAAATCAATTCAAATAAAATACAAGAGTTGTTGTGAGAAGTGGTGGTGACCCTTTTTCAAACCGTACAAGCCTCTGCTTCACTATGACAAAACAACATGCAAAAAGCTTCAAACCTTGCTGCCATGACAAGGACTTGACACAACGTTAACCTGCACCAGCCTGAGGCTACAACGGAAAAATTCAAGTTTAATTTAAGAAGCAAATTCTTTTTAAAGGGGGGGACGGAAGAAAAGAAGGGGAGGAGCATTACAAAATTCTAGAGAAAATTCCACTTGAATTCATGTTCTAAGAGGCAATAACCAAAAACAAAAGAAGAGATTTTTGAAAGAAAACCATCTGCAGAAAAACTCACCTTTACACACATGCTGTTTTCATAGCCACCAATTCACGTCCCTTTCACCTCAAGCTCTCTTGCTCGTTTATCCTTTTTCTTCCAAACTTCCCCACTTTCACACATACCCTTCTCATTTTCAACAACGCAATCCCCAACGCAACCCAATCCTCCATTAATGACACAGCCACAACCTTGAACCCTCTTTCCCAACACCTCAGAACCATCACACAACCGCCCTCCTCATCGATTCATCGCCGGAGAAACATAAACAACCACGTTACCGCCATAACTCACCTTCAATATTCGTTCACCATCCATCTTCATCACAAAAAAAAAACTTCGTAAGCCGCCACAAAATCCTACAGATCCGCACGAACCACCATCATCTTCTTTGACTCACCACCACAACCGACCACGTCACCCGCGCCGCGGCTTACACCCGAAACCGCCGTGAGAGTTAGATAGCGAGATAGAGAAGAGAGAAAGGAGAGAAATTAAAGCGAGAGCATCGCAATCAAGACGAGTGGACGAAAGGAAGAAATTATGAGCGAGTGAAATAGAGAGAGCGGTTCATATTCCTTTCATCGTGCTTTTTGGTCTTCTTCAAGGGTAGCCTCTTTTCATCGTGCTTTTGAAAGAATATGTTTGACCAAGAGGCACAGTGTTTGGCTTGCAAGGTTTGTGTTTTTTTACTTTGAGTTAGTGACTGGATCAGGTTCAGGGTCAACCCGACCCGCGACCCATTTCTGAAAAGAACTTGGGCCATTGCATTTTACATGATTCCATGGCCCGACTTATCTTTCCTTAATCACCCTCCTTTCATTAGTGCAGCCCCTGGATCATCTTCTTCTTATTTTACTTTTTCCATAAGTAGTTTATTTTAGGATTAATAATGTTTTAAATTTAGTAAATATTTTAGGATTAGTAATGTTTTAAGTTAGTAAAGATTTTACGATTAGTAATAGTTTAAGTTTAGCAAATATTTTAAGATTAATATTTTACAATTTAGGATTAGTTTTCTCAATTTTAGTTTTAGTAATTTCAATCTTAGACTTATTAATTTGATTTTAAGATTAGTGATTTTGTTTGGTAACTTAAAAAAAATATAAAATAACAAAAAGGAATAAATATCAAAACTCAAAAGTATCTTGTTTTTTAGAGTAATCTCTAAATTTTTAAAGTCATGTTTAGGATGTAGATATCTAGGACTTGTTTTTGGTCTTATCAGTTTTAATTTTCATTAACCTTCTTAACCATTAACTTGTGACTTCTATCCTTGATGATACTTGATGAAATCTTGTGAATAACTTTTGTTTCTGTTACAATTCTTGATGCCTATTTCTTTCGATAATTTCATTTCCCCATTCCAAAGGAAGGTTAAACATGTTGACTCCTAAAGTCGTGACCTCCCACCTTAACTTAAGTAACCTCTTAGGAGAAAACTTTATTTCTTGGCCTCATCAGAGCCATATAAATCACAACTAGCTTTAGGAGAGAGTTCTTAAACTCTTAGTGATATTCATCCTAATGAATATTCACTTTCCCTACTGACTAAAACATAACATATGACCATTTTAACTAGATCTAGAGAGTTCTTATACTCTACAATGAGGTTACACTCATTTCCCCTCTGAATATTGACCACAGTCAATTATTCAGTAGAAGTAGAACTACGCATACTCTGATTCTACTCCCGAGGATACGTAGGCGCAAATTGCGATGCTTTGTCGAGTATACTTAGATACTAACCCCTAGGGTTTCAACCTTTAGCAAACATAAGATAACCTTAGCAAGAGGCTCCCGTAGAGTACTACGGACGTTTAGGGTGCTAATACCTTCCCTAGGCGTAACCAACCCCCGAACCTTAGATCTCCCCTCTTTAGGTTTTTTTAACGATCTTGAACCTTTCCTTTGGATAAATCAAAGTCGGTTGTAAAAGAAAAATGATGCAAGTTAATTAATAGCTTGTTATCCGATTTTCACCGCAACAGAAATGGCGACTTCACTGGGGAAGGTTAGACCTATTGCTGGTCCTTTCCTAAGAGGGTTAAGCCAATCTTGATTTTATGTTATTCATGTTTGCTTATTTACTTGTATATGCTTATGTATGTCATATTTGCTTATATATCTGTATATCTATTCTTGTTTGACATTTTTTTGTTTAACGTGGGTTGACATGATATCTATGAGTGAGATAAACCTATACCCGGATTTGAGCATACACTTATGATAGGACGATGGTATTCAAGGAGGCTTTGAGGGAGTCGAATCCTGAAAAGTTGAATTGAGAACACCATCACTCAATTGAGGCCCTCTTGAGAGTCTAGTTATGTTGAACGAATCCGTTCGTGAAAGCGTGCTACTCTCGACCTAGGAGCCCATGATATTGAGAACCGTAGTTATCAAACCCCACTTGGCCTTTTAGGATGTAGTGCGGTGACCATGATGGAGTCTATTTCTAAATTGGTTGTCACGCGATACTACACTCAGACAAGATCCTCTTGAGAATTTTATTGATTACCAAGTCATCTGGGAAATCCTTAAAATCCGAAAGATGGGTTGCCGACTCTGGGAACTTCTTAGAACCCTATTCAGCAGATGAAAACCCATAGTACACACCTTTTGGGATTGGTAGACCATGGCTCCATTCATGAGACCTATAAACCTAGGATTTGTATGTTTTGTTGTGTGTACATATGTTTGTGCTCGTGTGCTTTATGCATTTCTACATTCAAGCATTCCTAGCCCTTTGGTTTCGAGGAACTCAAATGTTTATTCCCTTTTCAAAGATCAACAGAGCTTGGATTTTAAAAACAAAAACTTCTTCTGTTTTCCAAAAAGTTTGCAACTTGCCTTTGAGTTCCTTGAAACCATTTGGCTTGCATTAGCATCTCATTTGCATCATGTCATAGCATATGCATTTCCTCTCTGTCTTCGTCTCATGTCGCCGTTTTCCCTTCAGAATCGTCTTTGAATCGTCACCCGAGCCAAACTCGACAAAGGATGTCTGAACAATACCGCGAGATGGACAGAGTCAACAATGAATTGAGTGAGCTCCGAGGAGGAATGGGGCAGATCATGGAAGTTTTGAATGTTATACGAGGAAAGGTGGATACGCAGGTCATCGTAGTCTCAGAAGTCGTTGCTACAACTGTAGAACCTCCCGTTACTATTGTGAACCCCACTTTGGGTATGCCTTTTAACTTTATACGTGCTCCGACCGTCACTTCTACTAAACAAGCCTTTCCTTTGGTTAATGAGGCTTTTCAAGCTATTCCTACCTTCACTCCAGCAGTAGTGCAAGCCCAGATGCACCCAGTTTTTCAGAACCCACATCTGGTCTATGATCATGTCAATATGTCTGAAGAAAGAAATAATCAACATGAAAGACTGAAGGTAAGTGTAGAGACAATGCAGAAGAAATTGGAAGCAATGGAGAGGAGCAATGTATCTAATACTAATGTTAAAGACATGTGCTTAGTCTCAGGCTTGGTAATTCCACCCAAGTTCAAACTACCCAATTTTTACCTATACTCTGGTGCGACCTGTCCTAAGTTGCATTTGGTCATGTATTTCCGACGAATGGCTGCATATATGGATGATGATAAGTTAATGATTCACTGCTTCCAAGATAGTTTGAAAGGAGCTGCTGCAAAGTGGTAATTGACTTTGGACCAATCTAGGACCCGATGTTTTCAAGATATATCTGATGCTTTTATAAAGCATTATAATATAACATGGACCTCGTGCCAGATCGCAGACAATTGTTGAGCATGTCTCAGAGCAATACCGAGTCTTTTAGAGAGTATGCACAGAGATGGAGAGAGCTGGCTTCACAGGTAGAGCCACCTTTATCTGAAAAAGAGTTAACTGATTGGTTTATCGACACGTTGAGACCGGAATTCTACGAAAGGATGATCAGTAGCGTGTCTGCTAGTTTTTCCGATATTGTTGCTGTGGGGATTAAAGTAGAGCTTGGTCTGAAGAGTGGGAAAATGACCAAGAGAGTTGGTAGTCCAAGCGACGATGCCAAGATATACTTCAAAAGGGAAGGGGATACTAATGTGGTGATGACAAACAAAAAGAGGAAGAATCAGTACTGGAAACGTCAGCAGCAACAACAGTGTTATTCTGTTCAGCAACCTTATGTGGCCGCCATCGCGCCAACATTCAACCACCAAGCTTCTGTTTATCAGCCGGTTCCTCAACCACCAGTATATCAGCGAGCGCCCAACGCTCCTGCTTATCTCCAACGGACTCAAGTTTCTCGTCAGAATATTCCAGGAAAAAGAAAGGGTGGAAGGCCTCCGATTCCTCCCATTCCAATGATGTACACATCATTGTATCCTGTTTTGGTACAAAAAGGATTAATAACTACAAGGTCATCAGGCCCACCTCCTAATCCGCTTCCACCTTCTTACAATCCTAACACTCATTGTGCATTCCATGAAGGAGCACCAGGCCATAATTTAGAAGGTTGCTTTGCTTTGAAGCACATTGTGAAGGACTTAGTGGAGAGAAACATTTTGTCTTTCGATGGCTCCCAGCCTAATATCAAGAACAATCCTTACCCTCTCATGAGATAAGTAATGCTGTAGAGGATGTATCAAGACAAAGATGGACGGTGATTGTGCTCCTCTTTGATTTTCTGTATTTGATTCCCTAAAGCTGGCATTTTTTTGGCTGTTTCAGCAATTTTATTGTATTTCCTTTGCACTTTGAATTTGTATTTGCTTATGAGCTTTGTTGTACTTTCAAACTGGCAAGGTTAATGAAATGTTTGTGCATCCTTTAGATTAAATCCATTCGTTTCACTCATTTGTTGTTATTTTCAAAAAAATATTTACCTTGTGTTGTACCCCAAATTTTACCCTCATTTTTTTTGCTAGTTGATGTTATATTTATTTTATATTCAACGTGGCCTATTTTTATTTCATTTATATTTAAGTTGTTTTAATTTTATTAATCTTAATTTAATTTTAATAATTAGTTTAAATAATTAGATTAATTATTCATTTAGTTTATGTTTCTAACTAATTTTAATTTAGAATATTAATTAGTTTATTATTATTTTTATTAATAAAAAAGAAGCATTATCCATTTTCACATCAATTATCCATTTATCTTTAACCATAAACCATTTTTTTAATTTTAGTTCAAAGCCGTCCAAATATCAATTTTTAATCTCAAGAT
This sequence comes from Lathyrus tuberosus, assembly GCA_022829125.1. Lineage (NCBI taxonomy): Eukaryota > Viridiplantae > Streptophyta > Magnoliopsida > Fabales > Fabaceae > Lathyrus > Lathyrus tuberosus. The sequence goes on along the minus strand of JALAZF010000088.1, from coordinate 12,144,248 downwards.
CAACTTCAAAATCCAATTTCAAATTCAAGTTTCGATTCTAATTAATTTCAGATTTCAATTCAATTTCAATTCAATTCCAATTTTTCATCCAAGTTTCAAGTTTCAATATTTGAATAATTTATTTGCCAATTCCAATTCAATTTTAATTCATGTCTCAAGTTTATGTCTCAATTCAATTTAATTTCAAAATCCATTCCCAATTTCCTTTTTAATTCAAATAAGGTCATTCCAATTTAATCCAAATTCAATATCTCAATAACTATCCAACCTCATTCGAAAACCCCTATTTTCATTAAGTCCATTTACATCAAAGTTCTACAAGTCATCACCAAGGCAACCATTACAAAACAAAGCTAAATCCCAATACTGGTATAAGGTAATTTCACTAACATTAACAAAATGGTTCAGACTTTCAATCCAAAATTTCCAAGGAGTAGCAATAAGTTTTTGAAACATTAACAAGTTAGCACGCATCTGTACCAACTTTCACTAAGCCTTGTGCCATCAAGGGGACCCCACACAACCTCTCTCAAAACCGTCTTGTACGACCTGCACAGCCCAAAAGCAACCCTGAATTCTTGCACAAACCGGCTTGCTGTTAACGCAAACTAGTCCTGCTATCACAAATCCACATCCTAAACCCTGAAAAGCCTCTGCTCTCTGCTGCGACAAAGCCATCTCGCTTCACAATAACAGCGACAACACGCACCTATTGTTACACACCATATCCCCAGGCCTGCACAACAACAACGGTAAAAAAATTCAAAAAAGGAAGAGACCTGCATATAAGTAGAGGAAGCAGAGAGAAGAAGGGGGGGCATCCATCGAAAGAGGAGAGTTCAAACAAAAACAGAGAGGAAAATACATTCAGATTAGAAAACTCACCCTCATTGCCGAATGATCCTGAATCACCAACTTCTGAGCATTTTCATCTTTCCCAAGTTGCCTTAAAAGGGCCCAATGTCTCTAAAAACATTACAAGTTAAAGGTTATATTCAATAGATAGAAGTAAGAGTTCTATTTGAGTCAAGAAACTCACACAATATAGCAGAGTTTTTAGAGTTACCTGTGATACCACTGTTTTCTACGATTGTCGACAACGTGAAATCCAACACTGTTGAAGATTTGGTCCTAGAGGTTCAACGGCACCAGACATTGGGAATTTTCTTTCATACTATTTCATCCCAACAATTCCAAAATCACCATGGTGCAACTGTTCCTTCCTCCATCAATTTTCCATCCAACCTTCAACTCCTTCAGAGTAACCTTCATCACTTGAAACGAAAATCGCAACCACCTCAAACCAAAATCAACATCCACTCCAACACAGAACCCAACCACACATCAGAAACCTAAAACCAAATCGACCCAGAAAATGAAAGAGAGAGGGGAAACGAAAAAGGTCTTATCTGCTGATTCGTGGGAGCTTCATTAGAGCTTGGTCCTCAAAAGAGCTTCACTTGGGTAACTATTTCTCCCTTCCACCTTCGCTGTTGTTTTGATCTATCTCTTTTCATTTTGTGATCTGAGTGTCATAGAAATCTTCTTTAGGATCTTGGGATTTAGAGTTTTCAGGAAGAGGATGCTGTGTTAATGTGAAATCGTTAGTTTTGTTACATAACTTAGTGATAAAAACTGGATTTAAGAGAGAGGGCTTTTTACCTTGAGTGCGTAGCGGAGAGGAGTATATTTTCGCTGGGGAAGATGGCGTCCTCCGCCGTGAGACCTTCTTCTCCGGCGACCATTTAGGGTTTCCAATGACTCCTTTTTTTCAGAAGGAGAAGGTTTGCGTGAGAACGTGAGAGTTGTGGTTTCAGTTTCTTGTTTTCGATTTTCATCGTGATTTTGAATCACTTGTTTCTTCTTCCAGCCTACCACGTGTATCCCACTTGTTGGGTTTGATTTGCAAGGCGGTGACACGTGTCACCGTTGTGGCTGTGTGATCTTCATCACCAGGCCATCTTAGTTGATCCAGTAGGTCTTGGGATGCTAGTCTCCACCGTGTGCCTGTTTTGTATCCATTGATATGCATCCCTGTTTTGATCCAGTGGAGGTGGTTGAGGGCGCACTGGAGAGTCTCATTAGACTCTCCCCACCGGATCACTCTTTGTTTCGGTTCTGGGCCTGGCCTCCATTCGCTAACGCCACCCCCTGCCAGAGGCCCAAATGTGGAAACAATAGCTTAGTTCATTTTATTTCTACTGATGCACCCCCTTTGCTATTTAACCAATTTTATTATTTATTTAATTCTTTTATACTAAATTTCCAATTTCTTTTTAGTTAAAAATCATTTCTTTTTATTTCAAAGCTTATTTAAAATTCAAAAGAACATTTTATTTATTTTTTAGAAAATCTTATTTTATTTCTAAAAACTCCAAATATTATTAATTTTTTATTTAATTTCATTTAGTAATATTTATTTAGGATTAATTATTAATTTGTGAACCTTGTTTATCTATCTTTGGACTATTTGTCAAACTTTGTTTATGATTTATCTTTATTAATCATTTGAATTTTTATTCACTAGTATTCGTTTAAGATCTTGAATTAATTTGTCTTTTGTTTGCATATCATATATTTGTCCAACTTTGATAGTGAACTTTGTTCTTTAAATATCATCTTTGATAAATCTCATGTCTACAATCATGTTCTTTAACTTGTATTTAGTTTGTGTGATATTGATTTGTCTTTGACTATCTGATTTTTATAATATTCATCTTATGTTTATGCCCTATTTTCCATGAATCATCTTTCATTATTATCTTATCATTTATCATCATATCTTATCTTGTATCTACTGTTATTCCCCCTATTCCAAAGGAAGGTTATTATTGTTGACTCCTAAAGTCATGACCTCCCACCTTAAATTAAGTAACCTTTTAGGAGAAACTTTATTTCTTGTCCTCATCAGAGCCATAGAAATTACAACTAGCTTTAGGAGAGAGTTCCTGAACTCTTAGTGATATTCATCATAATGAATCATCACTTTTCCCTACTGACTAAAACAAAACATAGGTCCATTACAACTAGATTTAGAGAGTTCTTGAACTCTACAATGAGCTTGTACTCATTTCCCCTCTGAATATTGATCATAGTCAATAATTCAGTAGAAGTAGAACTACACATACTCTGATTCTACTCCCGAGGATACGTAGGCGCAAAGTGTGATACTTTGTCGAGTATACTTAAATACTAACCCCTAGGGTTTCAACCTTTAGCATAGAACCTTTAGCAAACATAAGACAACATTAACAAGAGGTTCCCGTAGAGTACTACGGACGTTTAGGGTGCTAATACCTTCCCTAAGCGTAACCAACCCCCGAACCTTAGATCTCTCCCCTTTAGGTTTTTCTAACGATCTTGAACCTTTCCTTTGGATAAATCAAAGTTGGTTGTAAAATATGATGCAAATTAATTAATAATTTGTTATCCAATTTTCACCACAACAATATGCTCTGATACGACAACAAAGAAAACTGAGTTCTGAAGATCTGAAGATGGAAGTTCTGACGAACTAGTCCAGATGCTAAAGACTCTTCGTTTTCCTATAGACAAGATAGAGAAGTAACTCTTTTCTATTCCTGTTCTGACAACTCAAGTCATTACTCTGTATATTTTTGGATTATATAAAATCCTAGATGATCTCAGATAAAGCTTTGAGGATAACTCATTTAGAGGAGCTGTTGTTCCAAACTCTGAATTTGTTTGCTTTGGTGATTACCTTGTATAAAATGTTCAATCAAAATACTTGGTTTTGTCATCATAAAAAAGGGGGAGATTGTGAGAGCAAGAATTGTCTCTACAAGTCAATCTATGTTTTGATGATAACAATAAGTATTTGGAAAGAACCATTTTATGGTCTAACGTGTGTTGTGTAGATCATAAGAACTAAAGACATCAGAATCAACATGCTCCAGCTAGATGTACTATGATTGAATTTATATATATGCGAAGTTACTATGTGTAACTAAAGTCGCGAGAAGCAAGAACGCTTCTTTATCTAGTCATGATCAGCCAAATCCAAGGATGCCAAGATTGTTGTTGCAATGCTCTTGTGAATGCTCTCTGAAAGTGACTGTGATTCTCAAAATAGCGAAGCTTCTGAAGAAGTACACTCTGAAAGAACCAAAGTGTGGAAGACTCCTATGACTTGAAGTTCTGATGGCTAAAGGCGCTGAAGACCAAGTGCAGAAAGAATCTGAAGACTTATAGGTTCTGAAGATCAAGGTTTCAAATATCAAGTTCTGAAGACTCTGGAGATAGGTTCTGAAGATTCGGAAGACTTGAAGCAGACGAGAATAACGTTCTTAAAGACCAAGTGCTGAAGTTCTGAAGACTGATTCATAATGGACTTCTTCAATCGACTGAAGACTTGAAGCATAAGATATTCTGCTAAGAAGACTCTACTCATACTTCATCAGATTAACATCAGAAGCCACTGAAGTTTTGAAGTCTAGATATTACCATTGTGAGTTAAAAGTACACACTGCCCAAGAAAAGATGTCTGGTCACTTCTCCCTCTGCAAAAAGGAGATGTGTCAGTACAACTCATTATAGCACAACGTCTCTTTTCCAAACAGCCAACAGTATTCTCAAACGACTATATTTCTACTAGCTATTTAATGGAAAGAGTTTTGGCTTCTGAAATGTCGATCACTTGTAGAATCATGAACTGAATGTTCATCTACAAATTGACCAAGTCATTGTGAAGATAGCCACAACGATGAGTTCTCGTTGTAACACTCAGAATATTCAAAAGCTATCATTATTTCACTAATGACAATTGTTGTTGAAACTCAAGAAGACAAATCAACACAACAACAACAATTAAGAACAGAAGCTGTTGATGAAGAAGACAACATTGAAGATCTGTCAAGTCATCAACCTACCTTCTCGTCAGGACTACATTGAAGATCTGAAGCAAGGAGTTGTTGCTCAAAGCTTGCTCAACAAAGAAGACGAAGAAGAAAAAGATCTACAAGAAGTCAACAAATGTCAAATCTAGATACATCCTTATAGGTTCTTAGGATAGCAAGGAGCTGTTGCTCAAATCTTGCTTAAACACATGTGTGTGTTCTTTGTACTTAAACTTAGGAGAAACTTGCTTATTAAGAAGCACAATTTGTAATCTCCAGTTTCCCAATTCAACTAAAGGAATTGAGACTCCTCCAGTGAATGTTAGATCCTGAATTGATCCCTGAACGGTTCAGCTGTGAGTTGAGGCCCTTGAGTAGATCACGAAGTGATCAGATACTTGAGATGACAATGGCTGAGGGTAATTATGGAAAATCCTGAAATATGGTCAGTAGCGTTATATTCATTATGATGAATCCCTGAACGGGTAGCTGTGAAATCCCAGCAGTGGGTCTGCTCAGTCAATGAACGTTATATCCTGTTGGATCCCTGAACGGTTCATTGGGTTGTTAGTCACAGTGCGGCTGTGCAAGTAGTTAGCCATATTGCGGCTGTGCAAATGGTTATTCACCAGCGTTGCCCGTGCAAGTGTAATCATGATTTGGTTATAGTGGATTAAGTCCTTGTGCTCAAGGAAAAATCACATGAGGAGGGTGGACTGTATTAGTCCGCATGGTGAACCAGGATATATCATGTATCCTTTACTCTCTTGCTTAGTGTTTCTATTTATGTCTCTGCATTGATTATCAGAACCTCATATTAAGCAAAGTCAGAACCTTGCAGCTTATCTCTGATAAGCTTCCGCACTGCAAGTTCTGAGTATCGTATCTTATGATCAGAACCTATATGGTTCTCATGCTCCATAGTTAAGTGATCAGAATCTCTCAACGAACATTGAAGGTTCTTGAGCGTCTCTCTAACAAGATGCGAAAAGTAATTAAAGGAGCAAATTCACAATTCAAACCCCCCTTTCTTGTGTCTTTCTCGCACCTTGAATTGGTATGAGAGCCTGGTTCTGTTATTGATTCCCATCAAACACTTAACAGTGTCAGAAAAAGATCCAGATGAGGTGCGTAGAAGTACTCTGGGTGAGATTGAAATCCACTTACAATTTCTGTAACAGTTCAGCAGTTGACTGTGTACAAAATTGTAATCAATCTGATTACTTCTTGAGCAATTCACTGATTCTAGATGAAGTCTCATTAAAAGTGAAGAATCAGCTGATAAGATAAATTCATCAGATAAGAACTGTATCTGTTGAATGCTCATTCTGGAAAATACGTGTGGATAAAACCACGTATATGCTTAAAAGATGAATCATCAGAAAGCAAGAAATCTTGTTTGCTGAAGATTAATTCTTTATGAGTTTTTGAGATGTTTTCAAGAAATGGATTAGGTCCACCCTTGACTTTCTCGTTTAAATTTCATTCTAAATCTCTTCATGTAAAGAAGAAAGATTGCTGCTCTAAGACTTTGAATTTCATAATGAAATCTGTTAAAGCCAGAATCTGAAAAATTCAAATTACTAGAAAGGATTCTGAATGAACTCTTAAGCCTTAATTGATTCAGAAATCAATCTCTAACAACTTGAGATTATCCTTGTGAAATTAAAAATTGATAATCTGACTTTCGTTAGATCAAGTGTTCTCAGAACCACTTGAGCTATGAAATTAGATGTTATCATTCCAGACATCCAGGTTCTCTAATTGATGTCTTAAAAGATTATGTTAATGATGTTCTCGTGGAAGAAATCAGTTAACTCATAGATATGTGTGACCAACCCTAAATAAGTTGATCAGCATTGTGAGAACAAGAAGTTTCATGCAAACCATGTCTAGTGATGTACACATGGGGCATGATGATGTTGTTGTATATGGTTATTAGAATGGTTATTTTATTTTGGAAGTGGAATGGTTATTAGAATGGTTATTTGGTGTATGAATAGTTGCTATTAGAATGGTTAATTAATTTGAAAGTTGCCGACCATAAGTTGAATATTAGAATGGTTAATTGATAAAGTCTTGTGTATAATTATGAAATATAAGGCCTATATATGGTGATTGAAGTATATAATTATGAAGGCCTATGTTGAATAAAGGCTTGTGAATTGAAGTATATAATTATGATAAGTTTTGATAAAAAATTATGTTATACAGGTTTGTTAATATTCAGGTCTATTATAAGGTTTTTTTAAAAAAAAGTTTTCTTAAAAAAAGGAATTTTAGCAGCGCTTTTGACAAAAAACGCATGCAAAACAAATAATTTTTAAAACAATTTACGTGTACAAAAGACAGCGCTTTTACTGAAAAAGCACTGGCAAAAGTGGAACTAAAGAAAGCGCTTTAAAAAGCACTGCCTAAGGGGAGGATAAACCAGCGCTTTTTCCAAAAAAAGCGCTGCCTAAAGTTGGGAAAATATTACACATTAGGAAGCGCTTTAAAAAGCGCTGGCTAAAGGGGAACAAAAGACAGCGCTTTTAGTGGAAAAGCGCTGCCTAAAGGGGACCTAAGGCAGCGCTTTTGCAGGAAAAAAAATGATGTCTTTATCTTTAGCAGCGCCACCTTTAGATAAATAATAGTATTTGTGACCTATCTTTCACCGAGTTTCCTGACTCATATGAAGCCAAACAGATGTTTGACGTTTTTAAAGATTATGGCTTGGTGATAGAAGTTTTAATTCTGACGAGACTTGATAAGAGAGGTCGGAGGTTTGGTTTTGTCAAATTTAAACAGATTGAAGACGAACATCATTTTGCCATTAAACTGGACAATATTGTCATTAATGGCAAGAAGATGTTTGCAAAAACATCCCCAGATTCAATAGGGAGATGCAAGGGGACAAGAATAGAGATCAGGGTAAAAACGCACCTTAGAGGTTTACGAAGATTTTCCAAACCGGCGAGAAAACTAAACTTTATAGTTCAGAAGGTGGGAGAGCTTCATATGCTCAGATCACTAAGGGAGGCAGGATAGACAAAGGTCAGGTTAAGGTTAATGCTAAACACAATCATGTGTTTATGGGAGATAAACCTAATTTTTCACACGTTATGTTCAATGTTGATAACGAACACTTGGAACGCTTCGAACAAGCTTTTGTCAGAGTTTTGGTAAATCCGGGTCCCTCTTTCGAGATTCAAGAAACGCTTCATATCGAAGGGTATTTTAAGATTAAAGCTACCTCTTTGGATGCTAATATGTGTGTTTTGGAGGAGGAAGTTACAGGAGACATTGCTAGGATGATCAAGGAAGACGAAGTTTGGGTGGCGCAGTGGTTTGTAGATGTTCATCCTTGGTCTTCTTCAGATGTAGACAAAGAGAGGTTAACTTGGGTCAGCTGTTTTGGGGTCCCTTGCCACGTGTGGGGAGAATATTTTTTTTAATTCTTAGCCAATAGAATCGGATGTTTCATGAAAATGGATGAAGACACTCAGAAACACAACAGATTGGACGTTGCAAGGTTTCTCATTAGGACAAAATTTGCTATGAATCTTAATGAGGTTATCAACATTGACATAAATGATATTTCTTTCTGGATTAAAATTGTGGAGGATTCTTTCAGTATTTTCTCTTTTAAATCGTACTTGTTGAGAGAAAAGATAATGGAGGATAGTTCGGAGGTAAATTCTTTTGAAAGTGAGGAGAAAGGCTTCTGTGGATCTGGAAATCTAGAGAATGATCTAAGTTTTAACAATGATGTTCTTGAGGAAGGTGAAGATGAAGGGAAGAGTCATGGTATTGGGGATGACGCGTGTGATAATGAATGCTCTGATGTGGGAGGGCCCATAATCAATAAGGATAATATCAGTTGTGACAAGTGTATTTTACCTCCTAATGCTGGAGGTTTCATATGCACGGATGAGGTAGCTTTATGCTTGACAGGTGGCGCGACAGGTGAGGTTAATCAGCAATTTAGGAATGACGTGACAAAAGTAGCTTACCCTATAAAGTATAAGTCAAAACATTGTTGTGGGGCAGGAAATTGTGGGGGGAGACAAACCAAGGTGGAAATACGGTGGGATTTATGGTAGAGTCCCAAGACAAGAGGCAGTCCAATGGTCATTCAAATAATATTTTTAATGATGATATTAGTGTGGAGATTACAAATGGTAATGAAGTGGGTATGGAAGTGGGCTCGGATATTGGGCCGGATTCGTGCAACCCGAATGATTTAATCAAACCCAAAAGGAAGAAAAAACTTAAGGAGAAAATATATAAAAAAATCAAGATCCCTTTTACCCCTTCTTATTATTCTACGCGTTTGCACTCTGAATGTAATGGTGATGGTCCTAATTACACTTATAGAATGCTTGATGGAAGCAAAATTCAAGAGGAGGCCATCGAGGAGGAAGATACTATTTCAAGATTTTCTGATGGTTCAGAATTTGTTGGTGAATCGTTAGGTGATGTAGAGGTCTCAGATAGCAATTCTAGAATAAAAAAGAAGCTAGAGGGCCTTCCTTCCAAAGTTTGGGAATCTATCAAAAATCTTGGGGTGGATGCTGATGAAGATGATGAAGCCTTTGAATCGATTGTTCTTAAGCTGGAATCTAAAGACAGATCTAAATCGAAAGCTAAGAAGGGTGTAGCTAAAGGTAAATTGAATTTCTTAACTTATAATATTAGAGGGAGTGAGAGTGTGCTGAAAAAGAAGAAGATAAAAGGCTTATTGAATAAATTGGGGATAGATATTTGTTTCCTTCAAGAAACAAAGTACACTACGATGGCAGATGGATTGGTGTTCAGTTTGTGAGGTAATCAAGATTGTCAATGGTCAGCTTCAAACACAAATGGTCTCGTGGACGGTATGCTTACAATTTGGAGGAAAATTTTATTCCAGTCTATTTGTAGTTTTTGTGGCATTGGTTATATTGGTGTAAATACAATTTGGAAGGGCATGAATGTTTATTTGGTCAACATATATTCTCCTTGTTCCATTGTGTCGCTCCCGGGATTTTCATCCAAGTACAAACGCGAAAGTGGCACCGAAACAGAGTCGCCAACAATGTGTATTTATCCCAAGAGAGGGAAAGGAAACACTGCATAAACCTGAGGGGAAAGGAAAGAGCATGGTTTTGCGACCAAGATAACTGGGTTCGGGAGTCGGTTACGCGAGAGGAAGGTATTAGCACCTCCACGCGTCCATCGTACCCGATGGGATCCACGCTTGCTGCTTCGATCAAAGGGTGAAAGAAAAGATACTAGAAAAGGAAATACTAGCTGGAGAACTGGAAAAGGAAAGGAGAGATAAAGAGAAACAAATGTAGGGAAAATAAAAGAAGTGCTCGAATGGGCCCTACCCCACTGCCTACGTATCTCATAGGGAACATGAGAATCAGAGCGACGTAGTTCCCCTCACCTAGGGAAAATTGTTTGTGTTTTTTTAGTGGAAACGCCGACGTTCGCGTTCCAGCAGTTAGGTGTTGCAACTCGCCGTAGGGAGACTTAGGCATTACCTGTTTGCGGTAGAACGGAAATGACGCATCCTTAAGAAAGGAGTGAATGAGATGAGGAGAGAATTCCCGAAGGAAAGACGTTATTGTTTGTTTGAAGTTTTTTAGAAAGAAGTGTTTTTTGCAATTGTCTGTAACTTGCATTGGACCTAAGTCTACAACATAGGAACGAATACGTCGCGTATCATCCCCAACAGGACGTACACTAGGTACCCTAGAAGAATGAAGGGAAATCCCCCCATTATTCACTTCCCACATTTAAGGCTCATGCGCAATACCCGTTTAATCTTTATTAAGTGTTTTTTACTTTTGCTTTGAGATGAAAGAGAAGAGACTCAAAAGAGGAAAAGGTGAAAACTAAGGGAGACTAAGACTCAATCTTAATGTTAGCATGCTTGGAGATCCTATGGTTAATGTGGTTTAGCAAACCTACCTCTAGAAGAAAGAAGAAGAACAACAAAAGAAGCAACTTACTTCCAAAAAGGAAGTTAAGTTGATCTTAAAGAGGGATGAAGTAGAAATTACTCAAGGAAAGCATGTACATGCTTATCAAACACAAATTTGAAATATTAAAAGCAATAAGAGAAAATGAGGGAGAGAGGTGTATATGGAACTAAGTCCACACACTTACTTACCCTTAGCATCTACATGAAAATGTTAGTTCAAAACAATTTACAAGTAGTGCAATAAGAAAAGGAATAACAAGTGGTGATCAAACAAGTTAAGAGTTAAAGGATAAAGCTCCTAAGAGATGAAACTCAATCAAGGTCAAAACCTAGGATCTAAGGGTGTTCTCCAATGTTAATTGATCAATCAAGAACAAACTATGCCCGACTAAAGATCTTAAACATCAAAGAAGTGAATCATGGAAGAAATAGAGGGAGAATGTGTGGATATGCAAGGTGATCATGCATCAATGCTTCATATAATGTCAAAGTCAGAATGTGGATGACATAAATATGTTCCTAAACATGATGTACAAATGCCACATAATGCAAACAATCAAGTATCCAAACATTAAGAGTGATTAGGAAAAGAGGTGAGAAGATATGAACATGAATTTAACATGGAAAGAAAACATTCAAGGCATAAGTCAAACCTAAAAAAGACTAAAGATGAAACTCAAGTGTCAAAGTCAGAAGTGATATGACATGTTAGGATGCACAAATGATCATGGCAAAAGCACATAACAATCAAGTCCATACAACTTAGTAAACATGTAAGAAGAAGTCATATAAAAGAATGAATGCCTCATACTTGAAAAGAAATGTAAAAGATGCAAAATGGCATAAAAGTATGAATGCTTATGGATAGGTCAGTAGCAAATCATGGATCAAAATGCCAATGAGATGATAATATGATCATATTAGAAGCACACAACCAAACATGAAAAGCATAAGATGAAGACATAAGAAAAATTAGGTCAAAAAGGTCCCATAAGATGCATCATATAAAACAAAGGATCAACACATGCCAAATGGACTTAACAATGATCAAACAAAGCTTCTAAGAGTCTAAACATGTTACCTAAATCCAAACAAAAGACCTCAAATAATGGCATAAATGCCTCATGCAATGAAGGTTAAAGAAAGGCACATAAAGTTCAAGCAAAACTTCCTTCAAACACAAACACACAAACATATGTCAAAGTGAATTCAAAAATTATGGAATTAGAATGCAAATGACCTCAACCAGGGACTATACACATATCAAAATCCCATACAAAAATTCAAGGAGGAATGACCTCAAACAATCAAGCAATAGTCACTTATGAATCATGAACCAAAGTGCAAAGATGGGGGACCTAAATGCAATAAAACAAAATTCTAAAAATGAAACAAAAATATTTTTATGAAGTTTTGGATGTTACTGAATGGATGCAAAGAGATTGATGTAAAAATGTTTAAGGAGCTATGAGAAATAAATCTTTGAAATGAAGATATGAAAATAGAAACAAGTTTCAAAAGAAATATTAAAAAAAAATTATGGAAGGATATGCAAATATTCACAAAATCAAAATTAAAAATAATAAAAAATTATTTAAACATGTTAAGATATCACATGAATTTTTGTAGAATTTTTCCTAAGGTTTTGGTATTTTTAAAAATCAATTATGAAACAAGTATAAAAAGAAATTAAAAGAAAGAAAGAGAAAGCAGAGGGTGCAGAGAAGTAAAATATCAGTTCAAACAATGCACTGGGCCCAAGGGAGGGGTACAAATATCAATTAATCAGTCCAGTCCACATGCGCGTGATTGTGTGTGATGAGTGTGCACGCAGCTAACAATCAAATGCAATCATAACCACAGGTCAGGTCAACCAAAATTAATCACTAAAGCAATCACATCTAACCATCCACAATGCACGCACACCAAAATAATCATGCACGCATACACACAATAACACTCAGATTAAGATAAATTGCACGCGCGATGCACATGACTTCATTAATGCGTTGGAAACATACCAACCATACGATCAGTCTTGATAGGATCAATCATACATGATGAAGGGATCACATTGAAGACACACCATAATAATCATGGAACACACGCACTCAAACATTCAGATTATAAAAGGATTTTAATGTGTTGGCAACATATCAACCACACGATTCAATAGATCAAACATCCATAATTCAAACTTGCAAAACCCTAGAATTAAAAACTCACCGGCCGGAGAAGGACCTCCAGTCATCTTCTTCGGCGAGCAACCACCACCTGCAACCTCACAAATGTCCAGAAATCTACAATTCGCATACCAAAATGAAGAGGAAGTAAAGTACATCATGAATATGCAATTATTTCTCATAGATCATGCACATACACAACAAACTAAGCCAAAACATTTTGCCCTAAAATCACACCTAAGCTCCTAAAGATCCTATCAACTAGCCAGGACTCACGCATAGCTTCTAATAAGCTCTAAATCAAGAAGAAACCAGTTAAGCTCACATGAATACGAAGCACTAAGGTTGAGTAAATTAAAACCTGAAAATGTTGAGAAACTTGAAGTGTTGAGAAAACCAGAGAAAAGCTTGAGATCCTGAGCTTCTGGATCTTCAACCTTAGCAAAATAAATGCTACTTGATGTGGAGATCTTGAGAACAAAAAAAGAATTCCAAACTGTGATGATGCTATGCTTGGACAATGGAACTTCTTCTCCTTTGTTCTTGATCACACTACGCCAAAAATATGTTTAGACAGCACCTAAAAGACAGCGCTTTTATACAAAAGCGCTGCTAAAAAGAATAAAAAAATTTCGCTAAAAAAAAGCGCCTTAAAAGAAAGGCTTTAGAAAGCGCTTTTCAAAAGCGCTGTAAAAGACTGCCACCTTAGACCACCTTAGAAAGCGCTTACCAAAAAGCGCTGCTATAGGTATTACTTTAGAGAGTACTTTTAAAAAGCGCTGTCTAAAGGCCACCTTAGAAAGTGCTTTCAGAAAGCGCTCTTATAGGGCTCTAATTATTTTCACTTTAGAAAGCGCTTTCTAAGGAAAAGCGCCCTCTAAAGTCCTTTACTAATTAAAATATAAAACAATTCTAAACATTTTCAGAGACACTTCTATTCATTTTCTCTCTCGACCGTTTCTTTAAACCCTTGTCGTCGTTCTTGCATGCCATTATTGCCGTTGTTCTTTGTCGTTGCCGTTACCGTCACTGTTGCCATTATCGTCGTTCTTGCATTCAGTTCCCGTTCGAAACTCTCCTTTGTTCTTCAGTTCAGGTATTCTTCAATTCCCATTATCGTTCTTCGTTCTTCTTTGTGAGCAATATTTAACAACTCTAGCTTATTGAATGTCATTGTTAGAAAAATAATAATAATATTGTCGAAAAATGTTCTGTTTGTTCTCAATATTCAGTTTGCATTACTTCCTTCGTAGAAAAATGTTCAAGATACTGCTGTTGCTTCTCAGTAACTTGGACGATAAGCATATCACATGTTTGATGTAATGCCACACAGAGAATGACTTGTTCTGTAATCAGTCATATATATTAATAGTATTTTTCATTCTATTTTTCCATAATATACAACCTTGTTTTGTTTAAATTATAGAATCATAGAAAATTAGAGGAATTCTTAGGGTATTTACTGTGATATGAATAGAGTTTTAAGAATGTAACCAATGTCTAGTTTTTAATCAAGAATGAGTCACTATTCTTTGATAACAATTATGTTGCATTTGTTGTGGTTGCATATTTTTCTAGTGTGATTCGTTGGCTGTAGTGTTGCTGAGTCAATGTGACTAATTCTTTTGTTGCTTTTAAATGTTGGTATTTGACTGTTATTCCTTTTTTGGTTAGAATGTGATTCAAACATTTGGTTACCACTTATACAAGTGATACTGCTTATTTTCGAAATAGATTCTTCATAGATGAATGATGATAGCTGAGTCAATTTGACTAATTCTTTTGTTACTTTTAAATGTTGGTATTTGTCTGTTATTTCTTTCTTGGTTAGAATGTGATTCAAACATTTGTTAGAATGTAATTTACATCTCTAAAGGTAATTAGTTGTTCTCTCTCGCCACTGTAGTTATATATAACTTATATCATTCAATGGATTATGGATTTTTATATTTGTCATTTAATTTTTTTTTTTCTTACAGGTAAAATGTCTAATAACCAAGAAGACACCCACGAGACACATGATACACAGGAAGCTCAGAATGAAGCTTCGAATGTAGAACATGAAATAAAAAGAGGAAAAACCATTATGAAGGGAATCATCCGTGCTAGAGATAAAGAGATGAGATTTGATGTACATTGGAGTGACCAGAACCAACTAGTTGAGCCTAACGGTTGGCTTCATACATTGGTTCACTCGTCCGTCAGCACATTCCAATCACTTGTGATAATTGGAGGAGTAAAGCGTTGGATGCCGGTAAAGAAAAGATATGGACCGAGATAGAGGTACTTACCAAATATGATTGATGTTATTAGATTTTTGTTGACGATTAAGTCTTTAATTTACTTATACTAACACACTTTATGTTTATATGTGTATGTTTTTTTGTAGAGGTCCTTTAATATTGAAGAAAGCCGGAAAAAGTATTGTCTTCAATTGGCCAGAAAGAGTATCTTAGGGATGAAGACAAAAATTTTGTTGAAGGAGAACTTCCACCGTTGTATGTGGATTTGATTACACCGGAAGAATGGAGCCTTTTTGTAGACAAGCGAAAAACCGAAGAATTCAATGTAATGTTATCTTGTCATGTCTATTGATTGTATTATATATTTGTTTCATTAGTTTGTTTTGATATGACTTAAACTTGTTTATCCAGAAATTGAGTGCCATTAATCGCGAAAGAGCATCAAAACCCGCGTATCCATACAAAAAAGGGCGTTTGGGATATGCACGGTTACAACAAAAATTGGTAAGTATATATTAATGCTATGATTTTATTAATTGTATTATTGTGTTATAATTGATGAACTTATTATTTAACTAAATGTGTAGTTAGAAGAGTCTAAAAGTGAAGAATCGTCACTTCCGGACCATGTTTTGTGGAGGGAAGCTCGCGTGGGTAAGGGTGGAGCTGTTACAGAAGATGTTTAGCATGTTTATGAAGAATGTGTAAGTATAACATTATGTCTCAAAGTTAATTGAAATTTTATTAAATTATAATTAATTTTTAATCCCCACTAATAATTTTCGATATGTCAATGAATTTTAGGAGAATCTATCTAAATCCATACCCGCAGATGAGGATGATTGCAGGAGCATTCTTAGTCGAGTACTAAATGTTCCCGAGTATCCCGGTCGGGTGAGAGGTAAAGGATTTGGTGTGATTCCATCATCCTTGTATAAGCAATCAAAGAAAAAAAGTCCCACCACCCAAGAAATCATGCAAACTGTGATGGCACTATAAGCGCAAGTCCAAGCATTGCAGCAGGATAAAGAGAGATATGAGGCGGAAAGGTGCGGTTCCGGTTTGAAAGATGCTAGTGACAAAGCTAATATCAATTCTCCAAATAAAATTCCCGAGGTAATTAGCACATATTTATTTTAATTAAATTAACACATTTATTTTAATTGACCTTTATACATATTAACAGTTACATATTTATTATTTCTTCAGGGCATTTCATCTTGCCAGCTGTATTTGTCATTTCCGACTTATCGCATGGTTGGCAAGGGAAAAATGCATAACTTTGTGGGAGCGTTACTTCACCATCATCCGCTCCCACAAGGTTATCTGAAAGTGTCGGTTGATATCGCTTTAGATACGGATGCGTTACTACCGATACCAGACTCGGTTTCAGAGGTTACATTGCTGCGGGATGCAATAGGTTCGTTTGTTACATGGCCGTTAGATCTCATTTCCATAGGTGATGAGGTATGTTGAAAACCATTACGAATCTCTTAGTATTCAAATGTCAATTCTGAACGATTATGAAAATAATTCTGAACCATTACTTACATTTTTTTTACATGGTAATGTTAGACTCGTACAAAACCCGCAGCAAAGAATAAAGGGGTTTTGCAGGCAAAACGAGTCTGTTGAATCACACAGAGAGGTAGCTTTTAAGTGTTATTCTATTATTTGAATTCAAAAGTTTCATGATTTTCTACTTTACCTAACTTATATGATTGTTAGGTTCCTGCTCAACTTCACAACAGACCGACAAGAAAAAAGCTCCTACAAGGACCGTGAAGGAAAAAAGACCTCACTTTCAGACGTGTCTAGAAACACTTATGTCAATGTCAGATTTGATGCAAGGTGCTATTCGTCAAATAAACATGCACGAAGGTGTTTTTGGTTTTCCTCATTCCGAGATAATCGGAAAAGAGGACATGGAGCAGGTTTTTAATCATACTGAATTAGGCATCGGTGTTATGCATTCATACATCTGGTACTCAAATCAATCTATTATTTATTTAGTTGAACAATTTATTTACATATTTCAATGATAATAGTCTAATGTTTATTATGTTTTTATTTAAGGTGCATGTATGAAAAATTCATGCGGGGGACGGATTTGTCCAACAAATTCCGTTTCTTCTGTTGCAACACTGTTAATGCACCCAGAATTGATATGAATGCAGCAGAAGTAAGAGGCCACTTACTTGACAGATTTATGGCCAGCAATAGAGAAAGTCTGTTTCTTTTACCGTATAATACTGGAAACGGGTAAGATTTTCATTCTAATTTCATTCTAATCTTTAATTTGTATCTTTTACGTAGAAATTATCCATCTAAACTTTTGTTATATTTTACAGTGGACACTGGCTGTTGGTTGCCATTAATCCTGTAAGAGAAGTGGTATATTATCTTAATTCATTGGATACCGATTGGTCCACGTATCAAAATATGAAGGATATGGTTGACACGTAAGTGAGATTGTTCGAAATATTCGTGTGTATTTGTATATTTAATTATTTCTGTGACATTGTTCTAAGTTTACGTTTTTCTTTTATAGAGCTATACTAGGGTACCGTGCACAAAGAGAGATTCGAGTAGCACGGGCTAGAGCAACCAATGTTACATGGGTCAAAGTGGAGGTATATTAATTTTCACAATGTTGATTATTAGTGATGCTACTTGATAACACAAAACATCTATATATTATTTCTTATTTAATTTGTTTGTCTATGCGTAGTGCCCTCGTCAGCGTAATGACATAGACTGCGGGTACTTCGTTTTGCGGTTCATGAGAGAAATCATTCAAATGGATCAATTGGAGATTCCTATCATGGTATGTATGGATTTATAACTTAGGATTTATTTTAATATTTATCGGATATGTCATATAATTTATTATTTTTAACTAAATAATGCGTATTTTGTTTTGTTATGTAGTATTTCGAAGATATGGCGTGTTCTTGTTACACAAGGAAACAATTGAATTATATTACGGAAGAATTGTACGAATTCTTTCTTCTAAGAAGAATTCTTTGAATGTATAGTTTTGTGAATGTAAATTTTAGTTTTGTGAATATAAGGAAATTCTGTTGCAAGAAGAATTCTGTTGTAAATTCTAGTTTTGTGAATAGAAGGAAATTCTGTTGTAAATTTTGTTGCAAGATTCTGTTGTAAGAATTTTGTTGTAAATTCTAGTTTTGTGAATAGAAGGAAATTCTGTGTTTATTGAAATGTATATGAATTCTGTTGTTGCAAGAATTCTATTTATTGAAATGTATAAGAATTCAGTTGTTGCAAGAAAGTCTATAAGAAATGCAGGTTTGAAACTATGCAGGTTTCTGCATAAAAAAAATGGCTAAAATGGGATTTTTTATACGTAGAAAAAATCAATAAAATTATAGGTATACTTTAGAGAGTGCTTTTAAGGAAAAAGCGCTCTCTAAAGTCCCCTTTGGAGAGCACTTTTAGGGAAAAAGCGCTCTCCAAAGGTATATAAAAAAACCATTTTCCGTATACATTAGACAGTGCTTTTCAAAAGCGCTGTCTAAAAGCACCTTTAGAGAGCGCTTTTGAAGGAAAAAGCGCTTTCTAAAGTATATAATTTTTTTTTTTAATTTTAAACGTATACTTTAGACAGCGCTTTTAAAAGCGCTGTCTAAAGTCCCCTTTTAGAGAGCGCTTTTTCATAAATAAAAAAACGTCGTCTTTACCTACGACAGCGCAGGCTTAGACATCGCTTTTAAGCGCTTTTATAGGGCAAAAAAAGCGCCCTCTTTTCCCTCTTTTTCCGTAGTGTCGGCAATGAAATGTTGAAGATGATGAAGGTGAAATGTAGAAAAATATTGTTGAAGTCGTGTGAAATCAGAGAGAAAGTAGAGAGAGTTTTAGAGAGTTTTTTGGAGTGAAAATGGAAAATGAAAGTTGAAGTCGAGATTATGAGTGAAATTTTGATTTATATGTGTGGTTTAATATGTTAACTCATGGTTAAATGAGTTGAACAGGTGTGGTTAAGTGAGTTGTCCCTAACTAACTGAGTCAAGTTAGTTAGGGAGAGTGAGGAGATGAGTGATATGGTGATGAAGGTTTATGATGTTATGGTGGAGATTAAAAGAGAAAGAGTGGTGGTGATGCTCTCTCAAATGCAGCAGCTTGCAGAAGAAACTTGCTGCGCAAGTTTTACTTTTCCCTTCTCATGTATGGTATAGGTTATGGCAAGGGTATGTAAGGGGAATGCTTGGCTAAATGAGGCAATGAATATAGGGTATATGCGTGTGAATGTTAAGACAACAACAACAAAAATTCATTTTTATGATTTTGTAGCAGCCCAAGGTTCAATGGAAAGGTGCAAGTTTGAGAAGGAATTTCTCTCTTGTTAGTGAATGAAACAATGAAGTATTGATGGCATTAGAAAGATGGTGCATCATAGAACCATATTGGTGTTGAAAAGAAATCAAATGGAGGTGTGTAAGATGGTATAAAATGGCTTAGAACATTGGGGTTTGAAACTGGTGGAAGGGCATGGCAAGATTGTGGCATGGCAAGGCAACATGTTGCATGGAATTCAGCATGATCATACCAACTTTGAACCCTTATAACTCCATCATAACTTGCTCAAATGAAAATTTATCCAAAACCAAAGTTGAAGAGGACATTGAGATGAACAACTTTGATGTTTAACATTTTTTCATTTGAAGCTTCCATCAATGAGAAAAATGGGTGGACATTTGGCACACCATGTGTTTGTCAAAATGATGGCCGGTGGGCTTGGTCACGCTTGGTCATGACTTGGTTTTGGACCTAGTTTCATCAAACTTTGATCAACCATAACTCATTCAATTTTGATCCAATGGAGATGTTCTTTATATGTATTTGAAGCTTAGAACATGAACTTTAATTGGCTCATCTTGGGCCTGAGGTTTGGAACTTTTATCTTGAAGAAAGAGAGCCTCAAAGTAGGGTGCAAAATGGTCCAAACTTGCCATTTTTGGAAACCCTAAAGTTTCTATTTTTGGCAGTTTTGTGATTTCTTGATTTTTCATTATTCCTCCATCATTTCTTGATCAAATCTTGTCCAATGAACCTATATAACATGAATTTCATGAATTTGACCTTAGAAAGTCAAGAGTTGACTTTTTTCACTGCACAGTTGACTTTTTCCCCAATTTCTTGACTATCAAGCAACTGATCAATTGAAACCCTTCTGAAACCAAATGATGAGCAATTTTCCATCCATATACACTTAAGAACATAAGGAATACCATGAGATCAAGTCTTGCCCAAAAAATCAGAGATAAACTGATTTTAGGTCAAACCCTAATTTTGGCACCCTCTAGTTAGGAGGAAAAAGCACATCCTCCAAATCCAAATTCCTCTTAATATAATGTATATCCCATCTAACAAAGAAGAGATATGGCATTTGGAGGTGATGAAGACTCAAAGAGCTTGCCCATTTGAGGGTCAGATCCTAATTTTTGACTGCCTTATGTAGGAGATGGTGCACTGCCCAATCTTCTTGATGAATTCTCCTTCTTTCAATGACTTGTGAGATCAAGTAGGGATGACATATGATGTAAGAGACCTTTGAGGCTTGTGAGAGACCCTTGGCTCTTGTTCCTTTACTTTGGATGATCAACACCTTAGAGAACCACCTGATCCCATGCCCTTATGCAAGATGCAATGCAATACTTTATGTTTTGTTTTTCTATGCTTGAATGCAATGCCATGAAATGAAAACTCATGCAAAATGATATGAAGAAATCGGAGGGCAAATTTTGGTGTATTACAGCTGCCCTTATTCAATCACTGTAGACTTGAATGGCTGATAGCGATTGCTGTCAGACTTTCAAGGTATGGAGGGATTGAATACCAAAAATAACCAGAAAATTTGCACTCCGTGAAGAAGAAGAAAAGGGATATAAACCCAACCAAATGAACTCTGCTTGAAGAAAACTCTGATGGGAAGAAATAACACTAGAGAGATGTCTTTTGAACGACGCCAGACGACTACTGGCTTGCCACACTGCGGGTGGACTTTAGCAACGTCTTTTATATGACGCCAGACGACTACTGGCTTGCCACACTGCAGGTGGACTTTAATAACGTCTTTTAGAACAACGCCAGACGACTACTGGCCTTCCACACTGCGGGTGGACTTTAGCAATGTCTTTTGTACAACGCCAGACGACTACTGGCTTGCCACACTGCGGGTGGACTTTAACAATGTCTTTTTATATGACGCCAGACGACTACTGGCTTGCCACACTGCGGGTGGACTTTAACAATATCTTTTATAACAACACCAGACGACTACTGGCCTGCCACACTACGGGTGGACTGTCTTTTAGAATGGAGTCAAAAGACTACTGACTTGCCACACTGCGGGTGGACTTTTTCCAATCTGCGGTTGGACTTTGCAGCTGAATTGCCACACTGCGGGTGAACTTTTGCCAATCTACGGTTGGACTTGCCAATGACTTGCCACCCTTGGATGGACTTCTGCCAATCTACGGTTGGACTTAGCTGCGGTCTTTTAAAGGGAGTCAGATGACTACTGACTTGCCACACTGCGGGTGGACTTGTGCCAAGCTACGGTTGGACTTGCCAATGATTTGCCACCCTTGGATGGACTTTTGCCAATCTACGGTTGGACTTTGAGAATTTGCCACCCTTAGATGGACTTTTTCCAATCTACGGTTGGACTTTGATAACGTCTTTTAAATAACGCCAGACGACTACTGGCTTGCCACACTACGGGTGGACTTTTGTAAAATTCCAATACAGGATTACGCTCTGCACGCATGTCAGACGTCCCTGCTGACTTTGCTGAGGGAGAGTGATCAATAATTTGACTTTAGAGACTCTTGAAAGGATGATATCTCTGCTGGAGAATGCATAAACAGTCCGTTTGCTTCGAATTGTCACACTTGCCAAAAATAAATTGGACTTTGAGATATGGATAATGACTCTGCCAGGAATTACTTCAACTGCCTGGGAACACATCCTGGTCATAGCAACTCCGCTGGGGATGAGAATTTTCTGACTTGGCTGGGGAAAGAATGTACCAACCCTCTGCCGCAGAAGACAAGCCATTAAAACTCTGCTTGGGGATCTATCAAATCCGAAGAGAATATGCTAACACTCTGTTGAGGAAGAGATTATGTTGACCTGCTAAACTCCTGTGGGAAAGAAAACAACTCAGATGGGGAGTATTGTTGACAGGATTCAATGCTGAACTCTGTGGGGAGTACAACTGCCAGAGATACGATTTTGCTGGGGACCAGAACTACTCTGTCAGGGATACCTAAATCCGGGTTAGAAGACATTCTGTTATGACCTGTTGGTAAAGGGTCCTTAGACCAGCTGGGAAAGCGCAAAGCAAATGCACTGTGATCTGTTGAGGAACAAAGCTGTCAAGCTTAGAATAAGAGCCACAATGTTCCATGCTAGGCAAATCTTCTGCTCGACGACTCCACCGTGGATAATGAGTTGACAATACCCTGCTGGGGATAACCGCTTCAAAGCGTCTTTCGCTGGGGAATGTCTCTTAAGAGGATTTTACAGAAGACCACACATCTGCAAACTCCTAGACAGATGCCGAGACTTGAGAGGTCACTTTACTGGAGAAAATAGATCTGGAACACATCTCGCTGGGGATTATATGATGCCCCATGTTTGGGAGAGTCAACAACTTGCTTTTGCTCCAGATTACGTGGTAGATCTGAAAAGAACGTCCCAAAAGGATTTTACAGAAGATTTGGCACCTTCAAACTCCTGGACACTCGTTGAGTCTTGAACATTAACTGCGAGGTCGGCGAAGCAACTCTACCAGGGAATTTACAACAGTTATCGACACAGAAAAGCTTGTAGTTGTTGGAAGTACTGAATAGGAGAATCGACTTAATAAGATACAACACTACCCATTTGGAATTAACTTGTTGACATCGAATCGTCGTGAGCGACCGACGGTCGAAGATGGACTCAATCAGTAAGCGTTGTGGCAAAAGATGATGCGGGGACCCTTCTTGAACTTGACTGCCCCAGTATTCTGCATGGGGATAAGTGATTCCTCGTCTATGACACATGATCCATGCTCTTGGAATACTTGTACCTGTTACCTGCAACAAAAGAATATGCACACGTGCCTGTCATACCCCAAATTTTGACCACCAAGATTCCCATCATTGTGCAAATCATCATCACAATATGAATGTACCTTTATGCCTCATCAATCTCCTCAAGGAATTGTTGAGCATCCACTGCAATCAGAATTAGGGTTTCAAGCCCTCTCAGAGCCTTAGACAAAGGATCAATCAAGAAATGACATGATCTTCAACTTGTCTAACCTCTCAAACATCTACAATGGATCAAAAGGACTCCCACTCCAAGGATTAAGCACAAAGCTGCTCCCTTCTAGGTGGATCAAGCCTCAAGATCGACAATGTCGCCAAATTAGGGTTTTGGTCGACCAGGGCCTCCAAGTGGAAAATTTCATCTGGGCATGAGCCAATGTTCCAAACCCCAACCTAATATACTCCATGGAACCTCATGGACCCAAACATCAAGTCAATTTGACCTCAGGGGATGCATACATCAAAATCAGGAATTAGGGTTTCTTGACCTAATTCACCCCTAAGTTGACTTTTAGGGCAAATCATGAACCAAGACCTCAAGAGAGAGTTTGAGGGTCTCTAATGAACTATATTGATCCATTTAGAACAATGGATTAAGCCAAAAAGCTTGAGCAATAAGTCTCAATTTCATCTGCACCACAATTAGGGTTTTAAGGGAAAAGTCAACTGTAACTTTGACTTTTGACCAAGCCATGCTCCTAAACCCTAGGACATGCCTCAACATACCCTATGACACCCTTGGAACATGTCCATCAAGTTTGATTTAGGTCAAGGACATGATTTCCTGAAGAATTGCACAATTTGGAATTCATCTGATAAAAAGTCAACTGTGCACAAAAATCAACTTTGACTTTTTGAGATTTTTCACCAAAATGGATTTTTAACCCTAAAATGACGTTTATGTATGATTTGAATCATCATTCATCAAGAAAAATAAAAAAAAGTGGGATAACTTGTAAAAGGGGTAACCATAAAACTTAGAAATTTTTCTAAGTTATGGAAAAGTACCACTAATACACCAACTTTGGAGGGTCATAACTCCTAAACCACAAAGCCATTTTTCTCCATCCAAAGCTTGATTTGTATATCTCATTGCCCTCTACAAAAACTTCAACTAGGCCTAACTCCAATTCATTATGGATTTTGAGCTATGAGTGAGCCAAAATGGCTGAAAATATGAAAGTACACCATTTTCCAACACTTAGAAAAATTCTGTCCAAGACAGATTTTGTTGAAACACCAAAACTTGTGAGATCTTTTCACATAGTTGCAAGCTGAATCAAGTCCAAAGTTAAACATCAATATTGTTGCATATGTTACTAAGAATTCAAAGAGCTCAACAGCATGAATTGATTCAACTTAAGCCATGAGAAATCCATGCCCAAAGTCATGCTGCTGCAAGCTGTTTTGGAAAAATCAGTTTGCATGTTTGCTTGCCACACACGATTTTGAACCAAAAACTAAGGATCGGCATGCCACCTTTGTTCAAACCAATCACAATGCAACTGATCCAACTGATAAATCTGAGTAAAAAAGCCAAGGAATCTTTCAACTTGAAATTCATCCACTTTGGCACATTTTGCCTTGAATTCAAAGTGAATTAATGTGGAATAGTGCATTGTCAAGGTAGCTACTCTACTCAGTCAAATTCTCTGATTAAACAACAATAAAAACATCTGAAGAATGTGATTTTGGTCAAGGCATAGCCCTGCTCTTGGGAATGGCTAGCTTGCCTTGCTTGAGAAGAAATCCTCCAAGCTAATCCATGCAAATGTGATCTGATCCAGCAGCCATTCACTATTCCTCCAAAACAAAAGTTGATCACCTATAAATAGAGGTCCCAATGGATCATTCAACTCACACCAAAGCCAGTTACAGCACTGCTTTCTCTCATTCTTTCTTAAACCTCAAGTTTTCTTGTTTTTTGAGTAAACACTATCGGGTTTTGAGTTGCAGCCATAGGCAATCAATTCCAATTGCTCAAACACATCACATATGATGTATTTGAGGTGTCCAAACACTTAAACACTGACTGTAACACCTCAGGCTCAAAATCATTCTTCCACCAAGCCATTATGCTTCAATTTTGCAGGTGGAGGTCTCCAGCTTGATCCAAAGAGTTTCAAAGTGTTCCAAAGCTTGCAACACACTCCATAACATCCGTTGAAGCTGTAGGGATCATCAATTCACGACTGGAACACCATCTGGGCAAAGTTCCATTTCAGCTTGCATCAAGGTGAGCTTCAAACTCAAACTCCATGATCCATGCATATTTCCTCGCATGATATTTTTGCCAATTGCTTGCCATCATATGTTGAGTGTTTTGCCTCAAGAAATTGGATCATAGACCTTATAACCATGCCTGCACGATTGCTTTTGCAAATTAGGGTTCATCTGTGTTCATCATGATTATTTTACTCCACACTAAAAATGAATAAAATTGGGTATTGCCATCTTATTCCTTGTGAAAAAACGCACGGGTTTGGTGTTTGAATCATGTCCAATGGTGGAGAGATGAGGGAGATAGGGTGCTTCATGCACGAGCTCGAGGAGGAAGATGGCCATGGTGCCATTTTCAGAAAATCCAACAAGTTCTCTATATATTTTTCCCTTGCCATATTATACTTGAATTGGCATTGCGCCCCAGCGGTTCATCAGCTGGTTTTGTGTGTATTGGCAAGCGAGAGGTCTGGGGTTCGAATCCCCCTCGCCCCAGACTTCTTTTTATCACTTTTTTATTTTGTTATTTTTCATATTATTATTTTTAATAATTTGAAATATTAATAACTCCTTCAATTTTTATCATTTTTTATTGGTTCTTTTTGCAATAATTCACAAAAATGTTTAAATATTTGATTCTACCAAAAAATCCCAAAAATATTATTTATTTCCTATATTTGATATTTTTGAAAAGAATTAATGTTTTATGTGTTTTTAGCATTTAAAATGTTTCTTTTCTTTTCATTTTCTAACCCTAATTTGACTTCAATCATTTTGTAGGAAGAAACCTGATTTTTTGGAACATTGGTCCAAGATCATAACTTGTTTTCATGTATATAACAAATATTAATCATTTTAATTGAATTTTTGTTCAATTAAAAAAATACATTTTGAAAACAAATTAGGGTTTTGAATCAATTCAACCCTCATCAAACTTTTAAAAACCTTTGGGCCTCTAATAGAGTGTAAGACCCAATCTTTTTTTTTGACCAAATCATTTTTTGGGCCTCACTTATTGTATAAGTCCCGATACCGTCAAAAACCAACGGCGCGATCATCGCCTTTTGAAAAATAAACTTTGGGCCTCTCCTCGAGCTATAAGACCCATTCAAAATACTTTGGGCCTCTATTAGAGTGTAAGACCCAACCCCCTTTTAACCAAAATCATTTGGGCCTCACTTATTGTATAAGTCCCTCTGCGTTAAAAGAAAACCTCGGCGCGATCGCCATTTCAAACGGAAAAATCAACTGGGCCTACCCTCGTGTTATAAGCCCCACCCTTTTTCTTTAAAACTTTTTGGGCCTCTTGAGAGAGTGTAAGACCCATCCCTTTGTACAGAAAACTTTTTGGCCTCAGTCACTTGTATAAGTCCCATCTGTACAAATTCAACAGTGCGCTCACTGATAAAACCCTGGGCCTCTCCTTGAGCTGTAAGCCCCAAATCTTTCTTTTTCAAAGCACTTTCTCCTTTGATTTTGTATATACTGTTGTTTTCAATCTTTCTTTGTTGAACAACTAACCAAACAGCATGGAAGCTCTACAACCGAGTAAGTGGTTATCGCTTTCATTTACCGCTTTCATGTACATATAAACTGTATTGTGGGGCTGTTTCACTATAAGTCTTCTTTCATAAACTCATATCAACTGTGTAATAATAGTATAAATATTTCGAGTTTCCCCGGCAACTACGTCTTGAACTAGGTGACGCCGTTTCGTTATTCATAGAAATAGACAACTAAATCCCCAATAGGATCACCAGATACAGTCTTTTCTTCGGCTGTCCTCATTAGGAATTGTCAAGAAACTCTACTCCCAAAGATGAATGTATTCTCCGTGAAATGGCATCTTTGAGTTTCTTCCAAATTCTCAAATTTTCCTGACTTTGATCTATTCTCGGTGAATAGCATTACCTTGAATTTCTCGGGGTTTGGGGACCCACGGGCTTCTTAAAAGCATCGGCCTCCTCTTCGGCATCGTACAAGGACCCACAGGCTTCCTAAAAGCAACCCCGCCTCCTCTTGGGCTTAGTACAAGGACCCTACGGCTTCTTAGAAGTATTCAAAGCCTCCTCTTAGGCTTCGTATAATGATCTCTTCCTCCGGGAATGATAGCCTTCTCTTGGGCTTAGTACAAGGACCTCTCGGCTTCTTAAAAGTTTCCAGCCTCCTCTTGGGCTTCGTATAAATTATTCTGACGACCTCCTAGAGGTATAGGAACAGAAACTAGTCATCTCCATAGAACAGTCCTTTCATAGAGTCTACTACTGTTTCTCAAAGCATGGTACAAAAGACAAAACTCTAGACTCGGATAGTCTAATTTCCTTGAGTCTCAAAGACATTCTCAAGCACCCCTTCGTTAAATAGGAAGAAAACCCGTAGACTCGGACAGTCTCAATACCCTTCAGATTTCCCGCTTCCTTAAAGAACAAGAATAACCCGGATCCTCAAATCAAATCCATGAGTGCAGTATTACTCATATAAGAACTGATTTTCTCTTTTACAATCAGTACATTGGACCTGTCACTCGACTGAAACAGTAACCCTAACCTCTCTCTCGGGCTTTGTACGAGACACATAAGAGACTCCCTCGTTGATTCAATCACCAGTTTTGCTCCATCTCGAGCTTTATACGAGATACTAAAAGGTTCTTATTGAGCCAAACAAACAACAGCCTCCATCTTAGACTTCGTACGAGATACAAAAAACTCCCTTGTTGAGTCAGATAGCCTCCATCTCGGGCTTTATACGACATACCAAAAGATTCCCTTGTTAAGTCAAAACCTTTTCGCCTCTCTCTCTCGGGCTTTGTACGAGACACATATTAGCCTCCTCTTAGGCTTTATATAAGAAAACCATTGGTTGATCCAATCAACCTTTTAGCATCAAAGCTGTGCCTCGTTCACAGTACATAAACATCAACAACTCCTTCCTCTTCATCTAATTGCTGTAAGCGGCAAGCCTCTGGATCATCTACATCCATGCCACTGTCCCTCTTTTAGCATGAGAAATTCCTAAGGAAAGATAGCATTGCTCTACACTGAGTTAAAGTCTTCCCCTTCAGGTTAAAACCCCCTATAAAGGAAATTATGGCATTGCTAGGATCCGCGTATCCCGGCTAAAGTAATCCTCCTTTATACAAACCCCTCTTTAGAGATGACAAATTCTCTCTAAAGTCGAGGTCCTTTCGCTTCACGTCTTGGGCTTTGAACAAGACACCAAAAACACCCATTTCCTCCCATAGAATAGGAGGAACTACGAACGCTCTGATTTCCCTATTTCGGTAAATGGGAATACGTAGGCATAAGATTGAAAGAAAAAATCTTAGCGAGCACACTAGACAAAAACCCAAAATCCCATACTCTCATAAACATCAGTCTTAACATCCTAATCCTCGTTCCCCGCCAGAAACCTTCTGCCTAGATAAAAAACCAGTATTGGCGAAAATACAAATAACCAGTACAAAGGCCCCCCCACATTGATAGCATTCGTAACCTAACAGACCGCTGTTTAAACTCAGTATGCAAGCAGGGTTAATTGGAGACATCTATTTCCCTTCCTTCATCAGCTTCAATAGGATAAAAAATGAATCGACCTGTAGTTTAAGCTCAACCGCAGAGAGTGACCAGCGCTTAAGAACCGCGTCCAAAATCACTCGCTACAGTGCCCCAAGATATTGCGTGGTTTGAATCCACCATCCAGGATTACTCAACATTCAAAGTGATTTTAAATGTTTTTCCGCGCATGTTATTTGTAAGGCCACAGTGTTTTCAAATGCCATGTTTTATAAAAAATTAGGACGCTTTTGCGAACAAAGCATTAAAACAAAATAAGAAGCTTTTGACTGAAATTTAATTTATTGATTGAAAAGCCCAGAATAGGCAAGTACAATTGGGAAGCAAACCCTGGAAAGAGAAGAGTGCTGTAAATTGAGAAAAAAAACTATCCTAATGGAAATGTGAAAATGGCATTCCACTGAGTTTCAATTCTGCTATGGCCAGTATATCTTCCAGACTCTCCGACCTTGCCTTCTGAGGAATGATCAGAGTGATTCCTACCCTTTGGAAAGTCAGCTGCTGAAACGGTGATGGAGTACAGATAACTCAGACCATAGTCGTTCGCTTAAATCCCTCTTTTGCATGGACCGCCCTTTCGAGTTTTCAATCCATCGGGATACCCTTTTTTGCCTGAGTTGTCCTTGCAGATTTTCAACTCACCGGGTGTATAAATTTTTTTTTTATCCCTAATTTTTGCCCGAACCTTTTTATTCTGTTTTTGTGGTTCGCCGGTGTCGCTCCCGGGATTTTCATCCAAGTACAAACGCGAAAGTGGCACGGAAACAGAATCGGCAACAATGTGTATTTATCCCAAGAGAGGGAAAGGAAACACTGCGTAAACTTGAGGGAAGGAAAGAACATGGTCTTGCGACCAAGAGAATTGGATTCGAGAGTCGGTTACGCGAGAGGAAGGTATTAGCACCCCCTCGTGTCCATCGTACCCGATGGGATCCACGCTTGCTGCTTCAATCAAAGGGTGTAGAAAACTGGAGCTCCGCCGCTACTGGAAAGGAAAAGGAACGAGAACGGAAAGAAACAAAGAAACAAATGTAGGGAAAATAAAAGAAGTGCTCGAATGGGCCCTACCCCACTGCCTACGTATCTCATCGGGAACATGAGAGCGACGTAGTTCCCCTCACTAGGGATGGATTATTTGTATTTTTTAAGGAACGGCTAACGTTCTAGCTCGGGTGTTGCAGGCTCGCTGGTCCGAGTACGTTACCATCTTGCCAGAGAATGAGTAGGAGCACGTTCGTACACTGAGAATGAGTGAGATGAGAAGAGAATTCCCGAAGGAAAGACGTTATTATTTGTTTGAAGTCTTTTAAGAAAAGTGTTTGTTATTTGTTTGCATATGATAGTGTATCTAAATCTTAACCATTGGAATGTATACATCCTCATATTCCAAGATGGAATGAGTAAGAAAATACACTAAGTGGTAAGAAGACCCTCACACTTATTTCCAATTATTAAGGTTCAAATACCCTAGCATACTTGTATTTATTAAGTGTTTTTGTTGATTATGAAATGAAGAAGTGTTTTTCCTTATTTATATCTTCAACAAGTATTGCATTTAAGTCCCTCATACAAGATCAAATGTTTAACACATTGACCCAAGATGGGCTATATGCTACACATTCTAAGATTATAAGAGAAGACCCCTTATAATCTTTTCTTTATATGAAAGGCCTAAATGCAATAAATGCCTACCTTTATTAGATATTTTGAATTTTCTTTGAGATGAGAAGATGAAAGACTCAAATGGGAGAGAAAGGTAAAAATCTATGTGAACTAAGACTCAATCCTAATTGATTAGTCAAGGGAGTGATCCTAATGGTTTGTGAGGTTGCAAAACCTAAAGTCTAAAGAAGGAATGAGACAAACAATTCACTTCTAAAGTAGAAGATGAATTGTAACTCAAAAGGGAAAGTAATGAGTTAATCAAAGAAAGCACATAAGTGCTTAACAAAACACAAGATTGAATTGTAAAAGATGAAAGGAGAGGTTTGAATGTGGATTCCTTATCCACACTCAGTTTCAACTTACCAAAGCCCCTACATGGTTAGTAAACATGGAAACATGTATAGGAAGTAAAAAGAAACACTTAATGCACATTAAAGTTCAAAAGAATAAGATGAAGAATCAAATCCTAATATCACAACCAGAATGTGAATCATATTAACAAAAAATGAATATCATCATAAAAGTTCAAATGAATAAGCAACAATCATCATCCATAGCATTTAAACATGTTATCATAAGAAAGGATAGATGAAAGATGAAAAGAAATGAAAAGAACATGCATAAATGGAACATGTAATCCAACAATCAGAATTGAAACCAAATGAAAAAATGGTTTATAAACATCTCAAAATATTCATGAATCAACATTCAAGACATTCAAGAAGTGGTAGAAGAAGAAGTGAAGTGAAAGTTCAAAAGGAAAGTGCAAACAATACATGTTAATGATGCACAAAGTTCAAGTTGAAATGAACATATAAAGATGACCTATAATGTGTACCAAAGACCTATAATATCATATGAATAGCTCATCAAATATTCAAATGCTCATACAAATATGCACAAAAGAATTCATGTAAAACATGCACTAAAGTTAGAATGATGTGACATGTATCATGCTTCAAATGTAATGCATCAAACAAAAATCAAATGAACTCATGAAAATTATGCAAGCATGGTATTAGAATGCCTAGGTCATAGGTAAATCATACATCAAGATAGCATGTCAAAATTCAAAGCAAAATGACTTTAAACAATGCAATTAGGTCAAGTTGAAACATCATGCAAAGTGGTGCAAAGATAAGCATCAAAACATGTCACAAAGTGACCTAAAAAATCAAAAAAAAAAAATCTAACATGCTTCAATGTATTGGTGATCAATACAAAAAGAATCAAGCCAAAACAGTTTGTAATGAACAAGAACAAAATTCTACAAACTCATGTATCACATTTGGAATGCACACAAATGGAAATTCAAATAAAATCATGAGACAGGGGTAAAAATATAATAAAATCATGAAATAAAAATATAAAAATTTTCCTAAATGTCTTGATAACACTCATGATTTTTTCTAGAATTTTATGATGTTGTTTTGTAATTTTAAAAATTAGAAATGAAACGTGCATAAAATGAAGAAAATAAAATGAAATTGAAAAAAGCAAGGGGGTGCATGCATAGTAAACCAACAGTTCAAAATTGCTTGGGCTTTAAAACGCGAGGTGTGAAAATCAATTTAGTCCAGTCCAAGTCCAAGCGCGTGGAACACAATAACTAACATGGAATTCAGTCCACAAAGTTGATTCACGCGTGACCATTGGATTAAATCAGAGTCAAACCACAATCAAAGTAAGCAAATCATGCACATCATACTACTGGTACATCATAACAATCATATACGCACACGCATGCAAGCATCAGGTGGGTTGAAAATGAATCACGTGACACACACCCTCCCCATTAATTCACTGGCAACATCACCACCCTTGGATTAAAACAAATCAGACGGCCACGACTTAAAATTGCACTAAACCCTAACAATTAAATCTACCGGGCGGAGAGGGACCTCCGGTCACCTTCTTCGGCGAGAACCACCACCTGCAAACCTTACATGTTCCAGAAATGCACAATCCTTATGTCAAAATGAAGCTGAGGTTAAGCACATCATGAATTCACAATTATCTTTCACATAGCAAGCACACACATAGAGAATAGAGGAGGTTAAAACATGCCATAACTTTTGGATCTAAACCTCTACAAGGCCTATCAACTAGCCGGAGTAGATAGAGCTTCTAGCAAGCTTAAAACAACAAAATAATCAATAAAACGTGAGAGAAATGTTTGAGAGTTTTAGAACTTGAACTTGCGGTTCTTGGAGATTCTTGAGAAAACCAGTGAAAACACTTGCTCTTCAACCTTGGAGCTTCAAATCAAGCAAAATGAATGCTGCTGGACTTTGTTATCTTGAGAGCAGAGAGATTCAATGCTGAAATACACTTGCAGAAATCGTGTGAATTCTCTTTCAATCATGCACCATTGATGATGATGTAGATGAAGTAGATGAAGGTATCGTGCACTCAGAGAAAAAGTTTTGAGAGAATTGGTGAAAAAAGTGAGAGAATCAGAGAGAAAGTAGAGAGAGCTTTGAAGTGAAAATGAGAAAAATGAAGTTAGAAGTTGAAATGTGAGTGAAGCTTTGATTTATAGTGTGAGCTTAACTATGGTTAACATGAGTTGGTTAATATGAGTTATGTGAGTTAAGGTGAGTCCATCCTAACTAACTGAGTTAAGTTAGTTAGGGGACGAGTTAACAATGGCTGTGATATGATGGTGATGATTTATGGTGTGTTATGGTGAGGGTTCATAGAATCAGTGGTGGTAATAAACTCGTATGTGAGCTGCAGCAACATAAACTTGTTCTACAAGCTTTTATTCTTTCCACTTCTATGTATAATGAAGCACGTGATATGGTGTATATGAAAGGTGCTTGGTTTAAAAGGGCAATGGATGAATGGTATGAGTAATGCACGTGCAGGCTTTGTAATAACAACATCAACAACATTTGTTTTTTTTCTGATTTTTATGACAGTTTGGAACCAATGCAAACATGGTGGTTTGGTGATGATTTTCTCTCTAATCAATGGATGGTTTGATGAGTTTTTGGAGTCATTGGAAAGAGGAGATATGGGAGAACAATATTGGTGTGAGAATTGGATGGAATTGAGGCTTGGAAGAGGTTGAAAAATGGATTGGAACACAAAGGTTTGGAACTACATCATGGGCGAGGCACGTTATGTTATGGCAAGGCAACAATGCACATGGATTTTCAGCATGATCAACCTATCTTGAGACCAACATAACTTCTTATCCTTTGATCAAATGAACAAATCATGAACACCAATTTTGAAGATGTCACATAGAGGAACAACTTTCATGTTGAAAGATTTTTCATTTGAGGCCTCTAACCATGAGTAATTGATCAAAACATTTGGTCCACCACATGCTTGTAAAAATGACTACGCATGACTTAAGATTTGCCCAAGCTGACTTGCATTTTGCCCAAGTTTATCTCAACTTTGATCATCCCTAACTCTCTCAATTTTGATCCAATGGAGATGTTCTACACCTAGATTTGAAGCTTAAAACAAGATCTTTTGTTGTGGCTGAGTGGAATTTTCATTTAATGCCTCAATTTTGAATGGCCTTGGTTCAAAGTCTGATGCAAAATGGCCAAAACTTTCCTTATTTAGAAACCCTACTTCTTCCAAAAATGGCAACTTTTAAAATCTTGATTTTTCATGATCCTTTTGGAGTTTCTTGATCTAATTTTGGACATTGGTCACATATAACATGAATTTCATGAATTTGGCCTCAAAAAGTCAAGAGTTGACTTTTTCCTCTGATTATTTGACTTAGCCCCAATTTTCCTGATTTTTGATCTTTCTTCCAATTGAACCACTTCTAAAACCAATTGAGAGGCAATTTTCCACACACATACACTCAAGAACATGTAGAATACCATGACATTAAGTTTTGTCCAAAAAATCAGAGATGACCTGATTTTAGGTCAAACCCTAATTTTGGCCCCTTCTGGTTAGGAGGAAATTGCACATCTTCCAAATTCAAATTCCTCTGAGTATGTTGTGTATCCTCTTAAAGGATGATGAGATATGCCACTTGAGGGTGATTTTGAACCAATGAACTATCTCTTTTGAGGGTTTTCCTTCAGTTTTTGGACCTCTTGCATAGTGAAGGATGTAATGCTTCAACCTCCTATTGAATCTCACTTTCTTGAGGTTTTGGATGATCAATTGAGATAGTATGAGACATGAAAGACCTCTTGGCTTGCCTTGAGGCAACTTGTTTGACCTTTTGTGCCTTGAATGATTCCTTGATTGTCCATCTTTCACCTGATCACATGCCTTGATGGTAAGAGGGATGATATGCTTCATTTTTCTATGTTAAAGATGCAATGCAAGGCTAATGAGATGGATATGATATGATATATGATAATGCTATGCTATGATGACAAAAGGGAGAGCAAATTTTGGGGTATTACAGCCGGGATGCCCTTTTTTGCCTGGACTTTTCTTTTTTTGTCCAGCGGGTCTATTTATGCGAAGTATTTTTTTACTACGTCTGAGTTGACAGGGGATGAAAAGTC
The DNA here is from genome assembly GCA_022829125.1 of Lathyrus tuberosus. NCBI lineage: Eukaryota > Viridiplantae > Streptophyta > Magnoliopsida > Fabales > Fabaceae > Lathyrus > Lathyrus tuberosus. Next base: position 12,108,934 of record JALAZF010000088.1, on the reverse strand, counting down.
TTTGTCGTCCATGGTTGTAAGTAATAAGGCTCCGCTCGAGAAGACCTTCTTAACCACGAATGGATCTGCATAGTTGGGAGTCCATTTGCCCCTGTGATCTGTACCAGGAGGAAGGATCCTTTTGAGTACCACGTCTCCCACTTTGTAAACCCGAGGACACACCTTTTGGTCAAATGCCTGCTTCATCCTCCGCTGGTATAACTGCCCATGACACACCGCTGCCAATCGTTTCTCTTCAATAAGGCTCAACTGATTAAATCTGGCACGAACCCACTCAGCTTCGTCTAACTTGACATCCATCATAACTCTGAGGGACGGAATCTCCACTTCAACCGGTAGTACTGCCTCCATGCCGTATACAAGTGAAAATGGTGTTGTCCCAGTGGATGTGCGTACTGACGTTCGGTACCTATGCAAAGCAAATGGTAACATCTCATGCCAATCTTTATATGTGATAACCATTTTCTGCACAATCTTCTTAATATTCTTGTTGGCCGCTTCCACAACGCCATTCATCTTTGGGCGATACAGAGAAGAATTGTGATGCTTAATTTTGAAGTCCCGGCACAGCTCAGCCATCATCTTGTTGTTCAAATTAGAATCATTATCAGTAATGATTCTCTCGGGCACTCCATAGCGACAGATGATATCCCGTTTCAGGAAACAAGCTACCACCTGCTTAGTGACATTGGCATAAGATGCGGCTTCAACCCATTTAGTGAAATAATCAATGGCAACCAAGATGAAAAGATGGCCGTTTGAAGCAGTAGGCTCAATCTTTCTGATCATGTCGATACCCCACATGGCGAAGGGCCAAGGAGAGGACATGACACTCAACAGATTTGGAGGAACATGTACTTTGTCTGCATAAATCTGGCATTTGTGACACTTACGGGCGTACTTGCAGCAATCTGCCTCCATTGTCAACCAATAATACCCCGACCTCAATAATTTCTTAGCCATGGCATGTCCTCCGGCATGGGTACCGAAAGAGCCTTCATGTATTTCCTGCATTAACATGTCTGCTTTGTGTCTATCCACGCATCTGAGCAGAACCATGTCAAAATTTCGTTTGTACAGCACATCATCCTGATTCAAGAAGAAGCTACCAGACAACCTTCTCAATGTCTTCTTATCTTTAGTAGATGCCCCAGGCGGGTACTCTTGACTTTTCAAGAAACACTTAATGTCATGAAACCATGGCTTGTCATCAGACGTTGCATCAACAGCAAACATAAATGCAGGTCTGTCAAGACGAGACACTTCGATCTTAGGTACATGATTCCATCTTTGCACTTTGATCATAGACGACAACGTGGCCAAGGCATCCGCAAACTTATTCTCATCCCGAGGAATATGGTACAGCTTCACTGTTGTTAAAAATGTTAGCAATCTCCTTGTATAATCTCTATACGGAACCAGATTTGCTTGGTGCATGTACCAACTCCCTTTCACTTGATTGATTACCAAAGCTGAATCACCGAAGATATCAAGGGTCTTAATTCGTAAATTAATCGCCTCCTCAATCCCCATTATACAAGCTTCATATTCTGCTTCATTGTTGGTGCATCCGAAAGTTATTCGGGTTGTGAAATGCATATGAACACCTTCCGGCGTGATAAGAACTGCTCCAACTCCGCACCCATTCATGTTGACAGCCCCATCAAACATCAAACTCCATTTGGATTCAGGGTCTGGCCCCTCCTCCGGGAGTGGTTCCTCGCAATCTTTAGCTTTGAGAAACATGATGTCCTCATCAGGGAAATCAAATTTCATGGGTTGGTAATCGTCAATCGGCTGTTGCGCAAGATAGTCTGACAAGATACTTCCTTTGATGGCCTTTTGAGAAGATACTGAATATCATATTCTGTCAAAACCATTTGCCACCGTGCAACCCTGCCTGTTAGTGCTGGTTTCTCGAAAATGTATTTGATAGGATCCATTTTTGAAATCAACAAAGTTGTGTGCCTGATCATATACTGCCTTACTCGCTTAGCAGCCCATGCAAGTGCACAACATGTCTTCTCAGGCATTGAGTATCGGGACTCCCAGTCATTGAAATTTTTGCTCAGCTAGTAGATAGCATGCTCCTTCCTACCTGTCTCGTCATGTTGATCGAGAACACAACCCATAGAACCTTCAAGCACTGTCAAATACATTATCAAAGGTCTTCCTGCAACTGGAGGCATGCGGATTGGAGGTTCCTGCAAGTATTCTTTTATTTTATCGAACGCCAATTGGCAATCGTCATTCCACCTGACCGTTTGATCTTTTCTTAGCAGTTTGAATATTGGTTCGCACGTGGCTGTTAGGTGAGATATGAACCTTGCAATGTAGTTCAATCTACCCAAAAAACTACGAACCTCTTTTTCTGTTCTTGGTTCAGGCATATCTTGTATTGCTTTCACTTTGGCAGGATCAACCTCAATCCCTTTTTCGCTCACAATAAAACCCAGCAACTTTCCAGAACGCACCCCAAAAGTGCACTTGTTTGGATTCAACCTTAAACGGAACTTTCTCAACCTTCCAAACAACTTTTTCAAGTTAATCAGATGCTCTTCTTTCGTTCGCGACTTGGCAATCATGTCATCCATATAACATTCAATCTCTTTGTGAATCAAGTCGTGAAATAAGGTTACCATTGCCCGCTGGTACGTTGCCCCTGCGTTTTTCAACCCAAAAGGCATCACCTTATAACAGTATGTACCCTATGGAGTAATGAATGTGGTCTTCTCCATATCCTCAGGTGCCATCTTAATCTGGTTGTACCCGGAGAAATCATCCATAAACGAGAACACTGAAAACTGAGCTGTATTGTCGACCAGCACATCGATGTGGGGCAGTGGAAAATCATCTTTCGGACTAGCTTTGTTAAGATCTCGATAATCCACACACATTCTCACCTTTCCGTCTTTCTTCGGCACCAGCACGATGTTGGCAACCTAAGGAGGATAATTGGTCACATTAAGAAACCCTGCGTCCCACTGCTTCTGAACTTCTTCTTTGATCTTAATGTCCATATCAGGATGAGTCCAACGAAGTTTCTGCTTGATTGGCGGGCATTCTTCTCTCAATGGCAGCCTGCGTACAACAATATCAGTATCCAACCCTGGCATGTCTTGATACGACCAGGCGAAGATATCAACATATTCACACAACATTTCAGTCAAAGCTTTCTTCACATCTGCTTGCAGGCTGGCGCCAATCTTGATTTCTTTCTTAGCATCCTCGGTACCAATATTGATGATCTTTATGGTCTCTTGATGAGGCTGGATGGTCCTTTCCTCTTGTTTTAACAATCTGGCTAGTTCCTCAGGGAGTTCACAGCCCTTCTCATCCCCTTCTTCGGCTTGATAAATCGGTTTGTCAAAGTTATACATAGCCATAACAGAACCATTATCAATGGAATCCGAAGGATCAAGTCTGCACGAATGGGTTCATGCTTTATTTTAGAATTTATTTTAAAACAAAAAGAAACAAAACATTGCCATTTTATTATTTTGTGCAAAACTAAAAAAGAAAGACAAGGAACAAAATTTGAGTGCAAAACGTCCTTTATTGATGATTAAAATTGCAAATGCAAACAGGGTGGCCCTACAAATGAATCTATACGCCTTGGGCAGAGCGCAAGATTTTAACATGCATTATGGTTAGAAAAACAAAGAAAATTACTTTGTTTGAAGAGTAACCCGGATGACTTATTCAACAGACCAATTCTGCAATGGTTGTCCCAGAGCGCGTGGGCGTACCCAGTTGTCCAAGTCACAGTCACTGTCAATGCCATCTTCTGTAGCTGCACAAGACTGATCTGGGTAAATGATTCCCCCACTGCTGAAAGTGATGGGTCCACTGTTCTCTGCAACTGAAGTCATAGATGGATGATAACCAATACTAAACTTGTCCTCCTTCATTGGTGTCTCTATCAGCTTGCCCCAGCCTTGGGCGTTGCCTGCTCTGACAACCTCGACAGCTTGTTTATAGGACGAAATGGATGTACCAGCTCTATCTGGTGCAAGGGAAGATTCAGGCACGTTATCAATATTCACCGCTTCAAACGACTGGCAGAGCATTTCGTGAATTTCTCCATCCATCTCAATATACTTGAACGTGGACAAATGACTAACAAAAATGTCTTCCTCACCACACACTGTCACAACTTGTCCCTCAAACTCGTATTTCAGCTTCTGGTGTAAGGTGGACGTAACAGCCCCGGGCGCATGAATCTAAGGGCGACCTAATAAGCAGCTATACACAGGCTGTATGTCCATCACGTGGAATGTAGATTTGAACACTCGCGGTCTAATTTGCATGGATAATTCCACTTCACCAAACACAGATCTCTTCGTTTCATCGAACGCCCGAACAACCAAATCACCTGGCCTTAAAATCAAACCATTAACTTCTAGCTTCATCAGCGCCTTTTTAGGCAAGACATTGAGCGAGGAACCAATGTCTACCAGTACGTGAGAAAACGCTGCACCCCTACACTCCATTGTAATGTGCAAAGCTTTGTTGTGGTTTCTTCCTTCCGAAGTCAAATCCCTACTTGTGAAACCCAATCCATGGCTGACATTGACGTTAAAAATTACACCCTCAAGCTGATTAACAGTGATTTCCTGTGGAACATATGCTCTCTTCAACACTTTCAATAAAGCCTCCCGGTGCGCGTCAAAACACATCAACAATGATAAAATTGAGATTTTCGAGGGCGTCTGGTTTAGTTGATCGACAATCTTATAATCAATTTTCTTTATTATCCTCATGAACTCTTCCACCTCGTCGTCAAAGGTAATCTTTGTCTCTGTTTCAGGCACAGGCACACTCTCAGCCACCTGTTTTCCTTTAGCTTTTGCCGCTGCCTCAACTTCTTGATCACTGCGTAAAGTTTGGGGAGCAAATAACCTTCCCTTCCTAGTGAAGCCACCTACACCACCCATATTATCAACATTTGAACTGGCTGATGTCCCGACTTCCTGCTTTTTACCTTCATAATACACGTCTGCCCCATAGTGCCATGGGATTGCTTTCGTAGATGTAAACGGAACTGGTTCTGGCACCGTGATGGTAACAGGACTGGATCTTTCTGGCACAACACTTGTTACAGGAGCTGTACTCGCAGGCACCTGAATTTCTGCAGGAGTATAATAGATGGTCACAGTTGACACCTCATCAGTATCCTTCACAACCCAGTTAAACTGTAGACGTCCCTCGTTAATCAGACTCTACAAACTAATTCTCAACTTATCACAGCCATTCTCTTGGCCCATACACTCAGAACAATCTTGATCACAACCCGGGAACACCTGTCCCTTCAACAAACGGTCTTTTACAACCAATAAGGAAGTCTTCACCTGACTGATGTCTGCCACCAAGTTTAACCTCTTTCCATCTTCAATAGCACGCACATCTGCCACACCATGATCAGGCATGGGGTTCTGGAGAACATTAGGAGGTAACGAGAAATTGATTGCCTTAGCATCAATCAAGTCTTGCACCTTGTTCTGAAATGCCCAACACTTCTCAGTGGTATGCCCCTGAGCACCTTAGTGGAAATCACAGCGAGCGTTAACATCAAAATTAGGTGGCAAGTTGCCAGCGGCAGGAGGTCTCATAGTACGAAGCTCAACCAACTTCAATTTGAGTAACTGAGGTAACAACGCTGAATATGTCATAGGGAGAGGGTCAATCTTACGGTCCCTCTGCCTAGACCTCTGTTGGAAAGGAGGTTGTTGTTGTTGCTGCTGAGCTTGCTGTTGTGGTTGTTGCTGCTGAACAGATGGTGCTGGGATTGTCATTGCACCTACCTGGTGATAAGCTTGAGAACGTTCTCTTCCTCGTCCTCTATACATAGCGTTTGTATCACCTTCTCTTCTTTTCTGACCACTAGCAAATGGTTTCTTCGTTCTAGAAGGGCCAGCTCCACTTACATCTTGGATCTTCCCAAGTTTCAATAGACTCTCGATCCTTTCTCCAGCAATCACTATGTCAGCGAATCCGATTGATGGACATGCAACCAATCTTTCAAGAAATGCCCCTTGTAGGGTGCCCATAAACATATTTGCCATTTCTCTATCCAGCAAAGGAGGTTGAACCTGTGCAGCCATCTCTCTCCACCTTTGAGTGTATTCTTTAAAACTTTCCTTAGCATTCTGTGACAACCCTTGCAGTTGAGTGCGATTGGGCCCCATGTCAATATTGTACTGGTACTGCTTTAGAAACGCTTATGCCAGATCCTTCCAGCTTCTCACCGCATCTCTGTTCAATTTCATATACCAGGTCAAAGAAGCTCCAGCCAGACTTTCCTAAAAGTAATGCATCCATAACTTCTCATCATCAGTATGGGCTGAAATCCTCCCAAAATAGGCCTGAATATGTGTCCGGGGACACGTATTGCCATGATATTTGCCAAAAGTGGGTGGCTTAAACTTTGGAGGGATTATGACCCCAGGTACCAGACCCAAACTAGTAACATCAATACCCATAGAATTCTTGCACTCTATAGCCCGGATCTTCTCAGCCAACTCATCATACCTTCTATCACCAGGATTACCCATATCAGCATCCAACAGGGTGAATTGGTCTTCCAGAACATCTTCTTGAATACCACCAACATTTCTGCCATTTCCATTACCCAGATTACCACCAAGAGGAGGATTACCACCAGGAGGAGGAGTGACCCTTGTTTCCAAATTGTCCACTTGATTACCTTCAGGCGTAGTTTCTGGACGCTCGACCAGAAGCCTCAATCTTTCTTGAGCCTGTGCCATACCAGCCATGAGAATCATGAACTGGTCCATGCGTGCCCTCATTTCAGCCAAATCATTCTGCATTTGATCCATTATCCTTGCTTGATTTCTTCGAGTTGAGTATCGATGAATATGATTCTCAGCTATAATGCCTGAAACCAAATAAAGGTTAGAAAGACCAGAGCAGGTACCTGTAATGCAAAAATGCTTATGATTATGAGGATGCAAATGCAAATGCAAACAATTATATTTAACATTTCCAGGGCATATCTGCTTTGATTCCAGCCTGGAAATCGGGCAAGGGATCGGCCACAACATCAGAAAATAAATCCGAATCCAGAAAAATTGCAGAATCAATCAAAGGAAGACCCCTTTCAAACAACTGAGCGCTATTGAGACAAATATGGCTGAACCAAACTATTGTAATATCATAGCATAAGGAGTCATACAGATAGGTTTGATACGATCAAAAGTGATTCCATCAATAATCCTGATGGTAATCATAGCAAAATATAACCGACAGAATTATGACAAGTCAATTCCAAACAAATTGGCTTCAATCTCCCCAAGAAGGTTCACGGTGTCTAGATGAGTAGGTCTTTCTAGTAACCCCTTGATCAGTCTGTTTCTCTTTTCGACCTCCTGATTCAACTTAGCAATCTGCTCTCCCACATCATTGCCTTCGTACTTTGACTTCTTGATTCCAGCTTGTAACTTGAGCTCTTCAATTTCTTTCTGGGATTCTTTCCACTTACCAGAGAAGTGATTCTTATCTTCCTTCATTCTTTGAAGCTCTTCTTTTAAATCCCCATTCTCAATCTTGAGCTCCTCCCACATCTCCTGATATATGGCAAGCTCGTCTTTAGTTTTGGTCAAGAGCTTTTTGGTTTCCCTGCAGGCTTTTGCGGATGATTCAGCAGTCATACTGATCTTTCTACAGTGCTGAGCTCTGTCATCAAGATCCTTCTCCCTTTTCTCCAAACGCTCGGTCAAATCTTGGACCTTCCATTTCATCTCCAAGTTGTCATGTAAAGCGCCCTGAAGTCTACTACTCATACTAGCATTTTCCTCTCTCAAATCTTACACCACCCTTCGCTGCTTATCGAATTCTTCAATTGGTACGGTGACTCTTTCTTCTACCACTTTGGGATACAAGGGAGGCGCCCGATCAAAAGGCAAATAGTACTCTTCGACCCTCTTCTTTATCCATTGCTCATATGGAGGGAAAGTTTGATTATTAGGCAAACCCCAAATGGTCTTTCCTCTCTTCTGTTTGCTCAACCATGCTTTGGAAGCTTTCTGCGCCACATCTAATCCTTCATCAGCCATGTGAAAATACAGAGACTCTTCCAACTCCTTTTTAACTGGGGGAATTTTTAGAGCATACCCAAACTGCCGGATAGCCAAGGAAGGGTTATAGTTGATACCTCCCTTTCTCCCTATCAATGGTACATTAGGGTACTCACCACAACTGTGCAAAATGTCTTTACCCAGCACTCCGTGATTCACCCAAACAATGTCCTTAGTGTCTAAGCCCATCAGACGTTGACTCCATTTCAGAGAATTCTTAGTATCCTTGAAAGCACCTGTATGGGGTAGATGACTGGCAAACCATTTATAGAAAAGAGGCGCACAACAATGAACTGTCCCACCTCGTCTCTTCTCATTCCTGTTGTACAAGGCATAATGAAGGTCTCCTAGTAAGGTTGGCACCGGATTCTGAGATACAAATATTCTGATAGCATCCGTGTCAACAAAATCAGGCTCATTCGGGAACAAGACAATACCGTATACACAGAGAGCCAACACTGCGTTGAAGGCATTCCACTTTTCTTCCTTTGCTGCCCCTTGAGCCTTACTTGCCAAGTATGATAGGTGATAGCCCCAAACCTTTCCCTTGCCAGAAATATCAGCTTCCAAAGTTGACTTACTCAAATAAAGAGCACTAGCCACAGCTTGGAAATCAAGATCTGCCTTCGACCCACAGAAAGGAGCACCTTCTTTGATGGAAATTCCCAGGAGGTTAGAATACTCCTCCAGAGTAGGAACCAAAACATAATCCGTCAGTACAAAGCACCTCAAGGCAGGATCATAAAACTACATCAGGGTGCGTAAGCCATCAACTTCATATTCACTGAGGTTACGAGCAAAGGATAGGATCCAACCGTACTTCTCTCCAAACATTCCTAACACTTCCAGACTAGCCATCTCTTGCAATTTACCAATATGACGCAGGATGAGCTTCGGGAACTTGTACACAATGGTGTTCTTCTTGCCTCTTTTGTTGTCCATCCCTATCATTGCCCGTTGACTGGAATCAAAATGTCAGATACTACCTGAAAATGAAAAAATATGAATGTTAGAGAAAAAGATGCAATGCAAGGCATGGGATCAAGGTGCCACGTGTCTGTGCTGGACCATGAACGGTGTCAGTGCAGCTCTGAGAACATCATAGAACCATAGATAGGGACCATCTGAATATAATAGGATCAATTCTCCTTTTGTGTAATGATAACAGAAAACCGGGTATGTAGGAGGTCATGGTTACCTGCAAACCTGTAAACAACCCGCCCTTCTCAATGTGGGTGCTAAAAAGGTGAGGATCCTTAATATCACAGGCTCTCAGGTCGAGAAATGATGATACGTTCACCATTTTTGGTTTGGCATCATCACCAATCGAGGAGGCCTCAACTGATTCCCATAAAAAAGGACATCCTATAGCAAGTTCCCAGCATTGGGTCCTCGGATCGAGAATGTGCAATGGGTTTGCCACAAAGTGTGGTCTGCCACTGTCACAACTCGGAAGGAGTGCCGCAACCGAGTCCTCGGGAATGGTCACCAGAGTCGACAATTCCTCCAGAGAATATCTACTGGCCTGTATAGAGCATACAGTAGCAGATAGCTCCGGATAGAACCTCGTCTGGTTGTAGGTCTCGTGAACACCCACACGTGGAAAAACACCACGGGAGCGACACATCCACCCACACTAATACCTATGTATATACTCAAGCCTGGGTAGTGAGCTTATCTCTTAGAATACCCTGCCCACCAAATAGAAAACAGCAGCACAGCACAACACAGTCCAGTATAATAATGATATGGTATGTAGAAATGCGATAAATACAGTAATGTACAGTAAAGCAATAGTACAGTAAACATCAATACAGTAAAAACAGTAAAGCAGCAAAACACATCATCACAATAAACACCCAATGAAAGAAAAACAGGCAAGTGCTAGGATTGACTCGCTAAGGAAACCAGAGATTCTGGGTTCGTTCCCCAGCAGAGTCGCCAGCTGCCGCTCCCAGGATTTTCATCCAAGTACAAACGCGAAAGTGGCACCGAAACAGAGTCGCCAGCAATGTGTATTTATCCCAAGAGAGGGAAAGGAAACACTGCATAAACCTGAGGGGAAAGGAAAGAGCATGGTCTTGCGACCAAGAGAACTGGGTTCGGGAGTCGGTTACGCGAGAGGAAGGTGTTAGCACGCCCACGCATCCATCGTACCCGATGGGATCCACGCTTGCTGCTTTGATCAAAGGGTGAAAGAAAAGATACTGGAAAAGGAACTACTAGCTGGAGAACTTGAAAAGGAAAGGAGAGATAAAGAGAAACAAATGTAGGGAAAATAAAAGAAGTGCTCGAATGGGCCCTACCCCACTGCCTACGTATCTCATCCGGAACATGAGAATCAGAGCGATGTAGTTCCCCTCACCTAGGGAAAAGTGTTTGTGTTTTTTTAGTGGAAACGCCGACGTTCGCGTTCCAGCAGTTAGGTGTTGTAGCTCACTGTATGGAGACTTAGGCGTTAACTGTTTGCGGTAGAACAAAAATGACGCATCCTTAAGGAAGGAGTGAATGAGATGAGGAGAGAATTCCCGAAGGAAAGACGTTATTGTTTGTTTGAATTTTTTTAGAAAGAAGTGTTTTTTGCAATTGTCTGTAACTTGCATTGCACCCAAGTCTACAACATAGGAACTAATACGTCGCGTATCGTCCCCAACAGGACGTACACTAGGTACCCTAGAAGAATGAAGGGAAATCCCCCCATTATTCACTTCCCACATTTAAGGCTCATGCGCAATACCCGTTTAATCTTTATTAAGTGTTTTTTACTTTTGCTTTGAGATGAAAGAGAAGAGACTCAAAAGAGGAAAAGGTGAAAACTAAGGGAGACTAAGACTTAATCTTAATGTTAGCATGCTTGGAGATCCTATGGTTAATGTGGTTTAGCAAACCTACTTCTAGAAGAAAGAAGAAGAAGAACAAAAGAAGCAACTTACTTCCAAAATGGAAGTTAAGTTGATCTTAAAGAGGGATGAGGAAGAAATTACTCAAGGAAAGCATGTACATGCTTATCAAACACAAATTTGAATTATTAAAAGCAATAAGATAAAATGAGGGAGAGAGGTGTATATGGAACTAAGTCCACACACTTACTTACCCTTAGCACCTACATGAAAATGTTAGTTCAAAACAATTTACAAGTAGTGCAATAAGAAAAGGAATAACAAGTGGTGAACAAACAAGTTAAGAGTTAAAGGATAAAGCTCCTAAGAGATGAAACTCAATCAAGGTCAGAACCTAGGCTCTAAGGGTGTTCTCCAATGTTAATTGATCAATCAAGAACAAACTATGTCCGACTAAAGATCTTAAACATCAAAGAAGTGAATCATGGAAGAAATAGAGGGAGAATGTGTGGATATGCAAGGTGATCATGCATCAATGCTTCATATAATGTCAAAGTCAGAATGTGGATGACCTAAACATGTGCCTAAACATGATGTACAAATGTCACATAATGCAAACAATCAAGTATCCAAACATTAAGAGTGATTAGGAAAAGAGGTGAGAAGATATGAACATGAATTTAACATGGAAAGAAAATATTCAAGGCATAAGTCAAACCTAAAAAAGACTCAAGATGAAACTCAAGTGTCAAAGTCAGAAGTGATATGACATGTTAGGATTCACAAATGATCATGGCAAAAGCACATAACAATCAAGTCCATACAACTTAGTAAACATGTAAGAAGAAGTCATATAAAAGAATGAATGCCTCATACTTGAAAAGAAATGCAAAAGATGCAAAATGGCATACAAGTATGAATGTTTATGGATAGGTCAGTAGCAAATCATGGATCAAAATGCCAATGAGATGATAATATGATCATATTAGAAGTACACAACCAAACATGAAAAGCATAAGATGAAGACATAAGAAAAATTATGTCAAAAAGGTCCCATAAGATGCATCATATAAAACAAAGGATCAACACATGCCAAATGGACTTAACAATGATCAAACAAAGATTCTAAGAGTCTAAAAATGTTACCTAAATCCAAATAAAATACCTCAAATAATGGCATAAATGCCTCATGCAATGAAGGTTAAAGAAAGGCACATAAAGTTCAAGCAAAACTTCCTTCAAACACGAACACACAAACATATGTCAAAGTGCATTAAAAAATTATGGAATTAGAATACAAATGACCTCAACCAGGGACTAATCATATATCAAAATTCCATACAAAAATCCAGGGAGGAAGGACCTCAAACAATCAAGCAATAGTCACTTATGAATCATGAACCAAAGTACAAAGATGGGGGACCTAAATGCAATAAAAGAAAATTCTAAAAATGAAACAAAAATATTTTTATGAAGTTTTGGATGTTACTGAATGGATACAAAGAGATTGATGCAAAAATGTTTAAGGAGCTATGAGAAATAAATCTTTGAAATGAAGATATGAAAATAGAAACAAGTTTCAAAAGAAATAATAAAAAAAAATTATGGAAGGATATGCAAATATTCACAAAATCAAAATTAAAAATAATAAAAAATTATTTAAACATGTTAAGATATCACATGAATTTTTGTAGAATTTTTCCTGAGGTTTTGGTATTTTTAAAAATCAATTATGAAACAAGTATAAAAAGAAATTAAAATAAAGAAAGAGAAAGCAGAGGGTGCAGAGAAGTAAAATATCAGTTCAAACAATGCACTGGGCCCAAGGGAGGGGTACAAATATCAATTAATCAGTCCAGTCCACATGCGCATGATTGTGTGTGATGAGTGTGCATGCAGCTAACAATCAAATGCAATCATAACCACACGATCAGGTCAACCAAAATTAATCACTAAAGCAATCACATCTAACCATCCACAATGCACGCACACCAAAATAATCATGCACACATACACACAATAACACTCAGATTAAGATAAATTGCACGCGTGATGCACATGACTTCATTAATGCGTTGGCAACATACCAACCATACGATCAGTCTTGATAGGATCAATCATACATGATGAACGGATCACATTGAAGACACACCATAATAATCATGAAACACACGCACTCAAACATTCAGATTATAAAAGGATTTTAATGTGTTGGCAACATATCAACCACACGATTCAATAGATCAAACATCCACAATTCAAACTTGCAAAACCCTAGAATTAAAAACTCACCGCCTGGAGAAGGACCTCCGGTCATCTTCTCTGGCGAGCAACCACCACCTGCAACCTCACAAATGTCCATAAATCCACAATTCGCATACCAAAATGAAGAGGAAGTAAAGTACATCATGAATATGCAATTATTTCTCATAGATCATGCACATACACAACAAACCGAGCCAAAACATTTTGCCCTAAAATCACACCTAAGCTCCTAAAGAGCCTATCAACTAGCCAGGACTCACACATAGCTTCTAATAAGCTCTAAATCAAGAAGAAACCAGTTAAACTCACATGAATACGAAGCACTAAGGTTGAGTAAATTAAAACCTGAAAATGTGGAGAAACTTGAAGTGTTGAGAAAACCAGAGAAAAGCTTGAGATCCTGAGCTTCTAGATCTTCAACCTTAGCAAAATAAATGCTACTTGATGTGGAGATCTTGAGAACAAAAAAAGAATTTCAAACTGTGATGATGCTATGCTTGGACAATGGAACTTCTTCTCCTTTGTTCTTGATCAGCAATGAAATGTTGAAGATGATGAAGGTGAAATGTAGAAAAAGATTGTTGAAGTCGTGTGAAATCAGAGAGAAAGTAGAGAGAGTTTGAGAGACTTTTTTGGAGTGAAAATGGAAAATGAAAGTTGAAGTCGAGATTGTGAGTGAAATTTTGATTTATATGTGTGGTTTAATATGTTAACTCATGGTTAACTTAGTTGAACAGGTGTGGTTAAGTGAGTTGTCCCTAACTAACTGAGTCAAGTTAGTTAGGGCGAGTGAGGAGAGGAGTGATATGGTGATGAAGGTTTATGATGTTCTGGTGGAGATTAAAAGAGAAAGAGTGGTGGTGATGCTCTCTCAAATGCAGCAGCTTGCAGAAGAAACTTGCTGCGCAATTTTTACTTTTCCCTTCTCATGTATGGTATAGGTTATGGCAAGGGTATGTAAAGGGAATGCTTGGCTAAATGAGGCAATGAATATAGGGTATATGCGTGTGAATGTTAAGACAACAACAACAACAATTCATTTTTCTGATTTTGTAGCAGCCCAAGGTTCAATGGAAAGGTGCAAGTTTGAGAAGGAATTTCTCTCTTGTTAGTAAATGAAACAATGAAGTATTGATGGCATTAGAAAAATGGTGCATCACAGAACCATATAGGTATTGAAAAGAAATAAAATGGAGGTGTGTAAGATGGTATAAAATGGCTTAGAACATTGGGGTTTGAAACTGGTGGAAGGGCGTGGCAAGATTGTGGCATGGCAAGGCAACATGTTGCATGGAATTCAGCATGATCATACCAACTTTGAACCCTTATAACTCCATCATAACTTGCTCAAATGAAAATTTGTCCAAAACCAAAGTTGAAGAGGACATTGAGATGAACAACTTTGATGTTCAACATTTTTTCATTTGAAGCTTCCATCAATGAGAAAAATGGGTGGACATTTGGTACACCATGTGTTTGTCAAAATGATGGCCGGTGGGCTTGGTCACGCTTGGTCATGACTTAGTTTTGGACCTAGTTTCATCAAACTTTGATCAACCATAACTCATTCAATTTTGATCCAATGGAGATGTTCTTTATATGTATTTGAAGCTTAGAACATGAACTTTAATTGGCTCAACTTGGGCCTGAGGTTTGGAACTTTTATCTTGAAGAAAGAGAGCCTCAAAGTAGGGTGCAAAATGGTCCAAACTTGCCATTTTTGGAAACCCTAAAGTTTTTATTTTTGGCAGTTTTGTGATTTCTTGATTTTTCATTATTCCTCCATCATTTCTTGATAAAATCTTGTCCAATGAACCTATATAACACGAATTTCATGAATTTGACCTTAGAAAGTCAAGAGTTGACTTTTTTCACTGCACAATTGACTTTTTCCCCAATTTCTTGACTATCAAGCAACTGATCAATTGAAACCCTTCTGAAACCAAATGATGAGCAATTTTCCATCCATATACACTTAAGAACATAAGGAATACCATGAGATCAAGTCTTGCCCAAAAAATCAGAGATAAACTGATTTTAGGTCAAACCCTAATTTTGGCACCCTCTGGTTAGGACGAAAAAGCACATCCTCCAAATCCAAATGCCTCTTAATATGATGTATATCCCATCTAACAAAGAAGAGATATGACATTTGGAGGTGATGAAGACTCAAAGAGCTTGCCCATTTGAGGGTCAGATCCTAATTTTTGACTGCCTTATGTAGGAGATGGTGCACTGCCCAATCTTCTTGATGAATTCTCCTTCTTTCAATGACTTGTGAGATCAAGTAGGGATGACATATGATGTAAGAGACCTTTGAGGCTTGTGAGAGACCCTTGGCTCTTGTTCCTTTACTTTGGATGATCAACACCTTAGAGAACCACCTGATCCCATGCCCTTATGCAAGATGCAATGCAATACTTTATGTTTTGTTTTTCTATGCTTGAATACAATGCCATGAAATGAAAACTCATGCTAAATGATATGAAGAAATGGGAGGGCAAATTTTGGGGTATTACACATTGCTGATAAAAGAATTCTTTGTAGCAAGATTCTTCACGTTAAATCTACTTTGGCAGCAGGAGAGTGGGTTTTTGCAAGAGATTTCAACGCCATCAAGTGTGCTAGCGAGAGAATTGGTAGTAGCCCTATAAATAGAAGACATATGGCTGAATTTGGGGACTTTATAGAGCTGACTGGTGGGATTGATTTCCCTGTTATTGGGAATAATTTCACTTAGTTTAATTCTTTGGGTAAATCTTGCAGTCGTCTCGATAGATTCATCGTTACCCCTGGCCTTTTGAATGAATGGAATTTGGTGCATCAAAGAATTGGGGATAGGGATATTTTCGATCACAGACCGGTGTGGATTGATGCCAGGAATATCGATTGGGGACCAAAGCCATTTAGGTTAATGAAGTGTTGGTTGGAGCACCCTCAGTTTGAATCTTTTGTTAAGGAAGCTTGGGATTCCTTCGATATTTATGGAAAAGCCTCATTCATGTTCTCTAAAAAACTTCAACTTCTGCGCAATAAACTCAAATGATGGAACCACAATGTTTTTGGGTGGATTGACACTAGAATAATGAATAATGCTGGAACTATCAATGATATAGAAGATTTGGTTGCTGCTAAAAATGGGGAGGTTGATGATGTTGATTTGCTAACTAGAAGTAAAGGTTTGGAGGATATGTGGAGCCATCTTAGGATCAAGGAGAGCATCCATCACCAAAAAGCTCGCATCAAA
The DNA here is from genome assembly GCA_022829125.1 of Lathyrus tuberosus. Lineage (NCBI taxonomy): Eukaryota > Viridiplantae > Streptophyta > Magnoliopsida > Fabales > Fabaceae > Lathyrus > Lathyrus tuberosus. The sequence goes on along the minus strand of JALAZF010000088.1, from coordinate 12,092,486 downwards.
TGGATTGAGGAGGGAGATTACAATACAAAGTTTTTCCACGCGGCTATAAAAAAAAGGTACTCTGTAAACTCTTTATCTTCGGTTACCATTGATGATTGTGTGGTGAAAGACATTGAAGGTGTCAAAGATGTTGTTTATAATCATTTCAAAAAGCAGTATCAAAGGAATAGTAGGCCTTTGGCGCATATAGGAGATGGATCTTTCAAGAAACTGGCAGCGAATGATTAGATAACATTGGAAGCTCTGATTGATATGGATGAGATAAGAAGAGCGGTATTCGATTGTGGTGGCGAGAAAACTCCGGGACCAGATGGATTCAGTTTTGAATTCTTCAAAAAGTGTTGGAGCATAGTTGGGAATGATTTTTCTGAATGCATTTTAGAATTCTTTGATGAAGGTGTTTTAGTTAAGGTGCTCAATTCTTCATTTCTAGTCCTCATACCTAAGAAGGAAAATCCCAGATCCCTTGAGGAATACAAGCCCATTTGTTTGATTGGATGTGTGTATAAGGTTATAGCTAAGATCCTTGCTTGTCGTATTAAAGGTGTAATGGGTAGTATTATATCTAAATTGCAAATGGAATTTATTGAAGGGAGAAATCTTCTTGATGGTGTTTTAGCTCTCAATGAAATGGTCGATTTTCCTAAGAGAAGTAAGAGGAATGCTTTGTTGATGAAGGTAGACTTTGCAAAGGCCTACGATTGTGTTGATTGGACTTATTTACGTAAGGTGATGGAATTTATGGGCTTTGGCGAAAAATGGATGTCTTGGATAGTTGGGGGTGTTATGCATAGCCATATGTCAGTTCTTGTTAACGACAGTCCTACGAAGGTTTTTATTGTCTCTAAAGGTCTCAGACAATGAGACCCGTTGTCTCTGTTTCTGTTTGCTATTGCAGCTGAGGGATTGGCCGTGCTTTTGAGAAAGGCAGTGGAAAGAGATGTTTTCAAAAGTTTTTGTATCAACTAAGAATCTTCTTTCAATCTTCTTCAATATGCTGATGATACTGTTATTTTTGGAGAGGGATCTTGGAGCAATATTTGGTCCTTAAAAATCATCCTTAAAGGCTTCCAATTATGCTCGGGGCTGGAAATCAACTTTGGAAAAAGTTCTATAATAGGTTTTGGGGTGGATGATTATTTCCTTGTGGCTGCGGAAAGGTTCTTATCGTGTAAAATAGATGGGTGTCCTTTCAATTTTCTAGGCATTCCGACCGGTGGCAATCATAGGCTCGTCTCCTTTTGGAAACCGGTCATCTACAAAGTTAAAGCTAGATTAGCTTCTTGGAAAGGCAAGTTCTTGTCCATGGGCGGAAGAACAACTCTAATCAAGTCGGTGTTATCCAATCTTCCAATCCACTACATGTCCTTTTTTAAAATTCCTTGTAAAGTGATCTGAATCCTTACGTCCCTTCAAAGACGCTTTCTCTAGTGCGGTTCCGTATGCAAGAAAGGAATAACTTGGATCAAATGGAAGACGGGGTGCAAGAGCGAGGAGGAAGGAGGGCTCGGTATTAAAGATATAAAGACGTTTAATTTGGCTCTGTTAGCGAAGTGGGCTTGGAAATTCATGGGTTCCAAAGAGTTTTTGTGGATATAAAGACGTTTATTCGTATGATTTTTGGGTCGGAGAAATGCCAAAATACAAATTTCTGCCTTCTCTTTAGTGGAGAGACTTATTTAGGGTGGTTAAGAGTTTTGGGGACAGAAGGTTTAGTGATTTAATCTGCAGCAAAATTGGTAAAGGAGTTAATACATTCTTTTGGGTGTCAAGATGGATTGGAAACTACTCTATAGCCTCTCTTTTTCCTTCTTTATGGGATGCTTCCGGTAACAAAAATGGAGCTGTTGCTCAATTTGGAGAGTGGATTGATAATGTTTGGACGTGGCAATTTAATTTCCCTGCAGGTATTGGTGAGTTGGAAGGAGATGGTAATGTTGAGGAGTTAATTGAGTTGCTAAGTTCTACTTCTCTTTGTTTAGATGTCATCGATTCTATCGTGTGGCCTCATGAATCTTCTCGTGAGAATTCCGTCAAATCTGGCTACAAGTGGTTGTTGGCTGAATTTTCTGCAGATACCCCCCTTTATCAACCTGAACCTGCTATGTTTAAACTATTGTGGGGAACTGCCGCACCATTGAAAACGGTTGTGTTCGGTTGGATACTCTTTCATAATAGGCTCCCTACTAGGGATAACTTGTGGGGGCACGGGGTTATCTCAAATAATCACGAGTCGGTTTGTTCTTTTTGCTTTTTGGAGGAAGAATCCGCATCTCATTTGCTGATTTTCTGTCATAAAACTCAAAAAGTTTGGAGTAAGATATGTGCTTGGTTGGGGATTAACACGGGTAATGTTGTAGATTTGTTGGACTATTTTTCTAAATGGGTTAATGTTCTGCTTGAGAAGAGGATAGAATCAAAAAGAGGAGCAGCTATGTGGTTGATTATTTGTTGGAACCTTTGGTTATGTAGAAACCATATCATGTTCATGGATGCTTTGTGGGATGATGAGAACATAGTCTACAAAGTCATTTTGTCATCTTGGTGGTGGGTAGGCAAGAAAAGTAGGAATATCGAGTGTTTTTATTACGATTGGTTTAACTTCCCTTGTGAATTTTTATAGGGATTTTTTATGTTATAGGTTGGCTTTTTATGTACATGGGTTAGGATCCCCTTTGGATCCTAGTCGGAATATATTTTTGCTTATTAAAAAAAACTAATAATAATAATATTCGTTAGAAACTAGTTGTATGAGTGTGAGGATGGTGTTTAAAACTAAAGAAAGTCTAAAGTAAATTTAAAGTAAAGTTTTTTTTTATATATATTAATAATAATAATTTGATAAAATTATTTTATTTTTTGAGATTCTTAAAATGCAAACTCATTTATTTTATTATTGAAGTTAATTTTATTTTTCACTATTAAAACTTGATAATAAAATGAAGTATAAACACTTTTTTTATATAAATTAATCATTTATGTTATATGAGTACCACATTAACATATGTGAATTATAATTTCAAATTAATTTATTTTTTATAATTACAAATGTTTATAATTAGATCTTACTGGTTACTATCACTATCAATGCAATACCAAATTTATTTTAATTAACAATTACATTATTTTATAGGTAAATTTTTTATTTTAAAATGTATAATTTCTTTCTGTCCTCTATTTCACGGACTCTAAAATATATATGTACAATAAAAATAATTCATTTCATTTAAATACAATTTTTTTACTATATCAAAAAATTTATTTGTACGATAGCTCGAATATCTTTCTAGTTAAGAGTAAAAGGAGTTAAGCTTATCTAGTTTTATTATTTTTTAATAAATTTATTTAAACCTTAAACAATTCAACTAAATACATTCATGTATTCAATCATTTTAGTAAAAATATATAAATGTATTATCAGTCAATTCCTTTCAACTAAATACATTCATGTATTCAATCATTTTAGTAAAAATATTAAATGTATTATCAGTCAATTTCTTTTTACTAAAAATATATAATCCGTCTATTTTTAGATAATATATCATTAATAATTATACTTAATTTCAAATATTAACAAAAAACCAAGTTGACTAAAATTAATACATAATTTCAAACCAGTCAACAATGCAATATAAAAGTGGTTCTTAGCAAAGATCCATTCCATTCATCCTCTCTTGATCTTGCAAATTTGTGTTATATTGTATCATTTTTTTTTTCTTTCATTCTAATCGTCATCACAATGTTGAAACCATTAGCATTATTCATTCTCGTCTTGTGCATTATCCAACCAAACAATGCCCAAAACTTATTAGAAGAAACTTGCAACCTGACTCCAAACAAAGCCCTTTGCCTTCAGTATCTTGAGTCAAGACCTAGAAGCCCTAATGCAGATGTCAATGAGTTTGCACTAATGATGTTTAATATAATGAGAGACAAAGCAACAAATACGATAATCAAAATTGATACACTTCTTGCAGGAAATCCTGGTGCCCCTCGTGAACGAAATTCACTTGAGATGTGTGCTACAATATACAAGGAAATTGAAACAGGTAATGCTAGAAGAGCCCTTGAAAGTTTGTCAGCAGATGGTCCAGAAGCTGCGATACAGGCTGCAAATGATGTTGTGATGAAAGCCAATCAATGTGAGGTTAGCTTTGTTGGGAGAATATCAGAGGATGTGCGTACACCTTTGACTGATGAGAACAAGGATATGGAAAATGTAGCAATTATTTCAGCAGCTGTTGCTCAACAATTCATTGTTCAAATTTAATGTTTAATAAATTAATAAAAGTAATACATTGAGAATCGCGATATTATATGTCAGTAGTATAATGATTCTAAAGCCGTCACAAACTTTTGAGAGGTCTTGGGTAAGAAAATAAAGTGAATTTAATTTGTGCCGTTTTTATGGGATCCCATATTTAACCGTGAACTATTTTTATGTAGGTCATTTTTAGTATATCTTAATCATGAAAAAGTGTGAAACCCTATATTTTAAATCGCCTTGCACGTCCTCAAAACAACCCTGATTAATTCGTTGTAAAATTCACCGAACTCATCAGCCAGGGCTATAAATGGGCACAATAACCACAGACCTCACTTAAGAGCTTGATTTTCGGTTGAAAATACAGGTTGCTTCACTATTACCAAAGTAACTTCAGAAATTGATGTATAATTGTATAGTAAAATCGTTCTTCAATTTTATTTTATAAGCAAATGAGTATCGAATAAAGAGTTTAAGGGATACTAAACTTATCATATAAGTGTTATACGAATAAGACAAGATCAAGCCATTAAAGAAACAAACCCAATCTAAAGACACCTACTACCAAGTTAGCCAAACTCAAAATTTTGAAATGCACTCCAATGGATTAGTACTCCACTCCAACCAACCATCATTTAACTCTTGCAGCAAGCCACTCCCATGATGTGATTTTCAGTAACTGAACTACATCATCCACTCTCTTACAATTACTATTGAATAGTTTATCATTTCTACAAAACCAAATCAAAAGATAGAATTTTTTCTTGACTCTTCCCTTAAAGTGTGTATTGGGAGGAAATTTATACCGCAACGAAATAATTCAACAACATAATTTCTCCCAAAAATCAAGTGTAACTTAGAGACAATCAACAAAACACACCAAACAACACAACACAATTTTAGTGTGGAAAAACTTCTGGTAACTAGGAGTAAAAAATCACAGAATCCGTAGGTGATAACTCGATTTTGTATCGTATTTTCCGACTCATTACACGCACTTTTAGTACCATTTTATCGAGTCTTTCATACTATTTGCTTTGATTTATTATGTTTTCCTTTGTTTTAATGTCGACAGGTGTTTAATCGTCAAGTATGGAAAAAAGAGCGAAAACAGAGCTGAAGAGTGAAGAAAAACAGCAAAAATGCAAGTTTTGGCCTCCCCAACTGAATGGCGCTCGCCATTTGCCCCTACAGAGGATAAAGGTGTTCGCCATGTCCCAAAAAAGGAGGGAAATCACCTTTTGAACTAATAGTGGTCGCTGTTAGGCATACGATGGTCGTCATTATGCGCGGGAGTAGTTTTTCAGTGACGGTTTGACAGTTTTGCTTGTTTGAATTCAAAATCGACCCAGACCTTGTCGGAGCCAAATTCCCTTTATAAATACACCCTTGTAGGTCTGCATTTGGGATAAGGAAGTTGCGCGGAAGCGCTGCCGAATCGCGTTTTAGAACTTAGGCATATATTTTCAGTTTCAAAGCAGCAATTACTCACACTGAGGAATTGCTGCACTTTGTATTTTCTATTTCCTTGTACTGCTGTATCACTTCAAGTATCAATACAAATCTTGCCGCCATTTTCGTATTCGAGTTCAGTTCCATTTACTGCAATTTTTTTTACAGGTTCTTTATTTACTGCATTATAGTATATATTATATTCGAATTTGTTTTAACATGGTAGTTCCAGAATTTGAATACTTTAACATGTTATGATCAGATTTAATTATGTCCGGTTAATTATAATTAGAGATCGTCGTATGAGGATCGTCGTTCCGACGGGACTCTGTAGGAACCATCAGTATGAAAATATGATTGTTCGGTATTCTGGTTTTAGTGTCTAAGTTTAATTTAGGTGACTTTGTCGTGAGAGCGAGGGGTTGCTTAACAGTATTTTGTCACGAGAGTGAGAAATGCATTAAGGTGAGTCCGATATAGCGAGAGTTTGAGGTACGCACCAGATAATAGACACTGAGCATCGATCCTAAACACAGCGAGAGCGCTTTAGGCTTCGTTTAGGCTTTGTTGGTTGTTAAAATGCGTCTTTTAATTACCGAGCGAGCGAGAGCAAAATCCTGGGGTCATTAGGCGTGACTTTTGTCAATAGCGCGAGAGTGTGAGATGGAGTCTTTAAGTTGGCATTTCCTACGGAATGATAGTATAGTCATAATCAGTACCCGTATTCTACAAGTCCCTTAGGTGCGCGGAAATAATATTTCGGCCTCGTTTTAGTATTATTTTCAAACCTTTAGTAATTAGTGTTTATATTTCTGTTCGTACCATTTTAATCATAGTCTTAGCTTTACAAAGCAACGATAGATTACAATAGGTTGATATTGGTCTCTGTGGGTTCGACAATCTTTTATATTACTTCGATAAATCCGTGCACTTGCGGAGCATCAAGTTTTTGGCGCCGTTGTCGGGGACCAACGGTAAATATTGTGATTCCGTTGTTGCATCGTATAGACTAAGGCACTCTTGTTTGAAAAAAAACTATGTAACACCCAGATTTCCTTTACAATTACCACTCCCAATATTTTGAGGAACCACAAGAACCCTATAATCCCGACCTTGAATTATTGATGGAGGATTTCAATGCGACAATAACTTACTCTCAACCAAATTCCCTCTACGATTACCCTTGCCAATATTTTGAGGAACCGCAAGAATTCCATAATTCCAACCTCGAAACATTAATGGAGGATTTCATTGAAACAACAACTAATTCTAGGCTAGAATCTATGATGGAGCGCTTTGTGGAGACACAAACTCTCCACAATGAAGAGTTTAGAAAACAACATCTTGATACTTATGAAATCTTTAGGCTGATGAACACTATGGTCGAGTCCCTCACGACTCACACTGAGGCATTGGAGACTCAAATCTCTTTGCTTGCCCAGACACCTATAGGACCCTCCCTTGAGAGACATGTGGATGTTGTAACAACCATTAGTGAAGAATAAATAGAAAATCCTAAGGAGAGTGATAATGAATTTGAGGAGAGTTATGGTGAGAAAAGCGTAGAGATTGAGAAAAATCCACCGACGCCGCCCGAAAGGGAGGTTGTCGAAGAGGTTGAGAAGGAAGCATCTATTGTTGTTCCTCATCCCTATACCCCACCAATTTCTTTCCCGCAAAGGTTTGTACAAGTTAAGGTAGACTCCAAATCCAAAACATATGTGGAGGTATTGGAAAATATCCACACCGATACACCTTTGTCTGAGGTCCTGCATGAAAAGAGAAAATTCTATGACTATGAAACTAGGGATATCATTACTATTAAGAGGGTAAGGTTAGACTTTGAGGTGGTGGATGAAAGAACTAAGCCCAAACCTAAAAAACTGATACTCAGGATAGATCCAGAACCACCACCACAAGTTCAAAAGAATGAAACCACCCCACAGAAGGAAGAAAATAAAAGGTGAGGGATATGTGAGATGGCTTGATAAGTGGCCATGGAAACCAAAGATTATTAGACGTCGAGCTATCGACGTTAAACAAAGCGCTGCGTGGGAGGCAACCCATGAGATTTTAATTTAATGTTTTCCTTTTATTGTTTGTGTTTGCAGAAAATAAAGAATGTATCGCTTGTCACGATCTTAGAGATGAGTTGGTGCCCACGGACATTCCTACGAATGTCGCTGCTGGTGGTGACACCGGTGATGAGTATCATAGGAGAGAGCATGTCTCTCCCATCAGTAACTCACCTCTTCCTTGTTCTTGGCATGGTCAGGTTCCACCTGCACACACTGCACCATATTTTTCTAACACTTTTTGCAGGTACTTCCTCCAGAAACGGGCAACATTATGAGTTGTTTCAGAAAAGAGAAACTTCAACAAATGAAGGTATCTCAAAGCACCCACCGCCGAAGTAGAAGTGGTCAGTGAAGACAGGGACAAAAAGAGCAGGATCAGAGTAGATTTGGCCATGGTGGCAAGCAGTAGCATTCACACAGGTTCTATCTTTCCTTTTTCCACCTTTTATCAAAACATTGAGGACAATGTTTGGTTTAAGTGTGGGGGAGGAACTCTACCGCTTTAACTTTACCACTTTCTAGTTATTTCATGCTTTTTGGAATTTTATATGTTTTTAATGTTTTGTCGAGTCTTTGCATGTGTTGTCGAGTCTTTATGTGTGGTTTTCACTTGTTATTCAACTTCCCCGAAATCTAAAAAAAAATTTAACCTCCAACTTTTTTTTGTTTCGATTCATGGCACGACACTCTGAAAGTATATAGGTTGTTTAGGCTATGTTAGATAGACTTGGGAAAGTTTTGTAAATATCGGTACCGTTCCTACACCTTAGATTCCCTAAGTATGCAATATCGGTTTAGATACACATTATGCCGAGACCCTGTTCCTAGTTCTTTAGAAGTAGTCTCTTTATTAGTTTATATCAGCAGTCAACACCATCCTTGCGTGTGAACTAAGTAATGAACCGATGCAAATATGTGTTGATCTCAGAGTTTATGATTATGTGATTTTTATAGGATATTGCGAATGAAAGACCTGTTCTAACTAAATTAGGTGGCCCTCACCTGGCCATTTAGCCCAAAGGCTCAGAATCTTGAAATTCGTTGCAAAAAAAAAGAAAAAGAGATCATAAAACACTAACAGATTCACTTACCATGTAAACACGAAGGATAACGGGCTTAATATGATTGTGCTAGAATGAAAGAGAGGTGAATAAGAACGAAGTTTGTAGGTCGATTTATAATGTCATGATTTGAATTGGTATTGCATAGGAAGGGAGTCTTTATTAGCAAATGTGGAAATGTGTCGTTACGATATTCTTGTTTTCACTATCTAGTACCTATCGATCAAACATTAGCCTAGCAGCCACGTATGATTAGAGTCTCGTAGTGCCTATGTTTCGAACCGTGCTTATTTTCTTTTTACCGTGTTGGTTAATTGCTTGAGGACAAGCAATGGTTTAAGTGTGGAGGTGTTGATAACTCGATTTTGTATCGTATTTTCCGACTCATTACGCGCACTTTTAGTACCGTTTTATCGAGTCTTTCATACTATTTGCTTTGATTTATTATGTTTTCCTTTGTTTTTATGTCGACAGGTGTTTAATCGTCAAGTATGGAAAAAAGAGCGAAAACAGAGCTGAAGAGTGAAGAAAAACAGCAAAAATGCAAGTTTTGGACTACCCAACTGAATGGAGCTCGCCATTTGCCCCTACAGAGGAGAAAGGTGTTCGCCATGTCCCAAAAAAGGAGGGAAATCACCTTTTGAACTAATGGTGGTCGCCGTTAGGCATACGATGGTCGCCATTATGCGCGGGAGCAGTTTTTCAGTGACAGTTTGACAGTTTTGCTTGTTTGAATTCAAAATTGACCCAGACCTTGCCGGAGCCAAATTCCTTCTATAAATACACCCTTGTAGGTCTGCATTAGGGATCCGGAAGTTGCGCGGAAGCGCTGCCGAATCGCGTTTTAGAACTTAGGCATATATTTTTAGTTTCAAAGCAGCAATTACTCACACTGAGGAATTGCTGCACTTTGTATTTTCTATTTCCTTGTACTGCTGTATCACTTCAAGTATCAATACAAATCTTGCCGCCATTTTCGTATTCGAGTTCAGTTCCATTTATCGCAATTTTTTTTAGGTTCTTTATTTACTGCATTATAGTATGGATTATATTCGAATTTGATTTAACATGATAGTTCCAGAATTTGAATGCTTTAACATGTTAAGATCAGATTCAATTATGTCCGGTTAATTATAATTAAAGTCCTTCGTATGAGGACCGTCGTTCCGACGGGACTCTGTAGGAACCATCGGTATGAAAATACGATTGTTCGATATTCTGGTTTTAGTGTATAAGTTTAATTTAGGTGACTTTGTAGTGAGAGCGAGGGGTTGTTTAACGGGTGTTTTGTCACGAGAGTGAGAAATGGGTTAAGGTGTGTCCGATAGAGTGAAAGTTTGAGGTACGCACTGGATAGTAGACACTGAGCATCGATCCTAAACACAGTGAGAGCACTTTAGGCTTCGTTTAGGCTTTGTTGGTTTTCAAAATGCGTCTTTTAATTACCGAGCGAGCGAGAGCAAAATCTTGGGGTCATTAGGCGTGGCTTTTGTCAATAGCGCGAGAGTGTGAGGCGGAGTCTCTAAGTTGGCATTTCCTACGGAATGGTAGTATAGTTATAATCAGTACCCGTATTCTACAAGTCCCTTAGGTGCGCGAAAATCATATTTCGGCCTCGTTTTAATATTATTTTCAAACCTTTAGTAATTAGCGTTTATATTTCCGTTCGTACGATTTTAATCATAGCCTTAGCTTTACAAAGCAACGATAGATTACAGTAGCTTGATATTGGTCTCTGTGGGTTCGACAATCTTTTATATTACTTCGATAAATCCGTGCACTTGCGGAGCATCAGTAGGCTATTTAAATCTCCACTATAACCAAATAATGGATACAATCAAGGTTCTCTCTAACACTAGTTAGAGGCATACATTGTAACACCCCAATTTAAATTATTAATCGTCGTGTTATTATTTCGGGTTGTTGGGCTTTGTTAAGGGTGTGCGGTTGAGTGCAGGGGAAGGTATATCTTTAATAGAGGTGTTGGAGTAGTAAATTAATATTAGATAATTAAGAGATGCATTTAGTAATGATAAAATAATGAGAATATTAGTATTATTATTATTATTATTATTATTATTACTATTATTATTATTATTATTATTATTATTATTAAGAAAATTTAATTAAAAATCTAATTAAGGGGAATTAGAGAGGTTTAGTGGAGTGGAGGTTAATTTCATGTAAAACAAGAAAAAGAGAGAAAGAAGAACAAGGAAGAAGAAGGGGTGTTAGGGCAAGGATTTCTTCTCAATTTTTTTCCAGATTTCTGAACAATTCGAGGTAAGGGGGGAGAACAGGTTCATATTTGGTGACTAAATCGTATAAGGGTAGTGGGGAGTCCTTAACCCCGTAGGATTTTGTCTGATTTTGTGTTGTTGTATGATTTTGGTGTCTATGTGTGAATCCATGTTGAAATTCATGTAGTGAATTGCTGAATCGATGTTATATGGATGTTGTTGCTGTTGTTTGAACATGATTGTTGTAGATCTAAATTTTGGTACAGGTTAGGGAGGGGAAATTAATTCTAAAAACCTATAGATTGTGATTAGTAATCATAAGAATAAGGGATAAGATGAACATGAGTACCTAAAACCAATGTAGAACAAATTTTAGGACTGTTTTGGAGTAGAAATTGGAGGAATTCGTAGCAGAACTCAGTCTGGTGTGGAAGAGGACGAATTGCATAATGGATCTGGCCATACGCGTATGGGAGGAGTTGATACGCGTAAGGCTGGGCAGGACATGGGCCATTACGCGTAAGGAGAGGCCATGAGGAGGAATTGGCGCGACCCTATGCCCATACATGTAACGTTACGCATATGGTGGGCAAGGCAATACGCATATGGGGGTGGCCGTACGCGTATGCAGATCTGGAATTGGACATTGAAGGAAAAATGGGTCTCTGCCCATACGCGTATGGACAACGTGAGTGCAGAATTTCACCGTTTCGCGATTTCTTTCCCGTTTTCGCGTCTGATTCGGTTTCTCTTGGTTTGAGAGGTTGGGATTGGGAGTCAGATGCTGAGTAATACACAGTTGGTGATGAAACTAATTAATTTTATAATTTTTAGGAATTAATTAGTGTTTGGTAAATTATGGTGGCTTGTGAGGGTTCAATGATTATGGTGCAAGTGGGAACGATTATGTGTCTCATGTGTGATCAGGAGGATCGTAACTATGCATGTCTATTATTATACATGTGTGTTATATGTATGTTTGTTGTGATCAGGAGGATCGTGAACTTGTTTATCATTTATTATACATATGTGTTGTATGTATGTTTGTTGTGATCAGGAGGATCGTGAACTTGTTTATCATTTATTATACATGTGTGTTGTATGTATGTTTGTTGTGATAAGGAGGATCGTGAATTTGTTTATCATTTGTTATACATGTGTGTTATGTGTTGTCATACCCCAAATTTTGACCACTAAGATTTCCCATCATTGTGCAAATCATCATCACAATATGGATGAACCATCATGCCTCACCAAATGCCTCAAGGGTTGTTGAGCATTCACTACAATCAAAATTAGGGTTTTAAGCCCTCTCAGAGCCTTAGACAAAGGATCAATCAAGGAATGACATGATCTTCAACTTGTCTAACCTCTCAAACATCCACAATGGATCAAAAAGGACTCCCACTTCAAGGATTAAGCACAAGGTTGCTCCCTTCTAGATGGATCAAGTCTCAAGATCGCCGGTATCACCAAATTAGGGTTTTGGTCGACCAGGACCTCCAGATGGAAAATTTCATCTGGGAATAAGCCAAAGATCCAAAACACAACCTAATGTACTCCATGGAACCTCATGGACCCATTCATCAAGTCAATTTGACCTTAGGGGATGCATACATCAAAAATCAGGAATTAGGGTTTCTTGACCTAATTCACCCCTAAGTTGACTTTTGGGACAAATCAAGAGCCAAGACCTCAAGACATGATTTGAGGGTCTCTAATGAACTATATTAATCCATTTGGAACAATGGATTAATCCAAGAAGCTTGAGCAACAAGCCTCATTTTCATCTGCACCACAATTAGGGTTTCGCGAGGAAAGTCAACTGTAACTTTGACTTTTGACCAGGACATGCTCCCAAACCCTAGGACATGCCCCAATATACCCTATGACACCCATGGAACATATCCATCAAGTTTGATTTAGGTCAAGGACATGATTTCCTGAAGAATTGCACAATTTGGAATTCATCTGATAAAAAGTCAACTGTGCACAAAAGTCAACTTTGACTTTTTGAGATTTTTCACCAAAATGAATTTTTAACCCTAAAATGATGTTAATGTATGATTTGAATCATCATTCACCAAGAAAAATCAAAGAAAGTGGGATAACTTGTAAAAGGGGTAACCATAAAACTTAGAAATTTTTCTAAGTTATGGAAAAAGTACCACTAATGCACTAACTTTGGAGGACCATAACTCCTAAACCACAAGGCCAATTTTTTTCATCCAAAGATGGATTTGTAGCCCTCATTACCCTCTACAAAAACTTCAACTAGACCTAAGGCCAATTCATTAAGGATTTTGAGTTATGGAGTGATCAAAATCAAGAAATCACACTTTGTTCCAACACTTAGTGAAAATTTCACTAAGTCAGATTTTGCTTCACTTTTTGCCAAATGTAGAGGGATTTTTCACTTGGAATCAAAAGAGATCAAAACCAAACTTGTTCAAACAGTTGTTATATCATGTAAGGGCTTTCCAAAATGGCCAAGAACATTGCCAAATTCAACTTACCCCATGAGATATGACATTGTCAAGTTGCCTTGCTGAAATCTGTCAAAGGCAAGGCAGAATTTGCAACTTTGCTCGATTTGCCAAAATCAGCCAAATTCAAATGCTCCTATCCACTTGGACACATCTGAGGATTGAATCTAAAGGGGACAATCACTGAGCCAAGCCTCCAAAGTCCATGGAACAAGAAATAGCATGTTGAACCTAGAATGGCCAAAATAGGGACAAGACTCCAAATTTGGATTGAAGCATTCAATGGAAGCATCAAGGTGGCATGGACTGAGCCATTCTCATCTGAAATCAGTCAAGACTTATCCAAGACCAAGGGAACCAAAGCTCTGTGCCCTAACCTCTAGTCAATGGCTAGAGGAGACTTGGATTTTCATTTGCCAACATTGGCCAAACCTACTTACCAGCTGCCATTCACTATTCCTTGCAAAACAAACTTGCTCTACTATAAATAGAGCTTAATTGTGATCAGTTTGAGTACACCAAAGCCATCAAACAGATGCTTTCCTCAAAATCTCTTCTTTCACTCCATTTTTGCCTTCTAAGGCAAGTCACTATCGGGTTTTGAGTTTGAGAGCAATTCCAATCAAACCAATCACTCACACACCTCACATACATCACATATGAGCTGATCAAACACTTAGATCACTTCTGAAACACCAATTTCACAAAATCACCAGCTGGTTGCTCAAGTTTTCAATCAAGTTGCAGTTGAGGTACCACAAAGTGATCCAGCCAATTTCAATCAAGTCCAACCATTCAAACACACTCCATAGGGTGTAGGGAAGCTGTTCAGATCATCACCACTCATCTGTAACACCTCCAAATCAAAAATCACATTGCACTTGTTGTCACGGCTTAGAGGTAAGCATATACTTGGTCATCTCTCAATCTATGCATATTTCCTCGCACAATAATTTGGCCATATGTTCATAATCATGCATGGAATGTTTTCCCTCAATTAATTGCATTGTTTGAATCGTGTATAAAAAATCCTAGCCTTCATGCAGAAATTAGGGTTCTTGAGGATTTTTCATGATTTCTTGTTATATGTTTAATTTAAATGAAATTAAGTGTTATTGACACGATCGTGAGGTTGAGACGAGCATAATGATATGTGGATTGCATGATATGATTACGTATTCAGTGAGATTGGATAGAAAATGCAAATCAGCCAAACCCAGAAAAACGCGCGTGTTCTTGCTTGTGTTCTTGGCGCCTTTTTCACAAATTCAAATATTTGAATTTTGGGATTTTGTTTAATTGATGAAAAAATTAATTTCTCTCTGAGTTTTAATGATTTTGAGTTGATTCTTTTTTTAATAATTCACAAAAATGTTAAAATATTTTATTTTATCAAAAAATCCCAAAAATATTATTTATTTCATATAATTGATATTTTTACAAAGAATTAATATTTTAATTGTTTTTGACATTTTAAATATTTTTTCTACATTGATTTTACAACTTTTAATGCTTTCTAATTATTTTGTAGGTCAATAATTAATTTTTGAAGCATTAATCCAAAATCACAATTTGTTTTTCACATGTTAAACAATTTTGATCATTTTAATTAAATTTTTATTCAATTAAATACATTTTTGAAAACAAATTAGGGTTTTTGGATTAATTCAACCCTCATAAATCATTTTCAAAACTCTTTGGGCCTCTAATAGAGTTTAAGACCCAATCCTTTCCTGACCAAAACATTTTGGGCCTCAGTGTATTGTATAAGTCCCGATACCGTCAAAAACAAACGGCGCGATCGTCGCCTTTTCAAAATAACCTTGGGCCTCTCCTTGAGCTATAAGACCCATTCAAAACTTTTGGGCCTCTAATAGAGTGTAAGACCCAACCCCCTTTTAACCAAAACCTTTTGGGCCTCACTTAGTGTCTAAATCCCTTCGCGTTAAAAGAAAATCTCGGCGTGATCGCCATTTTTAAACGAAAAATCAATTGGGCCTACCCTCGTGTTATAAGCCCCACTCTTTTCTTTAAAAACCTTTTGGGCCTCTTGAAAGAGTGTAAGACCCATCCCTTTGTACAGAAAACATTTTGGGCCTCAGTCACTTGTATAAGTCCCTCTGTACAAATTCAAACAGTGCGCTCACTGATAAAACCTTGGGCCTCTCCTTGAGCTGTAAGCCCCAAATATTTTTTTTTTCAAAGCACTTTCTCCTTTGATTTTGAATATATTGTTGTTTTTAATCTTTCTTTGTTGAACAACTAACCAAACAGCATGGAAGCTCTACAACCGAGTAAGTGGTTATTGCTTTCATTTACCGCTTTCATATACATATAACTGTATTGTGGGGCTGTTTCGCTGTAAGTCTTCTTTCATAAACTCATATCAACTGTGTAATAATAGTATAGATATTTAGAGTTTCCCCGGCAACTACGTCTAGAACTAGGTGGCGCCGTTTCGTTTATTCGTAGAAATAGACAACTAGATCCCCAATAGGATCACCAGACACAGTCTTCTCTTCGGCTGTCCTCATTAGGAATTGTCAAGAAACTCTACTCCCAGAGATGAATGTCTTCTCCGTGAATGGCATCTTTGAGTTTCTTCCAAATTCTCGAACTTTCCTGACTTTGATCTATTCTCGGTGAATAGCATTGCCTTGAATTTCTCGGGGTTTGGGGACCCACGGGCTTCTTAAAAGCATCGGCCTCCTCTTGGGCATCGTACAAGGACCCACAGGCTTCCTAAAAGCAACCCCGCCTTCTCTTGGGCTTAGTACAAGGACCCTATGGCTTCTTAGAAGTATTCACAGCCTCCTCTTAGGCTTCGTATAATGATCTCTTCCTCCGAGAATGATAGCCTCCTCTTGGGCTTAGTACAAGGACCAATCGGCTTCTTAAAAGTTTTCAGCCTCCTCTTGGGCTTCGTACAAATTGTCCCGACGACCTCCTAGAGGTATAGGAACAGAACTTAGTCATTTGCATATAACCGTCCTTTCGTAGAGTCTACTACTGTTTCTCAAAGCATAGTACAAAAGATGAAACTCTAGACTTGGACAGTCTAATTTCCTTAAGTCTCAAAGACATTCTCAAGAACCCTTCAAGAATAGGAAGGAAACCTGCAGACTCGGACAGTCTCAATACCCTTCGGATTTCCCGCTTCCTTAAAGAACAGGAATAAACCGGATCCCTGAGTCAAAATCTTTGAGTACAGTGTTGCTCATATAAGAACTGATTTTCTCTTTCAAAATCAGTATACTGGACCTGTCACTCAACTGAAACAGTAACCATAGCCTCCTCTTAGGCTTTGTATAATGATCCTTCTCCAGTGAAGTTAGCCTCCTCTTGGACTTTATACAATGATTCTCCCCAGCGGAGTCAAACAATGTTTAGCCTCTCTCTCAGGCTTTGTACGAGACACATAAGAGACTCCCTCGTTGAGTCAATCACTCCTTTCGCCTCCATCTCGGGCTTTATACGAGATACAAAAAGGTTCTGATTGAGCCAAACAAATTTTAACCTTCATCTCGGGCTTTATACGAGATACCAAAAGACTCTATCGTCGAGTCAAAAACCTTTTAGCCTCTCTCTCGGGCTTTGTACGAGACACATATTAGCCTCCTCTTAGGCTTTATATAAGAAAACTACTGGTTGATCAAATTAACCTTTTAGCATCAAAGCTGTGCCTCGTTCACAGTACACAAACATCAACAACTCCTTCTTCTTCGTCTAATCGCTGTAAGCGGCAAGCCTCTGGATCATCTATATCCATGCCACTGTCCCTCTTTTAGCATGAGAAATTCCTAAGGAAAGATGGCATTGCTCTACACTGAGTTAAAGTCTTCTCCTTTAGGTTAAAACCCCCTATAAAGGAAATTATGGCATTACTAGGATCCGCGTATCCCGGTTAAAGTAATCCTCCTTTACAGTCAGTCACCCAACAGTTGTGACAAACAGACCCCCCTTTAGAGATGACAAATTCTCTCTAAAGTCAAACCCTTTTAACTTCACATCTTGGGATTTGAACAAGATACAAACTACCTTTCGCTTCACGTCTTGGGCTTTGAACAAGACACCAAAACACCATTTCCTCCCATAGAATAGGAGGAACTACGAACGCTCTGATTTCCCTGTTTCGGTAAACGGGAATACGTAGGCATAAAATTGAAAGAAAAATCTTAGCGAGCACACTAAATAAAAACCCAAAATCCCATATCAAAAGCAGTAATTCAAAAGCATCAGTCCTAACATCCTAATCCTTGTTCCCCGCCAGAAACCTGTCATTCTGTTAAATAGCACAAGAAAGGCCCCCCCAGATTGATAGCATTCGTAACCTAACAGACCGCTGTTTAAACTCAGTATGCAAAGCAGGGTTAATTGGAGACATCTATTTCCCTTCCTTCATCAGCTCACAATAGGATAAAAAATGAATCGACCTGTAGTTTTAAGCTCAACCGCAGAGAGCGACCAACGCTTAAGAACCGCGTCCAAAATCGCTCGCTACAGGAAAAATGGCGCCCACCGTGGGGCCCTTCAAAGTTAGGTCTAGGCACGGTCTTCCGTTTCTTCACTTGTGTGAATACCACAGATTGGGGCTTCTGTCGGGGAACCCATTTTCTGTCAAGAACTTAGGATTCTTAGCCTCATAGGTCTAGGATGATTAGGACAAATATATATACTACTTTTCCTAATTGTTATACATGTTTATTTTTCTGCTAATGGGAATGCGGGTGATGCCGTATGTGGAAAGAATGAGTATACACCTAAGATAAGTGATGGCGATGAGGTCGACCATCAACCTCAGTGGAGGCTGACCAACCCAACCCATTCTCTCACCTAGACAATGGGCCGGTTGTTAAGTTTGAGAAGCTGAGAAGCCAAACCCTTTTGTAGTGTGGAAACTATCGGAAATAGTTGTTACACGATACTACCCTCATTTGAGGCTGGTGATCTATTCTCGGTGAATGGCACTTACTCTAAGATTGCTCTACAACTCGCTGGCGATCCGCTTGTTGTTTTGCTTTCCTGGGAGGAGCTAATGATAATGAGTACAGGTACAAAAATCACCCTAGTATAAACCTTTGGGGATGGGTAGAGCCTTGACTTCATGACAACGACCCTTTGACCCCATGTTTTTTCTATGTTTTTGTGTGCTGCATTCATGCATTCATCTAAAAAACATTAAAACATTCAAAATATTTCTCTTCTAGTCTCTCTGTTCTTTCAAAATAAACTAAGACTGTGATTGCAAATATCAGAGAAAAGGATTGCACTAATGGATTTCGGTAGAAGGAGAACTCACCAGTATACCTTCAAGGTTCCAAAACTAGAGGATTTGAGAAGGTTAGCGAGGATGATCACTAATCCAGAGGCTTTCAGAGCCAAGCACGGAGGGTTGCTACCACTATTAAGAGTCCATGTGATTGAGGGAAGCATGGATGCGCTCATTCAGTTTTATGATCCAGTTTATCACTGTTTCACATTCCCAGATTACCAGCTCGCACCAACGCTGGAGGAGTATTCTCACCTGATCGATCTACACATTAGGATCGAGCTCCATTTTTTGGACTGGAAGAAATTCCAAAGAATCAGACTATTGCAAGAGCAATTCATTTGGACGAGTCTGAGGTCAGGGCTCACATAACCGCTAAGGGTGGCATCCAAAGTTTGCCAGCCCAGTTCTTGACAAAGAAGGCCCTGTACTTCGCCAGTATAGGAAACGTGACTGCTTTTGAAAGCATCTTTGTCTTGCTCACCTACGGGTTATTTTTGTTTCCTAACATCAATAACTTCGTCGATATTAACTCCATTAAGGTTTTTCTCATTGGAAATCCTGTGCCGACTTTGCTCACAGATGCATATCATTCTGTACACCTGGGAAATTTGTACAGTGGAGGGGAGATCACATGCTGTGTACCTTTGCTTTACAAATGGTTTATCTCTCACTTGCCCAAGTCTGCTGCTTTTTGGGATTGCAAGAGTGTCTTACGTTGGTCGCAGAAGATCATGTCTCTTACCAACTCTGATATAGATTGGTGTAATAGGATTTATGAGGGAATCAGGATCATTGACCGTTGTGGAAACTTCCCCAACATACCCCTTATAGGAACTAAAGGAGGAATCAACTACCATCCGGTATTGGTTCGCCGTCAATTTGGATACCCGATGAGACACATCCCACTGGGTGTTCATCTGGAAGGTCATTACTTCAAAGAAGAAGAAAACGACAGAGCACTAAAGATGGAAATAGTGCACGCTTGGAAGCATGTTCATAAGAAAGGACGAAAGTCTCTGGGAAAACCAGAATGTGTCTCGGTGGAGCCTTACCTCCATTGGGTACAAACTAGAGCTCTCAAGCTAAAGATGCCTTATCCTCGTTACGGAATTCTTCCGCCGAGGGAATCTGTCATGTACTTCATGACGGAAACTGAAAAACTTCAGGTTACTCTCAACAAAATTCAAAAGGAGAGAAGGTCTTGGAAGAACAAGTACCGCACCCTCGACGTAGAGTGCATCAAAATACAGCAATTACTGAAAGAAAAAGATGCTCTGATTGAAATTTTGGAGCAACATGTTGTAGATAATCAAGATGACCAAAGGAATTTGCTCTCTCCTTTCACCTGGCAAAGGAGTGACAACCCGACAACGGCCCAAGAGCCCCGGTCAAAGAAAAGGAAGTTTCCAGAATCAGCACCTGATTTCTCTTCAGAGAGGACTCAGGACCCATTAGTTTAGGTTTCTGTTTCTGCACTTTGTAATCTATTGTATTTCCACTTCTGTAATCTTTTGAATTTCAATTAAAAGGGGTTTCCCCACTGTTTGATATTTACAATCTAATTGTCGAAGTTTATTCTGATTAAACCAAAAAAAAAACAATTAATATAATCATTGCATTCATCATTCTCACATCGCGTATTCTTCTTCCCTGCGAATCTCATGTTTGTGTCTCGATTCTAGAGTCAAACTGTCTCATTCGTATAATACTCGGGCCAATCGTCAGAAAAGGATGGATAATCTTGAGGAAGAAAACAGAGAGTTGAAAGAAGAGATCGACGCTCTGAGAGAGGATATGAGAAAGCTTTGTAACGACATGCAAGCCATGGCAGAAGCTCAGCTACAAAGAACTGTGATCTCAGAGATCACCTCAACGCCCGTAGTGGAGAGGTATGATCCTAGGTATCAGATACCGAAAGATCGTCCTTGGGGCATGCCTGTTAACTATATCCCGGAAGGATATGTTCCACCGATCACTGAAGATCAGGGAATCACAATAGAAGCCGCTGGGCCTGAAGGTTACAAACTTCGGGAAAGCGAAGATGCCAGGGGAATGTTAAAGACTCCTGAAGGTTACAAACTTCGGGAAATGCCAAGACTCACTGTCGTAGTCACGGTACCACCCCCTGTGGTGCACACTGTCCCGGAAGGACAGATTCCACCAACACCTTCTGGTAAGAAGGAAACTATGTTTGACAGAATGGATGAATTCCAGGAACAGTTCTTGGAAATGCAGAAGGAACTGCAGGCCATTCGCGGTCAGGATTTATTTGGAAAGGACGCCGCAGATCTCTGCTTGGTCCCAAATGTGAAAGTCCCGCATAAGTTCCAAGTGCCCGACTTTGAAAAATATAAGGGTAACTCTTGCCCTCAAAGCCACCTGGTGATGTACGCTCGGCGGATGTCAGCCCAGACGGAGAATCAGGACCTACTGATTCACTACTTTCAGAATAGTTTAACCGGTGCCGCACTCAAATGGTACATGGGATTAAACCGTGCTACGATTAGCACTTTCAGAGATCTTGGTACTGCCTTCGTCCAACAATACAAATACAATTTGGACATGGCACCCGACAGAGATCAACTCAGATTGATGTCGCAAAAGGATAAAGAAACCTTTAAGGAGTATGCTCAAAGGTGGCGTGAAATTGCCGCTCAAATTTGTCCACCTCTTGAGGAAAAAGAGATGACAAAGATCTTCTTAAAGACCTTAAGCTCATTTTACTACGACCAAATGGTTGCCAGTGCACCCAGTGATTTCACCGAAATGGTCGGCATGGACGTACGTCTTGAGGAAGCCGTCCGAGAAGGACGTTTGGTAAAAGACACTGGATCGACAAGCGGTACTAAAAAATACGGTAGTGCTCTCCCTAAGAAAAAAGAGCAAGATATTGGGAATATCTCTCTCAGAAAGCAAAGATGACGTTATCAACCGGAAGCAGCCGTGACTCCTGCTATCAACCCTGCATCTATTCCTACGTATCAACCTCAGGTTGTGCAGAGCCAACCTAATCAGCAAAGGACACAACAACCTCTTCAGCAGGCTCATCCTCCATATAACAACAACCGTACAACACGACCACCAGGATTTGATCCTATACCCGTGACGTATGCAAAATTGTTTCCATTACTACTGGCTAAGGGGCACATTCAGACTAAATCTCCTCTTACAGTACCGGAAAATCTGCCTTTTTGGTTTAAGGTGGATCAAACTTGCCCTTATCATCAGGGAGGTTCAGGGCATAACATTGAGACTTGTCTCAATTTCAAGTCCGACGTGCAAAAACTTGTTAGGAGCGGGGTCTTATCCTTCAAGGATACGAATCCTAATGTTCTCACGAACCCGCTGCCTCAACACGAGAAGGCTGCAGTCAATTTGATAGAAGGAGAGACTAACGGTGTCTATCAAATTTACGATGTACTCTTGTTGAAAACCAATCTGGTTAAGATGCATTGTAGATAGAGTGGATATGGCCATGTGCCACCTCATAATTATCATCAATGTGATATCTGCTCTAAAGACAATCAAGGGTGTTCGGTAGTGCAATCAGCTCTACAGGAACAAATGGATCTCGGATGGATCCAGGAGCACCGAGTTCGTGGAGTTAACATGGTCTACACGAATTCTAACGTCATTCAGAACCATGACATCCGTGAAATGAATGTCAACTTGGTGGCGATGCACTCAAGGCAAAGCCAGTATCATAATCTACCGCGGCACGATTATAGTTCTTGTCTGATTTGCTCGGTAAACAAACAGGGATGCTCTTTCATACAGGAGGCCCTCCAGCGTCAGATGGATCTTAGATGGATCCAAGACTACCATGATAGGAACCCTTATCAGATCAACATGGTTCAGATCTTCGATATTCGCGTGATGAATACCAACCTGGTAGAGTTACATGCTGAACAGGTCCGACTCGGATTCCTGGTGTCACATAATTATCACAACTGTAAAGCGGGTTGCGAAAACGATCGAGGTTGTACCCTTGTCCAGGAGGCACTTCAACACTTGTTAAATCACTGGTGGTTGCCAATCTACATGGACGAAGATACTCAACAGATTAGTATCAGTAATAGAAACCCTACTCGGCGTCAGAGTCAGGATGTCCGATCAGTGGAAGCTAACCTAGTGAGGTTACATTGTATTCAAAGTGGGCGTGGCCAGGTGCCACCACACAACTATGACAGTCGTGGCTTCTGTTCGGAAAGTAACCAAGGGTGTTACCTTGTGAGAGCAGCTCTTCAGGGTCAGGTCGATCGTGGAGAAATTCGTCCATATTCGGGTTCTGGACCCATCAACTGGTCGCCGAATTACCTTGCCGAGCAGGTTGAGGATGTTGTCACGATCTCTGGTCATCACAGGACCAGGGATGTTTTCGCCATTATTCCTCTACTTGACGAATCTAAAGTTCCCAACTGAGAACGGATCGAGATTACTTATGAGAGTCAGAAAAATCAGAAGGCTCCTGTAGTCATCTATCTACCAGGACCACTACCGTATGAATCAACTAAGGCGATCCCTTACAAATACGGTGCAACAATAATTGAAAATGGAAAGGAAATTCCATTACCCTCCGTCGTGAACATTGCAGACATCAGTCGAGTAACACGGAGTGGTAGAATCTTCAACCGAGGGGTTGGGGAAGTTAACAAAGAAAATGAACTTCAGATGGAAACTCCCGATCTACCAGTTGGTCAATCCAGTAATCCCGACCTTTCAAAAAACAATGATGAGATGCTGAAGCTCATCTAAAGGAGTGAATATAATATTGTCGATCAACTGTTACAGACTCCTTCAAAGATCTCGGTATTATCACTGTTACTCAGTTCAGAAGCCCACAGGGAGGCTCTACAGAAAGTCTTGAAGCAAGCCTTTGTGGACGATGCTTTAGCCAACGTACTGGTAGACACAGGGTCAGCCCTGAATGTTATGCCGAAGTCCACTTTGATGCAATTATCATTCAAGGGCCCTCCGATGAGAGTCAGCGAGGTTGTCGTCAAAGCATTCGACGGATCCAGAAAAATGGTTATCGGCGAAGTTGATCTTCCCATAACTATTGGTCCTCACACTTTCCAAGTCACTTTCCAGGTCATGGATATCCGGGCAACGTATAGTTGTTTATTAGGAAGACCTTGGATACATCAGGCTGGTGCGGTTACTTCGACCGTCCACCAAAAGCTAAAGTTCGTTCAAAACGATCAACTTGTCACGGTTTGTGGGGAACAAGCCTTGCTTGTAAGCAACTTGTCATCGTCTACTGGTATAGAACCCGAGGAGGTTATTGGAACTCAGTTCCAAGCACTGTCGGTAAGCGAGAACAATCAGTTCAGAGGAGGAACCTCGATTTCTTCATACAAAGATGTTATCAAAGCGGTCGAGAGTACCGATACAACAGGATGGGGACAGCTTGGCATTCCCATTGACAATAAAACAAAGAAGGGTCTTGGTTTTTCTGCAACCTGTACTCGGACAGCTGCCAACGATGAAAGTCTTCATCCCCTTCAAAATTTATTCCACAATGGAGGTTTTCTTCACCCAGTGTCTCAAATAGTTCATGCTATCAATGAGGAAGACCCCTCTGACACAGATGAAGAATGGAAGTCCTACCTTAACAAGGACGGTTATATGTCTCAGGAAGAGGTGCCTATGCCTTTTTGCTTTCCTACAGAAAGTCCGAGATTTATACCAAGATCAGATATCGAAATGATCTACGGGGATTGTGATCCGGAAGGATGCCGCGCTCCGCCAAATTCATTAGAGGAAGACACTCCGATGAAAGATAATTTTGACTATACCTACTATGGCCCAATGGATGGTCTGCCAATGTGGCAACCTTACCCAGGAAACTTGGGGCAAGAAAGTCAGCCGAGTAATGAAACTCAGCTGAGCATCATTGAACAAAATACCTGTGTCCCCACCATGTCATGGGATCAACACTCAGGTCATTCAGAAACTACTCAACATGAAGATGAATTCGCAACGTTTGCAGGACTTGAATTCGTCAACTATGCTTTTCCCGAGGTTAATGTCATCGAGAGAGATGACTCCTCCAGTTCCAAAGAAGTTTGGGACACTCTGGGATAACCGAGTGGAAAATACGACTTCATGGTCAAGTACACTGCTCCCGAAAGCTCTCGTATCAGGTTCGAAGACATCCAGCCTACTGGATGGGGAGATACAGCTGAGAGCACAAATGTTATGCAAAATGCAACAGAGGAATTCTCCTACGACAACTCTGCCTGGGAGACAGATTCCAGTGATCCTGCTCCACCAGAAATCAGCGTCATTTCTGAAGACAAATCAAGAAAGGTGCCAGACTTTGTGATTCACCGAGGAGTTCGCCGCCAATGGGTTGTCGTCGAGGTTCCGAAGGTCGTTCATCAGTCAAAGTAATTGCCATCTTTAACCTTTCACCCTGCCCAGGTGAAACAGATGTTTTGATAGGGCTCGCTTTCTGTAAATTTCCCTCTTCGCTTTGCCCAAAGCGACAGAGTTTTGTTTTATAGGGCTGTAGTTTCAAGATTCGACTTGTTCATTAATAAAATAACGTCGTTCTGTAATTTCCGCATTAATTGCTGTTTTCTTTTTGCTTTTTCAGAAAATGGTAATCCTAAAAAACAATTCAAATAAAAACAAGCAGTAATAAAATAAAAACACTGCACACACTTGCATTTTCTCTATCTCTTCTAAACATGAATCATCACGTCATGCAGATTGCTTATTTTAAACCCAGTTGAAACATACGATCCGATGCCTTCTCCCAACTTTGAGTTCCCGGTATTCGAGGCTGAAGAAGAAAATGACGACAAAATTCCAGAAGAGATCTCCCGACTACTCACACAAGAGGAAAGGTCCATTGAACCTCATAAAGAACCGTTGGAAACGGTAAACTTGGGTTCAGAGCAAGAGAGAAAAGAAATCAGGATTGGGGCACTGCTCAGTCCAACTGCCAGAGAGGGTTTGATAAAGCTTCTCAAAGAATTCCCCGATGTATTTGCTTGGTCCTATCAGGATATGCCAGGGTTGGATACCAGCATCGTGGAACATCACTTACCGTTAAGATCGGAATGTCCGCCAGTAAAGCAAAGGTTGAGACGCACTCATCCGGACATGGCCATCAAAATCAAAGAGGAGGTACCGAAACAAATTGACGCGGGTTTCCTCGCCACATCAGAATACCCTCAATGGTTAGCCAACATCGTACCCATTCCCAAAAAGGATGGAAAGGTCAGAATGTGTGTTGATTATAGAGATCTGAACAAGGCAGGTCCAAAGGATGACTTTCCTTTACCACACATTGACATGTTGGTTGACAGCACAGCAAAGTTCAAAGTTTTCTCCTTCATGGATGGATTCTCGTTCATTACCCCATGGGGTACCTTTTGTTACAAGGTAATGCCATTCGGTTTGAAGAACGTCGGGGCAACCTATCAAAGGGCTATGACTACTCTGTTTCATGACATGATACACAAAGAGATAGAGGTATATGTCGATGATATGATTGCAAAATCAAAAACAGAGAGTGAGCACGTTGAACATCTGTCAAAATTGTTCGAATGTTTGAGAAAATTCAAGCTCCGCTTGAATCCCAACAAGTGCACCTTCGGTGTCCGTTCAGGGAAACTCTTAGGATTCATCGTCAGCCAGAAAGGAATTGAGGTTGATCCTGACAAGGTCAAGGCCATTCAAGAAATGCCTTCTCCGAAAACTGAAAAACAAGTCAGAGGATTCTTGGGGCGTTTAAACTACATCTCCAGATTCATATTCCTTATGACCGCCACATGTGCGCCAATTTTCAAATTACTGAAAAAGAACCAGGATTGCGTTTGGTCTGAAGATTGCCAAACTGCCTTCGACAGTATTAAGAAATATCTGTTGAATCCTCCGATTCTATCACCTCCAGTGGAAGGAAGACCACTGATCATTTACTTCACAGTCCTAGAGGACTCAATGGTATGTGTACTTGGCCAACAAGACGAAACTAAAAGAAAATAGTCTGCCATCTACTATTTGAGCAAGAAATTCACCGACTGCGAGACTCGGTACACGATGCTTGAGAAAACTTGTTGCGCTTTGGCTTGGGCAGCCAAACGTCTTCGCCAATACATGATTCGTCATACTACTTGGTTGGTCTCCGAAATGGATCCAATCAAGTACGTATTTGAAAAACCTGCTCTCACGGGGAGGATTGCCCGTTGGCAGATGTTATTATCAGAATATGACATAGAGTACCATGCTCATAAAGCCGTTAAGGGAAGTGTTTTAGCTGATCATTTGGCTCATCAACCGATTGACGATCAAGAATCAATCGGGTTTGACTTCCCAGACGAAGATGTCATGTATCTAAAAATGAAAGATTGCGATGAACCGTTACCCAGTGAAGGGCCAAAACCAGGTTCCCAATGGGGATTTTTCTTTGACGGAGCAGTTAATCAATATGGAAACGGAATTGGGGCAATCATTGTTACCCCTCAGGGTACCCACATTCCTTTCACTACCAGACTTACATTCAAGTGTGCAAACAACGAGGCCGATTACGAAGCTTGTATTATGGGTCTCGAAGAAGCGATTGATTTAAGGATCAAAAACTTGGACGTATATGGCGACCCAGCCTTGGTTATCAATCATATAAAAGGAGATTGGAACACATACCAATCAGGATTGATTCCTTACAAAGACTATGCAAGAAGGTTGCTACCTTTCTTCAACAGAGTCGAGTTTCATCACATCCCTCGTGATGAGAATCACATGGCTGATGCATTAGCCACTATCTCTTCCATGATTAGTGTAGGTCAATGGAATGACATACCTAAGATCGACATAATGCGCCTTGAACGGCCCGCTTACATCTTCACGATTGAAGCAGTCATAGATGACAAACCTTGGTACCACGATATCAAATGCTTCCTTCAGAAATAAGAGTACCCATCTGGGGCACTCAGAAAAGACAGGAAAACCCTCAGAAGATTGGCTGGAAACTTCTTCCTGAGCGGTGACACTCTCTATAAGAGAAATTTCGATATGGTCTTGCTCCGATGCGTAGACAGACCAGAAGCAGACATGCTGATAAAAGAAATTCACGAAGGATCCTTTGGAACTCATGCCAACGGACACACAATGGCGAGAAAAATTCTGAGAGCAGGGTACTATTGGTTGACCATGGAATCCGACTGCTACAAGTACATGAGGAGGTGTCACAAGTGTCAGATATACTCCGACAAAATTCATGTACCGCCATCACATCTCAAAGTTCTCTCTTCCCCGTGGCCTTTTTCCATATGGGGAATCGACATAATTGGCTTGATTGAACCCAAGGCTTCGAACGGACATCGGTTCATCCTTGTAGCCATTGACTATTTCACCAAGTGGGTTGAAGCAGCGTCATTCACTAATGTAACCCGACAAGTGGTGGTCCGATTTATCAAAAACAATATCATCTGCCGTTATGGTGTTCCAAGCGAGATCATTACCCACAATGGATCTAACTTGAACAACAAGATGATGAAGGAGTTATGCGCAGAGTTCAAGATCGAACATCATAACTCATCTCCCTACCGACCCAAGATGAACGGGGCGGTAGAAGCGGCTAACAAGAACATCAAGAGGATTGTTCAGAAGATGGTTGTAACCTACAAACATTGGCACAAGATGCTACCCTTTGCTCTTCACGGTTATCGCACATCTGTCTGCACTTCAATAGGGGCAACCCCTTTCTCTCTAGTGTATGGCATGGAAGCAGTGCTCCCCATAGAAGTAGAGATCCCTTCAATCCGAGTATTGATGAAAGCTAAGTTCACCGAAGCTGAATGGTGTCAAAGTCGACATGACGAACTGAATCTGATAGAAGAAAAGAGAATAACGGTACTATGCCACAGTTAGTTGTATCAACAGAAAATGAAGAGGGCGTTTGACCAAAAGGTCTGACCTCGTGTCTTCAGAAAAGGAGACCTCGTGGTAAAAAAGATGCAATCATTTCTCACTGACTCTCGGGGCAAGTGGACTCCGAATTATGATTGCCCTTATGTGGTCACGAAAGCTTTCTCAGGCGGCGCCTTGAGACTTGCAACCATGGACGGAGAGGAATTTGCCTACCCCACAAATGTTGATGTAGTCAAGAAATACTTCGCCTAAACTAAAAAAAAAAACGTCTCGGTGGATTGAAAACCCGAAAGGGCGGTCCAGGCAAATGTTAGAGACATGAAAAAATCATCCCGGTGGATTGGAAACATCAAAGTACAATCCAGGCAAAAATTAGGGATAATGGCAAGTAACTATGTTCAACAGAGGCAAATCCCTCAGCAGCAGCAGTTATACCATCCATCGGAGGAAAACTCCAGCCAAGGTCATCTTCGACAGAAGCTCAGGATGCCCTGAATTCAAAGTTGGTAGAAGGATAGTGGTCGTTATGTTTCAACGTAGCCCTTTTCCCTGTAAATTACCATTTTCAAACTTTGTAAATACTCAATGGAATCACGCGTTTGGCTGATCTCCATCTTATCAATAAAATTTGAGCCTTGTGCTTTTGTTTGTAATTCTTGCTTGTTTTAGCTTTACAGAACGTCGTTGTTAACATGATTAACGATTCATGAAATAAAACAAAAATGAATTTACTTGTTAAAACTTTTTCTGCTTTTAAAATAAAGATGGCAATTTCTTTTGACTGTTAAACATCGAAAGAACATCAATCGCTTCTCCAGAAGTAGGCAAACTTCAAAGTGCAGAATCAAAGTGCTCCTTCTAACCCAGTATGCCTGAATAAAGGGATCAACTGTGTCAGAAACCTTGTTTCATCTGACACGCCTTGGCCGAGTTCTCATCTCCTAAGCCCGATCAACGGTATTCCCCGCAGGGATTATCTCTCCTAGGCAAGGTGGAATTGCTATCTTGAACCAGCGACATCTCTATATGGCCCGCGATGGCCGAGTATCCAGTCATGTTCATCTTTTAGTTTGTGTGTTGTGTCAGTTTCGTCAGCATATACATACATACATCATGCATTATTGATTTGCATTTACATTTCATATTGCATCGCTATCACTCTAGTCGGTCTTATCCCCTAGTGATAAAAGTCCTCTCAATCGAGTTGTCGGACCTTTCCTCGTTGGGAAGAGAATCATCTAAGCAATCTCTCTCCCGTTTATCTCCAGATCAGAGTCGGCACTATACCACTTTGATAACTTGAACCTCTGAAAGGCCAGAGAACCTTCAACAGATGTCACTCTTCGCCATTAAAGATGATATCCTTGCTTTCCCGGATTAAAGAAAATCCCCAGAGAAAGCCTCTTAAGCAAGGGTTCGGCAGTGCATCGGTATTTCTCCAAAAATCTGCTGATGAAAAGGTCATCGGCACCTCAAAATTGGACCCCATCATATGGCATTTCTCTGGGAAGATCCCGAGAAAAGTATGATGTAAGATCCCCAAGTGGAAACAGTCTCTCAAGATACTCGCTTTCCCCCAGTAGAATCGACAAATGGCGTCTCCAACAGAGAAGTTTGTGCACCTCTACAACTCAGACGACTGGGTTCCCCAGCAAGTCTGACATCAAAACTTTTTCCGTCAAATGGCATCTCCCCAAGAAAGTTCGGCGATAAGTTTGAGGAAAACCGCTACAAATAGCGTCCCTTGTCAATAAAGTTTATTGACAAAAGAAACTAAGACCAGTTCCTTGGTAGGAAACCAGGATCGAGGGGAAGTTTAAACCAGAAACTAAGACCAGTTCCTTGGTAGGAAACCAGGATCGAGGGGAAGTTTAAACCAGAAACTAAGACCAGCTCCTTGGTAGAAAACCGAGATCGAGGGGAAGTTTGTTTCCGCAACTAAGACCAGTTCCTTGGTAGAAAACCAGGATCGAGGGGAAGTTTACATTTTCTAAGCATCATTGCTTAGTCAAAGAAGATGAATGCGTAAACTGCCATTCATAACCACCATCAAAATTTCGGGTATTCCGATATTTAATCCTCTTGCACCCCGAATGCCCGAATACTTTCGTCATTCACACCTTCGGGTCCAAGAAGATTAAATAGGGGCATCTGTCATACCCCAAATTTTGACCACTAAGATTTCCCATCATTGTGCAAATCATCATCATAATATGGATGAACCATCATGCCTCACCAAATGCCTCAAGGGTTGTTGAGCATTCACTACAATCAAAATTAGGGTTTTAAGCCCTCTCAGTGCCTTAGACAAAGGATCAATCAAGGAATGACATGATCTTCAACTTGTCTAACCTCTCAAACATCCACAATGGATCAAAAAGGACTCCCACTTCAAGGATTAAGCACAAGGTTGCTCCCTTCTAGATGGATCAAGTCTCAAGATTGTCGGTATCACCAAATTAGGGTTTTGGTCGACCAGGGCCTCCAGATGGAAAATTTCATCTGGGCATAAGCCAAAGATCCAAAACATAACCTAATGTACTCCATGGAACCTCATAGACCCATTCATCAAGTCAATTTGACCTCCGGGGATGGATACATCAAAAATCAGGAATTAGGGTTTCTTGACCTAATTCACCCCTAAGTTGACTTTTGGGACAAATCAAGAGCCAAGACCTCAAGACATGATTTGAGGGTCTCTAATGAACTATATTGATCCATTTGGAACAATGGATTAATCCAAAAAGCTTGAGCAACAAGCCTCATTTTCATCTGCACCACAATTAGGGTTTCGCGAGGAAAGTCAACTGTAACTTTGACTTTTGACCAGGACATGCTCCCAAACCCTAGGACATGCCCCAATATACCCTATGACACCCATGGAACATATCTATCAAGTTTGATTTAGTTCAAGGACATGATTTCCTGAAGAATTGCACAATTTGGAATTCATCTGATAAAAAGTCAACTGTGCACAAAAGTCAACTGTGCACAAAAGTCAACTTTGACTTTTTGAGATTTTTCACCAAAATGGATTTTTAACCCTAAAATGATGTTAATGTATGATTTGAATCATCATTCATCAAGAAAAATCAAAGAAAGTGGGATAACTTGTAAAAGGGGTAACCATAAAACTTAGAAATTTTTCTAAGTTATGGAAAAAGTACCACTAATGCACTAACTTTGGAGGACCATAACTCCTAAACCACAAGGCCAATTTTTTTCATCCAAAGATGGATTTGTAGCCCTCATTATCCTCTACAAAAACTTCAACTAGACCTAAGGTCAATTCATTAAGGATTTTGAGTTATGGAGTGATCAAAATCAAGAAATCACACTTTGTTCCAACACTTAGTGAAAATTTCGTTAAGTCAGATTTTGCTTCACTTTTTGCCAAATGTAGAGGGATTTTTCACTTGGAATCAAAAGAGATCAAAACCAAACTTGTTCAAACAGTTGTTATATCATGTAAGGGCTTTCCAAAATGGCCAAGAACATTGCCAAATTCAACTTACCCCATGAGATATGACATTGTCAAGTTGCCTTGCTGAAATCTGTCAAAGGCAAGGCAGAATTTGCAACTTTGCTCGATTTGCCAAAATCAGCCAAATTCAAATGCTCATATCCACTTGGACACATCTGAGGATTGAATCTAAAGGGGACAATCACTGAGCCAAGCCTCCAAAGTCCATGGAACAAGAAATAGCATGTTGAACCTAGAATGGCCAAAATAGGGACAAGACTCCAAATTTGGATTGAAGCATTCAATGGAAGCATCAAGGTGGCATGGACTGAGCTATTCTCATCTGAAATCAGTCAAGACTTATCCAAGACCAAGGGAACCAAAGCTCTGTGCCCTAACCTCTAGTCAATGGCTAGAGAAGACTTGAATTTTCATTTGCCAACATTGGCCAAACCTACTTACCAGCTGCCATTCACTATTCCTTGCAAAACAAACTTGCTCTACTATAAATAGAGCTCAATTGTGATCAGTTTGAGTACACTAAAGCCATCAAACAGATGCTTTCCTCAAAATCTCTTCTTTCACTCCATTTTTGCCTTCTAAGGCAAGTCACTATCGGGTTTTGAGTTTGAGAGCAATTCCAATCAAACCAATCACTCACACACCTCACATACATCACATATGAGCTGATCAAACACTTAGATCACTTCTGAAACACCAATTTCACAAAATCACCAGCTGGTTGCTCAAGTTTTAAATCAAGTTGCAGCTGAGGTACCACAAAGTGATCCAGCCAATTTCAATCAAGTCCAACCATTAAAGCACACTCCATAGGGTGTAGGGAAGCTGTTCAGATCATCACCACTCATCTGTAACACCTCCAAATCAAAAATCACATTGCACTTGCTGTCACGGCTTAGAGGTAAGCATATACTTGGTCATCTCTCAATCTATGCATATTTCCTCGCACAATAATTTGGCCATATGTTCATAATCATGCATGGAATGTTTTCCCTCAA
Organism: Lathyrus tuberosus; assembly: GCA_022829125.1. Classification (NCBI taxonomy): domain Eukaryota; kingdom Viridiplantae; phylum Streptophyta; class Magnoliopsida; order Fabales; family Fabaceae; genus Lathyrus; species Lathyrus tuberosus. The sequence goes on along the minus strand of JALAZF010000088.1, from coordinate 12,059,269 downwards.
TTAATTGCATTGTTTGAATCGTGTATCAAAAATCCTAGCCTTCATGCAAAAATTAGGGTTCTTGAGGATTTTTCATGATTTCTTGTTATATGTTTAATTTAAATGAAATTAAGTGTTATTGACATGATCGTGAGGTTGAGACGAGCATAATGATATGTGGATTGCATGATATGATTACATATTCAGTGAGATTGGATAGAAAATGCAAATCAGCCAAACCCAGAAAAACGCGCGTGTTCTTGCTTGTGTTCTTGGCGCCTTTTTCACAAATTCAAATATTTGAATTTTGTGATTTTGTTTAATTGATTCAAAAATTAATTTCTCTCTGAGTTTTAATGATTTTGAGTTGATTCTTTTTGTAATAATTCACAAAAATGTTAAAATATTTTATTTTATCAAAAAATCCCAAAAATATTATTTATTTCATATAATTGATATTTTTGCAAAGAATTAATATTTTAATTGTTTTTGACATTTTAAATATTTTTTCTACATTGATTTTACAACTTTTAATGCTTTCTAATTATTTTGTAGGTCAATACATAATTTTTGAAGCATTAATCCAAAATCACAATTTGTTTTTCACATGTTAAACAATTTTGATCATTTTAATTGAATTTTTATTCAATTAAATACATTTTTGAAAACAAATTAGGGTTTTTGGATTAATTCAACCCTCATAAATCATTTTCAAAACTCTTTGGGCCTCTAATAGAGTGTAAGCCCAATCCTTTCCTGACCAAAACATTTTGGGCCTCAGTGTATTGTATAAGTCCCGATACCGTAAAAAACAAACGGCGCGATCGTCGCTTTTTCAAAATAACCTTGGGCCTCTCCTTGAGCTATAAGACCCATTCAAAACTTTTGGGCCTCTAATAGAGTGTAAGACCCAACCCCCTTTTAACCAAAACCTTTTGGGCCTCACTTATTGTATAAATCCCTTCGCGTTAAAAGAAAATCTCAGCGTGATCGCCATTTTTAAACGAAAAATCAATTGGGCCTACCCTCGTGTTATAAGCCCCACTCTTTTCTTTAAAAACCTTTTGGGCCTCTTGAAAGAGTGTAAGACCCATCCCTTTGTACAGAAAACATTTTGGGCCTCAGTCACTTGTATAAGTCCCTCTGTACAAATTCAAACAGTGCGCTCACTGATAAAACCTTGGGCCTCTCCTTGAGCTGTAAGCCCCAAATCTTTTTTTTTAAAGCACTTTCTCCTTTGATTTTGAATATATTGTTGTTTTTAATCTTTCTTTGTTGAACAACTAACCAAACAGCATGGAAGCTCTACAACCGAGTAAGTGGTTATTGCTTTCATTTACCGCTTTCATATACATATAACTGTATTGTGGGGCTGTTTCGCTGTAAGTCTTCTTTCATAAACTCATATCAACTGTGTAATAATAGTATAGATATTTAGAGTTTCCCCGGCAACTACGTCTAGAACTAGGTGGCGCCGTTTCGTTTATTCGTAGAAATAGACAACTAGATCCCCAATAGGATCACCAGATACAGTCTTCTCTTCGGCTGTCCTCATTAGGAATTGTCAAGAAACTCTACTCCCAGAGATGAATGTCTTCTCCGTGAATGACATCTTTGAGTTTCTTCCAAATTCTCGAACTTTCTTGACTTTGATCTATTCTCGGTGAATAGCATTGCCTTGAATTTCTCGGGGTTTGGGGACCCACGGGCTTCTTAAAAGCATCGGCCTCCTCTTGGGCATCGTACAAGGACCCACAGGCTTCCTAAAAGCAACCCCGCCTTCTCTTGGGCTTAGTACAAGGACCCTATGGCTTCTTAGAAGTATTCACAGCCTCCTCTTAGGCTTCGTATAATGATCTCTTCCTCCGGGAATGATAGCCTCCTCTTGGGCTTAGTACAAGGACCAATCGGCTTCTTAAAAGTTTCCAGCCTCCTCTTGGGCTTCGTACAAATTGTCCCGACGACCTCCTAGAGGTATAGGAATAGAACTTAGTCATTTGCATAGAACCGTCCTTTCGTAGAGTCTACTACTATTTCTCAAAGCATAGTACAAAAGATGAAACTCTAGACTTGGACAGTCTAATTTCCTTGAGTCTCAAAGACATTCTCAAGCACCCTTCAAGAATAGGAAGGAAACCTGCAGACTCGGACAATCTCAATACCCTTCGGATTTCCCGCTTCCTTAAAGAACAGGAATAAATCGGATCCCTGAGTCAAAATCTTTGAGTACAGTGTTGCTCATATAAGAACTGATTTTCTCTTTCAAAATCAGTATACTAGACCTGTCACTCAACTGAAACTGTAACCATAGCCTCCTCTTAGGCTTTGTATAATTATCCTTCTCCAGTGAAGTTAGCCTCCTCTTGGGCTTTGTACAATGATTCTCCCCAGCGGAGTCAAACAATGTTTAGCCTCTCTCTCGGGCTTTGTACGAGACACATAAGAGACTCCCTCGTTGAGTCAATCACTCCTTTCGCCTCCATCTCGGGCTTTATACGAGATATAAAAAGGTTCTTATTGAGCCAAACAAATTTTAACCTTCATCTCGGGCTTTATACGAGATACAAAAAGGTTCTTATTGAGCCAAACAAATTTTAACCTTCATCTCGGGCTTTATACGAGATACCAAAAGACTCTATCGTCGAGTCAAAAACCTTTTAGCCTCTCTCTCGGGCTTTGTACGAGACACATATTAGCCTCCTCTTAGGCTTTATATAAGAAAACTACTGGTTGATCCAATTAACCTTTTAGCATCAAAGTTGTGCCTCGTTCACAATACACAAACATCAATAACTCCTTCTTCTTCGTCTAATCGCTGTAAGCGGCAAGCCTCTGGATCATCTATATCCATGCCACTGTCCCTCTTTTAGCATGAGAAATTCCTAAGGAAAGATGGCATTGCTCTACACTGAGTTAAAGTCTTCTCCTTCAGGTTAAAACCCCCTATAAAGTAAATTATGGCATTACTAGGATCCGCGTATCCCGGTTAAAGTAATCCTCCTTTACAGTCAGTCACCCAACAGTTGTGACAAACAGACCCCCCTTTAGAGATGACAAATTCTCTCTAAAGTCAAACCCTTTTAGCTTCACATCTTGGGCTTTGAACAAGATACAAACTACCTTTCACTTCACGTCTTGGGCTTTGAACAAGACACCAAAACACCATTTCCTCCCATAGAATAGGAGGAACTACGAACGCTCTGATTTCCCTGTTTCGGTAAATGGGAATACGTAGGCATAAGTTTGAAAGAAAAATCTTAGCGAGCACACTAAACAAAAACCCAAAATCCCATATCAAAAGCAGTAATTCAAAAGCATCAGTCCTAACATCCTAATCCTTGTTCCCCGCCAGAAACTTGTCATTCTGTTAAATAGAACAAGAAAGCCCCCCCACATTGATAGCATTTGTAACCTAACAGACCGCTGTTTAAACTCAGTATGCAAAGCAGGGTTAATTAGAGACATCTATTTCCCTTCCTTCATCAGCTCACAATAGGATAAAAAATGAATCGACCTGTAGTTTTAAGCTCAACCGCAGAGAGCGACCAGCGCTTAAGAACCGCGTCCAAAATCGCTCGTTACATGTGCATCTCTTGTGTGATAAGTAGGATCGTGTAGATGTATGAATATGTTATACATGTGTTGTTACGTGCATTGAGTCATGTATACATATTATTGGTGGGATGAAATCATTGCTCAGGAGGAGTGTATGTGATTCATTCGAACTCCCTTGAGGAGTCTGGTGGGATAAATCATTGCCAAGTAGGGGTGTATGTGATTTATCCGGGTTCGATTGAATAAACCATGGTGATGTTGGTACCATATGCATTGCATTGTTAATTGTTGATTGTTGGTGATTGATACTACCTCCTTATATGTATTATTCTCCTTTTTATATTGAGTGTAGTTCTCACCCCTCTGTTGTTGTTGTGTCTGTGCTTCTTCGGAAGTACAGATATTCAGGTGCTAGGTTAGTGCTTGGAGCTTGTGTAGCTTGTTCGAGTTTAGAGAGTCGCTCTGATATGTAACACAGGAATTGGGGGTTTTTACTCTTTGTTTTATGTTGTATACTTGTTACGTATCTTTCAATTGATGAATATTATGGTGGACCACGATTATGTGGAGTTTTTGGTGTTATAGGCGGATGGCCATAAATCGAATAATTGAATAAATTTTCCGCTGTTTGATTTTATTAAAATAAAGGAGATTTGTTTTTTGATTTTAAAATGTGGCATCCTACTTTGGTGTGGAAACTCTGATTTATTTCATATATTTTGTTTATTTTGAAAAATGGGAAAGTAGGGTGTTACAATTGGTATCAGAGCTGGTCGGTCCATCCGGCCAGGTTGTTTAGTATAGTCCGTGTCTTGGTATACGACACGTGTGTAGAACATGGTCGGTACGTGTTTGTTTTCTAACTGCTTATTTACAGGAGTTGTGGATGAGATAAGTGGGGGAGAAGCTGGTGCTCCTCTAGGGTGCTTCCACTATGGAAGGATGAATCGGGGAGTATTGGAGTGCTATCATAGTTGGTAAGGAAGGGTCTATACTTTATCAGGATGATCAACTGTATATGAAAAAATTGGGGAACTGATCACCCTCAATCTATTGTTGATAGTAGTCGGAATCAAGATGAATGGATAGATGCGCCTTGACAATTAAGATAGCATGTGATGTGGGAGATGGTTGTGTTGAGTCGGTATGGATCTTTATTATCTGAAGAAGATGTAGAAGAGAAGTACTTTTCGGTCGATCAAGTTGAAGAATATCTCCGAGGAGGGACAATCAGGTATGGTTAGGGATTGCTTGTCAGGAAGTAGAGAACAAGGTGATGGCTAGAGAGATGTCGGTGTTGGGTAATCCTTCATGTCTTTCTGAGGTGTGGATCCGAATTGGATAGTGGTAGGGAACTGGTATTGTTGTGTGCTGAGCGAACAGGTGAATATTTATCAGGCAAAGCCTCGGTGTATTAACGTTCGTGTTGTGGCGGGTTAGTAGTGAAGTTACATATGTTGAGTTACCTGTTGGTTATGAATTTTGAATTCATTTCAGGCGAGATAAGTGGATCACAAGTGTATTAATGAGGTAGAGGTGGCTATTGATTCAATACTTGATACGAGTCTGATGTCAATGACTCCGTACAGAAAGTGAACTTAAGTTGGACGAAGGTGAATAGTTGAGGTTTTTTATCTGCTCAGTAAGTGGAAAAAACTATTAGGAGATGAGACTAAGATGTTTGTTATGTCTGCGTTAATAGTGTACTGGAATTGACAGAAAAGCCACAGTGAAGGACTTTCAGTTGTGCATGATTCCCAGATGTGTCAAGATGGAATAACAAGCATGAGGTGTATAAGGGTATTGAGGCTGTGGGAAGTAAAACTTAGAGTTTGGATGAGTTTTGGAGTTCTTAGAGTTTTAGGGCATTAATGGAAATTTTGAGAAAACCCTTGGGTGTGGATGTAATATTGAGATTGAGAGTTCTTTTTGGTTGATTGTTGATATATGTTGGAATTTGTGGAATTTGGATTATCCAGAGAATGAAATTGCGTATGGATTACTAACAGTTGAATAAGGTAACGATTGAGAATAAGTGTCCATTTTCAAGAATAGGTGATTGGAATAGTTTGGTCGAGTTTGATTGGAATTATAATTGTTTGGAAAGTTTGATACGAGTGGTGAATTTGTGTGAGTTGAGGCTTTGACCGATTTCATGTGACTGGTTATGTTGTTATCATCGGAATAGGTTGTTATTTACTCGGTTAAGCTGGTATGTGAGTCTGGACAAGATTGGATGAGTTCAGAGTGGTGTTCATTAGGGATATCCGGATCTAATATAAGGTCAGAAGGAGACTATGTGGGGTGGTTAAGAATCGAGTTGTAAGTGTTGAAAAGAAAGGAATTTTTATGCTAAATTACTCAGGTGAGAATTTTGGTTGAAAAAGGTTGGTTTTATTGAATATTCTATTTCTGATGATGGCATTGTTATGGATCCATCGGAGGTAGATGCAATTCTACAATGAGAGACTCCGAAGTCGGTTAAGATGATTAGAAACTTCTTGGACTTTAGTTGGTTATTACCGGAGATTATGAAAGGCCTATGCAAGTTAGCATTTTTATTACTTCAGTTGACTTACAAAGGGTAAGTCGTTTGCTTTGGATGTTCATGGTGAAGAAGTTTGAGAGGGCTAAAGTAGAATTTGTTTGCGGCTCCAGTTTTGCTTCTTCGTGATCCTAATAAACCATTGTGAGGTATTGGAATGTGTCCATGATGAATTTAGTCAGTGTGTTAATGCAGGATGGTAAAGTCGTCGCTTATGCTTTACGACAATTGAGAATTCCTGATTTCAAGATGGCTACGATTATTTTTGTGTTGAGGATCTAGCAATATTATTTTTATGGTTTTGAATTCAAATTGTTTAGTAATCACAAGAATATTGAGTACCTGTTTGGTCAGAAATAATAGAGTATGAGACAACGAGGACGGTTGAGATTCCGGATGAGTTATGACCTTAGCTGGAATTATCCTATTGGAGAAGTTAATGTCGTGCCAGATGAGTTAAGTCGGGAGTTTTTATACATGTCTGTTTTGATGGCCAGATGGATTAGAATTATTTGAGCAGTTCAGAGACTTGCGTCTGGTGTGTGAGATAACACATCAGAGTGTGAGGTTGGGTATATTAGTAATAAACTATGATTTTTCTGGTGAAGATTAGAGATAGTCAAAAGTTGGATATAACTTTGGTAAATTTGATTGTTGCGAGTAATCAGAGTGCGCATCGAAAGCGTGATATGGTACCTTTCGTATGTGTGTGCGTAACTGGTAAGAGTTCATAGGTTGAACAGTGGAAATATGTAGGAGCGATGAGACCATTAGACGTGATCAGAATGGAAGTAGAAAAGGTTAAATATTATTCTTGGACTATTAAGTAGATGGATGTTTTAGTCTTATGTTGATTGGTGAATCGTAGCATTGTTGTAATAATATTGTGTGACAAGGATGTTGATATCATGGTTATGTAGAGGTTGTTGAAACGATGTTGTGTCGTAGAACTTTATGTCCTTGTTTTTGTTGTTGCCTCATTGCCTATGGTGATGGTTCGAGTGCAAGTGGCTAATTCGTATGGTGGGGAATTAGGAGAGGGTTACCTATGGTGAGTGTCGCGGCCGGCTAAAATATTCGAGTCGCTATCATATTTTTTTTAGGAAAATAATGATAAACCTAAAAATCCTTAATCCCAAGGGCAGAGATTCCTACAGTTCGGGAGTCGGTTAAGTGAGGGGAAGGTGTTAGGCACCCCTCACCTCCATTGTACTCAATGGGATCCTCCTTAAGTTCTAGGGTTTGTTTGTTTGTCGTCTAATTTTTATTTATTTACAAAAAGAAATCCTAAGTTTTTTTTATTGTACTCGCTAGGGTTTACAACCCTATGCCTACGTACCTTTAATTTTGAAGGATCAGAGTAACCGTAGTTCATCTCCCCTATTCCTACCCCCTAATCCTATTCCTAATCCTAAAACCTAACCCTAAACCCCAATCCACTATTTATACTCTTGGATAAAGAGTTATATCCCTTAAATCTAGTGTTTATACTCCTAGATGAGGAGTCCTATCCCTTAAAACCCTATCCATTATTTATACTCTCGGGCGGAAGAGTTTTATCCCTTAATCCTTTTATTTATACTCTCAGATATCAAGAGTTTTATCCCTTGGCCTATATTTATACTCTTGGAACCTAAGAGTTTTATCCCAAAATCCTAATCCCTTGGCATATATTTATACTCTTGGAACCTAAGAGTTTTATGCCAAAGTCCTAATCCATTTATTTATACTCGGATATCAAGAGTGTTATCCCAAAATTCCTATCCATTATTTATACTCTCGGACGAAGAGTACTATCCCAAATATTTATCCCTTATCCCAAATTTTTATCCCAATTATCCCTAATATCCCATAAAATAAATCAATTCAATTCCAACATAAATTAATTCCTTTTAATAAAATAAATTTAATCTCCTTTAAAAAAAATTAAAATAAATTCAATCCCAAAAAAATTAGCTCCATTTAGTAATAAAAATAATTTTAATATCCCATAATGAAACCCCTTTAGAAAATAACAATACATTCACTCCCAGAAATAATTTTAATATCCATTAATGAAATCCCTAATTTTAAATTAGCATTAAACTCATAAAAAAACATTAATCCCTTTTTTAAAATTAAAATAAATGTAATTATCATCTTAAAGACCCAAAAAAACATAGAACAATCCCTTATTTTTTTATTCCAATCATATAAAATCCCAAAATTATATTATAAAACCCTTATATTTATGTAAATAAACCCCCAATTTATAAACCCAAAATAAAATATAATAAACTCCAAAATTTATATTAATATAAATAAATCCACCGAATTATAACAATCCCAAATTTAAATGTTAAATTCAAAATTTATTAATTATAAAAATAAATAAACCCAAATTAATACCTATAAAGATAGATAAGTTATAATAACCCCAAATTATAAATTTATATAAATGAGCCCCTATTTATTATAATACCCAAAATAAAACTCCAAATTTGTATAAATTAATATAAATCGATCCAAACTTTATTATGATAAAAATCAAATTATAACAACCCCACAATTATATTGTACAAAATAAATAAACTCTAAAATATAAATTAAACCCATTTTTTATAAATAAATTCCAAATTTTAAATTAAACCCAAAAATTACAAGTTTAAATAAACCCATATTTTTTATTATAGAAAATATAATAGTAAGCTAATAAATTATTATATTTTATTACACGGTTAAACCCCTTATTCTTGATTATGTTAATTAATTAATTTTTATTAAACCCAATTAAATTTCCTAATCATGAATAGTAAAAGTTAACAAAATATAATCCATATTTATTTTATTTTCTATTTTTCAATATTCATTTTAAAAGAAAAGATTAATAAATGGTTATATTTTTTTATTTTAACTATTTTATTAAAAATAATCCATACTCTAGTATTAATACCCCCAAAACTCAAAATTTGAACAATCAATCGAAACAAACAAGCAATAACATATATATTTTTACAAACAGGAATTCGATAATAAATATATACAAATGATAACTAAAAGTTTGAAGACACCAACCTATAGTGTCGTGACCCACTTAAGCTGCTGCTTTCCCTTCCTCTCCTTTCTTTATCCTTTCTCCCACCTTATTTTGCGTGCTTTGCGTATCCTTTGATGCTCCCTTTTGATCTTTCTTGATCAGCTTGCTGTTATAGGCTAGGGTTTATTTGTTGTTGTTGTTCTTCAGTGTGGAGAACAATAACTTTGGGGATTGAATATGTGAATAGTGAGTGAGGAAAATATGACAAAAAGAGGTTCTATTTATAGATAAAAAATTAGGTCAGAAATTGAATGTGATTATCTAAATTAGGAATGATTTAATCTGACCTGATTTTATTCATTCCTTAGAGCCCAAGCCAATGAATCTGGATGAATTCATGTCTTGGTGAATTTTATATAAAGAATATATTTTAAATAAAAATAATAACCTAATAATGATGATAAAAAAAAATTTTATTTTATTTTATTTTTGTGATTTTTTGAGATTTTTTCCATAAAATAATGATTTTAATGAAAAAATCAATTTTTAAAAATGCATTAAATATAAATACGAAAATTAAAAATTAAATAATAAAAAATGATATTTTTATGATTTTTTTATTAAAAATAAAAATAGAAAAAGTTAGTAGTAAAGAAAAAATAAATAAAACATTAAAAAGTGGGGAAGGTGGGATTCGAACCCGAGACGTTGTGCTTGTAAGCCTTACACATGCTCTTTTACCAATTGTGCCATTTTATTTATTCGAAATAAAGTGGCATTAGAAAACATATGGAAGGTGGTCAAAATTTAGGGTACGACAGCTCCCCTATTTAATCGACTTCGAATCGGACGGATGATGTCGACGAGCCTTCTTCCTTCCGAGGAGGAGACGATTAAATATAAAAGGACCCCAAATTTTGATGAAAACAACCCACTGCCTCCAAAGCAGATCAAACCCTGATGCTTCGATTATTCCCTTATCTTATTTTATTTAGATAAAACCCCGGTAGAACCCCTTGTGACAATGCCAGACTGAACTGATTTGATAAAAAACCCGATGGAACCCCTGATGATAATTTCTGACTAAATGACTTGATAAAACCCCAATGGAACCCATTGATGTCAACTTTTGACTGAAAACAATCCTGATGGAACATCTGGAATCAACTATTAACTGAATACAAACCTGATGGAACCCCTTATCAATCCCTAACTAAATTATTTGGTAAAAACCCTGGTAGAACCCCTTGACGAAAATTCCAGACTGAAATATTTAATAAAACCTCGATGGAACCCCTTGTCCACTATTGACTGGATATAAACCCGATGGAACCCCTTATTAATCTTTTATAGAACCCATTATCAATCCCTGATAGAACCCCTTATCCCTTTCAACCCCTCTGGGTGAACATTGCCTATGATTCCTATGATTCTCCGATCATGTTACTGGAATAGGATAGGAATTTAGTGATACCTTGATCATTCTGGATACAAACCCTTGAATAGAACTCCTTAACTCCCGATTAGAACCCCATATTCAACCCATTGGATGAAACATCCGATAGAACCCCTTCTGTAGAACCCCATAAATCCATTGGATAGAAATCCGGTAGAACCCCTTTCTGTAGAATCCCATATAACCCCTCAAATAAAAATCTGATAAAATTTCCTTCAAATCTGTTGATAAACCCCTGATATAACCCCTTTGAATAGACATACGGTAGAACCCCTTTTGATGAAAATCCCTTGATAGCACCTCTTGGTGAAATCCCTTTGGTAAATCCCTTGGTAAAACCTCTTTTGATATATCCCTTTGATAAATTCCGTTGATGGAATACAATGCAATCCCTTGAGAAAATTCCAACAGAACCCTTGTTGATGAAATCCCTTAAAATCTTTTGACGAAACTTGACAAACCCTGGATAAGTCTTTGATAAAACCCTTGATGAAAACCCTTTTAGTAAATCCCTTGTTGAATACCATATTGAATCCTTTTGACAGATTCCGTTGGTCGAATCCGGTGTAACCCCTAAATAACATCCTTAGATAATGATCCTTTAATATAATTCCGGTAAAAGCTCCCAGATAACATCCTATGTACATTTGATAATATCCTTGTGAATAGAACCCTTTTATAACCCAGTTGGTTGATGACAACCTTTGGCAACCCTGTATTGAATTGATTTCCAAACCCTTATGCATGAATGCATGTTCGTGTTTATGAATGCATGTATGCGTATGTGATGCATTAATTATGTATGATGCATAGTTTGGGCTAACGCCTCTTTTTATGTTATGTAATGTATATCCCAGTTTTAATAAGCTTTCGTAACATCCTGACTCCCTAACCCTTAACTCCTTGATAATGATCCCTGATATCCGTAATCCTTGTGATGTGATAATCCATAATTCCTCAATCCCTGATTTGCAATAATCCTTGATCCCTGAGAATGTTTACAGAAACTCCCGTGTTGGTCATTGTTATGACTGCTTATTTTGTAAACCCTGTTTTTGATTTGGAAACGTATGATCCCTTCAACGATTTCGAAATCAAAGTAAACTCCATTTTCCTTTTAAAAAGCTTTTTAATTTTAAACCCAATGTTTCAATGCCTTATTTCACAATTAATTAACACTTCGTAATCAAGCGGAAAGTTATTAAGGAACAAAGAAGATGATTTGAAAAAGCAAATTTTGTTAATGATAAGCCTGAAAATCGGCGAAAGTACATAGGAAAGTAATTCCCATAAGGAGAGATTACCGTAAATATAGAAAGATGTAAAAATGGCAATAAAATGAAAATTCATTAATATCCCTATTTATTAAACCCCGTTATAATCCCTATGTCTTCAAGATCACGAAACTTCGCTACTGAAGATGACAGCTGGAATGATCACTCCCTTCTGAATTTCTGTTACGGGTGACTTGAGTGCTTTCAGTCATATGCCTTTTGGATATCCCTAATTTTTGCCTGGACCGCTCTTTGAGAGTCTTAGTCCACCGGGATGATATACCCTTTTTTGCATAAGCCGCCCTTCGGGGTTTTCCGACTTATCGGGTTTTATTTTTTCATAAGTCCCTAATTTTTGCCTGGATTGCTCTTTAGAGTTTTCAATCCACCGAGACGCCCTAATTTTTTCCTAAGTCGCCCTTTAGGGTTTTCGACTTAGCGGGCTTTTATCCTCGTTTTCTAGGCATAATATTTTTTGACTGAATCGGAGTTCACCGGTCGTGGTAAATCCGCTCCATCCATAGTTGTTAATATTAGTGCTCCGCCAAAGAAGGCACTCTTCACAACATATGGCCCTTCATAGTTTGGGGTCCATTTTCCTCGTGGATCTTTATGGATGGGCAATATTTTCCTTAACACTAAGTTTCCCTCTTTGAATAGGCGTAGATGAACTTCCTTGTTGAATACCCTTTTAATCCCCCTTTGATACAGTTGACCGTGACATATGGTAGCCATGCGCTTATCTTTTATGAGGTTCAGCTGGTCATATCTGGTTTGAACCCATTATGCTTTATCTAGTTTCGCTCCCATTATAACCCTTAGTGACGGAATTTCCACTTCAATCGGGAGTACTGTTTCCGTGCCATATCCCATTTTCTGGACGATCTTCTTGATATTTTTATTAACAGCTTCCATGGCGCCGTTCATCTTTGATTGATAGGGTGAAGATTTATGGTGCTCAACCTTGAAGCTTCTACATAGCTCATCCATTACTTTGTTTAGATTAAGCCCCTTATCCCTGATAATTTTCTTAGAAACCCCATAGCGACAAATTATTTCCCTTTTTGAGGAATCAGGCTATTACTTGCCCTGTCACATTCTTGTAGGAGGCCGCTTCCACCCATTTGGTGAAGTAGTCAATAATAATCAAAATGAAACGATGTCCATTAGATGCCCTTGGTTCAATCATCCCGATGATATCTATCCCCCACATAAAGAAAGGCCCCGGAGCAGTTATGATGTTCACATGAGTTGGTGGCACATGAACTTTGTCTGCATATATTTGGCACTTGTGGTACTTCTTGACAGATTTGAAACAGTCTGATTTCATGGTCAACCAATAATATCCTGCTCTGAGAATTTCCTTAGCCCTTGTATCCCCATTGGCTTCATATCCTTCTAGACACTTGAATAATACCATATCCCGATTTCTTTTGTAAAGTACATCCCCATTGAGAAAGAATCGGACGACCAATCTTCTGAGAGTCTTTTTTTATCCCTGTTTGAAGCATTTATAGGGTATTCTTGGTTCAGGAAGAATTGTTTGAATACATATGTATACCCTTGTAATACCTTGATTAATTTGTCTTTTATATCCCTGTCCAAAGAAGTCCCAATTTTGATCTTCAGTCCCCAGATTGATCACATCCACTGGTTCCTGGTGAGGTTGTATTTCTTTTACCTTTTTGCCTTAACAGTCTGGCTAATTCCTCTGAAAGATCACAATCTTCCCCATCACCCTCCTTCTCTTGGTAAATCGATAATTCGAAGTCATAAGGGATTATACCAGCGTTATTTTCAATAGGTTTATTTTTAAATCCGCATGCAGAAATATTTTGATTATTCCCGATTTAGAATAGGTAGTATTTGAAATGAAACTATTGAAAAAAAAGTCTTGCCATTTTTTGAAATAATTGCAAATGAATGAAATAAGATCTTGATTGAAAACAAAATGCAATTTTATCGTTAAAATAACCCAAAGAAACAAAGGGTAGCCCTTGCTTGAAAAAGAAAATTACTTTGAAATTGAAATCATCTCAGGAATCTCAATAGTTTTCCAATTGTCGAGGATCGTGTCTGATGAGCAATGACACACCAAGTTGGATATCCCTTTATTATCCTCTTCTATTGCAGCCATTTGACTTTCGACCCCAGCACTATGGAAAGTTTCGTTGATAGGAGGAAACTTCATTTCCTTGTAAACCCTCTGAATCCCTTGATTGGCCGGTTTGTAACCCAACCCGAACAAATCTTTCATCCCACAAATTGCCGCAGTCTGTCATGTCTCCCCTCTTAATTAGGAAATTATCTTCTATCCCTTCAATGGCATTGACAACTGCCCCAGCGTACCCTGGTAACGAGTTATTTCCTATATTATACTGGTATTGGAGATCTCAATCATCCTGGTTGGCCTGAGGACCATAAGTATAAGGAGGTCTAGGTGTCCCACTATGAACAGGTGGTGGGATTACTCCTTCAGTAGGTAGATCATTAACCCTTTGTTTACCCGCCTGAGCTTCTCCATTCTCCAAGTTATAACTACATAGTGGGTTATCATCCTCATGAGGAGGGGAAGGATTATCCCTTCATCGGCTAGCCTCAGTTTCCCTAGCTATCAAGTTGTGAATAGCAAGAGTTAGTTGATCGATCTTTCCCTTCATATCATTTTCTTTGATAGTGTCCACATTTCCCTTAAGGACTGCTTGATTCTTCTTCAATTGACCCATGGCTTACTTCTGGTAAGCTCAAGTGTGAGGTCGATCTTGTCCTTCATTTCCTCTACATTTCCCTTGACAGCATCCACATCTCCTCTTAAAGTAGCGTGATTCAGTTCCATTTGCCCCATGGCTTTCTTTTGGTGAGCGCAGGTGTTAGGTCGAGAAGTCAGGTTGTTGCGATGATTCTGAGAGAAGAGATATATAAAAAAAATGATTTTTGTTTGATGTTTTTTTTTGTTATGCATGCATGAATGTATGAGTATGCAAAATTGTTTTTCAGGAATCTTAAACTTTCATTCATTAAGAGCAAAGCCAAAGGTAACGGCAACTTGAATACTTTTATTCATCAATGGAAAGTACTAGGGTCAAAGCCCCATTTATTACAAAGGAAAAAAAACCAAACTAGGGGTAAACCCTCAAATTATTCATGATAAAAAATAAAAAGTAAGACGTCATTACATAACAATCCTAGATCCTTCTTCTAATTCTCGCTCTAAAATCTTCGACCATCTCACGACAAAGTGTAAGGAAGTCGGCAATCTCTTTTACGGGCTTGAAGATGTCAACCATGTACTCAGCCTCTTTTAATCTTCGAGGGATCTCGTAGATGAGATTGTTGGATAATAAGACTAGCTTTTGATACCTTTCTCTTTAATATGCCTCATCCCTTTGTAACTTTGCCATGATCTCCAAGTCCTCCTCAGCAGTTTGCTCCAGTTGTTGATTACGTGCCTCGACGTAAGTGCCCCACTCCATAAGTTCTTTGTAGGAATCTTGAAGCTCCCCATATAGCCTTCTAAGCTCATGGTTCTCTTCTTGAGTTTCTAACC
Source organism: Lathyrus tuberosus (assembly GCA_022829125.1). Taxonomy (NCBI): domain Eukaryota; kingdom Viridiplantae; phylum Streptophyta; class Magnoliopsida; order Fabales; family Fabaceae; genus Lathyrus; species Lathyrus tuberosus. Next base: position 12,043,897 of record JALAZF010000088.1, on the reverse strand, counting down.
AACCCTCTGGCCGTATGGTAAGAAGTTCCTCAGCAGATCTCAATCGTACAGTTGCATCTAAGGTTTGTCTTTTAGATCTGAGAAAAGCGTTAGCCAAACTTTGAACTTCGGCTTCTAAATGGTGGATACGCCTATCATATTCCTCTTTGACCCCTCTTTGTGTTGATGACATCCAAAGGTCCCTCCATTCATCCCTTTGGCGCCAAGCCCTATCTAAGTCATCCTTATGAGTCTTGAGACTTGAGCTCACAGCTTGAAGGTCGGCATAAGCTTGCTCCTTCTTCTCCTCTTCCATTTGGGCTATCCCTTGGTTGATCCTTGATTGTTCCATAATCTTAGTGAGACTTCTTCTTAGTTGACTACTTTCACTAGTGGCTTGGTAAAATTTACCTTCCCACTCTTCTTTCTCTTTTTTCAATTGTAAGATAGTTTCTTTGAGTCTTTCGCTTTCTTCTAAGGAGATCACCGTAGGTAGAAAAACCCTTGGATTAACAGGACGATCTAGAGTAAAAGGAAACTTTATTATGCTCACCCTTTCTTTCATCCATTGCCCATATGGTACCCTAGATTCTCCCCTTGGTCTTTTAAGACTTGCCTTCCCTTTAAGGCTTTGCCTCCAAGATTGAGAAATATTTAGAACACCGGGATGATTCCTGTTTATGTTTTGTAGGACGAAACCTTCTAACAATCTATCCTCGGGCTTGTAGGCCAAAGGATGCCCCAATTGCCCCATTGCCAAAATAGGGTTATAACTTATGTACCCTCTTGAACCAATCACGGGTACATTTGGAAAATCTCCACAACTTAAGATCACATCATCTCTTTGGAGTATTTGAGGGAACCATAGGATGTCATTACCAACGAGGGATACCAGATATTGGGACCAATCATTAGCTTTCATTTGTCTCATATCCCCTATGTCCCTCACTAGATGGGAGCATAACCACTTGTACAGTAATTGAGGGCAACATAGCATAGCCCCTCCCTTCTTCTCAAATTTGCAATGAAGAGTAAAGTATATATCCGCAAGGAGAGCCGTTGAAGAGTCTTCTTCTCCAAGAGTCACAGCCAGAAATAGATTGATAGCGGCGATATCTACGAAGTTCTTAGCACTTGGGAATAGAACTAACCCAAAGATAAGTAGTACCATGATGGTGTCCATGGCTACCCAATTTTTGTGAGCCGCGAAGTGACTAGCTTTATTTTCTAGGAACCATTTAGGAAACCCATGGAAGTATTCTTTAGTCTTCAAATTATCTTGTAGGTTTTCTTCACGAATATAAAGACAACTTGCCATTTCTTTAAATGAAGGACTATACCCCAATGCCTTGAATTGACCTTTATTACTTTTAGGGAGATCAAGTATCCTACGAACTTCTTCCAGAGTGGGAGCCATTTGGAAGTCTCTAAATTGAAAGCACCTTAACTCAGGATCATAAAATTGGGCCAAGGCAGTTAGGCCCTCCTCTTGCATAGGAATAAGAATAAGATCCAGTATATCTCCATACCTACATATGATAGGCTTCCTCCTTTCCTTAGGTAACTCTGCAGCATAAGTCTTTAGGCCATTTATGTCAGATGTCCTTACTTTAATTGGGAAAGTTTTCCTTTTTCCGGGTTCCATTGCCTTTGATTTAATCCTTTTTTTTAATAAGTTTAAGATTCCTGTGACATGGTAATGCAAAAAAAAAAAAAAATTATGAGGATGATGAATGCAAATGATATCTTGATTAGGGTAAAGGTAATGTGCAAGCATGCCCTAATAAGATGGGCTCCCTAGAACAGGCTGGATCTAAGTTAAGACTACCCCATCCCCTCACATGTAGGTTATAAAAATTTGGATAACATAACGACCCCAACATGTTCAGACTATACCCTTGTTTTACCATGAGAAGGAGCAAGCCTTCCTACGGTAATCCTTCGGGATAAGTCTCATTTGGGGTAGGAGCCTAGTAACAGCCCTTGAGGGTTGAATGCATAGGGTCTCCATAGATTGGTGTGGGGTAGGTTAAAGGTTCTCAGAGTCACGGACCACATCCAAATCATTCCACTACGTCAGGGGCTAGCCCTTTCGTGAGGACGGCTTTGGAAGGATCTACTCTGAGTGTGGCATCAATGCATTGTTGGGGATGTCGCATCCCCCCCAAAAACATTTCTGTTCCACTTTATGTTCTAGGGTTATCCTCCAAGATTTGGGTTTTAGCTTCACTCCCTTTTTTTTCATTTGCCCCAATCCCTTGTATAATGACAAAACAAAAAACAAAGGGTTAAATAAATAAAAAATATAAAAAATACATAAGAATAAAATAAAAACAAAATAAAAACCTCCATGACAAACAAATCCCTAAATCCTAAGGCTAGGAAGGACTCTCTCTAGGAAGGAATCCCCAGCAAAGTCGCCAGCTGTCGCGGTCGGCTAAAATATTCGAGTCGCCATCATATTTTTTTTAGGAAAATAATGATAAACCTAAAAATCCTTAATCCCAAGGGCAGAGATTCCTACGATTCGGGAGTCGGTTAAGTGAGGGGAAGGTGTTAGGCACCCCTCACCTCCATTGTACTCAATGGGATCCTCCTTAAGTTCTAGGGTTTGTTTGTTTGTCGTCTAATTTTTATTTATTTACAAAAAGAAATCCTAAGTTTTTTTATTGTACTCGCTAGGGTTTACAACCCTATGCCTACGTACCTTCAATTTTGAAGGATCAGAGTAACCGTAGTTCACCTCCCCTATTCCTACCTCCTAATCCTATTCCTAATCCTAAAACATAACCCTAAACCCCAATCCACTATTTATACTCTTGGATAAAGAGTTCTATCCCTTAAATCTAGTGTTTATACTCCAAGATGAGGAGTTCTATCCCTTAAAACCCTATCCATTATTTATACTCTCGGACGAAAGAGTTTTATCCCTTAATCCTTTTATTTATACTCTCGGATATCAAGAGTTTTATCCCTTGACCTATATTTATACTCTTGGAACCTAAGAGTTTTATCCCAAAATCATAATCCCTTGGCCTATATTTATACTCTTGGAACCTAAGAGTTTTATCCCAAAGTCCTAATCCATTTATTTATACTCTCGGATATCAAGAGTGTTATCCCAAAATTCCTATCCATTATTTATACTCTCGGACTAAGAGTACTATCCCAAATATTTATCCCTTATCCCAAATTTTTATCCCAATTATCCCTAATATCCCATAAAATAAATCAATTCAATCCCAACATAAATTAATTCCTTTTAATAAAATAAATTTAATCTCCTTTAAAAAAATTAAAATAAATTCAATCCCAAAAAAATTAGCTCCATTTAGTAATAAAAATAATTTTAATATCCCATAATGAAACCTCGTTAAAAAAATAACAATACATTCACTCCCAGAAATAATTTTAATATCCATTAATGAAATCCCTAATCTTAAATTAGCATTAAACGCATAAAAAAAACATTAATCCCTTTTTTAAAATTAAAATAAATGTAATTATCATCTTAAAGACCCAAAAAAAAAAAAAATAGAACAATCCCTTATTTTTTAATTCCAATCATATAAAATCGCAAAATTATATTATAAAAACCTTATATTTATGTAAATAAACCCCCAATTTATAAACCCAAAATAAAATATAATAAACTCCAAAATTTATATTAATATAAATAAATCCACCGAATTATAACAATCCCAAATTTAAATGTTAAATTCAAAATTTATTAATTATAAAAATAAATAAACCGAAATTAATACCTATAAAGATAGATAAGTTATAATAACCCCAAATTATAAATTTATATAAATGAGCCCCTATTTATTATAATACCCAAAATAAAACTCCAAATTTGTATAAATTAATATAAATCAATCCAAACTTTATTATGATAAAAATCAAATTATAACAACCCCAAAATTATACTGTACAAAATAAATAAACTCTAAAATATAAATTAAACCCAATTTTTATAAATAAATTCCAAATTTTAAATTAAACCTAAAAATTACAAGTTTAAATAAACCCACATTTTTTTATTATAGAAAATATAATAGTAAGCTAATAAATTATTTTATTTTATTACACGGTTAAACCCCTTATTCTTGATTATGTTAATTAATTAATTTTTATTAAACCCAATTAAATTTCCTAATCATGAATAGTAAAAGTTAAAAAAATCTAATCCATATTTATTTTATTTTCTATTTTTCAATATTCATTTTAAAAGAAAAGATTAATAAATGGTTATATTTTTTTATTTTAACTATTTTATTAAAAATAATCCGTACCCTAGTATTAATACCCCAAAAACTCAAAATTTGAACAATCAATCGAAACAAACAAGCAATAACATATATATTTTTACAAACAGGAATTCGATAATAAATATATACAAATGATAACTAAAAGTTTGAAGACACCAACCTAGAGTGCCGTGACCCACTTAAGCTACTGCTTTCCCTTCCTCTCCTTTCTTTATCCTTTCTCCCACCTTATTTTGCGTTCTTCGCGTATCCTTTGCTGCTCCCTTTTGATCTTTCTTGATCAGCTTGCTGTTTGAGGCTAGGGTTTATTTGTTGTTGTTCTTCAGTGTGGAGAACAACTTAGAGGCTATGGTTTATATGTGAATAGTGGGTGAGGAAAATATGAGAAAAAGAGGTTCTATTTATAGATAAAAATTATGTCAGAAATTGAATGTGATTATCTAAATTAGGAATGATTTAATCTGACATGATTTTATTCATTCCTTAGAGCCCAAGCCAATGAATCTGGATGAATTCATGTCTTGGTGAATTTTAAATAAAGAATATATTTTAAATAAAAATAATAACCTAATAATGATGATAAAAAAAAGATTTTATTGTATTTTATTTTTGTGATTTTTTGAGATTTTTTCCATAAAATAATGATTTTAATGAAAAAATCATATTTTTAAAAATGCATTAAATATAAATACGAAAATTAAAAATTAAATAATAAAAAATGATTTTTTTATTAAAAATAAAAGTAGAAAAGGTTAGTAGTAAAGGAAAAATAAATAAAACATTGAAAAGTGAGGAAGGTGGGATTCGAACCCGAGACATTGTGCTTGTAAGCCTTACACAAGCTCTTTTACCAATTGTGCCATTTTATTTATTCGAAATAAAGTGGCATTAGAAAACATATGGAAGGTGGTCAAAATTTAGGGTATGACAGTGAGGGTAACGATCTTTGTGCGTTCGTAACTTGAGTATTCTTTAGGGTCGTGATTTAGTCGTCAAGGGCATTGTATGGGCATTGCAACTTGTCGTTGTTGTAGTTGCTGTTAGCAAGGTCGTCTGTTAGTTTGTGTTATTCATGGTGTACCTTTTGTTGGTATGATTGTTGGTTGTCGAATGTGAGAGTTGTACCCGGAGTGATACATTTATGTTATATTTTCGAGGACGAAAATAATTTAAGTGGGGGAGAGTTGTAACACCCCAATTTAAATTATTAATCGTCATGTTATTATTTCGGGTTGTTGGGCTTTGTTAAGGGTGTGCAGTTGAGTGCAGGGGAAGGTATATCTTTAATAGAGGTGTTGGAGTAGTAAATTAATATTAGATAATTAAGAGATGCATTTAGTAAAGATAAAATAATGAGAATATTAGTATTATTATTATTATTATTACTATTATTATTATTATTATTATTATTATTATTATTATTATTAAGAAACTTTAATTAAAAATCTAATTAAGGGGAATTAGAGAGGTTTAGTGGAGAGGAGGTTAATTTCACGTAAAACAAGAAAAAGAGAGAAAGAAGAACAAGGAAGAATAAGGGGTGTTAGGGCAAGGATTTCTTCTCAAATTTTTTCCAGATTTCTGAACAATTCGAGGTAAGGGGGGAGAACGGGTTCATATTTGGTGATTAAATCATATAAGGGTAGTGGGGAGTCCTTACCCCCGTAGGATTTTGTCTGATTTTGTGTTGTTGTATGATTTTGGTGTCTATGTGTGAATCCATGTTGAAATTCATGTAGTGAATTGCTGAATCGATGTTATATGGATGTTGTTGCGGTTGTTTGAACATGATTGTTGTAGATCTAAATTTTGGTACAGGTTAGGGAGGGGAAATTAATTCTAAAAACATATAGATTGTGATTAGTAATCATAAGAATAAGGGATAAGATGAACATGAGTACCTAAAACCAATGTAGAACAAGTTTTAGGACTGTTTTGGAGTAGAAATTGGAGGAATTTGTAGCAGAACTTAATCTGGTGTGGAAGAGGACGAATTGCGTAATGGATCTGGCCATACGCGTATGGGAGGAGTTGATACGCATAAGGCTGGGCAGGACATGGCCAATTACGCGTAAGGAGAGGCCATGAGGAGGAATTGGCACGACCCTCTGCCCATACGCGTAACGTTACACATATGGTGGGCAAGGCAATACGCGTATGGGGGTGGTCGTACGCGTATGCAGATCTGGAATTGGACATTGAAGGAAAAATGGGTCTCTGCCCATACGCGTATAAAGCTGGGCAATACGCGTATGGTAAGGCGAGGCAGGACGCCTTACGCGTCTGGTACGCGCAGAATGGGGCGAGGGAGCTAGTCATTACGCGTATGACTCAGGTCAATATGCATATGGATAACGTGAGTGCAGAATTTCACCGTTTCGCGATTTCTTTCCCGTTTTCGCGTCTGGTTCGGTTTCTCTTGGTTTGACAGGTTGGGATTGGGAGTCAGATGCTGAGTAATACACAGTTGGTGATGAAACTAATTAATTTTATAATTTTTAGGAATTAATTAGTGTTTGGTAAATTATGGTGGCTTGTGAGGGTTCAATGATTATGGTGCAAGTGGGAACGATTATGTGTCTCATGTGTGATCAGAAGGATCGTAACTATGCATGTCTATTATTATACATGTGTGCTATATGTATGTTTGTTGTGATCAGGAGGATCGTGAACTTGTTTATCATTTATTATACATGTGTGTTGTATGTATGTTTGTTGTGATCAGGAGGATCGTCAACTTGTTTATCATTTATTATACATGTGTGTTGTATGTATGTTTGTTGTGATCAGGAGGATCGTGAATTTGTTTATCATTTGTTATACATGTGTGTTATGTGTATCTCTTGTGTGATCAGTAGGATCGTGTAGATGTATGAATATGCCATACATGTATTGTTACGTGCATTGAGTCATGCATACATATTATTGGTGGGATGAAATCATTGCTCAGGTGGAGTGTATGTGATTCATCTGAACTCCCTTGAGGAGTGTGGTGGGATAAATCATTGCCAAGTAGGGGTGTATGTGATTTATCCGGGTTTGATTGAATGAACCATGGTGATGTTGGTACCACATGCATTGTATTGTTAATTGTTGATTGTTGGTGATTGAATATGACAGTAGGTCGTGATTATATGTTGTTGTTGTTGGTGTGAGATACTACCTCCTTATATGTATTATTCGCCTTTTTATATTGAATGTAGTTCTCACCCCTCTGTTGTTGTTGTGTTTGTGCTTCTTCGGAAGTACAGATATTCAGGTGCAAGGTTAGTGCTTGGAGCTTGTGTAGCTTGTTCGAGTTTAGAGAGTCGCTCTGATACGTAACACGGGAATTGGGGGTTTTTACTCTTTGTTTTATGTTGTATACTTGTTACGTATCTTTCAATTGATGAATATTATGGTGGACCCCGATTATGTGGAGTTTTTGGTGTTATAGGCGGATGGCCGTAAATCGAATAATTGAATAAATTTTCCGCTGTTTGATTTTATTAAAATAAAGGAGATTTGTTTGTTGATTTTAAAATGTGGCATCCTACTTTGGTGTGGAAACTCTGATTTATTTCATATATTTTGTTTATTTTGAAAAATGGGAAAGTAGGGTGTTACATACATCACCATACTCAATATTTAAAATCAATCTCGGAATACAACAAGAAACAAGATATACAATCAACCAAAACAACCATAAAAATTGCACCTTAGAAAACCACTCAAAAGATAGAACTAGAAAACTCAAAATCCGATCTCCACCGTTCAGTATGTACTTCTATGAATGTTGAACATTGTCACCAAAAATCAGGACGATATGTACTTCTATGAATGCTGAAATAGTATATTCTCTCTAGCTTTTCTTCTTTTGTCTCTCACACACTAAATTGAATGATCTAATTCTCTTTGTTGGATAATAACAAAGGCTTACACACATGGGCTACTAGCCCCTATTCATTTGGCTATTCCAAATAGGAGGGATATCCCAACAAACTCCTCGACCGACTAGTTGGAGGGCAACACCAATCTGGCTACCGTGCGACAAAACTCAAACTTTTCCCTAGACAACACCTTCGTCAATATATTCGAAACATTTTCATCAGTGTGAATCTTCTCAAGCTCCATCAACTTGGAATTTAATGCATCACGAATTCAATGATAAAGAACATCAATATCCTTCAACCTCGAGTGAAAGAAGGAATTCTTCGATAAGTGAATGACACTTTGACTATCATAAAAAGATATGCTTTTCTTATTTCACACCAAGTTCAATTTCAAATTTCTTCAACCATAACAACTCTTTTAATGCCTCCACGACATATATAACCTCAACTTCGGTAGTAGAGAGTGCAACACACTTTTTTAACTTTGATTGCCAAGCCACGACTTCTCTGGCAAAAGTCACCATATACCCCAAAGTAGAGTTTTGATCATCTAAGATTCCGGGTAGATCTGAATCCGTATACCCAACCAACATAGGCATCTTGCATACCAAGGTTATCTTCAAATTTGACGAGACACACAAATATCTAATCACCCACTTCACGGCCTCCCAATGATCTTTTCCCAGATTTGAGGGATAACTACTCACCAATCCCACGACATGAGCAATATCGAATCATGTACAAACCATAGCATACATCAAACTACCAACGACCGACAAGTACAAAATGTTCTTCATACTTAACTTTTCTTCATCCATAGATGGACATAATTTACGACTAAAATTGAAATGAGAAGCAAGTGGAATTCTCACCGCTTTACCTTTATTCATACTAAAACGTTGAAGGACCACTACTACATAATAAGCCTTTTGTAACACCAATATTACGATGGCCATAATGTTAACCGTGGTAATAGATTAATCATGTGTGCATATTTTTTTTATTTACTAGATGACATGTCACAACGGTCAAATGTAGCAACCGTAGTGAAAAGTACATGGAGTGAGATGGTTCGAATCCCATCACCAACAATTAGCCATTTCTCGTGATAAAAAATGTTATTGACCATGTATATCACCACGGTTTTTATTTCCAACCGTGTTGAAATGTGATATTTATTTATATATAAGCAAAATTATTTATCGCTTCAATATATAACAGTCGTCTCTCTCAAAACAAAACCCTAACAACTCTTTCACTTGTCTCTCAAAAAGAAACCCTAACAACTCTGTCACTCGTCTCTCTCATATGGAAGCCACAAAACAAAACTATAACAACAAATCTTAGCCAATGAGTATTTACAAGTTCATTTTCTCTGTAGTTTTTTTTTTCAAAATCTATTTCAATAGCTTGTTTCATGATGTTTGAACTTTCTTCTTTTTTCGTCTTGTAGGTATGGATGTTTATTGCAATAAAGGGGACGCAGATAAATTTTGCCTGACAAAATTGTGTCAAAGATCCAGAATAGCATCCATTCAAAACATACACACATTTACTGGTCTAAATTTATCTTCATCGTTATTTCATTGTTGACACGCCATTATGAGACTTGACATGTATGGTATGTTTCTGAAGCATTTTATGCCTTGATATGTTTGTTGTATCGTATTTGTTGTTTATGGTTTGTTGTTGATTAATGTTGTTGTTAATGTATACTTAAAAGATGAGTTTTTTTATATATTATGTGGTTTGAGTGTTTTTCCAATCCCTTACCGAATATATAACTTCCCAAACTGCATTATAAAATTATGATATGATAGATAAAATAGTATTAGAAAATAAGTACACGTTCAATTCTTGACAAGAATTCTTCACACTGTTAACTGTATATTGATCATTGACCGTTAGAACTTGGTTTAGTGATTGTAGATCTTCAACCACCCCTCTCTCAACTTCTAATTTTGTTTGCAAACTAAGAAATATTTTGCAAAAAAAAAAATTAGAGGTGAAGGCAGGGGTTTTTGAAGAACTAGGATCATTAAACTATGTTATTACTGTCAAAGAACAAAATACGGATAAGGAGTTGAAGAACCCTTGTCAAGCATTGAACGTGTAATTATTTTTCTAATATAACTTAATTTGTCATATTATAATGTTCTAATGCAGATTGGAAGGTTATATGTTTAGTGAGCATTGGCGAAATAAGCATTCCACATAATTTATAATAAACACAGGGCTATAGTTAACAACGTTTGTCTAGAACAACCGTTGTTAAACATGTTGCATTTTAATATACCACAACGGTTGTTTAAAGAAACCGTTGTGGTAGGTAGAACGCTACATGGATACTATCACGGGCGCACACCCGTGGTTGAAATCATTATACATACAATCACACCTTACGTCACAATAGTTGGACCTGCGTGATGGTATCCTTTTTCCAACCGTTGTGATATGGGTTTTCCGTAGTAGTGGACTTTCTCCAACATTTCTTCTACCAAGTACATTTTCTTCTAATTTCGATCTCGAATAATTTCAATGCCAAGAATTTTTCGAGCTTTTCCTAAATCCTTCATAGCAAAAGATTCACTAAAATTATTCTTCAACTCTTTAATGCTTGAAATATCCTTTTCAAAAATTAGAACATCATCTAGATAAAGTAAGAGAATAATGAAACCACCTTCAAAGAAATTTCGGAAAAACACATAATGATTGACTTTGGCCATCTTGTCCCAATGTTCAATCGTCATCGAGTTAAACTTTTGATACCATTAGCGAGGTGCTTGTTTCAAACCATAAAGACTCTTTATCTATTTGCAAACATAGTCTTCTTTGCCCTTCTTTTGGAATCCATCTGATTTCTCCATGTAAATTTTTTCATGTAGATCACCGTGAAGGAAAACCGTATTCACGTCCATTTGCTCTACTTCTAAATCATGACTAGCGACTAGCCCAAGAACCACTCGAATATATTGCATCTTCACAATAACAATATCTAAATCCCTTCACAATTAAAAGGATGAAAAAAGAAATGGTTTAGTGCATACTATTCTTTCACCCAATTGTTTTGATATGAGTTTCCTAACTCGGCCATTCGAGCAATCGTCATTCACTCAAAAATATTCTCAACAGATCAAGCTATTTTATCGCCCTTGTGCAATCGAAAAGCTTTTCAAAAATAACACTATTTAGTTCGTTCTACCGCGAATACAAACAAACTCTTTAAGCCTCCAATTGCGAGCACAAACAACGTTTAACCTTTAGAGCGCGGTCTGAACGGTCGTTCAATAAAATCAACACACAAATACGTAGTTTTCTACGCATATCTACATTGCTTTGAATTCCTCATTGTACCTGAGAATACGTTGGAGCGAGACCCGTAATCTCAACCTTTTTGCGACCCATTTTTTTCAATCTTTTATCACTCGAAGAAAACAATTGACACAAGCTAACATTCCAATTACAAATCTAACTAAATGGTTCGCATTGAGTCCAGTGAATGTGAGGGATGCTAATACCTTCCCCTTGCATAATCGATTCCCGAACCCGAATTTAGTTGCTATAACCATATTATTTTTCTTTCAAGGGTTTTATCGATGTTTTCTCTTTCCTTCTCTGAAATAAATAAAGTTTGATACAATGTTACCTTGCATGTATTGATCGGTACAATGTCGTCCAATGTAAGTGGTTGTTCGATATCTAAAAACTTCCCATAATCCTACTCGATTTTTTCAAACAAAACCGAATATGATGTACAAAAATCCAATTATTGATATATAACATGACTGAAAAACATTAACATGAAAAATAATTGCATTAAAAATCTTAATATATATAATCAATAAGGCTAACCAATTAGAAACAAAAATAAAAGAGAAAAGCATACCAGACTCTAAAGGTGCTTTCAAATTCATGTTCCAAAAACTCATCTAAATAGTTTTGGTAGCAACATCTTTAACAAACTCCTTCCAAACACAAGGAATGCCAAATTCCAAAAAAATTTTAACACCAACCTTATCAGAACCTTTTTAGAGTCTGCAATAAACCTGAAGATAAACTGCAATAAGTAACGGTAACATATAAACGAAAAGAAGATACAACTCATGAACAAATGAAAGGAGAAAAGTCATAACAATTGTTCTATTGGAAAAAAATCGAAGACATCTTAAAAAAAATCATATGCATCAAAAGTATGATAATTTACTGAACCAATAGACATCTTACTAATTGACACACATATTAATTATATAATCAAGTTAATGAACAATTTAATTTTTGTTGAGCGATAACAAAAACAAAATATTTTTAATACTTTAAGTTTTTTTTTTAAGCGAAAAAAATCCTTCAAAAGGGATACAGAGGGGTATCCCAACCCATATACAAGGACACAACTAAACCCAGTGAAAGCTACAAAAATTCACAGGGGAAGTTGAACCAATCATAATAATTACAAGTAATTTTGTTAACTTTCTTTCCGATCCACCACCACGTAGTTGTGATGCATCTATTCATCAATTGTTCACTATCCCAAAATTCATCATTAAATATAATGCTATTCCTACTGGACCATATGACCCAACATATAGACACACACATGGCCATTGTGTTCCTAACTGCAACCTTCCTTTCAAGCAACTTCTGAATCCAACACTGCACATGATCCTCCAATTCAATATGATGATCTAATACAATCCCCATCCAATGCGCTATTTTTTGCCAAACCCCTACACTTTTATGGCACTGAATCAACAAGTGTACAATACTTTCGTCCTCCATAAAACAAAACGGACACGGGAGCTCAGGATGATTAGTAATGACACGGTGCCTCCGTAAGTTATCCTGCATAGGGAGCCTATCATGAAACAACCTCTAACCAAAGGTTTTTACCTTCGTCGGAGCTGATGACAACCAACAAAGCTTTATGACAACAAGGCTTTCTGCACTCAGTTCAGAATTCGAACCACCCTCCTCCACCAAGTGTTGGTACCCAGATTGCACAGTATACGATCCAGATTGGCTTAATGACTAACTCACCAAATCCTCCACACCTTCGACCAAACTCTCTCTCGCGATACAGCCAAGCAGCGCAACCTTCTGATGTTGAACTTCTTCAATTATACTGTCAGTCAAATTCACCTTCCAGCTCCAATCATTGTGATCCAAAGTTCTAAATTCTTCCACAGTTCCCAATTTGTTGTCAGCAGCCTCCCATAGATCTGGAAACAAAGAAGCAAAAGCGAATTGGCCGGACCAAACCGATTGCCAGAAAAGCGCGTCCTCCTCATTGCCAACGGAATACTTAATCACACCGTAAAAAGAATTATCACCATATGAATTCGATACGGCCAACAAGTCCCTCCACCAAAGGGATGATTTGACATCATACTTTGGTAGCTTACCAAGCATGAAGGATGAAATATGATTATTGTACCGAGTAGCCACCAACCCCGACTATAAACCAACTTTGACAAATACAAGTTTCCACAACCATTATGATAACAAAGCAATATTAAATAGCCTAATGTTCTTAATTCCTAGACCCCCAAGTTCTTTTGCCTTGCAAACCACATCCCATTTAATCCAATTTATACCTTTTTTTGACGTCGAACCATTCCAAAGGAACCGCCTCTGAAGAGAGGACAAAATGAGAATGACTTTGACGGGCATCTTGTAAAATGACATGTAATGTATCGGCAAGTTTGACAAAACCGAATTAATGAGGAGGGCTCTCCCACCCATCGACAAGAACCTTCCTTTCCAAGACGCGAGTCTTGATTTGACCTTCTCAATAATCGGTTTCCAAAAAGATATCAGCCTGTGGTTCCCTCCGACAAATATACCGAGAAACTTAAACGGGAAACCATCTATCTTGCAGGCAAGAAAAAATTCAGCCGCCTTTAAAAAACTATCTTCCGTGCCAATTCCATATATAGCACTCTTATTGTAATTAATATCCAATCTGGACGCCAATTGGAAACCTTTAAGCACCGCTTTGATGGCCCAAAGATTACTCAAAGAGCCATCTCCTATAATTATCGTATCATCAACATACTGCAGTAAGTTATACGACATTTCGTGACCAATCCTATAACCATGAAATTTAATACTTTAAGTTGAAGTGTAATTCTTTGTGTCGCAGCATGTTGCTTGACAGAAGTAAGGAAGTGTTGAAATTGTGTGAGTGTCGAAATGTCGAAGGAGTGTACTTCAACAGGAATTTCGACTTAGGTCTAATTTTGTAATGTTAGCTGAATTAGGTATTTTAGGCCTTGCTTGAGAAGCAATCAATCCCAAACCTATAAATAGGAAGTAACCCTATTATGAATGGGAACACAACACAAAAATACGGTTGCACAGTTCAATAAAACTTCTCAGTTTGCAAGTAGAGAGAAGCTCTACCGAAAATCTTTTCTTTTTCTCTTATTTTACCTAAACCCTAATATTTCTTTCTTCTCCAATTTTATCTTTTCTTCCATTAACAATTGCGCAGCGAGAATTATCTTACAATCAAGATTGGTTGATTCACTCGAGTGAAAAATGAAGAATAAGAGAGACAATCAATCAGAAAGATTGAATTTTGCTCATCAAGATTTGATTCGAAATTCATCAAATTCTGATAAAATTCTTGAACGAAAATCAAGTGTATTTCCTACACTTTACACTATATTAATTATAAATTATTTAAATAAAATATTGTTTGTTGTAAGGTCTTTCCAAACAATTTGAAGATTTTGTTCTAATTTTAAAATCCGGTTTTTTATAAAGATAAATACTTTAAATTAAAAAAAAAATGTTATCTTTTATTTAAATTATTTGTAACATAAAAAATATTAAAGCAATTAGATACAAATCTTATAATATTTAGATTCAAATTTGACGCATTCAAGTATCATTTTAGCCCTTTTTTTCCTTTTTATTCTTAGAATTTCTTTCTTTGTAGAAAAATTCATTCAATTTTGATCAATCTTACAAAGGTTAATTATACGATACCCCCTGCCAATAGGGCGAGTTTTGATTTACCCCCATTTCTAAAAATAATTTTGGATTACCCCTTGAAATTTTAAAATTCTAAGTCTTTTGCCCCCTAGGTGGGAAAATTGTTAAATTGTAATTCATAGTGTGTCGAAACTAGCATGTGTCGAATTACCTAGGAGTGTCGAATTATTTCGACAGATGCATCTTAGATTAGATTTGATTGGATTCTGTTTTGATTAGATTAGATTTTATATGATTTAGATTAGATTTTATATTTTGGGCTTTAAAGTTTTTGGGCCTTTGTAAATCTAAATCTATATAAAGGGAGTATCCCTTGCATTGTAAACACAATTGCATTCACAGTTTGCAGATTAGCAAGTGAATAATAGCAATAGAAGAAATCCCACAGTTCGTGGGTAGAAACACTTTTCTCCAAATATTTTTCTTCTCTCTCTTTTCTTTCTTGTTGTTAGTTTGTTATTCTTCTTCTTTCTTTGTTCTTCATTGTCATTACGTATTGTGTGGGTTGGTGTTCAATCTTGAGATCAAGATTGAAGCGAAATCATCATAGGGTGTGGTGAATTTCCAACATCTGGTATCTAGAGCTCCGATTGCGATTCAAGGAGGAAAATCGTGATGGCTATGAATCATTCAAATGGAAACTTTCCGGCGACCCTACCAATTCTCAAGAAAGATAATTATGAGAACTGGTGCAAGCAGATCAAGGTGGTTTTCTGTTATCAAGATCTGTGGGATCTTGTGAAGGAAGGAGTAACACCGCTTGGGGAAAATGCGACGGATCAAGAAAAGGCTGCACTCAAAGATTTGAAGAAGAAAGATTATAAAGCGCTGTTTATAATCCATCAATGTGTTGATCCAGATAACTTTGAAAAAGTTAGCGATGCAGAATCAGCAAAGGAAGCATGGGAGATTCTTGAAAAGTCGTTTGGAGGCGCAGAAAAGGTGAAAGAGGTGAGGTTACAAACTCACAAGAGAACCTATGAGTTGCTTCAGATGGAAGACAATGAAAGTATTACAGATTTCTTCACCAGAGTTACAAAACTGGTGAATCAAATCAAAGTATGTGGAGAAACGCTGACGATGAAAGCAGTAGTCTCAAAGATTTTGAGATCGTTGGCTCCTAAGTTTGACCACGTGGTAGTAGCCATAGAAGAGTCGAAAGACTTGTCAGTATTGACGAAGGAAGAGCTTCAAGGGACGCTTGAGTCTCATGAACAAAGGATGGCTGAGAGAGCTGCAGGAAAGTCGAAGAGTGATATGGCTTTGCAGGCGCAGTCAGAAAAGGAAAGGAAAGGCAAAGGAAATGTGAATGGCAACAAAGATAGAGGAGGCAGTAATTCGACTCAGAAGAAACCTTGGAACCAAGGCAACCAAAGAGGTGGTGCTGCAGGTAGAGGAAGAGGTGGTGGTCGAAAGCCAGACAAAAGTTACATTCGCTGTTTCAATTGTCAGAAGTATGGCAATTATGTTAGTAACTGTCCAGAAAAGAAGAAAAATCAAGAAACTGATGCAAATCTGGCGAAGCATGAAGAAGAAGAGACGTTGCTGATTGTCACAACGAAAGATGAAGAGAGATTCCAAGATCAGTGGTACTTGGACTCATGATTCTCATCACACATGACTGGAAGGAAAGATTGGTTTGTCAACATGAAGCCCTCGTCGAAGAACACGGTGAAGTTTGCGAATGAAAACACTCTAGCAGCTGAAGGTGTTGGTGATGTTCTGATTATGAGGAAAGATGGCAAAAGGTCAACAATTTCCAATGTGTTGTACATACCAGGCATGAAGAGTAATTTGCTCAGTATAGGGTAGCTTGTCGAAAAGAACTACAAGGTAGTTGTCGAAGACAAGATGATGAGAGTTCTCGACGCATGTGGGAGGTTGATCTTGAAGGCTCCAATGTCTCAGAATAGGAACTTCAAGATTGAACTCAATGTGATGGAGCACAAGTATTTAGCAACAGCAGCCAGCAGAGATGAGTGGTTATGGCACTTTCGACTAGGCCATCTCAACTTCAATGACATCAGGGAGCTGAAGAGAAGAAATATGGTTTCAGGATTACCAGAAATCGACATTCCTAGTGAAGTCTGTGAAGAGTGTGTTCAGTCGAAACAACACAAGAATAGCTTCAGCCAGGATGCAGGAAGGAAGTCGAAGGCAATACTTGAAGTCATATACTCTGATGTATGTGGTCCAATCCAGGTGGATTCGATTGGTCGCAACAGATATTTTGTCACGTTTATAGATGATTTCAGTCGAAAGTTATGGACCTACCTCATCAAGAAAAAAAGTGATGTGTTTGAGGTATTTGTCAGATTCAAATCCATGGTCGAAAGACAGAGTGGTCGAAGGTTGAAAACTCTGAGAACTAATGGTGGTGGAGAATATGTGTCGAAAGAGTTCGATGCATTGTGTAGAAAAGAAGGGATTGTACATGAGGTGGTGCCACCCTACACTCCACAGCAGAATGGGATTGCAGAACGCAAGAACAGAACCATCATGAACATGGTAAGAAGTATGTCGAATGGAAAGCATCTACCCAAAGAATTATGGGGAGAAGCAGTTTCGACAGCAACATATCTTTTGAACAGATGTCCTACGAAGAAGCTTGAAGGAGTCACACCAGAAGAATGTTAGTCTGGTGTCAAGCCAAGCCTCAGTCACTTAAAGGTGTTTGGATCTATAGCACATAGACATGTGCCAGATCAGTTGAGAAGGAAACTTGATGACAAGTTGAATCAGATGATCTTGATAGGATATCATTCGACTGGAGGTTACAAGTTGTTCGACCCAGTGAATAAGCAGGTAGTGATCAGCAGGGACGTGATCATAGATGAGCTTAAAGAATGGGATTGGAAAGTGAAATCCAAGAAGGATTCAGTGAGAATCTCTTGTGAAGAACCAGTCACTGAAGTCGAAAGAGAAGTTTGACAGGAACCAGTAGCAGATGAAGCAGGTTCAAGCAGACCTCGACGAACAAGACACATGCCTGCAAGGTTGCAAGAATGTGTAATTACATCAGATGATGTGGTCGATGTAGAGGGTGAGCTGGTACATTATACTTTCTACGCAGATGTCGAACCAGTCAATGCAGCTGAGGCATTGAAAGTTTCAAAGTGGGTGAAAGCAATGAATGAAGAGTTAGAATCCATCGAAGTCAACAACACCTGGTCACTTGTCGAATTTCCTCAAGGCAAGAAGACAATTGATGTGAAGTGGGTTTACAAGGTAAAGGTGAATCCTAGAGGAGAAGTAACTCGACACAAGGCGAGACTTGTGGTGAAAGGATTTCTTCAGAAGAAAGGAATTGACTTTGATGAAGTGTTTGCACCTGTTGCTAGAATCGAAACAATCAGGTTGGTTGTTGGTCTAGCAAATATGAACAAGTGGCACACATGTCAGATGGACGTGAAGTGTGCATTCCTTAATGGTCCCCTAGACGAAGAAGTTTATGTCGCACAACCAGCTGGGTATGTGAAACAAGGTGAAGAAGGAAAGGTGTACATGCTGCATAAAGCCTTGTATGGACTTAAGCAAGCTCCAAGAGCTTGGAATAAGAAAATCGACAGCTTCTTAAGGGAAAAGGAATTTGTGAAGTGTACAACTGAGCATGGAGTATATGTAAGAAGAAACAATGGCGAATTGCTTATACTATGTCTCTATGTCGATGATTTGTTGATAGCAGGAAGTTGCAAGAAGGAGATCGAAGATTTCAAACATGATCTAAGCAAGGAGTTTGAAATGTCAGACTTGGGAGATCTCTCATATTTCCTTGGCATCGAATTCTACAAGACTAGTAGAGGTTTGATGATGCACCAACGAAGATATGCAGGCAAAATAATCAAGAGATTTGAGATGCAAGATTGCAACTCAACTTCGACTCCAGCTGAGACAAGACTGCAACTGTCGAAGGATCCAGACGAAGATGATGTCGACCCAACCCAATATAGAAGACTTATTGAGTCACTTAGATACCTTTGTCACACAAGGCCTGACTTAGCATACAGTGTTGGTATGGTAAGTAGATTCATGCAGAAGCCAAAGGTATCACACATAACAGTGACAAAAAGGATACTGAGGTATCTGAAAGGGACTATCGACTATGGCATTTTATTTCCAACAGCTGATGAAGGGAAAGAATGCAAATTAGTGGGATACATACTCTAGTTGGTGTAGTGATGCTGAGGATAGAAAATCCACAGCTGGATATGTGTTTATGTTAGGTGGTGCACCAGTTGCTTGGAGTTCGAGAAAGGAGCCAGTAGTGGCATTGTCATCATGCGAAGCAAAATATATAGCTGCTTCTCTTTGTGCATGTCAAGCAACATGGATGGTGAACTTGGTCGAAGAGATTACAGGGAAGAATCATGGAGCAATTACCATGAAGATCGACAGCATGTCAGCTATCAATTTGGCGAAAAATCCAATAGCACACGGTCGAAGCAAGCACATCGAAATGAGGTTCCATTATCTTCGAGAGCAGGTAACAGAAGGGAAGATGAATTTGGAACACTGCAGAACTGAGAATCAGATTGCAGATATCATGACGAAGGGAGTGTAGGTCGAAGTATTCAAGAAGCTAAGATCGATGATGAATGTAGATAGTTTAGACACAATGAATTAGGTGGTGTGTTAAATTGTAATTCATAGTGTGTTGAAACTAGCATGTGTCGAATTACCTAGGAGTGTTGAATTGTTTCGACAGATGCATCTTAGATTAGATTTGATTGGATTCTGTTTTGATTAGATTAGATTTTATATGATTTAGATTAGATTTGATATTTTGGGCTTTAAAGTTTTTGGGCCTTTGTAAATCTAAATCTATATAAAGGGAGTATCCCTTGCATTGTAAACACAATTGCATTCACAGTTTGCAGATTAGCAAGTGAATAATAGCAATAGAAGAAATCCCACAGTTCGTGGGTAGAAACACTTTTCTCCAAATATTTCTCTTCTCTCTCTTTTCTTTCTTGCTGTTAGTTTGTTCTTCTTCTTCTTTCTTTGTTCTTCATTGTCATTACGTATTGTGTGGGTTGGCGTTCAATCTTGAGATCAAGATTGAAGCGAAATCATCATAGGGTGTGGTGAATTTCCAACATCTGGTATCTAGAGCTCCGATTGCGATTCAAGGAGGAAAATCGTGATGGCTATGAATCATTCAAATGGAAACTTTCCGGCGACCCTACCAATTCTCAAGAAAGATAATTATGAGAACTGGTGCAAGCAGATCAAGGTGGTTTTCTGTTATCAAGATCTGTGGGATCTTGTGAAGGAAGGAGTAACACCGCTTGGGGAAAATGCGACGGATCAAGAAAAGGGTGCACTCAAAGATTTGAAGAAGAAAGATTATAAAGCGCTGTTTATAATCCATCAATGTGTTGATCCAGATAACTTTGAAAAAGTTAGCGATGCAGAATCAGCAAAGGAAGCATGGGAGATTCTTGAAAAGTCGTTTGGAGGCGCAGAAAAGGTGAAAGAGGTGAGGTTACAAACTCACAAGAGAACCTATGAGTTGCTTCAGATGGAAGACAATGAAAGTATTACAGATTTCTTCACCAGAGTTACAAAACTGGTGAATCAAATCAAAGTATGTGGAGAAACGCTGACGATGAAAGCAGTAGTCTCAAAGATTTTGAGATCGTTGGCTCCTAAGTTTGACCACGTGGTAGTAGCCATAGAAGAGTCGAAAGACTTGTCAGTATTGACGAAGGAAGAGCTTCAAGGGACGCTTGAGTCTCATGAACAAAGGATGGCTGAGAGAGCTGCAGGAAAGTCGAAGAGTGATATGGCTTTGCAGGCGCAGTCAGAAAAGGAAAGGAAAGGCAAAGGAAATGTGAATGGCAACAAAGATAGAGGAGGCAGTAATTCGACTCAGAAGAAACCTTGGAACCAAGGCAACCAAAGAGGTGGTGCTGCAGGTAGAGGAAGAGGTGGTGGTCGAAAGCCAGACAAAAGTTACATTCGCTGTTTCAATTGTCAGAAGTATGGCAATTATGTTAGTAACTGTCCAGAAAAGAAGAAAAATCAAGAAACTGATGCAAATCTGGCGAAGCATGAAGAAGAAGAGACGTTGCTTATTGTCACAACGAAAGATGAAGAGAGATTCCAAGATCAGTGGTACTTGGACTCATGATTCTCATCACACATGACTGGAAGGAAAGATTGGTTTGTCAACATGAAGCCCTCGTCGAAGAACACGGTGAAGTTTGCGAATGAAAACACTCTAGCAGCTGAAGGTGTTGGTGATGTTCTGATTATGAGGAAAGATGGCAAAAGGTCAACAATTTCCAATGTGTTGTACATACCAGGCATGAAGAGTAATTTGCTCAGTATAGGGTAGCTTGTCGAAAAGAACTACAAGGTAGTTGTCGAAGACAAGATGATGAGAGTTCTCGACGCATGTGGGAGGTTGATCTTGAAGGCTCCAATGTCTCAGAATAGGAACTTCAAGATTGAACTCAATGTGATGGAGCACAAGTATTTAGCAACAGCAGCCAGCAGAGATGAGTGGTTATGGCACTTTCGACTAGGCCATCTCAACTTCAATGACATCAGGGAGCTGAAGAGAAGAAATATGGTTTCAGGATTACCAGAAATCGACATTCCTAGTGAAGTCTGTGAAGAGTGTGTTCAGTCGAAACAACACAAGAATAGCTTCAGCCAGGATGCAGGAAGGAAGTCGAAGGCAATACTTGAAGTCATATACTCTGATGTATGTGGTCCAATCCAGGTGGATTCAATTGGTCGCAACAGATATTTTGTCACGTTTATAGATGATTTCAGTCGAAAGTTATGGACCTACCTCATCAAGAAAAAAAGTGATGTGTTTGAGGTATTTGTCAGATTCAAATCCATGGTCGAAAGACAGAGTGGTCGAAGGTTGAAAACTCTGAGAACTAATGGTGGTGGAGAATATGTGTCGAAAGAGTTCGATGCATTGTGTAGAAAAGAAGGGATTGTACATGAGGTGGTGCCACCCTACACTCCACAGCAGAATGGGATTGCAGAACGCAAGAACAGAACCATCATGAACATGGTAAGAAGTATGTCGAATGGAAAGCATCTACCCAAAGAATTATGGGGAGAAGCAGTTTCGACAGCAACATATCTTTTGAACAGATGTCCTACGAAGAAGCTTGAAGGAGTCACACCAGAAGAATGTTAGTCTGGTGTCAAGCCAAGCCTCAGTCACTTAAAGGTGTTTGGATCTATAGCACATAGACATGTGCCAGATCAGTTGAGAAGGAAACTTGATGACAAGTTGAATCAGATGATCTTGATAGGATATCATTCGACTGGAGGTTACAAGTTGTTCGACCCAGTGAATAAGCAGGTAGTGATCAGCAGGGACGTGATCATAGATGAGCTTAAAGAATGGGATTGGAAAGAGAAATCCAAGAAGGATTCAGTGAGAATCTCTTGTGAAGAACCAGTCACTGAAGTCGAAAGAGAAGTTCGACAGGAACCAGTAGCAGATGAAGTAGGTTCAAGCAGACCTCGACGAACAAGACACATGCCTGCAAGGTTGCAAGAATGTGTAATTACATCAGATGATGTGGTCGATGTAGAGGGTGAGCTGGTACATTATACTTTCTACGCAGATGTCGAACCAGTCAATGCAGCTGAGGCATTGAAAGTTTCAAAGTGGGTGAAAGCAATGAATGAAGAGTTAGAATCCATCGAAGTCAACAACACCTGGTCACTTGTCGAATTTCCTCAAGGCAAGAAGACAATTGATGTGAAGTGGGTTTACAAGGTAAAGGTGAATCCTAGAGGAGAAGTAACTCGACACAAGGCGAGACTTGTGGTGAAAGGATTTCTTCAGAAGGAAGGAATTGACTTTGATGAAGTGTTTGCACCTGTTGCTAGAATCGAAACAATCAGGTTGGTTGTTGGTCTAGCAAATATGAACAAGTGGCACACATGTCAGATGGACGTGAAGTGTGCATTCCTTAATGGTCCCCTAGACGAAGAAGTTTATGTCGCACAACCAGCTGGGTATGTGAAACAAGGTGAAGAGGGAAAGGTGTACATGCTGCATAAAGCCTTGTATGGACTTAAGCAAGCTCCAAGAGCTTGGAATAAGAAAATCGACAGCTTCTTAAGGGAAAAGGAATTTGTGAAGTGTACAACTGAGCATGGAGTATATGTAAGAAGAAACAATGGCGAATTGCTTATACTATGTCTCTATGTCGATGATTTGTTGATAGCAGGAAGTTGCAAGAAGGAGATCGAAGATTTCAAACATGATCTAAGCAAGGAGTTTGAAATGTCAGACTTGGGAGATCTCTCATATTTCCTTGGCATCGAATTCTACAAGACTAGTAGAGGTTTGATGATGCACCAACGAAGATATGCAGGCAAAATAATCAAGAGATTTGAGATGCAAGATTGCAACTCAACTTCGACTCCAGCTGAGACAAGACTGCAACTGTCGAAGGATCCAGACGAAGATGATGTCGACCCAACCCAATATAGAAGACTTATTGAGTCACTTAGATACCTTTGTCACACAAGGCCTGACTTAGCATACAGTGTTGGTATGGTAAGTAGATTCATGCAGAAGCCAAAGGTATCACACATAACAGTGACAAAAAGGATACTGAGGTATCTGAAAGGGACTATCGACTATGGCATTTTATTTCCAACAGCTGATGAAGGGAAAGAATGCAAATTAGTGGGATACATACTCTAGTTGGTGTAGTGATGCTGAGGATAGAAAATCCACAGCTGGATATGTGTTTATGTTAGGTGGTGCACCAGTTGCTTGGAGTTCGAGAAAGGAGCCAGTAGTGGCATTGTCATCATGCGAAGCAAAATATATAGCTGCTTCTCTTTGTGCATGTCAAGCAACATGGATGGTGAACTTGGTCGAAGAGATTACAGGGAAGAATCATGGAGCAATTACCATGAAGATCGACAGCATGTCAGCTATCAATTTGGCGAAAAATCCAATAGCACACGGTCGAAGCAAGCACATCGGAATGAGGTTCCATTATCTTCGAGAGCAGGTAACAGAAGGGAAGATGAATTTGGAACACTGCAGAACTGAGAATCAGATTGCAGATATCATGACGAAGGGAGTGTAGGTCGAAGTATTCAAGAAGCTAAGATCGATGATGAATGTAGATAGTTTAGACACAATGAATTAGGTGGTGTGTTAAATTGTAATTCATAGTGTGTTGAAACTAGCATGTGTCGAATTACCTAGGAGTGTTGAATTGTTTCGACAGATGCATCTTAGATTAGATTTGATTGGATTCTGTTTTGATTAGATTAGATTTTATATGATTTAGATTAGATTTGATATTTTGGGCTTTAAAGTTTTTGGGCCTTTGTAAATCTAAATCTATATAAAGGGAGTATCCCTTGCATTGTAAACACAATTGCATTCACAGTTTGCAGATTAGCAAGTGAATAATAGCAATAGAAGAAATCCCACAGTTCGTGGGTAGAAACACTTTTCTCCAAATATTTCTCTTCTCTCTCTTTTCTTTCTTGCTGTTAGTTTGTTCTTCTTCTTCTTTCTTTGTTCTTCATTGTCATTACGTATTGTGTGGGTTGGTGATCAATCTTGAGATCAAGATTGAAGCGAAATCATCATAGGGTGTGGTGAATTTCCAACAAAAATTACCCCCTGTAAAAAAAAGATATTTATTTACTCCCCTGGTTTTTACACGCTTAGGGGGTACCCCAAAATTTCAGGGGGTAATCCAAAATTATTTTTAGGAAGGGGAGTAAATCAAAACTCGCCCTATTGGCAGGGAGTATCGTATAATTAACCCATCTTACAAACATTATATCAAATTTATTATATGTGTTAGTTCACACGACTAAAGAAATATAAATATTTCCAAATTTTCAATTTTAAAAATATTTTACAGTTATAAAACCTTCAAAATTTTAAGGCATTTTGCTATAAGTTCTGTTGCATATGTACAAAATATGCCATAATACTTACCCACATGGATAAATATATATTTTTTAATACAAAACATATATTAATATATTATTTTTTTAGTATATGCTTTTAAAAGAATAGTTTAAAATTTTATTATAGTTGATATAATAGCACAAATAAAATTGAACTAATAAAAATTATAAAATATTATAAATAGTAAGTTAATTTGGAATAGATTCAAAGATCTTTTAAATCCCTTAACTTAATTTATTAATTTACTTTCTGTTTAATCCTAATGTTTTATTTAAAATAATAATAAAATTGTTAAAGTTTTAATATATTATTATAAAATAAAATTATATAAAATAACTTTAAAATAATTATATATAAAAATAGAAAGATAATTTTCCTAGGTAATCTTACAGGGTGTGGATTAGTGGATAAGATAAAACATTTTATGATTTGATCTTTTGATGTGATTTTTTAAATAAACATTGAAATTAGAAAAAAGTGGATAAGAGATTCAAACTCGTTATTAAGGGTGGACAAGAAACCGTTAATCCAGTCCAAAGCACTGGAAATCTGATCAAAAGGTGAAATTATGGCCTATGCAGACATCAAATGTCCTAACTCATGTTAAGACATTGTGCTACATAATCATTTAAACTCAGAGGCGCAACAGCAGACTGATACCTTGAATATCAGAACTGCACAATCACAGATGTCACGACATTTGATCCAACATGTTTATCATGAACCCTAACAGAAAATGTAAATCTACAGAATGATAAAGAACACAGAAATTGTTAACCCGGTTTGGTGCAACTCACCTACATCTGGGGGATACCAATCCAGGAAGAAGACTCCACTATCTGTAGACTGTTACAAAGTTAAACTCCCCCGTTTACAACTTCATACATAACATCTACCCAATGAACATCTTTACCAAGGTTAAACTCAAACGTTTAGAACCGTGATATGATATACCCCACTCACTTTCCTTAGTCACCAACTATGATTTCTACATCATCCCTATCAATACAAAAATCTTTCAAGCTTTCTTGACAACCAAGCTAACTCAGATTTGCTTAAAAGCTTCATCCAAGAACAATACACAATCCAATACCTCAAGGCTTATGGATCTGTGCGACACCTATATCTACCACAGTGTATCAACTGATACAAAGGGAGACTTACAACCAAGAGAGCCAATGACTCTCAAAACCCTAAACCCTTGTTTCTTACGCAAGAAAGCAAGGTTACAAAAGGCGTACTAAGGCATACATCAACCTAGGTCTACGTCTTCTATTTATAGGCTTTTGCTTCCTTGGGCTTTCTATCTTTGGTCCTTGATCCATGTACTGATTATTTCCGTAAATCTTGCCACAGATTTAGAAACATCCTGCAATATCAGATACAGATGTCGAGACATCTGTTAGGACATCTTCTCTGACCAGTCTCCTTTCATCAGACTTCTTCATGTTTAACCATCTCTTTTGACATTCTGTTTTTCCATAAAATTTACTCAAATCAGCAGAGCTTTCAATCTCCCCCTTTTGACAAATTTTTGGTTAAAACTTCTTAGATAGAAAAAGAAAGTCCGGTGTTTGGTAGATATGATTGGAACCCATCTGAGACTCTTTCTTACTCCTGAAAATTCCTAGATGTATATTGGTGTACATGAGGAAGAGTATATGACCCTCTCCCCCTCAAACCAGTACTTGCAACGATAAGATGAATCTTCCTCTTGAGAGGCATAAGAGAACTCACAAGAAGATCCAGAAAGAGCTTAAGAGGAAACAGTTGTATCATTTGTAACACAGAGTTCACAAGGAATGTAACTCAGATCCCAAGACACAACCTGTTTCCCAACTCAGATCACAAGGCATAAAGGGAAAGACTCTGATAGAATGTTAGAACATCCTCTCCATCATCCTTGCAAGTCAACCACCAGAGATGTATGTTGAAAGATTCACCCACACATCCTTTCTCCCCCTTTTTAGCCAAAAAATGACAAAAGAAGCCAATGCAATTCCATATCCATATGTTACTTATCCAAACACGAATGAACGACATGATGAAACAATCCACACTTTGGACTACCTCAGACAGGTGCACTCTTTAAATACCTAAACACTTTCTCATGATAATCATGGTTCAAAGAAGTTACCGCTGAACAATTCAAAGAGAAATAAATTTAGATAGGTGAATTCAACATTAATAACTGTGCACCACACAACTTGGATAAGATTGTTCAAACTTTTAAGAGTAGTCGTCCAAAAGGATCACTTGTAACAAAACACATGTTACTCATGCCTTCTTTTAGGAAGCACTCCCCACCGTCCAATATTCAGGTCTAAAATAATATCCTGACATTTTTCCAGTCTTGTTTAGTCCATCTAAATCACAGTCTCCATCCTTTTGATAAGTCCCAAAAAGAATCCTTTAAACCAGAAGACAAATAGAGCTGGCCAAGATGTTAAGACATTTCTTCCAACATCCACCAATTAGCATCCAGAAATCTCTGTATTGATCAATAATTTCACAATTTTATGATTACAGTCTGCAGAGAAAAATAAATTCCCCCAGTCTCAACCAATGATTCTTAAGCATCCAATAAGAACCATATCACATGCACTGCCAAGTCTCCCACAACTTGCAACAATACAACAATGCCAAGACACCCTCCTTGACATCTCAGCTTGCTTGACGCACAAATGCAAACTGGAACTACAACTGCATCCTCGCAGTATAACATCTTAGATCAAGAGGCATCTCCCCCTATCCAAGGTAACTAGTACTCCTCCACAGAACACCTAAGCTAATGAATGGAAAACATAAGACGCATCTTCATGTCTTCAAGAGCGAACCCTCAGTTCAACTTACCAGCTGAACACAATCATCAACTCTCTTATTGCTTCCTCTGACAAGAAACAATAATCACTCACACATGATCACCATCATGCTACCCATGAGGAAATGTATACCAACCATAACAAACTCTTGGCTTGAGATCAAAGTCCCATTGATCCCCCCATCCTGCAACAATCTACACACCACACGAACTCCTCTTGAATTCTCATGTATAGACCTCCAGCTGCTTAAGGCACAAACCAATTGAATCAGAATGCTTCACATTCCTCAAATAGACGCACATGGGCCCTTAGTTTTTTATAACGATGTCAGCTATCGTATGCATGCTCCAGAACTTCACAGCTGCTAAACTGATCCACTACTAGCATGACTTGCAACCAAGGCAACACCCCATTCGCAAAATTTTCAATAGAGATAGACACCTCACAATCCAAGACAGTCATTCCTTATCATTCTCCCATATGATAACCTGGAATACTTCTGATTTTATGGTGAATATCCACTTCTGAACACATCAGAAACCAGACCTTCATGCAATCAACATATGATCCACTTCAGTCTTCCAAAACCTTACATCAGACCTTCAAGACAGTTCTTCTACTCCATCATTCTCCCTTATGATAATGTAGATACTTCTTAGACATGATGTAGCCAACAAGTTCCTAAACCAGAACTTAAGAATCCTCCACCAAGGATAACTAACCCAAAGATGTTCTAACAATAGTTATTACATCTTCCACACATCACAGACACCACACACCATGGCTCTTGATATGCTCCATCACTGGACTTACTATCAGCATAGTAATCCACACTGAAGATCTTCACACAACACTGCGCCACCAGCTTGAACAAAGAGAACTTCAGAAACCTAGAGAGAAATAAACTCTTATCCACCAAAAGAAGGTATGCTTCCATTCTCAACCCAGAACTTATGCCACAAGCTCCCAGAGAACCATAACCTCCATACAATTTCAACTAACTACTCTTTTGCACAAGAGCAACCAGTTTCAAGCATCCTGCTTGAATTCACATTATGAAAACAACCAAATGCCACCTTTTGATTGACCTCACTCATCTTCAGAACTCCCACAACAAACACTGATCCACTAATGAAATCAGATCTTCAAGTCGCATGAACTACTTGCCCCATAGCTAGACATCTTGGATCCACCAAGCCTCTTAGTCATGTAACATCTTCCCATCCACAGCTCCCGCAAACTGCATGAGATAGACCTTTTTGAAGAATCCATAACTTCCATTCTCCTGTAAATCACCTTATCTTAAGTTGATGTGCCACATCACCAGCTGAGACTTTTGATGTTGAGCTAGATGTCAGAACATTTTGATATGACATCCAACTGTTGAATTCAGCTTCTCCTTCTGCCACTTAGAAGAATCTCCTCCCTTCGCAGAACAAGAATTCTATG
Organism: Lathyrus tuberosus; assembly: GCA_022829125.1. NCBI lineage: Eukaryota > Viridiplantae > Streptophyta > Magnoliopsida > Fabales > Fabaceae > Lathyrus > Lathyrus tuberosus. Next base: position 12,014,574 of record JALAZF010000088.1, on the reverse strand, counting down.
CTCTCATAGACTTGATTCAACAACCAAGTTTGAGTAGACAACCTCCATCCTGCTTTCAAACTCCAAAGACTTCAAACCTGCCATGTCTGAATCTTCAGAAAATAAGTAGTCCAAGACTACCCCATAGCTATACCAAAGATTGACACTTTCCTCAGTAGAGCCATCAGTAGAAAGCCAGAGATAACTGCCACTTATCCTTGACCTTCACAAACAGAACAAAATCCATGCTCCAAAGCACCTATATCAGAAATAAACTGATCCAAGCTGTAACCATCAAGATTATGATGCATTCATCTTCATCTTCAACAGCATCAAAATCCAGACTAGTTTCTTGCCAGGAAACTCTCCAGAGAACACATGCTTCTGTCACACCCGACCAAAGCCATTTCTTAGGTCACCACCTAAGACTAAAACAGATGCTAAAGCATATGCAGTACCCCTCCCGTGATTCTGCATAAACTCTGATGATGAGATGTTCCAACATCTTGTTGAACATCAACAATCTTGACTTTCAAGGATAATCAATTAAATACTTATGGATTTCACAAATAGCAATTGATCTTAAATCCTTGTCCAATAACCCTTCTTCACTGCTGTAGATGAGCTCCACCAGATCATGTCATGAACACTTATAAAGTATTCAATCTTTTTGCAAGTATCTTCTTCAAAGGACAATGTTGAGATACCAAGGCTGCCACCCTTGACTCAAGTAACTAAGATTCTCTCTTAACGAATCTTATTTACCTCAAAAATTCTTCAATCAGACTGGATCTACTCTTAGGGTCAAGAGAGATGAATCCTTCCTTGCTGTTTTTGGAAGGTGAAAATAAATCACCTCCACTTTCTTCAGATTGTGTTTCAAAGAAACACCTTCTAGTCAGAAGAGTTACTAGAAGACTCCAGATACACGACATAGATGCCTTTATGAGTGGACTTGAGAGAATTCTCAAGTATTTTTGACAACCTAGCCGACCAATAATTTATCAAACTCCTAGAGCAATAACTTGATAAACTTAACTCAACTCCTCTCCTCTTCAACTGACTTCAACTGCACCAAGAAACCAAGCTTCCAAGTACCAAGTCATTATACCAGATATCCAACCACAACTCCATTCACTCCATCGCTCCCTACTTTGGAATAAAAGAATGCAGATATCTTCAAATATAGAGGCCGACGATTGAGACCTTCTACCAACTGTCTTCACAGAATCCCATAATTCTAGAGCTCTTCCATCAGAAACACATGCAGCGGAAACACCAAGGAACAGATCCTGCTTGCCCTAATAAGATGTCACAACATCCTATAAGACACACCAACAAGAGAACTAGCCACTTCTCCTGTAGTTGTTGTAGAATCTCCTCAGCAACATGAACAACCTCCAGGTTGCTCCTTTCGATCCAGAACATCCATCTCATCCATTAATACTCTTGAGTATGTCTGAGTTGATTGATCTGATCTTCAAAACTCCTCATTATTTAAACGCCAGAAATTATCTCCCAAAGATCTCATCCAGAACTAGACAGGATGCCTTCTCTGATACCAATTGAAATTTTGGCCTATGCAGATAGCAGATGTCCTAACTCATGTCAAGACATTGTGCTACATAATCATTTAAACTCAGAGGCGCAACAGCAGACTGATACCTTGTATATCAGAACTGCACAATCACAGATGTCACAACATCTGATCCAACATGTTTACCATGAACAATAACAGAAAATGTAAATCTGCAGAATGATAAAGAACACAGAAATTGTTAACCCAATTCGGTGCAACTCATCTACATCTGGGGGATACCAATCTAGGAAGAAGACTCCATTATCTGTAGATTGTTACAAAGTTAAACTCCCACGTTTACAACTTCATACCTAACATCTACCCAATGAACATCTTTACCAAGGTTAAACTTAAACGTTTAGAACCCTGATATGAGATACCCCACTCACTTCCCTTAATCACCAACTGTGATTTCTACATCATCCCTATCAATACAGATATCTGTCAAGCTTTCTTGACAACCAAGCTAACTTGAATTTGCTTAAAAGCTTCATCCAAGAACAATACACAATCCAATACCTCAAGGCTTATGGATCTGTGTGACACCTATATCTACCACAATGTATCAACAGATACAAAGGGAGACTTACAACCTAGAGAGTCAAGGACTCTCAAAACCCTAAACCCTTATTTCTTACGCAAGAAAGCAAGGTTACAAAAGGCGTACTAAGGCATACAGCAACCTAGGTCTACGTTTTCTATTTATAGGCTTCTGCTTCCTTGGGCTTTCTATCTTTGGTCCTTGATCCATGTACTAATTGTTTCCGTAAATCTTGCCACAGATTTAGAAACATCCTGCAATATCAGATACAGATGTCGGGACATCTGTTAGGACATCTTCTCTGACCAGTCTTCTTTCATCAGACTTCTTCATGTTTAAACATCTCTTTTGACATTCTGTTTTTCCTAAAAAAATTCACAAATCAACAGAGCTTTCAAAAGGAAATGGGCGGTTTGAAATGGCTAAACGAGTCCACAAGTGCAAAAATCGGTTTAAGGTGGTTTCTAATAGGCGACCTGGGTAAGAATGACTAAACCACGGGTACCCGGACCCACCTATGCCCATTAGCTTGACGACATCGTTTTCTCAACCACGGGTAATAACCTGATGACTTTGTTCATTCATTCATTTCAGTTGCATCAAATGAGTCCAACTCCAACAAAGCTCTTTCACTCTTGTCTCTTACCATATGAAACCCTAGCAGAGCTAGGTCTCTCTCACCAACCACTGTGACTCACCCTTACCACCACCATCAGTCACTATCTCTCGCACCAACCACCGCCTTTCTCACCAACCACCACTACCCCTTTTCTCACCGACCTTCACGAACACATGAAAGATTTTTTTTTGTTTTAAAACTGAATCAATACAAAATCAACACGTTGTTGAAATGTAACCTTTTTTATTTAGTTTTTCAATTTTTTTATTAGGGCTTGCTTAAGGTTTTGAATTCTGACTTTGTTGTTTCGAATTCTGACTTAGTGGTTTTGATTCTGAACTTGTTGTTTTGTTTTTATGATAGGTTAATATTTTATTGAGTTCAAGGGTGATTTAGGTTCTTTAAGGGTGATCAATGTTATGATTTTGACTTTGTTGTTTTGTTTTGTTTTTAATTACTTTTCAACAATGTTTTCTTTAGTTAACTATGTTTTCTTTGTAAAAAATTGATTCAGGTTATTAGAGTTTGTAGAAGGTTCTTACCTGTATTGATTCAGGTTTGTAAGGTTTTCAAATTTGTTTTCTCAACAATTTATTAACACTTTTCAACTTGTTGGTTCTTTAGTTAACCCATTGGTTCTTTAATTTGACACAAATTCAAAGGTGATGGTTATTTTGCAATTGTTTTCTTAATTGTTGCAACACTTGGCATGATGGGAAAAAATTGCATAAACGTGAGTTCAGTAACCAACATCTCTGCTTCCTTGCAATATTCAGTATCATTGACTTAATGATTTGGGTATTTTAGGACACTGTCTCTAATGACATCATTTTCTTTTGAACTTGGATTTAAGTTTGAAACTAGTCTTGAAGCTCCACATGTAATTGATATTGATTCACAGGTCTGAGCTTCTTTTCATATCCTTAAAATAGATTATATGTTATCATGTAAGTTCCTGTAGCTAAAATATTTACCTCTTGAATACAAGTGTGGTATGGTATAATCTCCTGTGGTCTTGGTAATTATCCTTTGAATTCAAGTTACAAAACTGCTGGTGCATATGCATCCAAGGTATGCATGCTTGATAGATATTTTTCTCACTCTTTATATATTATTCTATCCTCTGTGAATGCATCTGTTTATTATAAGTTTTGATATAGGATGCATTTGAAAGATATAATGAAAATCACTATTGTTTTTAAACATATAATTATGCATTTTATGCTGTAGAGAATGGATGTAGTGTGTCCATGAGTATACTACTCAGTCCAATAACCCAAATAAACTACTTTTATTAATATGTGGTTCATCATAACCCAACACGCTCAAATCGATTAAGAAAACGGGTGGAAATGGGCTTATATTTTTCAACTATGGATTCGATCGGGTGAGGCTTTTGAGTCTGAAACCGCCAAACCTGATTCGTTGTCCAGTCCTACTTGTTACCTTTGGGTAGCAAAATGTAACACCCACATATAACACATGTTTAGAAATACATAGTTTACATAGTGTAATACTAGTACTGAAATACATAAGCGCCTATTGGCAACATTGTAAATATTTACATGCCCAAAAAGAACTACAACTATGGGATAATATATACAAGGGTGCCCAAAATAAAACTAGGAGCTAGATCATTCTCAGAATGATCTCAAAATAAATATCTACACAGCGGAATGCCATCCAAAATATCGAATAAACAAGAACATCAAGCCATTTCAACAAATATGGGGTGCGATAATAATCCATGTGGGCTCCTTATCTTATGGGTCCACTCGACTCTATAGGGTTTCCTATTCAATTCATCACTTAAGTCAACAAGGGAGAGAAGAAATAATAAATGGGCAATTTTCGCAATGTATGGAAACATGTTACCTGAGTTCTCATTACTCAAATAAACCACTATTCAGATTCACGAAACATCAATCCTTGAGCGGACCTACGTCTAAAGCAAGCTCAGTTCACGCATACTCATATGATTCGACTTTCGTGGTGGATATCAGGTCCTCTAGGAGACTCAATCTCAATTCAAGTGATCGCCACTAGTATGGGACTCGAACCCACTTAGAGTATCTTTCACCGTATAAGACTTTAACCCACTTAGATTTCCACCTTTCCCCTATGTCCGCCATGGTTGGTACTCAAACCCAATTGAGGCACAAATCATTGGAGTCACATCCCATTTCCTACGTTACATATGCATTTCAAAAGGGGATATGCACCATCAAGGGAAAAAATATCTGAATACATGGTTAGTTCCACAAAACGTGATTGAATTTGTCAACCACTGGGTGATCTCATTCACCAATATTCACGTCATCAACACATGTTCCACACAATGCCTAACATTCCTATTTAACAACTAGTTGTCTATGATACACACCGAGGTATAATTGTGTACAAGCATTGCCATCTAAGTTATTCGTCATACCTTAATTATATTCCTAATCCATTCAATTAGTTTTTCTTCTAAGGTTTCCTCACCAATCATTATGAATTTTCAATCATATTATCACATTCATACAACCATCAAGTCATAACATACTTGTTGTACCCCAAATTTTTCCCTTAGATTCATTGATTCGTCCGCATATCACATTAGGTCAATCATCCGTGCATGACTAACCATTTTACCTAACCCCGTTAGTTAGTTAGTTTGTGAACACAGGTATTACTGCAAAGAATTTAGGACCTTCAAGTATGTGTTGTGTGTGTTGTGGAAGTTCATGACTCTGGCAATTAACGTTGGACCCCTGAAAGAGTGGGCTCTTACCCTGGAGGTCTCTAGGTTACTCTTTGCAAGCCCTGACAATCGGGACAAGTTATCTATTGGAGTTTTGGATCAAGATTTTTCTTTATTAAAGTTTTGAGGCCCAAACTAAGTTCAAGTTCAAGATTCAAAGCCCAAATTGAAGTTCAACACTGCAAGAATCTCAAGGTTAATGTTCAAAGATCAAAGATGCGTGAATTAGAATAACATTCGTGGAACAAGAACCATTCTACATAAAAATTTACTTTTCTATTAAGAGGAGTTGGAGTTTGTAGTACAAGGACTCAAGACTTATGGTTTAAAGAAGCCCAAAGATTAAAATTCATGTAGTGAGAGGCTTATACGCTACAAACCTCATCTTTAAGGCGCAAATTGTAAGGAGGTCCAAGAAATTAGATCTCATTACAAGTTTAATGGAGATTTCATTACATGTCCAATTGAGTTTTCATCATAAATTCAATTCAATTAAACCCTCATTACAAGTTGATTATATACTATGCTTGGTTTTGCAATATACATGTGTATGCTAATAGTCAAATCATTTGCTGCCACGAAGGTTCCAAGGGTTTCAATAATAAAATCTCATTTCATTGAATTGCTAATTAAGAAGTACAGTTTTGAATTCAAGGACGGATTTCCATCAAGTTACAATTCAAAATTCCTATTACAAGTAGAACAAACCAAAGTACATTTTTAGAATTAATATAGAATTATCCTAGTCCTAATCCTAACGCTTGTCAACAAGTTTTCAACTGGCCCTATGCTCAGCCGTGCATTCAAACCTCTTGCCATCCCTCAGACCTGCAGGAAAATTTAGAACAAGTCAATTTTGGTTCAATTCAAACTTCCATTAAGTTCAAAATCAACCCAACAGTACATAACAAGTGAATTTTAGGCCTCAGAACAAGAGCAGGTCAAATGCACACAAAGAGTTCAAATCATCAACCATTATCAAGAGCAAACTTTCGTCAATAGCTACCAGCAAGGGTTAGCAAACCAAGGAGCAACAGTAGGAGAGCAAGTTCTAACGCAGCCACAAAACCAAAATATTGCACCAATATTGCTCAAAACTACAACAAGCGAACAAGAGCTGTAACTTAAAGGCAATTGAAGAATTAAAGGCAGCAAAAGGAAAATCGAAAAGCAAAGGGAGTTTTCAATTTTGCAAGACAACAATACCAATAAGAGGAAGGGCATCCCTTAGATTTCAACAGAAGTAAGGCAATTAATTGTGCCAGGGCATACAAAGTGCCACATCAGCACATTTCCAACACATTGCCAACTCATTTCCAACGTGTCCAACACAGCAGATTGTTTTTGAATTATTTCCAAAAGAAAAAGCAAACCATTTTCCAAACACGATTGAGAGGCATCAAAAATCATCAAGAGTTCATAAGTTTCCCAAAGTGTACAACCTCATTTAATCCTAAGACAAGGCAATTTTGGATTTGTCTTTATGTCATAATTGGCCAAAAAAGGGAAGAAGAAGAGGATCAAGAAGATATGCTCAAAGATCGTAGAATCAGAGAAAAGATCCCATCAATTTCAAATTGGAAGTTTGGGCAATATCATTAAGACACCACCAGCAAATTTCCAAAACCAGCAAGGGACAAGAATTTCAGACATAATAGAACAAGTCAGACAGGTCTTGATCGATTTGGAAACCAATTCAAGGTGGCACTATTTTGGTTCAGACACTTTTCAAATATATTTCCAAAACACATCAGACATGTTCAGAGTGTCATCATTACAAATCATTTAAGGCATCAGCACACTCAAATTCAGGGGACCTATATAAGAGAGCACACACATACACAACACGCAAAGGGGGACGAATAAAAAAAACATCAATTCATAGACGCCAGTTCAACATTCGTATACACCAATTCACTATATCAGTATCCCAAAACACACCACCAAAACGACACAACAAATTTCACCCAAACTCAATATAAACTCTAACACAAACTTCATACAACTAAAACCAGAAAGCTTCAGAAATCCAAAACCTACAAACAAACACCCGCTCATGGAGGAGAACAATACAACCAAACAACTCAGAATGACAACGAATTCATAGATGAGCAAAAGACAAAGAGAATTCGAAGCAACGACTAGACGAGGTAGCCATCCACACACCCATTTCCAAAACAACACACACACACACAGAAAAGAAGAAGTAGATGAGTCAAACAACACCGATCACGCAAAAAGGTAAAGGTAAAAAGAAGAAGATCTTCCCTGAGGAGAACACCGTTCGCGATCGCCGCCACCATTGCCGACAACCTTTTTCTTTTTCTCGTTTTGTTCGTTTTTTTTCATATATCATGTAACATGTAATCGCAAATCAATAATGAAATCGGGGTATGGGCTGTGTGGGGTGGGGTATATGTTTGCAGCTTGGTGATTGACGATCGCGAGAGAGTGAGAGACGACGGCGCCGATAGGGTTTCAAACCTTAACTTTCACTTTGAGAGAGAGAACAAAGAGCGGCGAGAGAGATGAGTTTGAGATCGTGTGGTTGTCCCTCCGTTTCTTTTATTTCGTTTTCCTTTTTCCGACTTAATCTTTTTTTTCATTTTCAAATTCACCTTTTTTTAAATATATATTAAGTAAATTTAGATACAAACCTTTTTCCGATTGGTAAACATGAATCAACTTTTGATCAGTTTTTTTCTCTAGAATTTTATTAAATTATTTCTTTTAAAAATATTTTTTAGAAAACTGCATATTTTTAAATTAATATTAACAAAAGGGAACTAAATAATAAAACCTTTTCCATAATTTTATTTTCTAAGCAATAAAACCTTTTTTTTTTAAATATTAAAATCCTTATTAACTAATAAACTCTTAATGACCCTTTTAATAAAATTTTAAAACCTTTTATAATTAAAACTCTTTTTATCTAAAGGGAACTTTTTTTTTTTCATTTAAAAAAAAAACCTTAAAACTAATTTGTTAATTTTAATTAAACAATTAAAACCTTTCACAAGTAAGAAACCTCTATCTTCAAGTTAATAAAAACCTATAAACACAATCCTAAAAAATAATAATCCTCAAATAAATTAAAACCTTTTATAAGAAACACTAACTAAAGATAACCTTAAAATTAACCTTTTCTCAATAAACCTTAAAATCAACTTTTCCTAATAAACTCTCCTCTCAAATCAAAACCCATTAGATCCCTCGCGTTTGAGTGCACGCTTGTCTCTTTTGCCTTTGTATGCTTACATATATCTGAATGTTTACTCTGTCTAAACCTTTTCAAAAAAATACTAAAAAACTCTCGATCCAACGTCGAGCCACTTTTATACCCATGTAAGTCGAGCGCCTTCGGGCCTCACATTCAACCTATCGATCACAATACACTTTAACTAGCCCACTTTGCTAGTATGCACAAATAATCAAAGTTAATTGTCCCCCTCGACATTCCAAAGGAAAGGTACCCTAATATTGACTCAAACGTCATAGGACTAAAACTTTAGAACCCTTGGCCTTAGGATTCGGAGTCGCCGTACTCCACGTCTCGTCGTAGACACTTAGAACCTTAGCCTTAGGATTGGAGTCGCCGAACTCCAAGTAAATGCTCCGCCGCGAACATTTACAATCCTACCCCTCTTAAACCATCTTACAACTTTAGAGTCGCCGCACTCTATGTAAGGTCTTGCCCAAGACTTTACTTCCCCTTGGAACCTTGACCCCGTCAAGAAGTTCCTCTTTTTAGAACTACGCATACTCTGATTCTACTCCCGAGGATACGTAGGCGTAAGGTGCGATACCTTATCGAGTATACTTAGATACTAACCCCTAGGGTTTCAACCTTTAGCATAGCACCCTTTAGCAAGCGAGTGAGAGATAACATAAATACTAACGAGAGGTTCCCGTAGAGTACTACGGACGTTTAGGATGCTAATACCTTCCCTAGGCGTAACCTACTCCCGATCCTTAGATCTTTAGGTTTTTTCGCTTTTGAACCTTTCCTTTGGATAAATCAAAGACGGTGGTGAACATTTAAAGAAATGTGATCCTAGTTCATTAATAACTATGGTATCCAATTCTCACCTCAACAATACTCATCATGCAATTATATGTGAAATATAGTTGAATCAATGATGATCTCAAGCCCACACATCATAGGATAAGATACATGACCGTTAAAATGGCTTAGGAACTTTAGAAAACATGATTTTTGCAAGTAATAGGGGATACAATCGACTGTATAAAGGCTGCAATCGATTGTATCGGCTTCCAAAACTCTCTGTTTAAGAATTTTTGAGAAATAATCAATTGCTATAAAGGTGCAATCGATTGCACAGTCTGAATTTTGTGATTTTTCAGCATTTGTCAAAGTGCAATCGATTGTATAACATGTGCAATCGACTGTCATTGTAACTTTTGTCAAAAATACATGTTTAAACATGTTTTGTTCCATTCCTAACCATGTCCAAACACTTATAATAGCAAGAACCCATAGAATACAAGATTCACATGATATAAATTTACATAACACACAAATATGCATCATTTTAACAACAACAACATTAAATCATTTGGAAACACAACAATCATAGCAGTTTTCATGTCTAAGGAAGAATACAAAGCAACATATAATGAATTATCAATATATATTCTATATTCTCACAACAACTCTAATTTCTATTCTTTTAAGAGTCCTAACTAGAATCCACCTTTTATGAAGAGATGTAGAGTTTGTTGAAAGATGCTGAGATGACATAGTGGATTCAAGCTTTTTCAATTCTTCCTTCAAGGTTTCTTCTTTTCAAGTTTTCTTTCTTTCCTCTCCAGATTTCCCTTTTTTCTCTGTGAACTTTCTACTGATCATGAGAAAAAAGATACTTAGAGGAAGTATCATAACATGTGATGGTATTGGCAAATGGGTGAAAAAATATGTGGTGGAGAAATTATGTCATGAAGAGAATGAGAGAATTGTCACTATACCATGAAAGGGAAAAGACAACGTTTTTTTTTTCCTTTAACAGCGCTTAAAAGCGCTGCCTAAGGTGGCGCTGCTGTAGGTAAAGACAGCGTTTTTTTTCATGCACAAGCGCTGCCTTATGTATACTTTAGGCAGCGCTTTACCTTGAAAAGAGCTTTCTAAAGCAGGCCTTTAGCAGCGCTTTTTCATAATAAAGCGCTTTCTAAAGTAGGCCTTTGGCAGCGCTTTTTCTGGCTTTTTATGCTTTCTATTGGCACCTTTAGGGAGCGTTTTTTTTAGGAAAAAGCGCTCTCTATTGTCCCCCTTTAGACATCGCTTTCAAAAGCGCTTTCTAATGTATTTTTTTATTTCACTTTTAGGCAGCGCTTTTAATGAAAAGCGCTTTCTATTTTGTACTATAGGCAGCGCTTTTTCTATAAAGCGCTTTCGTTTCTTCACGTAAATAGTGATTTTTAAAAGCTCTTTTTTAAAAATCACTTTTTAGGAAGCATTTTTTATTTAAAAGTGCTGTCTATTCTTACTTTTTTAGAAAGCATAGTTTTGGAATTAAGGTCATAAACCTTTATAATTCAACCCTTTATTTCAGCACATAGGCATTATATGACATTCAACAAGCCTTTATTTCAACACATGGGCCTTATATTTCAACCAACAAGCCTTTATTTCAACACATAGGCCTTATATTTCAACCAACAAGCCTTTATTTCAATATAGGCCTTATATACCATTATAATCTAACATTTATACACCATTATAATTCAACACATAAACCATTTTATATATATCAACACAAACATGCATCGTATATACACCAATCCATAATTCTAATAACAATTTGTCTACTTACAAATCCTTTAACTTCTAAAGATTCTAAATATACCACAACTTCCAAAACTATACAACAACTTCATAAACTACACAACAACTTACATACACTACACAATATCTTCCATACCTTATATGATTCTTTGCTCAATAATGTATTGACACCATTCCTCCTTAATTTCTTCCAATTTATCTTTAGAGTAAAAATTAAGCACACTTGAATTCATCAAAGTACCACATAATATAACATAATATGCCTGATTTAGTTAAAAGTAATTAATTATATGAAATATCTGATAAATATTAAAATAAATCCTAAGTTATAAATCCATACCATGGTTGAAATCTCTAATTGATCCGAATGAATGATTTCTCTCATAAACCTCAAAACGTAATAACCGCAATCTATACCATTACACTGACGAGCACACTACACATAGAAAAAAAATAAGAATATATAGTTGTCTTGTTTTATCAAGTAGCATCACTATTATAAGCAAAATTGTGAAAATATACCTCCACTCTGATCCATGTAACATTGCTTGCTTTAGCCCTTAATACTCGAGCTTGTCTTTGTGATCGGAATATTGTATAACTCTAACAAAATAAAAACGTATATTTAGAACAATCTCACAGGAAATAATTAAATATACAAATACACACGAATATTTAGAACAATCTCACTTACGTATCAACCATATTCTTCAAATCTGGATATGTTGTTTGATCACCATCTAACGAATTCAGATAATACACCACTTCTCTTCACTACTACGAAAAACCCATTTAGCAATGGTTGGGAATGACATATAATGACGCTGGCGAAGGCGTTGTAATGTAGATTGTTGTTGTAAGTTTGCTGTTTCTACAACGGTCAGGAAACCGTTGTTGTATTCTAGAAGTGCGCGTTATATTGCAACGGTTAGGTATTTCAACCGTTGTAATATAAATTAACTATCACAACGGTTATGAGTATCAACCGTTGTCATATATATTAACTATCACAACGGTTATGTGTCTCCACCGTTGTGGAATGTACCCTTAGTTTATTAAATACAAATGTATATTGCTTGTTTTACCATCCACCTAATTAAAGAAATACAACCATTAAAATTAGTAAAGAACTATATAATCTGAAAATTAAACTGTTCTTGAAAACCAACTTAAACACACCGTTGTTTTCAGAATTGCATCCATTTCATTCGGCACATTTTATGTTCCTTAACATAAAATTTATGGTTCAATGGTCGGTTTCCTTCAATCCGTCGATATCTTTTATTATAGTTTACCTCATCATCGCCAAAAATCATCGCGATTTTATCATTATAACAATCATGATCTTAACAACCACGATGATTAGTGACGATGATGAGGTAAACTATAAGAAAAGATATCGATGAATTGAAGCAAACAGACCATTGGACCATAAATTTTATGTTAAGGAACATTAAATGTGCTGAATAAAATGGATGCAATTCGGAAAACATTGACATGATAAAGGTTGGTTTTCAAATACATCCTAATTTTCAGATTATAAGTTTCTATATCAATTTAATTGATTGCATTTTCAATAAAAAGATAGTGAAACAAACAATATACATAGTATATAATAAACTAAATTTCATATACAATATCAGAATGAATTCATATATATGTTCCTTATCAGAATGAATTCATATACATGTACCACCATCATCATCATCATGTGAAACAAACCCTAAGAAGTGGGAAACAATGAAGAAAATTAGTTAGTATTCAATTTAACTATATACAATATACATAGTATATATATAATAAACTAATGTTCTATATCAATTTAACTGATTGCATTTTCAATAAAAGGATAGTGAAACAAACAATATACATAGTATATAATAAACTAAATTTCATATACAATATAAGAATGAATTCATATATATGTACCTTATCAGAATGAATTCATATATATATGTACCACCATCATCATCACCATGTGAAACAAACCCTAAGAAGTGGGAAGCAACGAAGAAAATTAGTTAGTATTCAAAACAAAACAACCAAAAGTTGAAACAAAAACCCTAAGAAGTGGGCCTGTACCATTACAATGAAGTTCACCTTGCTTGTGAAGCATTGAAGTCGAATCTGCACAAAGTGAGAACAATCAACAAAAACAACATGAAGCAAACGAGATAATGGGAACTATCTAACAAAAAGATTGAAGTAGAAGACTACCTTATTTTCCATAAACAATATGTACATTACGCTTGCTACCGCCAGCATCATCACCATGTTCATCTAGTTTTAGATTCTGCAAGAAGAAATACAACGAGGAAGAAGCTTAAATCAAAAGCTTCATACTTCTTGTATTTATTTTCGCGGATTCTATAAAGAGATGAAGTTTGCTGCCAAAAATGGGTGCTAGGGTTTCGCTGTGAAGGAAACGGCGCTACTGTCAAAAATAGAAAGCTAATTCCTTTATATAGGTAAATATTTCACAACGGTTTTCTAAAATAACCGTAATGATAAGTATATATATATATATTATTTTAATAATATCACAACGGTTAGTTATATTAACCGTAGCGATAACCCTTCTAATTGCTACAAGGTTCGACTCCAGGCAACAACATTTTTCTATAATTAAATAAAATAGAAAAATGTTGTTGCCTAGTATAAGGGGTATCGCTACGGTTATTATTACTAACCGTTGTAATATTATAACCATTGCTCTTCCCGGAGTAGAGAACACTCTGGCCATAATGATTTAAAATTTTCTCCGTTTTTCAAAAAATATCGTTTCAGAATATCAACCATTTACAAGTTATCATCATTGCAAGCATTAAACTATCAGACTTTTCATCTTCAACCTCATCTATAAATAGACAACTTTACATTTATTCATAATATATTCTTCGTAACAATGAGTTCTACAAATGAGAATGCTAGAATCACCAATGAGGAACGTCAGGCGCCAATAGAGGAGGTCCAACCAGCGGCCAGGGATGCCTTAAGGGTGAGGACGGACAAGAAGAAGAAGAAGAAGTTGAAGAAGAAAAAGATAAAGAAGAAACGGAGAACAATTTATTATGATTCCGATGAGGGGAGTGAGGAGAGATGTCTGGATTATGAAGATGCATTTGCAGCAATGGGCTCTGACATTGATTAATATATGTAATATGATTATCAATGTACTCTTTTTAATGGAATCTTAATAAAATTTTATTTTATATATGCTCATCTCTTACAGTTATATTTTTAAAGTTATATATACTATTCTCTTGCACTTAAAAACACTAACAAAAGAAATAAAATATATGTTTAAAAGAAAAACAATGATGAATTTTGAGTTTTGAGGTTAAATCCCCGTAAAACTAACAAAAGAAATAAAATATATGTTTAAAATACAAAAACATGACAAAAAATATAGTTGTTGGAAATCGAAGCTTGTTACATGTATTACAACGGTGTTTTAATACAACCGTGTTTAAAATGTAAAAATATGGAAAAAAATGTAGTAGCTGGGAATCGAAGCTTGTTACACAGCTTGTATTACAATGGTTCATTAGTACAACATCGTTAAATATGGCGTTATAAATTTTTTAGCGTATTATAATGTTGGGATACGAATCTGTGGTAAGCCTGGCGTCGTTAAATGGGTTTTTCGTAGTAGTGCTTGTAGGATTAATAACAACCAACAACCAGTGACCACTATAAAATAAAACAAAATTTTAGATGGAAATTTTCTATGCAACGTCAAAATACGAAAAAAAATTATAATAAATGAAGTTAGAATGAAAATCTAACCCGTGGCCAGTATTATGGGGTAAACGATACAACTTGTCAGTATTGTTGGCCATAAATCTCTCGACTAAGTGCTCTCTTACTGAATCTGGATCCTGATCAATTAATCGTGCGTTGACACGGGCGAAAGACACGAAAGAGAATCTGTTTGACAATTGATTCCCGCGCATCAATTTGTCATACAAGAACCTTAAATAAAAACATAATAAACATTAGACTATTCATTGAAATGTGTAAATAAATTGTTCAATTAATTAAATAATAGATTGATCGGAGTACTTGATGTATGAATGCATAACACCGATGCCTAATTCAAGATGCCGAAAAATCTTATCCATATCCTCTTTTGCAATTGCTACGATATGCGAAAACCTAAAAATATCTTCCTCCATAGGTATTTCACGAATACCACCTTCCATCAAATTTGATGTTCCCACAAGTGTTTCAAGACACATCCTAAATCGAGGTATAGAAGGTTTTTTGGTCCCGGTCTTTGGAAGATCTTTTTTTTGTTGGATACGTTACTAATTTTCTTGCTGACTTGTTGCAACTCTTGAGCAGGAACCTAAAAATCATATAAGTTAGATAAAGTATAAAATCACAAAGCTTTTGAGTTCGGATCATAGAATTAACACTTTCAATGCGTATATAAAAATCATGTACCGCTTTTTGTGATGCAACTGACTCGGTGTGCCACACAATCCCTTTATCTTTAGATGTGGGTTTTGTAGGAGTCTCACATTACCATATAAATTAAATGTACGTAAATGTAAGCATTTGAAAATGAGGTTTGACATTTGAATATTAAAAGATGTTGAACTTACACATTTGTCAAAAACATGTTGAACATCTTCCCTAACAACTCCATCCTTTCCCACACGAGCAGCCTTCCCCAACACATGTTCCGCAAGAGATGTTTCTTCACTTTTCTCCTCTTCTAACTACACATTGAGACAAATAATAACATCAATTATAACACATTGAGACAATTAGTAAGATCCTAGCATTTATATATACTTACCATTTTTTGTTGTAAGCGTGCATATCCCAAATGCCCTTTTTTGTATAGATACGCGGGTTTAGATGCTCTTTGGCGATTTATGTCACTCAATTCCTGGATAAACAAGTTTAAGTCATATCAGAACAAACTAATGCAGCAATTATATAATACAATTAATAGACATGACAAATTAACATTACATGGAATTTTTTGGATCTTCGTTTGGCTACAAAAGTATCCCATTCTTCAGGTGAAATAATGTCTGCATACTTCATTGGACGTTCTGCTTCAACAAACTTTCCTTGCTTATCCTTAAGAAACTTGTTTGATAAAAAAACTCGAAACCCTCTGAGTCTTTTTCTGGCCACTTGTAGACAATACTTTTTTCGGTTTTCATCAATGTTAAAAAACCTCTACAAAAAAAATATACATAGAGTGTGTTAGCATAAGTAATTTAAAATAATAATCGTCAACAAAAAGCAAATATATAATCAATCATATATGGTACCTGTATCTAAGTCCATATTTTATCTTTACCGGATTGCAACGCTGGATTTCTCCAATTATCACGGGTGATTGGAATGTGCTGACGAACAAGTGAACTAATGTAACTTGTCAATATTGCACTGTTAGGCTCAATTAGTTGCTCTTCATCATTCCAATTTACATCATATTTTATTCCTCTATCTCTTGTACGAATGATTCCCTTCATAATCATTATTCCTCGTGTAATTTCTTTTTCTATATTTTGAACTGAATCATTTGCATCATTTGTATCGTGTGAGTTTTCCTGGTTACTAGCCATTTGACCTATAATAAAGAAAAAAATAAATATGAAATGACAAATATATAAATCCATAATCCATAATCCATAATCCATTGACTATATATAAAATGACACATATATAATATTATTGAATGAAATAAGCTATAATTTGACTAGCTAGTACCTTTTTCACTAACGTCTCTTTCTTTTCTTGGTTAGAATATGTTCTACTCGTCTCTTAACAACACGGACGGTTGGATTAATCCAAATACCCTCATTATGATCATTTCTAGTATATGATTCATTCGCTGTAATATTCTCATCTTGATCATTTCTAGTAAACGATTCAATCTCAACATCAATATCACCTTGATCTCCAATATGTTTTCATCAATTACTTTGTTAGATAAAAGCATTATAGACCATTTTGTACTTGTCAGATCAGTGACATAGAACACTTGTTTAGCTTGAGAGGCTAGAATAAAAGGCTCATCTTTGTACCCCACCCTATTAAAATCCACTTGCAAAAATTATGACTTATCCATTTGTATGCCATTATTATTTTCAACCCACTTGCAACCAAATATAGGAATCTGAAACTTCTCATAATCAAACAACCAAATGCACTCGATAACCCCAAAATATGACAGATTTGCAAATTTGGGGTTTAAGTCTTTCACACTTGAAATGTGCATTGCTTCAGCTACCACGGTGACACCACTATTTTGCATAGTACTTTTATCATCTTGTTCTTTGGTATAAAATGTGTATCCATTAATTGCGTATGCGCTATAAGAAAACACAACCAAACTTGGACCATATGCTAAACATCTCAACCTTTCTGTTATTGAAGCGGGATCTGTACAAAACTTTGAATAAATATGATCCTTAAACCATGGTATGAAACTTCGATTGTGCTCTCGTACAATCCAATTTTCAATTCTATTCGGATTTAAACCTCGGAGAAATTCCTTTTTCATTTCAACATACGGCTCAACCTTATTGTCATTGTGCAGAACATACAAATGCACTTGCTCCCGTTCAGCCCTTGATACGGTCACAATTTTATTTCCAATTAACTTTTTTCCTTCTTTTTTTTCAACAAGTGAGATTTGGGGAGTCCAATAGATTGAACATTGGACAAATATTCAGTACAAAACTCAACCGCTTCTTCAACAATGTATCGTTCAACAATACAACCCTCTGGTCGACTTCAACTTTTCACATACCCTTTTAATATTTTCATATAGCGTCCAGAAGTGTACATCCATCTCATATAAGATGGTCCATAAAATTGTGTCTCTTTCACAAGATGAACAACTAGTGTACCATTATGTCAAAAAATGAGGGAGGAAAAAACATTTCACGCTCACACAACGTAATGACTATTTCTTTTTGCAATGTTGGTAAGATCGCAGGATCGATCACCTTACTACAAATTGACCTGAAGAAGAAACACAATTTAGTTATTGTGCGTCTTACTTTTTCTGGAAAAATAGAACGTATACGTATTGGTAGAAAATGTTCCATTATAACATGGAAATCATGCGACTTTAAACTCTTTAATTTGAGGTCTTTCATAGACACAAGTTTTCTAATATCTAAAGAGTATCCTTCTGGAACTTTAACTTCACTTAGAAACTTACACAATATTTTTTTCTCCTTTGTAGATAGAGTATAGGCAGCAAGTGGTAGATATGTTCGTTTTCCTTTCTTCAAGGGTCATAATTCAGTTCTTATCCCCATCGCTATCAAGTCCTTTCTTGCTTTAAGGCCATCCTTAGACTTTCCTTATATATTGAGTAACGTACCAATAACATTGTCAAATACATTTTTTTCAATATGCATAACATCAAGAAAATGTCTTACATACAATGACTTCCAATATGGCAATTCAAAAAAATTGACCTCTTCTTCCACCCACTCTTGACAAGCGTATGTGCAAAAGGCTTACCAAACTGAGTACTCACATCTTTCACCTTTTCAAAAATTTGATCACCTATCAATATAGGTGGAGTTGTACCTTGTTCTGGCTCTCCATTGAAGGCTTTTCTCCACCCACGATAGTGATGATTAGAATTTAAGAATTTACGATGACCGAGAAAGACATTCTTCTGACCAAACTCCAATCGCGTCCAATCTGTTTTATCTTCACAAATAGGACACACACATTGACCTTTTATGTTATACCCTAATATATTTATGTATGCTGGAAAATCATTAATTGTGCCAAACAACACCGCCCTCAAGTTGAAACTTTCTTTCCTATATCCATCATAAACCTCCACACCGTTCTCCCACAAAATCTTTAAATCTTCGATTAAGGGTGTCAAGTATACGTCTATGTCATTCCCTGGTTGTTTAGGCCCAGAAATTAACATAAATAACATCATGTACTTACGCTTCATACATAGCCATGGAGGTAGGTTATAAATCATAATAATCATAGGCTTTGTGCTATGTGAGATACTTTGAAGATCGTGTGGGTTCATTCCATCAGTAGATAATGTCAAGCGAAGGTTTCTTGCTTCTTCTCCAAATTCAGGATAATCAATATCAATTTTCATCCACTGTGGTGAATATCCCGGATGTCGAAACTTTCCATCTATAATTCTTTCATCTGCATGCCAAGTCAAGTTTCTTGCATCGGTTTCACTACGAAACATGCGTCTGAATCTCGGAATTATAGGAAAATACAACAAGAATTTTGCTGGAGACAACTTTTTCTTATATCGAGAAACACTGCATTTAGGACACTCATTTAATGATGCATACTCATTTCGAAACAAAACGCATTCGTTTGGATAGGCATGTATCTTATCATAGCTCATGCCAATAGAGCACACCATCTTTTTTGCCTCATATGTTCGATTGGGAAGAACATTATCCTCCGGAAGCATATCTTTCATAAGGGCTAATAACTCTGTGAAACTTTTATCCGACCATCCATTACCCGCCTTTAAGTTGTACAACTTTAATACCGCAGATAATCTTGTGAATTTAGTGTAACCTTTATACAACGGTTTCTCTGCATCGCTTACCAACCTCTCAAACATTTTGGGACAACCCTGAAGATCTTCTTCAAGTGCTTATGCAATCTCTTTGACTCGATCACAATCGTATGTATCTGTGGCATTGTCGTTTGAAGCATATGTCGTATTATCCTCCGGTTCAACATTTCCGTTACTTTTCTCACCATGAAATGTCCAACTTGTATAACTTCAATCAATTCCATGCCTCTTTAAATGCGACTCCATCTGACCCGCGTCAATCCGACGCCCAAAATAGTAACCCAAGCAAGGACATGTGAACTGGGGTCTTTGGTGTGTTCAACAACAAACTTAACGAATTCTGATACCCTATTCTTATACTCTTTCAACAATCGATTGGACGACATCCATTTTTTATCCATGATTTTACTAAGTAAGCAAAATAAAAACAAAAGAACAACTAATTACCTGTAGAGAAGTCAGCAACTTCTGGTCCCACACAGTGTAAGATTCTTGGAAACAATATGAATTTCACTCTTCACAAGTAACCCCTATAGCAAATTCACTAAGTTAGAACTGATGGTGTATACCAAATATAACAGGACAAATTTAGTATATAATAGGACAAACAAGATATATCAGAGAAACAAGTCAAATTCAAACAACCACCACATCAACTATTTACAAAATTAACACCAATTCCCAAAATAAATCCACCACAAATATCACTATTTATCATCTTCAACTTTACTACAACAACAATTTCAAAATCACATTCAAACAACAACCACATCAACACTAATTCATCAAATCGACAACAACCACATCAACACTAATTCATCAAAATCAAATCCACACACTAATTTCAAAATGAAATTCAAACAACAACCACATCAACACTAATTCACTAATTCGATCTTTAAATTTGAAAATAAAAAACATATATTTTATCTATTATGTAAAACTTCTTACTTACTCACACTTTGATACTCTAACAACACTCATTTTTCTATAACACTCATTTTTCTAGCAACACTCATTTTTCTAATGGATATAATTTCCTATACTATAACAACACTCATTCAAACTACATTCAAACTAAAAACAAAACAAAAAACAACAATCAGAGCAACACTCATTTTTCTATATACGGACAAAACATAAAACATATTCTAACTAACAACACTCATTTTTCTATAAAACAAAACAAGATTCTAAGTATCAATATAATTTTCTATACTGTAACTTCCTATACTATAACAACAATCACAACAATCAAATCTAAAAGAGCAACAATCAAAACCAACAGATGAAAAATTGATAATCAAAGAAAGAAAAAGACAAAATGCAAACAAACTTGTTGCCACACGAGAAACAAACCTGCTGCCACACGAGAAGCAAACAAATATGTTGACATTTAATAAAAATTGTATTAAAAACAATAACAAACAAAAGAAACTAAGCATGCTCAGAATCTAAACATGCTCAGAATTTTAATAAAAGATGCTCAAGAAAAAACTCAAGAACAAACAACAAAAACTATATAGCAAACTGAAACATTATATAATCACTGAAACTATAGAACAAATAAAACAAACAGTGAAAGATGCTCGGTCGGAGAAGAGGAACAGTGAAACTCACGGAGGAATTTCGTCGACAGAGAAGAGGAACGATGTCGGTCGAAAAAGACAGACAGAGGAACGCCGAATGGAGAGACGGACAATGGGAGTACACGGCGGAGGGAGAAGTCGCGAGAGAGGGGGAGACACGGCGGAGGGAGAAGTCGCGAGAGAGAGGGAGAAACAAAATAAATGATTAGGGCGTTCTGAAATAATGAAAAGTTTTTTAATATTTATGAAATAATAACATAAGCCAGCGCTTTTTGAAAGCGCTTTCTTATGTATTAGCTTTAGCAGTGCTTTTTCTCTAAAAGCACTTTTTTTTTAATTGCCTATAGCAGCGCTTTCAGAAAGCGCTTTCTAATGTGTGACCTATGTAAGGCCTTTAGCGGCGCTTTTTAAAAGCACTTTCTAAAGTGTGCCTTTAGCAGCGCTTTCCTAAAAGCGCTTTCTAAGGTGTCGCATTTATATGGCTTTTAGCAGCGCTTTTAGGAAGCGCTTTCAGCTACATAACATTGTCTCAGTAATTCGACATAAGTAGTGTATTCCCTCTGAGAAACGCTATGAGATTTACCCCTTAAACCAAATAGAAAATGGTCAATTTTCTACTTCTCATTAGGTGCATACACAACTTTCCTAGAGTAAGAAGCCATATCTTCAAACTTTTTAGCTTACACAACCAGTAACATAACACCCTGCCTAAGTTGATTGAATTCAAACTCCTTCCGAGTCCTCAAAGTGCTAGGAAAATACTTGTCCAGAAAATTAGTCTTAAAATGTTCCCAATCCTTGGGTACTCCTTGATTATTCATAACAGTCAAAGCATTTTCCCACCACCTAACAGGAGGACCCCTAATCATGTGAGAAGCAAACACAACCTTATTCTCTTCACTACAATACATTATATGAAAAATCCTTTCTATGTTGGTCACCCACTCATGAGCCTTTATAGAATCTAATCCACGATGGAACTCAGGAGGATACATGTGAAACAAATCCCAGAAACTACCACCTGCATCTTCTTGTGGAATCACTTAAGGGTTAAGACCACCATTCAACTGTTGCATCATTTTCTGCATGAATTGGTTTTGTTCCTCATGCATCCATTGTACAAATTGAGGCCACTGAACACCATCAATGCCAATTGTTGGGCCTACCATGACCTCTGCGTTCGTCAGCCATGCTCATAAATGTCATACAACTAGAGCTAAGTTGATCAGGCTCAATACTATGAATATGATATCAAGAACAATGATGACAACACACATATGAGGCAAAAATAATAACTCATAATATTTCATGGCTAGGTCGAGGATTCGACCTGCTCTAATACCAATTGTAACACCCTCATATAATACATGTCTAGAAATACATATTATACATAATGTAATACTGGTACAGAAATACATAAGCGCCTATTGACAACATTTTACATATTTACATGACTAAAAAGAACTACAACTATGGCACAATATATACAGGGATGCCTAAAATAAAACAAGGAGCTAGATCATTCTCACAATGATCTCAAAATAGATATCTACATAGCAGAATTCCATCCAAAATATTGAGTAAACAAGAAAATCAAACCATCTTGTCCTTACCCTTCATATGTTCAGAACTTCCTAAAAAATTTCAACAAATATGAGGTGAGATAATAATCCTAGTGGGTTCCCTATCTTATGGGTCCACTCGGCTCTACAGGGTTTCCTAATAATTCATCACTTAAGTAAACAAGGGAGAGAAGACTTAAGAAATGGGGAGTTTTCGCAATGTATGGAAACATGGTACTTGAGTTCTCATAACTCAAATAAATCACTATTAAAATTCACGAAACATCAATCCCTGATCGGACATGCGTCTAGAGCAAGCTCGGTTCATGCATACTCGTATGATTCAACTTTCATGGTGGATATCAAGTCCTCTATGAGACTCGAACTCAGTTCAAGTGATCATCACTTGTATGGGACTCAAACCCACTTAGATTATCTTTCACCGTATGGGAAACTAACCCACTTAGGTGTCCACATTTCCACCATGTCCGCCATGGTTAGGAATCAAACCCAATTGAGGCATGAATAATTGGAGACACATATCATTTCCTACTTTACATAAGAATCTCGAAAGGGGATATGCACCATCAACGAAAAAACCATTTGAATACGTGATTAGCCCCACAAAATGTGATTGAATTCGTCAACCACTAGTTGATCTTATTCACCAATATTCACATCATCAACACATGTTCCACATAATGCCTAACATTACCAGTTAAACAACTACTTGTCCGTGATACACATCGAGGTATCATTGTGTATAATCATTGCCATCTAAGTTATTCGTCATACCCTAATTATCTTCCTAATCTATTTAAATAGTTTTGCTTCTAAGGTTTCCTCACCAATCATTATGAATTATCAATGATACTATCACATTCACATAACCATCAAGTCATAACATACTCATCATGCAATTATATGTGAAAAATAGTTGAATCCATGATGATCCCATACCCACACATCATATGATAAGTTACATGACCCTTAAGATGGCTTATCAACTTTAGAAAACGTGATTTTTGCAAGAAATAGGGGGATACAATCGATTGCATAAAGTGTGAAATCGATTACACTAGCTTCAAAATCTCTCTATTTTTGAGTTTTTTTGAAATAATCTATTGTGTAAAGGTGCAATCGATTGCTCAACTTGATTTTAGTGATTTTCAGCATTTGTGAAGGTGCAATTGATTGTAAGACAGGTGCAATCAATTGTCACTATAACTTTTGTCAAAAATACTTGTTTAAACATGTTTTCTTCCATTCCTTACTATGTTAAAACACTTCTAACAACAACAACCCAATGAATACAAGATTCACATGACATAGATTCACATAACACAAAAATATGCATCATTATAACAACAACAACAACAACATTCAATCATATGGAAACACAACAATCATAGCAATTTTTTATGACTAAGGAAGAATACATGGCAATATATCATGAATCATCAATATCTATTCTATGTTCTCATAAAAGCCCATGAGTGCAACTTCTCCGTTAGATGTTTTTCATGATGTCAAAACTATAAGCAAACTTATTATTTCTGTGTTTCAGACGGTATCTCTAAGTTTGTGTAGCACCCTTGCATTAGAGGTCTTAGGAATCATAAAAAACCAATTCAAAATTGACAACAATCATGAAATACAGTTTTCTGTACAAAAATGTACTACATGTGTCTGTACATATGCTTTTTAGGACGACACATGTAACTCAATAATGACGCATGTAGCCTCTGTCAAAGTCAGGTCGGCACATAAGCCTTTCAGGCCGACACATACAATAACATTAGTTTTATGTGCCAGCACATACATGTTTCAGGCCGACACATCTACTGTCATAAATAAGGTTGTAGTCTCTATTTGATTTGGGTCGGCACATAGGTTCTTTTAGGTTGACACATTCTGTTATTTTTTACATTATGTGTCGGCACATCCAACCTTCAGGCCGACACATACTGTTTAAGTTGGTCAATTTTTTAATTCCTTTAATTCTGAAAATTACCTCTTTGCCACCAATCTTCCAAAACTATAAATACATCATTCATGCTTCAATCCGAACTGGTGATACCATAAAATTAGCCTGCATTTGCTCATTATCTTCAACCTCCGTCCTATGTCTACACACTGACAAATCACACATAATAATATTTTGTTGGGGTACCAGCTAGGCGAAGGCCTGATAGGTCCAATTGGGTTCTTGTGTAGCCGAGATATTGGGGTTGAGATTTGTAGGGGTCTTCATCCAGAAAAACCGCAGGTTTGTCCTCCAAAATTGTGTATAGATTTAGGGGTTTTCGTGCAAGACGTTCAAGAGAGGATTACTACGTTGTGAAAGCCTTGGAGATAAAGTATGCAAAGGATCCTTTGGAGATAAAGAACACAAAGGAAGTAACGGAGAACAGCTAATCGAATTGAATTCTTGTGGAACTATCGGTGCAATTGATCGTGCGTGAAAGCTTGGAGATAAAGAACGCAAAGGAGTAGCAATATCGATAAGTCAATTGGCATCCGTTATTATCTTGGTCTTTTTCAAGATCAAAAGAAGAGAATGGGTTGAATCAGCATCAAAACCAGTGAAGTTTAGATGGTTGCTATTGAACACTTCTCTTATACATCGACTTTTTGCATAGTAAGAAATTATCCTAATTCCACATTGGAAATTAGGCGTAGACGTACCCACACGTGAGGACGAAAGTGGGGAACTACGTAAACAAATCCTCGTGGTGATCTCTCTATTATCTCTTTACTTGCTTTATATTTCATTACGTAATTTGTCAAATAGCATTGATTGATCGATCGACTCTTAAGAATTTGTACATTACTATTTGGTTATAACTTTGTTCTTTATTAGGTTATAATCACTTTTGATTATAAGTGGTTTTCATATAAACAACAACACAAAGGAAAATTCTGAAAATTCGTTCGCACACCAAGTAGTTGGTAAATTGCATAATTCCTTAATTTTGCTTATTGTCATTGGAAATAGCATTACTAAGTACTTTGGATCCTTCTATTAAGCCCAAGAGGAGGCTGAGAACTTCTAAGAAGCCTGTGGGTCCTTGTACAAAGCCCAAGAGGAGGCTGGGGATGCTTTTAGGAAGCCTGTGGGGCCAAGCCTAAGAAAAGTTCAAGAAAGGTTTCATCGGGAATAAGTCCTTTCTTTTCAGAACAGTTTTAGGGTTTGAAGAAATTCAAGAGAGGTTTCACCGGGAATTAATCCTCTCTGGGGAAATGAATTTCTTATACAAGTATTCTAAGTTGTGACAGTCTTGAGAAAAGTTTCACCGGGAATAATGCCTTTCTCTGTTCCATATTGTATAAGCCCAAGAGGAGGCAAGACTATATCTGGAATTTCCTATGGGGAACTAGTTTTGACTGTGTTAAGAGAGTGACCACTGGTTTGATCTAAACCTAGACCTAATTGCTTGGAAAAACTCTAAGCAAGCTATATCCAAGCATATATATATATATATATATATATATATATATATATATATATATATATATATATATATATATATATATATATATATATATATATATATATAAACAAGTGTATAGAAGAGATATGGGAACTTACAAGTGTGCAAGCTCCAGCATTATAATTACAGCTGTATGGTTAGTTATTCAAGAAATTGAAGAAAGTTTTGACAAAAGTTTAAATTTGAATCTAAATCAAAAGAAGGTTTGTTGTAAAAGAAAGTTTGGGGGCTGATACAATGTCTGAGGCCCAAATTAGTTTATTTACAAAGGGATAGGACTTGCACTCTATCTTGAGGCCCAAAAAGAAGAAAAATAGGGCTTACAACTCAAGGAGAGGCCCAAAAGAATCCCATGAAAATAGTGATCGCACTGCGATACCAACTGACGTTGTGGGACTTATACTATAACAGAGGCCCAAGAATTGTTTATGTACACAAGGGGGTTGGGTCTTACACTCTATTAGAGGCCCAAAAGTGTTTTAAGAAGAGAAATGGGGCTATAACTCAAGGAGAGGTCCAGATGAAATTTGTTTTGAAAATGACGATCGCGTCGAGAAATTTTTTAAACGTATCGGGACTTATACAATGACTTTGGCCCAAAAAGGTTTATGTACAATGGGATGGGACTTACACTCTATCAAGAGGCCCAAAAAGAAATTTGTGAGAGTGAAAACAATAAAAACCCTAATTTTGATTTAAAATGTATTTTAATTTAATTAAAAACCATTAATAATGATCAAAATTTTCAAACATGTGTGAATAAATAAGTTGTAATCTTGGATTAATGTTTGAAAAATCATATTTTATCCATAGAATGTTTTGAAAATCATTTGAATTTGAAAAATCAAGAGAAAGAATTTACAAAATGAATTCTTTACAAAAATATCAAATATATGAAATAAATAATATTTTTGTGAAATTTTTGTAGAATAAAATATTTTAACATTTTTGTGAATTTTGAAAAAAAGAATCAACCAAAAATAATTAAATTGAAGGAGAAATTTTTTTTGAAGTTATTTAGAAATTGTAAAAAATAAGTGAAGGAATTAAGTGGTAAAAAAATGGGATGACCCTCCCAAGGTTTGAACCCACGCCCTTGCGGTGGAGGGTTTAAAAGTTTACCAACTAAGCTATGTGCTATAGCTATTAGTACTATGGAAAGAGTAAATAATATATGAAAAAAAACCTTTGAAAATGGTTAAAAAAATTAAACCAAAAGGTCTGGGGTGAGGGGGATTCGAATCCCAGACCTCTCGCTCGCTACACACACACAAATACTAGTGTTTCCACTAGGGCGCAATGCCAATTCAAACATATATTGGCAAAGAAATAATATATACTATGTTTGGTTCTAAAAACCTAAAAATGGCGCCATGGCCATCTTCTTCCTTGGATCAACATCAAACTTGCATGAAGTAAGCTATCTCTCTCGTTTCCCAACTATTTTACAAGATGTAAAAATGAAACTCATTCATATTTTAACAAGGAACATGATGGTTCTTTCAATTTCATTTAAATTAAGTGTAACAAAAGATATCATGTTGTAACCAGATGAACCCTAAAAAATGCAAGAGCTAAATGAAATCTCATACACGCAGGATAAATAGCAATTGATTGAGGGTTAATGATCTCAGCAATATAACAAACATGTTTGGGCTTTAAAAATTCAAAAATGATGCATGGATCATGGAGATTGAAAGGTTCAGGCTTAACTCTGCAAGAAGGAATCAAATTCTATTGTAGAGGTGTTACAGAAGTGAAACAATGATCTGGATAGCTTCCTTAGGCCTCAAGGATTGTGTTGCAACCTTTAGAATGATTTAGAACTCCTTGGATCACTTGGTTGGATTTCAGTTGCACTTGGATCAAGCTTACTAGTGAGATCCTGATTCTTGTGTTACAGAAGTGATCAAGGAGTTTGGGTTACTTCTATATGTTGTATATGAGGTGTGTGAACCATTGGTTTGAGTTGCATTGGTCTCCAACTCAAAACCCGATAGTGCTTTCTCAAGAAAATGGAGTTTTTGTGCTTAAGAAGGAAATGAGAGAAAGCATTGTTGTAAGTTGCTTTGGTGTACCCTAAATGATCAACAAGAAGCTCTATTTATAGGAGAAGAGTTGTGTTGAAGCTTCTCACTTGAGGCTCAAAGGATAAGATTGGAGTCAATGGTCTTGCTAAGTATAATTGCTTCTTACACAAGGTACTCATGGTAGCTCCGAATAGTAAAGCTATGTATTGACTCAATTCACATTCTGCAGTCCTTTTAAATGTTGTTTATTAGAGCATCTTGACTTCAAGGGATAAGAATCTTGAATATGCACTATTTGCTCATAATTGCTTTTGAATCCAAGGCATAATGTGACGAAAAACCATTACTTCAAGTTGAAAGTTTTCTTGATTTCTTGACTCAAATTGACAGGTTTGTGTTGATTCCTTCTGATATTCAATGAATGTGAGTGGCATTGATCATTGCTATTGACAAGAAAAATCGTGTATAGCAAGTAAAAACCAAAACTGTTTTGCAAAACAGTTTGCAGTAAGGTGTATTGCAATTGTCATAACCTCTTGTTCAAATGGAATTATCTCATGCTTATGGACTCTTTGGAAAGCTTGCATATCCCTCTTTAACTTTGATGTCCACCAATGGATCTGGTTCAGCTTAGATCAAGGTGAAAAATGCCTTGGAAGTTTGTGTAAATGCTGAAATGACAAGGCAGAATTTTCACTAAGTGTTTTTGACACATTTTGGTTTTTTCACCACTTTGATCCACTCCTAATTAAAACTCCATGAAGAATTAGGGTTTTATGTAGTTGAAGCTTTTGTAGAGTGTAGGAAGACCTACAATTCAGGCTTTGGATCACTCAAAATGGTTGCTTGGATTAAAAATTATGGTCCTTGGAAGTTTGTGTGAAATCCATTATGTTCCATAACTTAGAAAAATTTTAAGTTTTTCTATGGTTGCTGTAACGCCCCAGTTTTAGTTAGTTTTATTTAATCGAGTCGATTTGATTATTTTATTATTATATTATTTTATTTTTGACTTTTATCTGATAATATATCATTTTTCGTCGTGAATATGTTTTATCGCATTTTGGGAACGTTTGCGAGATATTTGAGTGTAGGGGTATTTTGGTCATTTCACTTTATTTTTCCTTAAGTTAGTAAGAATAGAAATAGAAAGAGAGAAAAATAGAGAGAAAGAAAAAGAGAAAGAAGAAAAGAGAGAAAAACTTGGAAAGGAAGAAAATCAATCAACCGACTTTTCAAACACGATTAAATCGGGTAAGGGTGCGAAACTCGATTATATTATACTTGTGTATGATTATGTATGTTTGTATTTGGTTGTTTTTGAGTTGAAATTGAATGTAGAACAAAAACCATAATATGTTGAAATTGTTAGAATTCGATTAAATTGTGTCGGGAATCATGTTTTCAGGTCCCTTATTGTTGATACATGTTAGATATATGTTGTTGTGCTATCTAATGGCAATTTTCTGGTGTTTAGGTGAAAAATGGGAGTGGGTTTTGGATGGTTTCGCAGAAAAAATTCTGCAGAAAAATTCTGGGTTTCCATTGCCGTTACGCGAATCAGGCATGTCCATACGCGTATTGACTTGGGCAATACGCATATGGGAGGTGCATTTAAGGGCAATACGCATAATGAAAACAATTTTTCGCGGCCATCTGCTAAAACGCGTAATGGTACGCGTATGATTTTGGGCAATACGCGTATGGCTTAGGGCAATACGCGTATGGCCAGCAGGGGTGCCAAATGTTGTGTTTTCGCGATTCCTTTTCTTTATACTTCCGTAACTTGTGTTTCGATTGTCCGTTTTGAACATTCTTGGTATCGTTGGAAAGCTATTGAGCTGTATTTTATTATTATAATGGTTTTGAGATTGTTGGCCAATTTAATTATGTCGGGAATTTGAAATAGTGTCGTTTTGTCGACTTTTGTCGTTGTAATTGTGTGTAATTGATGTGTATCATGCAATGTGCTATTGATATGGATATTGTATGACTTGGTCGCTGTTTTGTGAGGAAAATGCTTGTGATGAAATGTTGTGATGATGATTTGTGGCCTAAGGGAAAGAAAATACAATGTGTTGTATTTGATGATATATGCATGATTATGGATGTGTATATGTGTGCATTTGAATGTCATGAGTCATTGTATGCCAAGCACCATGATATGCATTCTTATGATGTCGTGTGCCCTAGTGGGTGGGAGCGACGAAATGATTCCAGAGGGAATCCGCTATAACATTGTGCGCCTTATAGACGATCGTGCGCCATATACAAAGAGGACCGAAAGCGATCGGATCGTGCACCTTATACAAAGAGGACTGAAAGCGATCCATAAACGTCGTGCGCCTTATACCAAGAGGACCGAAAGCGACAGGGAACATCGTTTGCCCGACGGGGAGTTACACTAAGTAACAAGCGATGGTTCCAATAGTTCCTGAGTGAACTTGTGTTGAGATGATGGATGGATGGTACCGCATTTGCATAGAGTCGTTGTGTCGGTCTCTTTGCATTTGCATAAATCATGAATGGATTGATTTTGTGTGGAATTGTGAATGGAATTGATAAGTGAGATATATATGTACATGTTGTGATAAATGCGTTGAGCATGGTTGATATGTCTTTATGATGGATGTATGAGATATGCATTGTGTTGTTTTATCGTTGAGCTGGAGGTCTTTTTGTGAAGCTTAGGTCTTCATTCTTTTGTCGGTCGGCTCTGATATGTAGCACCGGGTAGTCGGGGAGATCGTTGTGATTTTTGTATATACGTATATATATCTTTTGGATTGTACATATATGAATCTGTGTACGACAGACAAACTTTTTATGTGATATATGTATATATGAGATTCAGTTACAGATTTTCCGCTTTTATTCTGTATCTGAATTGTGGGTGTTAGGAACGGAGTTTCTCTGTTATTTGCTACCTGATTGTTGCATATCTTTATGGGAAGGTTTATTGTGTTTTGTCTCAATTGATGTGACGCATTCGTCTATGCCATGAATGTTTAATTATACTCTGATGAAATTTTTATCGCTTTATTTGATTGGGGGTATAGATTGGGGGTGTTACATTAAGTGGTATCAGAGCCAGTCCGTGTCAGTTTGTGTCAGTCCTTGTTGGTCGTTGTGTTGGGGTGAGTTGTTTGTTTAACCATAGTTGTTGTTATTGGAAATGAACAGAATATGGCTGGTAGGAATGACGCTGCTTTGGCTGCTGCTATGTAATCTATGGCTCGGGTTGTGCAGGGTGCACCTAATGCTGCTGGGAATGATGAGTTCAGGAAGAACAAACCGCATGTCTTCAAAGGGAGACATGATCCGGATGGTGCACAGATTTGGCTTAAGGAGATTGAAAGAATCTTTCGAGTGGTGGATTGCGCTGAGGATCAAAAGGTGAGACTGGGTACTCACATATTGCAGGAAGAGGCTAATGATTGGTGGGTTAGTACTCGTCATGTGTTGGAAGCTGCAGAGGAAGAGATCACTTGGGTTGTGTTTAGCATTGAGTTTCTGAGGAAGTATTTTCCTGAGGACGTAAGGGGAAAGAAGGAAATAGAGTTCTTGGAGTTGAAACAAGGTAATATGTTTGTTGTTGATTATACTGCTAAGTTTGTGGAGCTTGTGCAATTTTATCCACATTATGCTGAAGCAACTGCGGAGTTTTCTAAGTGTGTGAAGTTTGAGAGCGGGTTGCGTCCTAAGATTAAACAGGTAATTGGTTATCAGAGAATTCGAAGGTTTTCAGACTTGGTGGATTGTTGTAGGATTTATGAGGAAGATAGCAAAGCTCGTTCTACTCACTATAAGAGTGTGAACGAAAGGAAAGGGAAGCAATCGTTTTGTGGTGGTCCTTATGTGACACCAGCTGATAAGGGTAAGCAGAGAGGTAGTTTTGAGAAAAGGCACGGTAGAGGAGGTATGTGTAATTCTCTGAGATGTTATAGGTGTGGTGACTTAGGACATCGTCAGGTCGAATGTAGGAAGAATCTGGAGAAGTGTTCCAATTGTGGAGGTATAGGACATGTCGCGACTGATTGCAAGAGGAAGAATGTGGTGAAGTGTTTCAACTGTGGTGAACCTGGTCATATTAGTACGAAGTGTCCGAAACCAAAGCAAGCTCCAGCTGGAGGGAAAGTTTTTGCATTGGCAGGGACTCAGACTACAAGTGCAGACCGTCTGATCAGAGGTACTTGTTTTATTAATAGTACACCTTTAGTAGCTATTATTGATACCGGAGCGACTCATTCGTTTATTTCGTCTGAGTGCGCGAAGTGTTTGAATCTTGTGTTGTCTTTGATGGGTGGAGAGATGGTTATTGATATTCCAGCAATGGGGTCAGTAACTACTTCTTTGGTTTGTTTAAGTTGTCCTTTGACCATTTATGGTAAATATTTTGAAATGGATTTGGTGTGTTTGTTGTTGGAGGGTTTAGATGTGGTTCTGGGAATGAATTGATTGCAGTTCAATCGGGTTCATATTGATTGTTATCATAAGTTAGTAAGATTTTCGTCTCTTCAGGAAGACGAAGAATCGAGTTTCTTATCTACCAAAGAGTTGAAGAAACTTTTGGCGGATGAAGCTCAGTTGTTTGGGTTGTTTGCATCGTTGACTGTGGATAGTCAAGTTGCACTTGATGTGTTTCCTGTTGTGCGTGAATTTCCAGAGGTGTTTCCTGAGGATATTTCAGATGTACCGCCAGAGAGAGAGGTGAAGTTTTCTATAGATCTAGTTCCTGGTACTTGACCTGTGTCTATGGCACCATACCGAATGTCGGTATCTGAGTTGGTTGAGTTAAAGAAGCAGTTGAATGAATTGTTAGAGAAGAGGTTTGTGAGGCCAAGTGTATCGCCTTGGGGTGCTCCAGTTTTGTTGGTGAAAAAGAAAGATGGAAGTATGCGATTGTGTATTGATTATCGCCAGTTGAACAAGGTGACGATTAAGAATAAGTATCCTCTTCCGAGAATTAATGATTTGATGGACCAGTTGGTAGGTGCTTGTGTGTTTAGTAAGATTGATTTGAGGTCAGGTTATCATCAGATTAGAGTGAAAGAGGAAGATATTCAGAAGACGGCTTTTAGGACACGATACGGTCATTATGAATATTTTTTGATGTCGTTCGGGGTTTCTAATGCGCCAGGTGTGTTTATGGAGTATATGAATCGTATTTTCCATGAGCATTTGGATCGATTTGTTGTTGTGTTTATTGATGACATTTTGATTTATTCTAAGTCACGGGAGGAACATGCGGAACATTTGCGTGTTGTGTTGCAAATTTTGAAGGAGAAGAGACTTTTTGCCAAATTGTCCAAGTGTGAGTTCTGGTTGTCAGAAGTGAGTTTTCTTGGGCATGTGATTTCAGGTAATGGTATTGTTGTGGATCCATCTAAAGTAGATGCAGTTCTACAATGGGAGGCTCCTAGATCTGTTACTGAAATTAGAAGCTTTTTGGGTTTAGCTGGTTATTATCGAAGAATCATTGAAGGTTTTTCTAAGTTAGCACTTCCTTTGACCCAGTTGACTTGTAAAGGTAAAGCGTTCATTTGGGATATTCAGTGTGAGGAAAGTTTTAATGAGCTGAAGAGAAGATTAACTACAGCTCTGATTTTGGTCTTACCGAATCCTACTGAACCATTTGTGGTGTATTGTGATGCGTCTTTGAATGGCTTAGGTGGTGTGTTGATGCAAGAAGGTAAGGTTGTGGCTTATGCTTCGAGGCAATTGAGGATTCATGAGAAAAATTATCCTACTCATGATCTTGAATTAGCGGCTGTGGTTTTTGTGTTGAAAATTTGGAGGCATTATCTCTATGGTGCAAGATTCAAAGTCTTTAGTGATCATAAAAGTTTGAAATACTTGTTTGATCAGAAAGAGTTGAATATGAGGCAACGGATATGGTTGGAATTTTTGAAGGACTATGATTTTAGCTTGAATTACCATCCTAGTAAAGCTAATGTGGTAGCCGATGCGTTAAGCCAGAAATCGTTGCATATGTCCGCTTTGATGGTTAAAGAGTGGGAACTTTTGGAATCGTTTAGAGATTTGAGTTTGGTGTGTGAATTGACGTCGGATAGCGTGAGGCTTGGAATGTTAAAGGTTACTAATGATTTTCTGTTGACTGTTAGCGAGAAACAGAAGTTGGATGTGAAATTTGTGGATTTGATGACGGTTGGAAATCAAAGTGTGGATGGTGACTTTAAAGTGGATGATAAAGGTGTTTTGAGATTCCGTGGTAGAATTTGTATTCCTGATGATTCGGATTTGAAAAGGATGATTTTAGAGGAAGGACACCGGAGTAGTTTGAGTATACATCAGGGAGCTAATAAGATGTATCAAGATTTGAAAAAGATCTTTTGGTGGTCTGGATTGAAGAGAGATGTGGCTCAGTTTGTTTATGCATGTTTGACGTGTCAGAAGTCTAAGGTCGAACATCAGAAGCCTAGTGGATTGTTGCAACCGTTGGATATTCCCGAGTGGAAATGGGACAGCATTTCTATGGATTTTATGACATAATGCCATTTGGGTGATTGTGGATAGGCTGACTAAATCGGCGCATTTCATTCCGATTGACATCAGTTTTTCTTTGGAGAGGTTGGCTGAGATTTATATCGGTGTGATTGTGAAATTGCATGGGGTTCCGTTGAGTATTATTTCAGATCGAGATCCGAGGTTTACTTCCAGATTTTGGGAAAGTTTGTAAAAGGCCTTAGGTTCTAAGTTGAGTTTGAGTTCTACTTATCATCCGCAGACGGATGGTCAGACCGAGAGAACTATTCAGTCATTGGAAGATTTGTTGTGGGCTTGTGTTCTTGAGCAAGGTGGTGCTTGGGATAGTTATCTTGCGTTAGTTGAATTCACATATAACAACAGTTTCCATTCGAGTATTGGAATGACACCTTTTGAAGCGTTGTATGGAAGAAGATGTCGAACACCTTTGTGTTGGCATGAATCTGGTGAGAGTTTGGTGGTTGGACCAGAGTTAGTGCAACAGACTACGGAAAAGATGAAACTTATTTGTGAGAAAATGAGGGCTTCTCAGAGTAGGCAAAAGAGTTACCATGATCGAAGGAGGAAGGATCTTGAGTTTCAAGAGGGCGATCATGTATTTTTGAGAGTTACGCCGGTACGGGTGTTGGTCGTGCATTGAAGTCGAAGAAGCTTACTTCTCGGTTTATTGGTCCTTACCAGATATCCGCGAGAGTTGGTGTTGTGGCTTATCGGGTGGCGTTGCCGCCGAGTCTTTCGAATTTGCACGATGTGTTCCATGTTTCACAGCTTCGGAAGTATGTTCCGGATCCGTCGCATGTGATTCTGATGGATGAGGTTGAGGTAAGGGAGAACCTTACGGTTAAGGCATTACCAGTGAGGATTTTGGATCGCGAGTTGAAGCGATTAAGAGGCAAGGATATTGCGCTTGTGAAAGTAGCGTGGGGAGGCGCTACTGAGGGCAATTTGACTTGGAGTTGGAAAGTCGGATGCGGGAGTCGTATCCGGAGTTGTTCGTCTCAGGTAATATTTTCGAGGACGAAAATTTCTAAGTGGGGGAGAGTTGTAACGCCCCAGTTTTAATTAGTTTTATTTAATCGAGTCGATTTGATTATTTTATTATTATATTATTTTATTTTTGACTTTTATCTGATAATATATCATTTTTCGTCGTGAATATGTTTTATTGCATTTTGGGAACGTTTGCGAGATATTTGAGTGTATGGGTATTTTGGTCATTTCACTTTATTTTTCCTTAAGCTAGTAAGAATAGAAATAGAAAGAGAGAAAAATAGAGAGAAAGAAAAAGAGAAAAAAGAAAAGAGAGAAAAACTTGGAAAGGAAGAAAATCAATCAATCGACTTTTCAAACACGATTAAATCGGGTAAGGGTGCGAAACACGATTATATTATACTTGCGTATCAGGCATGTCCATACGCGTATTGACTTGGGCAATACGCGTATATGAGGTGCATTTGAGGGCAATACGCGTAATGAAAACAATTTTTCTCGGCTATCTGCTGAAACGCGTAATGGTACGCGTATGATTTTGGGCAATACGCGTATGGCTTAGGGCAATACGCGTATGGCCAGCATGGGTGCAAAATGTTGTGTTTTCGCTATTCCTTTTCTTTATACTTTCGTAACTTGTGTTCCGATTGTCCGTTTTGAACATTCTTGGTATCATTGGAAAGCTATTGAGCTGTATTTTCTTATTATAATGGTTTTGAGATTGTTGGCCGATTTAATTATGTCGGGAATTTGAAATAGTGTCGTTTTGTCGACTTTTGTCGTTGTAATTGTGTGTAATTGATGTGTATCATGCAATGTGCTGTTGATATGGATATTGTATGACTTGTGTGCTCTTGTGTGAGGAAAATGCTTGTGATGACATGTTGTGATGTTGATTTGTGGCCTAAGGGCAAGAAAATACAATGTGTTGTATTTGATGATATATGCATGATTATGGATGTGTATATGTGTGCATTTGAATGTCATGAGTCATTGTATGCCAAGCATCATGATATGAATTCTTGTAATGTCGTGTACCCTAGTGGGTGGGAGCGACGAAACGATTCTAGAGGGAATCCGCTATAACATCGTGCGCCTTATACAAAGAGGACCGAAAGCGATCGGATCGTGCGCATTATACAAAGATGACTGAAAGCAATCCATAAACGTCATGCGCCTTATACCAAGAGGACCGAAAGCGACGGGGAACATCGTTTGCCCGACGGGGAGTTACACGAAGTAACAAGCGATGGTTCCAATAATTCCTGAGTGAACTAGTGTTGAGATGATGGATGGATGGTACCGCATTTTCATAGAGTAGTTGTGCCGGTCTCTTTGCATTTGCATAAATCATGAATGGATTGATTTTGTATGGAATTGTGAATGGAATTGATAAGTGAGATATATATGTACATGTTGTGATAAATGCGTTGAGCATGGTTCATATGTCTTTATGATGGATGTATCAGATATGCATTGTGTTTTTTGCCTTTGAATTCTTGTGTAAGCTGTGGTGAGAATATTTTATATGTGTATTTTTATGTTGATATATAATTGTATGCAATTATAAAATGATTGTGTTTCTCACCCTTCTGCTGTTTTGAATGCTCTATGAGGCAATGCAGATTAGATGCTGGAGGTCTTTTTGTGAAGCTTAGGTCTTCATTCTTTTGTCGGTCGGCTCTGATATGTAGCACCGGGTAGTCGGGGAGATCGTTGTGATTTTTGTATATACGTATATATATCTTTTGGATTGTACATATATGAATCTGTGTACGACAGACAAACTTTTTATGTGATATATGTATATATGAGATTCAGTTACAGATTTTCCGCTTTTATTCTGTATCTGAATTGTGGGTGTTAGGAACGGAGTTTCTCTGTTATTTGCTACCTGATTGTTGCATATCTTTATGGGAAGGTTTATTGTGTTTTGTCTCAATTGATGTGACGC
Source organism: Lathyrus tuberosus (assembly GCA_022829125.1). Lineage (NCBI taxonomy): Eukaryota > Viridiplantae > Streptophyta > Magnoliopsida > Fabales > Fabaceae > Lathyrus > Lathyrus tuberosus. Next base: position 11,976,621 of record JALAZF010000088.1, on the reverse strand, counting down.
ATTCGTCTATGCCATGAATGTTTAATTATACTCTGATGAAATTTTTATCGCTTTATTTGATTGGGGGTATAGATTGGGGTTGTTACAGTTGCCCCTTTTGCAAGAAACCTCACTTTTCTTGATTTTTCTTGATGGATGATGATCAAAACCATATATTAACATTGTTTTTGACTTAGGGGAGCCATATTTGTGAAAAATTCCAAAAAGTCAAACTTGATTTAGGACACAATTGAGTTTTTGTCAGATGAATTCCAACCTGTGTGATCCCCTATAAAATCAAGTTCTTGACCTAATTCAAACCTAATGGACGGATTTCATAGGTGTTTTAGGGTATCTTGAATCATATCCTAAGGTTTGGGAACATGTCTTGGTCTAAAGTCAAAGGTATAGTTGACTTTTTCTTCAAAACCCTAATTGTGATCCAGATGAAATTGAAACTTGTGAATCAAACTTCTTGGATCAATCCATGGTTATAAATGGATCAATGTGGTGTATTTGAGGCCCTAAAATCATGTCCTGAGGTCTTGGTTCATGTCTTGCCTCAAAAGTCAACTTAGGGGTGAATTAGGTAAAGAAACCCTAATTCCTGATTTTTGATGAATACCTCCCCTGAGGTTGTTTTGACTTGATGATTGGATCCATGAGGCCCTTTTGAACTTCTTGGATCATGTTTTAAGGTATTGGCTCATGCCCAGATGAAAATTTTCATCTGGAGGCCTTGGTCGATCAAAACCCTAATTTGGTGACACTGTCGAACTTGAGGCTTGATTAGCTTGAGATGTTGCACTCTTGTGCTTGATTTTTTATAATAGGAGACCTCTTGATCCTTCAAGGATGTTTGAGAGGTTTAGACAAGTTGAAGATCATGTCATTTCTTGATTGATCTTTTGTCTAAGTGTTTTGAGAGGGTTCAAAACCCTAATTCTTGGTTGTAGTGAAAGCTCAACAATTCTTGAGGAGATTGATGAGGTATGATGGTACATCTATATTGTGGTAATGGTCTTCACAATGATCGTAAATCTTGTGGTCAAAATTTGGGGTATGACAATTCCATGTTGCCATCTTCCATGAGTTTAAATAAATGAACTTTGTTATATTGAAATCTTATGTTATATTGTAAGTTTTGTTATGTTGCAGGTTTTGTGCAGTATTACACATGATTTTGTGTTTCAAAAAAAGTCCAGTTGTATTTCCAATATAATAAAAATATATGTGTCTTCACTACAAGAAAATTGGTAAATTACGACGGTTATTTTTGGCAGATTACGGCAGTTTGAACCGACGCAAATTGCAAGTCACGACGGTTTCTCTCATGTCGTAGAAACGTGTGTCGCGAGGCAGTTTTGCGACGGTTTGTAAAAGTGTCGCGCCAACTGCCGTAACATTATTATTACGACGGTTATAACTGCCATAATTGTATATTAAATATATATCATTAAAGATAACGACGGTTGTAACCGCCGTAATTTTATATATATTTCATTAAAATTAACAACGGTTGTAACCGCCGTAAATTATATTATTTAAAAAAAAAACAATTTAAACCCAATGTACACAAAGGAACCTTCAACAACATCCAGAAAAAAAAAAAGATACATACATACATAGTCACACACACAAACAACGGGGATGGTGAAGATGAACCAAATCCCACGGACTGACTCTGAGTCGAAGTTGTAAACCCACTAGTAGCACAAGGTGCCAGAGTACCAATGGTAGACCCACTTACAGTGCCAAAGATAGAACCTTGTGTCTGGGGCTAGCTATTTGCAGATGTTGCCAATGAACTAAGCCCAAAAATGCGATTCCCGACATTTCCAACAGCAGCAGAAGAGCTTCCAAAGGAGGTGCTTTCAATTTTACCAATTCCAACATTTTGTCCGTTCTTGGTTTCCATGGGTTTCGAGCGAGAAGATGAAACAGGTAAACTTGTTGATGGTAAAGAGGTGGATCCAAATTTGAAAAGGGAAGTTGTTGGAGATGAAGACGTCGTCACTGAGGTAGAGGAACTGCTATTGATGGACGCATTTACAACGGATGTGCTGGTTGTCATGGAGTAGGAGTGGCATTAATGTTGCTGGTTGAAGTAGGAGTGGCATTAATGTTGCTGCTGCTGAAGTAGAGCCTTTTGTTTCTTTCTCGGATTTAGAAAAAGGAGACGCAGCTTCATTAGGATAGGCCTCATCATCCAACTCCAGATAATCCATTGAGAGAAAGAGGGAAAGAAAAATAACAGTCAATAATTACGGTTTAAGAAAATAAAAAATGTCTCAGTTGAAAACTCAACTCACTTTATACTCTCAGGAACCAAATTCAAAGGTGTAAATATGAGATAACAAACTGGAAGTAAAAAAAACAATATAAACATGGTCAAGAGCTCAGACTATAATTAACTTCACTAACATCACATTCACGCCCATCACATTCACTCATATCTGAATTCCAACAATCCAATAACACATTTTTATAATTCCAATTGATTTCAACCTACAAACAAGGAAAAGCGTGTGAAATTCCAATTCGAACAACTAAAGCTTAATCACAAAATACATCAAGTGCATCAAAAACAATAATCCATGAGTGAAGAGTTTCAGATATGTGTTATTGGATTGGAGATGCTAACAAGCTATTCACAACTTTATCATTCTCATTCACATCATACCTCTGTTTTCAGAGGCTCCCAGTTTGGGAAGAACAATATCAGGAAATGGAAAAGAAATGTTCTTGTCAAACCATTCACTTGAACAAAGACACATATAAAAGGGATCTTGGACTTACTGTTTAAGGCTACCCGACGTAAACATCTCAGTAATCATATCAATAGTCTTGCACTTGTCATGAATCCAAGAAGTGTAAAACCTTACTCTGTTACTGTGCCGTAGCGATTTCAAGAGATGCACTTCTGAGTATAGCCTATCTAAATCTCTCGGTGACTGCAACACCTCGTCAATCTGAACTTGGCCCCATGCAACTTCAATCCTATTGACCTCATCAAATGCTCTGTAACTGATTTATCACAAATTACGTAAAACATTTGCACTTTGAAACAAAATCAACTCCAATAATAAAATTACTCTTAATCTTAATTAGCAACAAATTGTATTGTATTATATTGTAAACAAATCCAGTTCGACAGTGAAAACACGCTACTTTCCACAACAATCCAAAAGAGTAAAAGAAACATATATGCATAGAAATTCAAAACGAAAAATTACACAGTTTTGAAGGCTCATTTGCCAATCACTTATTTATACTGTTACAGATGAAAAAAAAAAAAGACGAATCAGCTTAGTGCATTGTAATTGTAATGTAAGTTTATATATTTTACCCTAAATTAAAAAACAGATTAAATCATATCCAATTGCATTACCTTGATGTAACGACAAGTAGGATCAATCTTAAGAACATCAGGATCAGGTGGCTCCGGATGCACTGCACCCTCTTCCGAGCTTTCCGTACCCGCCAAACGTATCCACACCGTGTTAAAAATCCAACCCTAAATATCAAGCTAGATTAATTTAACACAACATTAATCGTCATTGGAATCAAAATTATCAACGAACAACGATAGGTAAATTACAAAATCATTCAAATCCTAAATGTTAGTTGTCGTCTTGTTCATCGTGTTGAGGGTGAGAAAAGTTACATGGAAGTGATTCAAGGCGGTCGAGCCTGGGCAATTGGCCTACCTGGCCGGGTGCTGGCTCCGCCACTGGTCACGAGATATATATCTGCAAAAGACCTTAACTTGGATCCCACAAGAAACGAAATATTTAAAACTCAAAAACACAACATCACACAATTATAACATAAACACATTTTTAAAGTCCAATATCACTAATTTTCAAACACACTACTATCTTTATTAAGGTATATTTATCAAACACAACAAAGGTATTATATATTTTTTTTAAATGAGAGTTAAGAGTATGAGAGATGTGCAAAAGTAGGTGAAGGTGATGAGAAGTTATTGATGCATTTCAAATGAAGGGCAATAGACAAATGAACTTGACACATACTTGTTTAGGATCATACTTGAAGAGAATAGGTGATGTGTTGTCCTCGTATTTTTCAAAACTAACTATTTTCTTCTATCAAACCTGATCATAAATCAAATCATAATATTAACAAAGTCAAAACATATAATTAGGAGTTAATAATAAGAAACCAAACCATAAATCATAACATATAATTAGGAGTTAATATTAAGAAACCAAACCACAAATAATAACATATCATAGAATATTGGTTTACCTCTCTCTCTCAATCTATAATGCTATCACTATAACCAATTATAACTCTTGAACATAATGTTTACGAAAGATTCCCATCCAAAGTTCATGTCAATGGTCTTTCATTCTTGCAAGAAGTTCAAACATGACACACATATTGAAATAAAAAAGAATAAAACACAAAAATATTTGGAAAGGCTCTTGACTTGAAAATTTACTACTGATATGTGGTGAACTCATGAAATTTATCAGGGGCTAAACTACTATTTAGCTCTAATGTGAGTACAAACATATAATATGAATGAGTTTATTATTTGATTATTTTTCCTTCATTTGTCCTGTTTATGATTTCTAGAATTTTAATTGATAAAACAAATCTTTATCAAGATGGACTCAATATTATAGGCTTGTAAGAGTAAATCATCTTAGAAAATATAATAGATTATGTGTACTGAAACATGATCAAACCTTTTAACTTTGCTAAGTACATTTCAAAGTGTGAGTCCATTTCAGGTGAAATTACATATGCCCCCAATGTATTGATCCTGTCAAAGACAGTAAAGTTACCACATAGGGGGGGATCAAATATCTTAACCAAAATAGATGATGAAATTTAAGAGTACCTACCAGTCAGGCAATGGGCCATAAACATGACTTCCTGGTTATATCAAAGCATAATCTCTCTTATAAACAATGAGTATAAATTCAGGAAAATCTGATAAGCAAAACCACATTAAAGTTGTTTCAATACAATTTAACCAAATTATGTTTTAGAAAAAAAAATCAGGACTCAACAGTACTAGAATCTTAAGAACCAAAAGATAGTTTGATATAGTTCACAAATAAAACAAATATCAAAACTCAAGCAAGAATCCTAATAATAAAGCTTGATAGTTGGGTGTCACATTTCAGATTTCATCGCTTAGGCCAATTCTTTTTGGTAACCAAATGCAACAATCTTATAGTAATTGTAAAGTTCACAACTTTATCTAGAGAGTGGCAAAGAGTCAACCATAGAAATGCCATTAACTTCTTGATTTTGGACCAAACTCCAACTCATCTATAAAATGTACAGTTATATATATTTTAATACACACAACTTGTTTAAAATTAGAACGTATTTCATATTCATATTTACTACAAAGACTCCCCTATATCATAAAAACAAACACAAAAATTCCTTTAAATTATTAAATAAAAATATTGTACAAGTTGCATTGTAATGCTGTCAAGGCTAATTAGATTCATAAACTAAGTCATTAGCACATTCATTTGGTGCAATTTAAATGATCAAGTACCAAAATGAATTTTCAAGTAAACTGCAGAGTAGGAATGACATTTGAGTGTAAAACCAATTTGCTTGACAACCTTAATGAAGTTTGTTGAGGTGTTTATTTGTAAAATGAAGAAAACATTATTACATTCCAAGACAAACATAAACATATATAAAAGATTATAGCTTAAACGAGCTTGGTTACAATCATAGACCCCAAATCAGAGCTAGGTTACAATCTTAATTTGACATGTTCCTAAGGTTTTCAGCAGTGAAGTCAGCTTAACTCACAACATATTCTAATGTGTTTGAGGTGTTTCCAGGAAACTTTCCTTAAGCAGTGTAAATCAAAATACACCCACCTATAACAAAATTAATCCACACAAAATTAAGAAAACCCCAACAATGAAAGACTCATTTGAGTAAGTAATATTCATAGTTAGTTTGTAATAACCATCCATAAACAAACTTCATCCCCCAAACATATAATATAGATAAAGCATAAATTGATCCATTAACTTGTAAAATGCAAGGGAATGATGGGAGATATAACACCCTTTCACATTTTTACTCCAGAGAAATCCAAGGATCCTCAAGTAAACCTATTAAATTTTTTCAACAAAAGGAAAAAAATGTATTTAGTGTGGTACAACATGTAATATATGAACTTACGCTTTCAGAGGCATCATGATAAAACACTGCAGGAGTGTCAAGGAGAATTTGTGGTGCGTACGGTACGGTTCGGAGATGGTGTACAACAAACAGTTTGCCGACTTTGCCGATGGAGGAAAACTCTTCAATCTCGACTACAAAATATGTGAAGATTTCAAAACATCACAGCAGAAGAAATAAGTGTTAGGTCAAAAAGAGGAGTGAAAAAATTGAGCAAACCTCGTAGAAATTGAACCTGGTTGGAATTCGAAATTAAAGAACTTTGTTGAAATTGAACTCTGAAAAAGAAGAAGTTGAGAGAACCTCATTGAAATTGAACCTCATTGAAATTGAACCTCATTGAAATTCATAAATGAATAAATTGAAGAATTTAGTTGAAATTAAACCTCGTTGAAATCCAAATATGAAGAAAATTGAGAATCTCGATTGTTGAGATAGAAATTCGATTGAAATCGTTATTGTGTAATTTCTAATCTTTCTAGTTGTTTGAAGAGAGATTTGAGATACATGCGTTTTGCAATTTTTAAAAGAAATGTTTTGAGATTTTTGGAGAAAAAAGCTTAGCCCGTGTTTGTGAATTGTGAAAGCGAGAAGGCCGTGATATTGGCGAAAAAAGCTTAACTCGTGTTTGAATATAGTGGCGACGGTTGGCTCAATATGGAAGGAGGCGGTTCTTCTCTAACAGTCGTAACTTTACTCATCTAGCCTAGAAATCCAGCGACAGTAGCTTAAAACTGCCGTGACAAGTGTCACAATTAAGGAATAAGAGCAGTTTTATGGGAACTGTCGCAACTCATGTGTCGCAAATATCTTTTTTTCTTGTAGTGCTTGCTTGAGTTCTATATTATAGTAAGATATGATAGTTTAGGACAAACTGCAATTTTTGTCATTAATTTTATGGTGTTATTTTCACAGTACAAGTGATTGAAATACTTTTAATATAAAGCACTTGGTAGATAGGTTAAAATGAAATCAACAAATTAGTGGTGAAAGTTGGATTTATGGATAAAGTAGATGATGATCAAGGCAACTGAGAGTATGACTCAACAATTTAATCTAGGTATATATCAAATACTACATATATACATCAAATGTGATTATGGAATTGAAATTTCAAGGATAAATGGAGAGAAAAATAATTGTCTCAATTGGAGAACATGTAAGGAACCTTCAAATTTATAATGTTGTCTTAATTTTGATGAGAGCAACTAAAATTTATTTAACTTTTTGGAAGAAAAATTGTTTTAAAATAGTGTCATTAGCCTAATTATATAATTTTAAAAATGCTTTTATGTGCATATTTTTTAAACTATAGACAACAAGATGATCTAGTTTTTTCTTGCTACTGCAGAGCTTTGAGCGACCTCTGAACTTGCAAGAACACGCGGATGCAATACTGCTAGGATTATCTAAGGATCATGCAGCTGTTGTAACATTCTTCTATGCGATATCAATTGGTGATCCATACAAAGTTGAACAAAATGAGTATATGCTACAAATTTATGAAGCTTGGATAGATAAATAATAATATTCGTTAGAAATTAATTGTGTGAGTGAGAGGATGGAGTCCAAAACTAAAGGAAGTCTAAAGTAAATTTAAAGTTAAGTTTTTTATATGTTTTAATAATAATAATTTGATAAAATTATTTTACTTTTTGAGATTCTTAAAATGCAAACTCATTTATTTTATTATTGTAGTTAATTTTATTTTTCACTATTAAAACTTGATAATAAAATGAAATATAAACACTTTTTTTATATAAATTAATTATTTATGTTATATGAGTACCACATTAACATATGTGAATTATAATTTCAAATTAATTAATTCTTTATAATGACAAATGTTTATAATTAGATCTTCCTGGTCACTATCACTATCAATGGAATACCAAATAATGTTAATTAACAATTACATTATTAGATAGGTAAATTTTTTATTTTCAAATTTCAAATTTTTTTCTTTTGTAGTTAATTTTATTTTTCACTATTAAAACTTGATAATAAAATGAAATATAAACACTTTTTTATATAAATTAATCATTTATGTTATATGATTACCACATTACCATATGTGAATTATAATAACAAAATAATTAATTTTTTATAATTACAAATGTTTATAATTAGATCTTACGGGTCACTATCACTATCAATGGAATACCAAATTTTTGTTAATTAACAATTACATTATTTGATAGGTAAATTTTTTACTTTCAAATTTCAAATTTTTTTCTTTTGTAGTTAATTTTATTTTTTACTATTAAAACTTGATAATAAAATGAAATATAAACACTTTTTTATATAAATTAATCATTTATGTTATATGATTACCACATTAACATATGTGAATTATAATATCAAATTAATTAATTTTTTATAATTACAAATGTTTATAATTAGATCGTACTGGTCACTATCACTATCAATGCAATACCAAATTTATTTTAATTAACAATTACATTATTTGATAGGTAAATTTTTTATTTTAAAATGTCAAATTTTTTTCTTTCCTCTATTTCACGGACCCTGAAATGAACATGTGCAATAAAATAATTCATTTCATTTAAATACTTTTTTTTAACTGTATAAAAAAATTTACTTATAAGATAGCACGAGTATCTTCTTAGTTAAGAGTAAAAATATATAATCCGTCTATTTTTAGATAATATATCATTAATAATTATACTTAATTACAAATATTAACAAAAAAACCAAGTTGACTAAAATTAATACATAATTTCAAACCAGTTAACAATGCAATATAAAAGTGGTTCGTAGCAAATATCCATTCCATTCATCCTCTCTTGATCTTGCAAATTTGTGTTGTATTGTATCATTTTTTTTCTCTTTCATTCTAATAGTCATCACAATGTTGAAACCATTAGCATTATTCATTCTCGTCTTGTGCATTATCCAACCAAACAATGCCCAAAACTCATTAGAAGAAACTTGCAACCTGACTCCAAACAAAGCCCTTTGCATTCAGTATCTTGAATCAAGCCCTAGAAGCCCTAATGCAGATCGCAATGAGTTTGCACTAATCATGTTTAATATAATGAGAGACAAAGCAACAAATACGATAATCAAAATCGATACACTTCTTGCAGGGAATCCTGGTGCCCCTCGTGAACGAAATTCACTGGAGATGTGTGCTACTATATACAAGGAAATTGCAACAGGTAATGCTAGAAGAGCCCTTGAAAGTTTGCCAGCAGGAGAACCCGAAGTTGCGATAGAGGCTGCAAATGATGTTGTGATGAAAGCCAATCAATGTGAGGTTAGCTTTGTTGGGAGAATATCAGAGGATGTGCGTACACCTTTGACTGATGAGAACAAGGATATGGAAAATGTAGCAACTATTTCAGCAGCTATTGCTCAACCATTCATTGTTCAATTTAATGTTTAATAAATTAATAAAAGTAATTCTTTGAGAATAACGATATTATATGTCAGTAGTATATTGATTCCAAAGCCATCACAAATTTTTGAGAGACCTTGTGTAAGAAGATAAAGTGAAGTTAATTTGTTTCGATTTTATGGGGTCCTATATTTAACCGTGAAATATTTGTATGTAGGTTATTTTTATCATAACTTAATCATGAAAAAATGTGAGACTTTGTATTTTAAATCGCCTTGCACGTCATCAAAACAACCCTAATTAATTCGTTGTAAAATTCACCGAACTCATCAGCCAGAGCTATACATGGGCACAATAACAACAGGCCTCACTTAAGAGCTTGATTTTCGGTTGAAAATACAGATTGCTTCACTATTACCAAAGTAACTTCAGAAATTGATGTATAATTGTATAGTAAAATCGTTCTTCAATTTTATTTTATAAGCAAATGAGTATCGAATAAAGAGTTTAAGGGATATTAAACTTATCATATAAGGGTTATACGAATCAGACAAGATCAAGCCATTAAAGAAACAAACCCAATCTAAAGACACCTACTACCAAGTTAGCCAAACTCAAAATTTTGAAATGCACTCCAAAGGGTTAGTACTCCACTCCAACCAACCATCCTTTAACTCTTATAGCAAACCACTCCCATGATGTGATTTTCAGTAAATGAAATACATCATCCACTCTCTTACCATAAATATTGTATAATTTATCATTCCTATACAACCAAATCAAAAGACAGATTTTTCTTGACTCTTTCCTTGAAATTTGTGTTGGAAGAAAACCCATAACACTAACAGAATAATTTAACAACACAATTTTTTCAAAAAATCAAATGCAACTTAGAAACAATTAACAAAACACACCAAACAACACAACACAATATTAGCACGGAAAAACCTCCGTTAATCAGGAGTAAAAAACCATAGAATCCGCAAGCCACTTAAATCTCCACTGTAATTAAACAATTGGGACAATCCACGTTCTCTCTAACAATAGTTAGAGGCATACATCAACATACTCAATACTTAAAATCAATCTCGAAATACAACAAGAAACAAGATATACAATCAACCAAAACAACCACAAAAACTGCACCTCATAAAACCACTCAGCAGACAGGTTTAGAAAACTCAAAATCCGATCTCCACCGTTCAGTATGTACTTCTATGAATGTTGAACACTGTCACCAAAAATCAGAACGATCCAACGGTTGGATTGTGAGAAAACTCTGATCTTGTGGGACTGGTCTGTGCTGAATTAGGACTGCGAAAATATTATATTCTCTCTAGCTTTTCTTCTTTTGTTTCACACACTAAATTGAATGATCTAATTCTCTTTGTCGGATAATAACAAAGGCTTACACACACATTGGCTACTAACTCGCATTAATTTGGTCACTCTAAATAGGAGGGATAGCCCAACTAACTCTCCGACCGACTAGTTGGAGGGAAACACTAATTCGGCTACCTTGCGAAAAAACTCAAACTTTCCCCTAGACAACAGCTTCGTCAATATATCCGAACCATTGTCATCGGCGTGAATCTTTACATGCTCCATCAACTTGAAATCTAATGCATCACAATTTAATGATAAAGAACGTCAATATGCTTCGACCTCGAGTGAAAGAAGGAATTCTTCGATAAGTGAATGGCACTTTGACTATCATAAAATAAGACATGCTTTCTTATTTCACACCAAGTTTAATTGAAAATTTCTTCAACCATAATAACTCTTTTGACGCTTCCACGATGGATATAAACCCGACTTCGGTAGTAGAGATTGTAACACACTTTTGCAACATTGATTGTCAAGCCACGACTCCCCTGGAAAAATTACCATACGCTCTGAAGTAGATTTTCGATCATCTAAAATTCCTGATAGATCTGAATCGGTATACCCAACCAACATAGGCATCTTGCATCCCAATGTTATCTTCAAATTTGATGAGACACACAAATATCTCATCACTCACTTCACGGCCTCCCAATGACCTTTGTTGAAAAGTATTTTAGGTGGGTGTTTTATCGTATCCACAGGGGTTGTGCGCAAAATATATAGATGCTCGTCGTTCAATAGTTTAACGTTTTAAGTAAAGAGTTTTCAAAGAGTTCTTGTTTTTTAACATTCAGAATAATTAATATGTATAAAATTGATTTATAAATGAAAACAAAAATTTATATACTTACTTGCAGTTAAAAGGGGGCAAATAACAATCTTTGATGTTCCATTTCAATTTATCTTTTAAGTAATTACGAATATTGGGTCATGTTGAACTACGTGTAAGACCAATGTGCGCTGGATCTAAGATACAATACTTGTTTTGAAGTTTCCTTTTAGCACATAAGTCATGGATGTACCTGCAAGAGCAAATCTTGATGTTAGAGTAGAAGAACTTATGAATATAAATAGAGATCAACATCAAAACTATACTTACGAGGACCAAATTTGTAATACGGAATTGTCTAGGTACACATTTCATGAAAAAAATTCATGGAGAAGTCCTAAAAAGCATGAATAATTGTTCTGGATCATGAATTAATTTAATGCCCAAGACTGTGTCTGGAAGAGTGTCAACCATCATTCTTAGTCTCTCAATGTTATCTACTCTTGACAGTGTGGGTTCAATATTGCCATGGTTGGCAGAAAAACAATCTTTCGCGCTTGTACCACCCGTAACTTTCTGAACCTCATTGTCTTGAATTTCCAACTTATTTGAATTTGTGTAGCTTAATAGACCCAACGAATTCAATTTCTCCATCATAAAAAAATAAATACAATCCAAAATTAAAATACGTAATCAATAATAACAACAACATACAACTTATTCCTCAAGCACATCGCGGGTACACTTCTTGGACACCTTCATCTCAATCAACCTCTTTCGCTCTTCCTGCTGCTTCTAGAAACTCTCTCGCATCATAGGTAACAACCTCTCCCTCTCCTCCTCCAACTTTTTATCCTGCTCCTCACTTCACCTCTTCTTCTCCTTCTCAAACTTCTTCCTATCCTCCTCCAACTTCCTATGCTGCTCCTCCTCCCTCCACCTCTTCCTCTCCTCCTCAAACTTCTTCCTATCCTCCTCCAACTTCCTATCCTGCTTCTCACTTTCCTTCTCCAACTCAACAATAACAATCTCTTTAATATATCTCTTACGGGTTCTCCCACTAGATGATTTAGGTAGTCCAAAAATACCTTGAAGCTTATGCCTCTTCCAACACCACGGACACGCTCAGGATGCTCATTGGTTCCAATCGCTTCTACCAAGATGTCATGATGATCTTGTGAAGTGGAGATTTCGGTTTCGGTTTGTTCGACCAGATCATCCTACAACACATATTAAATTTAATCTCTAGCAAATTGATTTAACTAAAATATATATTGTTGAAAAAAGTATCTACTTACAATCTTTTGAGCCACTTCACGGGTAGCATCTGATGTGAACTCGTTGTCTTTTCTTTGACATGCCCACTTCCGTTTCTAGTGGCGTGATGGTGGATATGAAGTGCGATCAAGACTTATAGAACCTCCCAGCTTTTCCTCCCTTTTCTTTCTTTTTACTTCAATCATCATCTTTTCAAGTTTACTATATCCTTCATGAGACAATCTACGTGGATAGATATTTCTAGCTTAATTTTCCTTTCCTTTTTGGCTCTTTGCCAAGAAGTCAGGAGTGATGCGAGACTCTACAAATTTCTCCCAAAAATTTTGATTAATAAATAGATACACGTTGTATGGAGGTTTTTCTTTATCTTCTTTATGTTTAATATAATCATGGGTGAGTTGGGTCTTAAACCCCTCCAACGCTCACCATATTATGTAATCATCTTCTTTTTCACATAATTGTTATTTGGACAAATAATGAGCACATCCTATGTTTACACAATAGAGATTTTTTTAGTAACAATAATTACATCATATGTTTAAACAAAAAATAACCGATCATATATACCCAAACATATTGCCATATGGCGTCTTTCAATTCATATTCAACATCGTGCCAACTATCAATCAAAATGCTCACTTTACTCCTACCTTGTAATGCAATGTAACCCATAAAATTGTCGTGTGTTCACCATAAGCCCTCCGGTTGCAACATCAACTGTAACTGGCTAACAAATACCAGATTCTTGGGATTTTTTCACCTTGGCATACATCGTGGCACCTCTAGTTTTTATTCTACAATTTGTATTAACAGGTGTTGCAGCAGATGTTTATGGGAGGTGCTTGTGGAATTGGCCATGACTATCGAGAGGCAAATAGGTAGAAACAAAATGATCAAGAGACACACAGTGAAAAACAAAATGATATATAACTTGTTTCGGTGATATATAACTCGTTTCAATGAAGAACAAACCTGTTGAAAAATTATATCTGCTGACAAAATGAGTATCTAAATAAACCTCAAGATGATCAAGAGAAACTATACTAACTAGTGTTTCAATAAAAACAAATGGAAAATCGTAGAAACAAATGATCAAAAGACAAACTAATGTAAACCTTAGACAAAATTATCAGTGAAAAGCAAAGTGATATATAACTCGTTTCAGTGAAAAACAAACCTGTTGCAAAAATGACGTTTGATGAATATTTGTTAGATGTCAAACATGATATATATTTGTATGAATTACTTGGCATTTTTCATTTCCTTCCATGTGGAATGTGTTGCTTTTAGTGAGGAATGGTGTTGTTGTGCATACATTGAAATATACTTGTGGTGCTTGTAATTTGTGTGCTAATGTGCAAGAATAGGCATAAAAAGATCAAGATTGTGAGACACAAAGAATGGAAGCAAGTTGCCATTGAAGGAAGAAATCAACAACAGCATTCGCTAGGCGAGTGATGGCGAAGTTGCCAGCGAAGATTCGCCTAGCGAACGTTAGCGAGTGTGCCAGCGAAGGGTGGCAGAAAGTTGAAAAAAGTTACAGTAGGAAAACTGGGTAAATTCGCTGGGCGAGGAAGCCAGCGAAGGCTCGCTGATGTGCTCACTAGGTGAAGGTGCCAGCGAAGGGTGGCAGAAAGTTCCACTTTTGAAAACACCCAAACTTCGCTGGGGCGAATGTGGTAGCGAAGGCTCGTTTCGCGAGTGATTGGTTCGCCTAGCGAACCCACAATAATCCTTGTGGGCGGTTTAAGTCTGAGGCACTTAAAGTGCCATGTTTTAGTTCATTCGCTAGGCGAAGGGTACTGAGATTTTATTTGTATAAATAGATTTTCACTTTATGTAAGAAGGATCTCTTGTCCATTTTGAGCAAAAATCATAGTTTTCAGTATTTTGATTATTGAAGATTGTAATTTCACTTTGAGAAGCTGAAGTCGCATTCATTCTCGATTATTCGACGTGGATGTTCATTCATCTCCTCTTGAAATTTGTCATCCAAGCTACCATGAGAATGTGTAGCTAAACACTCAATGTTAAGGTTAGATGTAGCTGATCCTGATTTTATGTATTGCTTTTGATCTATTGTATATGAACAAAGTCTTTGATCAATATAGATGAAGTTGTTTTTTCTTAATGCTCCATGTGTGATTTGTATTGCTCTAGACATAGATTCTACAAATCATGACCTAACAATTTCATCTCTTAAAAACCAAACTATAGAGATAGATTTGGGATTTTCTATTCGCATTGTGTTGATCTTAACGATTGTTGTTTAGATTATTAGCGTGAGACATCATCTGACGGTTTAAACAACGATACTCATGACTTCGCTTTAGACATAAACTTAGTCGGGATGATACGCGGTTGTATTGGTCAGAAACCGAGTTCATATGCTTGATTATTCGTTTATACGTGAAAAGGATTAGCGAAACCTAACCTTGACATGCTTTTATCAAAACTTTTACAAACTCTTTGTCACCAATTACTCTTTGCTACCAATTAATGTTAACAACAATTGAGAACCTTTTGAAACCATTGAACTTAAAATATCGCAACTATTGAACGGCACGCATCAAATATCGAACAATCCCTATGGAGACGATTAAAAACACCCCCACTATTACTCTACTAACAAAATGGCGCCGTTGCTGGGGATTGTTTAGTGATATTGCAAGCATTGCGATAGTTGAGCTATTTTAAGCTTGTTACCATTTTTTCTTGAACTTGTTAATTTGTTTTGTTTAGTGTGCAGACTTAGTTTATGCGAGGGAAACTACCGGCGGACCAACTTCTTTTCGATCCTGAGATTGAGAGAACCGCCCGTAGAATTAACAACAGAACTAGACGAAGGAGGCAGCTAGCAAGACAGAAGCGAGAACAAGAGGAAAGTACTTCTACACCACCACCACTTCCACAAATACTTCCAGTTATGGAGGCAGATCCACCACCACCACCACCACCTGCTTCTAGGCCTTGCACAAATAGTCCGAGACACAATGCTCAGTTTGCTCGCCATGCACATAACGGTCGTCATTCCGAAATGAAGACCGGTATTCTCCAACTGTTATATCAAAGTCCATTTACGGGTATGGATCATGAAGATCCTTTTACCCATCTGACGAAATTCTATGAAATAGCGGGAGCGACTGGTGCACCTGAGGCAGAAGAGGAGTCTCTGTTCAAGAGACTATTCCCGCATTCCCTCATCGGGAAGGCTAAGGAATGGTACCTTGACCAGTCAACAGCCATAATGATGGACTGGAATGCACTGGAAGAGAAATTTTTGGAGAGATTTTTCCCACACACTCAGTTTATGGAGGCAAAGACCGCCATCGCGGTGTTCACACAAGGAGCCAATGAATCTCTCAATGAAGCTTGGGAGAGGTTCAAATCAATGTTAAGGAAGTGCAAGGGCCATGGTTTTGATGAATTGTCACAAATTCATATATTTCAAAATGGACTTCAACTTGTACACCAAACCTTGTTGGATGCCACCGCTGGTGGATCCTTGTTAAGCAAAACCGCAGCAGAAGCCACAGCTATTATTGATAAGATGGCCTTGAACGACCATCAAGGTAGTCACAACCGTGGACCTTCTCAGCAGACTCCTGGAGTTCTTGAATTAGGAACAAATGATGATATCCTTGCACAGAACAAATTATTATCACAACAGGTTGAGTTGTTGACTAAGAAAATGTCTAAACTGCCGCAACAATTCAAAGAAATTCATGACTCTTCAAGTAAAAATGTGCAAGTCTTAGTTTGTGAACTGTGTAGAGGTGACCATCCGACCGGTTATTGTCCTCCAGTTGTGGAGGAGGCAAACTATGCTGGAAATCAAGGATACCAACCCCGACCTCCGTATCAACAAGGCAACCAAGGTTACCAACAACGGGCTAACCAAGGTTATCAACAACCATGGAGACCGCAAGAAGCCGAACCATCAAACCGTCAACAATACCAAAATTACACTCAACCTCCGCAAGCTCCCGTTGGAAATACGAAGATGGAAGACACTCTCACACAATTTATGCAAATGGCAATTTCCAATCAAAAGAATACCGATGCGGCCATAAGGAATCTTGAAACACAAGTCGGGCAATTATCAAAACAATTGGCCGACCAACAAAAAGGGCACTTTACGGCAAATACGCTTCCGAATCCTAAAGATTGTAAAGCAATTCTCACAAGAAGTGGAAGAGAGATTGACATGGGTGTGGGTAAAAGAGTAGTGGAGGAGGAGGTTGTAGTTGAAAAAGAAAAAGATAGTGATGAGATTGAAGTAGAGAAAAATGTTGAGGGTGTTTTAGTTGAAAATGAGAAGGAAAAAAGTGAGGATGAGAAAAAGATAGAGAGTGAAGAAAAAGTGAAGAGAACTAGGAAGGGAAAAGAACCGATGAACAATATTCCGATCCAACATATACCATATCCTCATGCTCCTACAAAGAAAGATAGTGTGAGGCACTATTCTTGGTTTATGGATATTTTCAAACAATTACAAATAAATATTCCATTTTCCGAGGCTTTGGAGCAAATGCCTAAGTATGCGAAATTTATGAAGGATATCCTCACGAAAAAGAAGAGGTATACGGATCAAGAGACTATTATGGTAGATGCGAGTTGTAGCGCCATCATTCAACGTACTCTCCCGAGGAAAGAATGTGATCCGGGACGAGTCACCTTGTCGGTTACTATAGGAAACATCTATGTGGGCAACGGATTGATTGATTTGGGCTCTAGTATCAACTTAATACCTTTGTAGATTGTGAAACGGTTAGGACACATGGAATTGAGGTCCACTCAAATGACGTTGCAACTCGCAGATAAATCCACTACCTATCCTCACGGTGTAGTGGAAGATGTGTTGGTCAAAGTGGACAAATTTTTGTTTCCGATAGACTTTGTTGTCATTGAAATGGAGGAGGATGAGGATGCACCTTTGATTCTTGGAAGGCCTTTCATGAAAACTGCCCGAATGGCAATTGACATGGACGATGGTCTCATGAAAGTGAGAGTCCAAGATGAAGAGGTGTGTTTCAATCTCTATGATGCCATGAAGCACAAGAAGGATAAAGGTGATTGTTTCAGAATTGATGCATCGGAGGAAGCGAGTATTGAAGTTACAAAGCAAATTCATGTCATTGATCCTTTACAAAGAGCTTTGGATGATTCCTTGGAAGTATTCTCGGTTGAAGAAGAGAAAGCTCTTGAAGAGTGTTTGTTAGAGCTTGAAGCTTTGGAAGAATTGCAACCTTGGGAGTATGAAGAGGAAATTCTAAAAAAAGTGGTTAATGATGAACAATCCAAACTTGAACTGAAAATGTTACCTTCAACCTTGAAGTATGTTTTTCTCGATGACGGTGGTAATAAACTGGTGATCATAAGTAGTATTTTATCTGAAAACGAGGAGAGCCTCTTAATTCAAGTGTTGAGAAAAAATCAGGATGCTATGGGATGGACGTTGTCCGATCTCAAAGGCATAAGCCCTTCATATTGCATGCACCGTATATTTATGGAGAAAGATTTTAAACCGGTTGCTCAACCTCAATGCCGGTTAAATCCAATCATAAAAGAAGTGGTTAGAAAGGAAGTGGTAAAAATGTTAGATGCCGGAATGATTTATCCCATTGCTGACAGCCCGTGGGTTAGTCCGGTGCATGTTGTACCGAAAAAGGGCGGATTAACGGTGGTCCGAAATGAGAAAAATGAGCTAATTCCAACAAAAACCGTGACTAGGTGGAGAATGTGCATCTACTACCGTAGGTTGAACAAAGCTACGAGAAAAGATCATTTCCCTCTACCTTTTATGGATCAAATGCTCGAAAGGCTTTCCGGTCAACAATTCTACTGTTTTTTATATGGTTATTCGGGTTACAACCAAATTATTGTGAACCCGGAGGATCATGAAAAAACCGCTTTTACATGTCCTTTTGGAATCTTCGCTTATAGGAGGATGCCGTTAGGATTATGTAATGCACCGGCGACTTTTCAACAGTGTATGCAAGCTATATTCTCGGATTTGATCGAAAAGACAATTGAGGTCTTTATGGATGATTTCTCGGTTTTTGAAAAATCATTTGATATTTGCTTGAAAAATTTGGATACGGTGTTGGAACAGTGTGTGGAAACCAATTTGGTGCTAAATTGGGAAAAATGCAACTTTATGGTGAATGAGGGAATTGTGCTCGGTCACAAAGTTTCTTCTAAGGGCCTTGAAGTTGATAAAGCCAAGGTGGACGTTATTGAGAAATTGCCACCACCGATGAATGTCAAAGGCATAAGGAGCTTTCTTGGACATGCCGGGTTTTACCGAAGATTCATCAAGGACTTCGCAAAGGTCGCAAAGCCATTGAGCAATTTGCTCATTAAAGGTAAGATTTTTTACTTTGACGAGTCTTGCATGTTCGCGTTTAATTTTTTAAAACAAAGTATAACAACCTCACCGATAATCATTGCACCTAACTGGAAATTGGATTTTGAATTAATGTCCGATGCAAGTGATTATGCGGTTGGGGCTGTTTTAGGTCAGAGGAAAACTAGTTTTCCACGCGATACATTATGCGAGCAAAGTTTTAAACGAGGCTCAAATTAACTATGCAACAACCGAGAAAGAGTTGCTTGCCATAATGTATGCGTTGGAGAAATTTCGTTCCTATTTGATTGGTTCACGGGTCATCGTTTACACGGACCACACGGTTATAAGGTATCTGCTCACCAAGCTTGATTCTAAGCAGAGGCTTATTCGTTGGATCCTTTTGTTACAGGAATTTGATCTAGAAATTCGTGACAAAAAAGGATCCGAGAATTTGGTGGCGGATCACTTATCCCGCCTGGTAAACGTTGACGTGACCAAGAATGAATGTGAAGTCAAAGAGGAGTTCCCTGATGAAAAATTGTTTAGGGTGCAGGTTAGACCGTGGTTCGCCGACATGGCTAACCACAAAGCCGCCGGATTGATACCGGACGGTCTAACGCACCATCAAAAAAGAAAATTTTTGTCGGATGCCAAGTCCTTTATATGGGATGAACCTCATTTGTTTAAACTTGGTGTCGACAACCTCTTAAGAAGGTGTATGTCGGTAGAGGAAGCCACAAATATTCTGTGGCATTGTCATAACTCTCCGTATGGAGGACATTTCAATGGGTTAAGAACGGCCACTAAAGTCCTTCAATCGAGCTTTTATTGGCCGTCGTTATTCAAAGATGCGCATGCGCATGCCCTAAGTTGTGACAAATGCCAGAGAAGTGGAGGAATTTCACGGCGGCACGAAATGCCTTTGCAAAATATGTTAGAAATTGAAGTTTTTTATTGTTGGGGGATCGACTTTGTCAGTCCATTCCCATCTTCATTTTCTAATGAATACATTTTGGTCGTTGTGGATTATGTTTCTAAATGGGTTAAGGCGATAGCTTGTGCTAAAGCCGATGGAAAAACCGTAGTGAAATTTTTGAAAAGAAACATTTTTGCGCGTTTTGGTACTCCGAGAGTGTTGATAAGTGACGGAGGATCTCATTTCTCTAACACTCAGCTTGACAAAGCTCTGGAGCAATATGGTGTGAAGCACAAGGTTGCCACAACATATCATCCTCAAGATAACGGTCAAGCGGAGGTATCAAATCGTGAGATAAAACGCATTTTGGAAAAAACTGTTCCGGCCTCAAGGAAAGATTGGGCAAACAAACTGGATGATGCTTTGTGGGTTTATCGGACCGCTTTTAAGGCTCTGATTGGTCTCACGCCTTTTAAAATTGTCTATGGTAAGAATTTCCATTTTCCGGTGGAGTTGGAACATAAGGCGTTTTGGGCCTTAAAATTTTTAAACTTTGATCCAACTCTTAGCTGTGAAAAAAGAAAAGTGTAATTACACGAATTGGATGAATTACACCTCCAGGCGTACGATTCCAATAAACTATATAAAGAGCGTGTAAAGTCTTACCATGACAGAAAAATTGTCATCAAACAGTTTGAAGTGGGACAGCTAGTCCTGCTCTTCAATTCTGGGTTAAAATTGTTTCCGGGAAAGTTAAGGTCTAAATGGTCGGGTCCGTTTCGGATTCGAGAAATCAAGCCTTATGGAGCAATTGTAATTGAAGACACAACAACCAACGAGAATTGGACTGTTAACGGTCAAAGATTGAAAGTGTATATTGGAGGAGATTTCGAGCGGAATCCCGCCATTGTTCTTTTCCGCGATCCGTGAGATTGCGGTGGACCGTCGAGCTTAGCCGACTTTAAACAAGCGCTTGTTGGGAGGCACCCCAACATTGTAAGTATTACTGCTTATTTCTGTTTTAATTGTTTTTGGTTATAATTGTGAAGCCTTGAAAGATGTGGTAAACTTTTGAAAATTTTTGAAAAATTTGGTCTTGTTCGCTGGCGTTCGCCTAGCGAACCTGGGGCGAATGTTCGCCAGACTTCGCCTAGCGAGCCTGGGGTGAGCATTCGCTGTCCTTCGCTTCGCGAACCCAGCGGGACAGACAAAACTGTTTTACCACATCAGTAAAAATAGATTGTGGGTGGGCCATCCAATTGGGCCCAAGACCCATTTTGAATCAGAATTGAGGGGGAAACCCTAGTTCATTTGCCACCATTTTCTTTTTCCACCGTGTTTGGTATTTTCATCTCCTTTCCTCTCAAGAGCTTAACAACACATCTCTCTCCAATTTCCATTCTCCCTAATCCCACCAGTAACGTGCGAAAATCAGGTTTGCCCACTCTTTCATTGTTTATTTCATTGTGCATTGTTTATTTTTGTGATAGATCAATTAGGGTTTGAAAAATTTTGGAACCTCTGTCATTTTGCTTGTGGATTGCATGTCATAAACTACCTAGGCATTATGAATAAAGTGATAAAAAGGAGATTGTTGTTGGACTGGTTTTGATATTGTTTTTCTGCATTTTTGCGGGTTCGCTGATGTGTTCGCTTCGCGAGCCTGCGCGAGCATTCGCCAGCATTCGCTTTGCGAACCTGGGGCGAATGTTCGCCAGACTTCGCCTAGCGAACCTGGAGCGAACAGATGCAAATTTACAATTTTTTTTAGGAAATGCAAGTCTCTGGCTGGTTTGTTATGGTTCACTAATGCGTTGGTTTGTCGTTGTTTTGTTTTATTGTTTGTTATGTGCAGATGGCACCAAAAACGGCAATTCACGCGGCTAAGAAATGAAAAGCTTCAACTTCCAGACAGGTACCCGTTCATTTTGATGAGGACAGATTTAGGGGAGCAAAGCAAGCAGCCCGCTACGAAACCCTTGAGAGAAAGCATATCTTGGCTGAGAAAAGATTCCTACTTAGTGACCGTGGAAGCTACCGGACAATTGATGCTCTTTTTGTGCAGAAGAAATGGGATCGTTTGATAACCCCTCTGGATGGGTATAATGCTGAAATTGTTCGGGAGTTTTATGCGAATGCCTTACCGGATGATGGAGAGAGATTTAGCTAGACCTCATTTGTTAGAGGGGCTGTTGTGAGATTTGATCGGAGGACGATCAACACTGTTTTGGGAGATCCTTTGCCATTGGTTGGTACTGAGTTGGATGCGTACCATCGTGAATTGCATCTCCACCGAGACATTGAAAAGATGACCCGGGATTTACTTCTTGAGGGTAAGGAAGTTGAGCGGAATTCATCCGGGGTAGCGATTAGATTCAGAAGGGTGGACATGCAGCCTTTGGTTCAGCTCATATTGTTGTTTGTGCTCACCAACATTTCTCCCAGGTCGCATCATAGTACAGTTCCTATTGCTCTAGCTCATCTTATTCATAGCATTCAGATGAATGTTCAGATTGACGTGGCCCGCATCATTGCGGATGAAATCAAGGCAATCGTTTTAAGTCGTTTGGGAGGTACTGCGGCGCGCAAGAATGCCCCGCTTGCTTTTCCATGTCTTATTATGTCCTTGTGTGCTCACGCTGGTGTGGATATCCCAGCACGCAGGCAGGTCACGATTCTGTCGGCAATTGATGATAAGTATGTGGATAAGTTTTGTAAGGCTAGAGGGGTTGGTGGAGAGTCTTCAGGAGCTGGTGCTGAAGCTGCAGCTGAGGCTGGTGGAGGTTCTGAACCGGCGTCGCCGGCCTTTTATCCGTATCAGCAGGAGATTTGCCAATATAATTGGGATTGGATAGCTGCCCAGCAGCGTGCCATGACTGACCTTCATGATTCTATGCAGGTTCTCCAATTGCAGATCCGGGACCCTTCTACTGAGCACACGATGATGTCTAGGGAGTAATTCCTAGCACATGCTGGTTGGCCTGAGGCCAGGCCAATTTTCGGAGGGGGTGAAGATGACGCTGAGGATGAGGAGGATGGCGTGGAGACTGTTGGTGATGATGATGATGATGAGGAAGCTACTTCTGCTGGCGGTGATGAGGATATTGAGGTGTCAGATGAGGAGGATTGATTTTTTGGATCATAGACTTTTGCACTTCCTTTGGTCACCAAAGTGAAGTTTTCTTGTATTTGTTTTTTTTCAGCTTTTACTAGTCTATTGTATCCACATAGTGGAATATTTTGAATATTGTTGTACTTGTACCCTAGAGGTACCCTTTTGGATTATGTAGGTGTTTTTACACCAAGCACTTTATTATTATTATTAGTAATGTTAAGTGTTTTTAGTAAAAAAAAATTTGTTTCACTTTTACTAATAATTTGTTGGTTTTTAATTATTGTATTAAGTGCTGAGTTCTTCAGTTTACGAATGCTCAACACTTAAATGTGTTTTTTGTTGTTAAGTGTTATTAAGAGTTGAATTCTTCAGTTTACGAATGTTCAACTCTTAAACTGTTAATATGTTTTCATTTTAATGTTCCTTCTTTTATGATGGAATTTTGGAAGTAGGTTGGAGACTCTTGATTTTAAAGGAAGATTCCTCCAAGATGTGAGGGCTATGATAGTACCTTAAGCATTGTGTTGCGACAAGGTACATCGTTACCTAGTTCGAGAATTTTGTATGTTTTAGAACTTTGTGTCTTGGTGCGATTGAAAATGTTGTTTCATGTTACAACTTCCTTTGAATGCATGTGTCATTTTAGGATCAAAAACCATTAAAGTGAGAAGCCTCCAAAGTGTTACTATATGCTAAGGATTGATGATGAATGTTGTTTTTACTTTAAATTCATGCCTTATCTTGTGACCATGTGATTTGGTGGAAGTATGAGAAGTGATCAAGGCACTTGTTGAAAGTGAGCACAACCATGTCCATATAGTAATTCACCCGTGAGGAGTGAGCATTTGGTAGCCCCTTTGAGCCTAAACAGTTTAGAACTCAGTTTAGTGATGAACTTGTTTTATGTGCATAATGTGCAAGTTTGGTTCATCACTGAATTTGGTGAGTTTCTAACATTTTCTTCTTGAACGTTTGAAAATTGTATACTTTGATTTCAGGCAAGGAACATTCACTTTAGGTTGAGTCGAAAATGAGTTGGGGAGAATAAAAAGAAGATGGGTGCATTACTCCAAATTTTGAAAAAAAATTCAAGCTAGCATGTAAAGAAAAGAGTGTGAATATGTTGTACAAATGAGAAAATGTTTGCTTGAATGAAAAAAAATAGATTCAATAATTGTGCACGGTAGTTTTTGAAGGTGTAATGAAAAATTGGTGAAATGAAGTTGTGATGTGTGAATATGGGTTTAGTGAATGTTCTTTTGCATCGGCAATTTCGTTTCAATGGCCATTCGAAATGTCCCTTTTTGTTTACCCGACCAAGCTACAACCTTGAAGTCCTTAGTGATATTTTACTTCCATGATTTCTTTTGTGTTCATTGAGATATGATATGAATTGCTTAGTATTTGCATCATTGGTCATTTGAGTGTAATTGTCCCGTGCTTGTATGAACGTTTGCCTTCAATCCTTTTTCGAAGAGGAGTGTAGAATGACATGTGCATGATGAGTTAGTTGTCTCTTGAAACATTGTTTGAAATTGTTTAAGAGTCAAGTTCTTTTACATTATAGGTTCTTGAATTGTGTAATTGTTGCGTTGTTGTGATCGTTGTTTAGTTGAGCCGTTTTTCGCGTCTTGGTTGAATTGAATGCTCGACCAAATCCTCGTGAGAGGCATACTTTGCTTGAGGACAAACAAAGAGTTAGTTAGGGAGAGTTTGTTAGATGTCAAACATGATATATATTTGTATGAATTACTTGGCATTTTTCATTTCTTTCCATGTGGAATGTGTTGATTTTAGTGAGGAATGGTGTTGTTGTGCATACATTGAAATATACTTGTGATGCTTGTAATTTGTGTGCTAATGTGCAGGAATAGGCATAAAAAGATCAATATTGTGAGACACAAAGAATGGAAGCAAGTTGCCATTGAAGGAAGAAATCAACAACAGCATTCGCTAGGCGAGTGATGGCGAAGTTGCCAGCGAAGGTTCGCCTAGCGAACGTTAGCGAGTGTGCCAGCAAAGGGTGGCAGAAAGTTGCAAAAAGTTACAGTAGGAAAACTGGGTAAATTCACTGGGTGAGGAATCCAGTGAAGGCTCGCTGATGTGCTCGCTAGGCAAAGGTGCCAGCGAAGGGTGGCAGAAAGTTCCACTTTTGAAAACACCCAAACTTCGCTGGGGCAAATGTGGTAGCGAAGGCTCCCTTCACGAGTGATTTGGTTCGCCTAGCGAACCCACGATAATTCTTGTGGGCGGTTTAAATCCGAGGCACTTAAAGTGCCATGTTTTAGTTCATTCGCTAGGCGAATGATTCCTTCGCTAGGCGAAGGGTGCTGAGATTTTATTTGTATAAATAGATTTTCACTTTATGTAAGAAGGATCTCTTGTCCATTTTGAGCAAAAATCATAGTTTTCAGTATTTTGATCATTGAAGATTGTAATTTCACTTTGAGAAGCTGAAGTCACATCCATTCTCGATTATTCGACGTGGATGTTCATTCGTCTCCTCTTGAAATTTGTCATCCAAGCTACCATGAGAATGTGTAGCTAAACACTCAATGTTGAGGTTAGATGTAGTTGATCCTGATTTTATGTATTGCTTTTGATCTATTGTATATGAACAAAGTCTTTGATCAATATAGATGAAGTTGTTTTCTCTTAATGCTCCATGTGTGATTTGTATTGCTCTAGACATAGATTCTACAAATCATGACCTAACAATTTCATCTCTTAAAAACCAAACTCTAGACATAGATTTGGGATTTACTATTCGCATTGTGTTGATCTTAACGATTGTTGTTTAGATTGTTAGCGTGATACATCATCTGACGGTCTAAACAATGATACTCACGACTTCGCTTTAGACATAAACTTAGTCGGGAGGATACGCGGTTGTATTGGTCGGAAACCGAGTTCATATGCTTGATTATTCGTTTATACGTGAAAAGGATTAGCGAAACCTAACCTTGACATGCTTTTATCAAAACTTTTACAAACTCTTTGTCACCAATTACTCTTTGCTACCAATTAATGTTAACAACAATTGAGAACCTTTTGAAACCATTGAACTTAAAATATCGCAACTATTGAACGGCACGCATCAAATATCGAACAATCCCTGTGGAGACGATTAAAAACACCCCTACTATTACTCTACTAACAATATCTGTCGGAAGAGTTTTGATAAATATCAGCTTGAAAATCGCCAAGGGTTCTTGAGAAATGAGAGTGAAGAAATGAAGTTTGATTATTGATAGGTCAATTAAAAGTTAGAAACTAGGTAGATTGTAGTCTGAAGTATCTCATGCAATAAATGTTTCACGTCAGTTTTATATAAAATCCGACGTGACAGTATTAATTAAAAATATCAAATATTAAAAACACAATAACGCCATATTCTGGAAATTCAATTAAAATATATTTAACGTCGGTTTTGTAGTATAACTGAGGGGTTTATACA
The DNA here is from genome assembly GCA_022829125.1 of Lathyrus tuberosus. Taxonomy (NCBI): domain Eukaryota; kingdom Viridiplantae; phylum Streptophyta; class Magnoliopsida; order Fabales; family Fabaceae; genus Lathyrus; species Lathyrus tuberosus. The sequence goes on along the minus strand of JALAZF010000088.1, from coordinate 11,949,810 downwards.
TATCAAATAAAAAATTCAAATAAGATTTGAAAATAGTATTTTGAAATTGATTAATGAAAAATATATTACCTTTCACTTGGACCATGTAGCCTAAGTAAATACTAATAAAAAAATAACAATAATAAAAAAAATGAACTTGGAAAGGCGCAAAGTGAGAAATACAAACTATACAACTGAAAAAAATACATAAAATGCAAAGACTGGGTGTCAAAGCGAGCTCCCTTATAGATCTTTTTCCTCGCTTATCTGAAAATCAGAGATAAGGATTGTTAATTTTTGTTTTGAAAAATAAAAGTTGGCGCTCCCAGTACCTATTCCCTTGTTTTTCTATTGTTTGAGGTGTTAGCTTCGTCATAAAAAATCGTTATTTGTTGTAGTGTCTTGTAGTGTCGGCTACATGGATTCATTTTAAATCAATGTGTCTGTTCTGAAGACTCTGAAACTTTTCAAGAATTTCAGTAAGACAAGACTCTACTTTATAGCGAGTAAGATTAGAGAATACCTCATTGGGGTCTGAATCTGATCCTGATCCAGATTCTGATTCGGAGTCAGATGCTTCTACACTTGCCATTAGTGCCATGTGAGTCTGCTCTTCTATAGAATCACCTTCTGAAGCTTCTGAGTCATCCTAGGTTTCCATAAGGACTTTCTTCTTCTCTCTAAATAATTTCTTTTTAGCCTTGAGTTTGGGACACTCATTTTTGTAATGACCAGGTAACATCTTTGCCAACTCCTGACTTATTCTTCCCAAAGGTTAACTCACATTGTCCATCTGTTCTTATGTAGCCTCTGGACTTTGTCTGTATTTTCTTATAGAGTTGATTGACCCTTTTGGAGAGTAGAGATAACTCATCATCTTCTTCTAAACTTTCTTCAAACTTTTCTTCTCTAGCTTGAAGAACTTTGGCTTTCTTGAGCTTACCTTTTTACTTCAGATCCACAAAATTGATTTTCTTTTGAGGCTCATCCTCCTTAAGTTCAATCTCATGACTCTTAGAGAACTTATAAGTTCCTTCAGAGTTGTTTTGTTCAGATCTTTCGACACCTTTAGTGTTGTCTCCATTGATATCCATTTCTTAGGCAGACTTTTGATGACTTTATTTACATGATCTGAAGTGATATAACATTTGTTCAAGACTTTTAATCTAACTACAAGAGTTTGAAATCATGAGAACATTTCCTCAATCATTTCATCCTCTTCAATTTTGAAAGATTCATATCTCTGGATTAAAGCCAAGACTTTTGTTTCTTTAACGTGTTCATTTCCTTCATGAGTCATTTTCAAAGAATCAAACATAGCCTTAGCAGAGTCTGTGTTTGTTCTCTTTTCATACTCATAGTAGGAAATAACATTCAGGAATATAGTTCTGAATCTATGATGATTCTTTTTATCCTTCTTTTGTTGTTCATCCATTTTGCTTCTTTCAAGCTTAGTGCCATCTTCACCTGTAGGATATGTGTATATTACCATATCCCATAGACCAAATCACATCCCATAATGAAAGTTTCGATTCTATCTTTCTAATTGTTGAATTTTTCTCCATAAAAATATCATGTTTTGCAGAATAATGATATTTATCATTGTTTACCATTCTGTGTTAAAAAAAGCATCTTTATCTGACACAATTAGTATTTGACACAAAGTAGTCAAAAACCAGAACAGGATCTCTGATGCCAATTGAAGGTTCAAGAAACCAAGAAAGAGGGTTTGAATTTTGTTTCTGAATTTAAAACCTTTGCAGCCATATCACAAACAACAATGATAATGATAAAGATAAACAACACAAGTATTTTTATCCTGGTTTGCTATTAACGAAGTTACGTCCAGTCCACCCGCCTGCGTGATTTTTCCTTCTCAATAAGGACTTAATCCAATAATCAAACTGATTACAAAAACTCAAAGACAAATTGTCTAAGACTTTTTAAGAAATTCTGACTATACCATAGTCTCACAAGGAAATACAACTTAGAGACTAACTATCAATGACTTCTTGAGAACTCTGACTAATTAAACTTAGTTTCTCAAGGAAATTACACAAAGGTTAAGATAAACAAATTTGTGTTTACAAGATGCTTCAAAAAGCATATACACAAGTTTAAAACAAATTATGTACTTAAAAAAAATTCAAGAAAGTGTTCTAACGTTTATGAACATGATGGTTTTCTTATGTTGTATACTTATTTCAAGCTTCCAATACCTCTTTATATAGGGAGAAATAGATTCGTTGGAGGGTGAAGTTGGAATGTCCTCAATCTAACAGTTGTATGAAGGTCACTTCATTTTAAAACATTTAAGTGGTGCTTGCAGCAGAGAGTTGGTGAGGATGATGGGACGTGATGAACTTCGTAGGTACAGAGTACATTACTTTACATAGAAAGTAGATTTTACTTTTGTATTTCTGTCATTTCATCAATCGTTGACTTTTGGATATAATCTACTAGTCAGAGGCTTCATATACAAGTTGATGAAGCTTGAGTAAAGTTCAGAACCTGTCTTCTGAACTTGGCGAGACTGAGACTTCAGAGTCTATGGAGTTCAGAGTTATGAGACTTTCAGATGGTGGTAGTCATAGCCTATATAAGAGTCTGTTTGGATAGTTTTTTAACAGAAAAGTTGACTTGAAAATTCAGATGCTTAACTTCCTTGTAATTACGTTTTTGATTGATCCTTTGGTTCATAGCCTGAATGTCTTCAGAGCCAGAATCTGTTTTCTTTTATCTTATCTGCACACTTAACAAAATAGTTAGACTACAAAATTATTTTCTATACTTTGTTATCATCAAAACTTAAGGATAATTGTAGAATAAAACCGGTTCCAACAATGCAGATAAAGGTTAAATTTCAATGCACAAAGATAAATTATTAGATAAATCTAATGAAATAGATAGTCACCTAAACCTAGAAATAAAGTTTGTGGTGACAAGTAATGGTGTAATTTTATATCTATTTTGCAGTTTTCAAATCTAGAGACATAAATGGTGGAAAAGTTATGTCATGAGTTCTTACCTTTAAACCAATGCAGAAAGTGTGTACCCGACAAGAGCACAACTAGATTTTGCCAAATATCCATTAGCCACCGGAGAAAATTATAATAGATCTTCCAACTACATTTCAAGATACAACAAACATTCTATATACATGAGAAAGAGCTCAATAGGATAACAAGTTAACAATTAATCAAAACTTTATTATAGTAGAAAAGATGTTTTGCTTAACAAAAATATTCTTTAATTTTTTTTTTTTTTTGAAAATCTTGGTATCCGGCTTTGCGACCGATTAATCCAAGAGGGATCAATCCTACCGTCCACTAGGAGGGGCTCCATTTAAAGCCGGAGTAAAGCTCCGTATGGATTAGCCCACACAAGGGTTGATTGCACTCAGTAGGGTTCGAACCTGAGATCTTGAGAAGAGCACACTCTCAAGACCCAAGCCTCCACCACTAGCCCAACCCTTGAGGGTTATATTCTTTAATTTATTAACAAACAACTGTTCTTGAAAATTTGCAATTGTCATTTTAACAAACACAGATTTGGCACTTTGAAATATTACAAGTGTGTATCAACACCTTTGTCCATAAAGAGAATAAAGTTATGCTTTTTCCACCGGTAAACTCAAGAAACAACACAACGCCAAAACAAATAAAATTTAATAAAAAACAAGAATTGAAATGAAAATAACAAGTCGTGGATCAACGATTTCAAATCGACAATAACAAAATAACAAAAGAAAATAGATAAATCCCCACTATTTCACATCTCTTAAGTTACATATTCAATACATTAAAATTCAACAGATCCAAAAACAAATTTGGACTTTGCATAAACCTACTAATCATTTTTCACAAACAAGTAATTTACATTTTGAACACAACAGATTCAAGTAGAGCAACTAAAACAACAACTAGTTCAGTAGTAAAATACACCTAAACACCATAGTTTTCTGAAATTAAGATAAGATAACTAAATATACAATTATGTTTTAAAATAAACACTATTCATGAGCGAGATAAAACATTTATACTATTTAGATATGGGAAAATTAATTGTGAATAGTGACACGATAAACTACTATACTTTGTTAGATAAAATATAAAAAATAATGGCGGTCAAACTGCCGTAATTTTTCAGTAATAATGATGTTTAACAAAACCGTCGTAATACACTATTAATTATGGAGACTAAAATACCCGCTTTAAAAAAAAAGCCATAACTCTCCAGTTTTTTTTACTGTTATTCCTCCATGAGCTTAATCTACTAGACAATATAGTAACTATAAGGATGTTCGCGGGCCGGTTTGGTTCGGTTTCGAGAGAATCCGATACTCGAACCAATGAAAAATAAATGGATTGGTTTGGATTTCTATATTTTTGCAATGAAGCCCAAACCAAACCGATTCAAAAAACAATGGATTGGTTTGGATTGGATTGATCGGATATACTAAAAATAAATATACAAAAATATTTTTTTAAATGGTTTGTTTACACACTATAATATGAAAAGTAAATATTGAACACATGACACACATATTTTTAAACAAGTTATGACCACCATAGTCATATAGTTGTTGAATTTCACTTAAATATTCAATAACTTAAAACAATTTTACTGGATACTCATACTCCATTCCATAACATACAATTGAAGGTTTGTAGTTTGTAGATACTTATGATTTGAGGTTTTGCGATTTAGGAAGAAGGTTGTGGTTTAAGGATACTTGTAGTTTGAAATTTGTGAGTTTGATTTATAATGGTTGTGATTTTTGGTTTCTCTATAATTCATCACTGATTGATATGCTTGTGATAATTTGAAAGATGTCATTCCGTTTTTCATTGGAAATGTCTAGAGACTTTGCCTCTTTGTTTCTTTCATTATGGTTTGTACTTGGTAATTTTTATAACAATTATTCTTTTCATTCAAATAAATAAGTAATAACTCAATTAAAATTATTTATTTATTATATGAATTAATTATGTTGGTTATTATTGGTTTGGTTCGGATTTACGGGTAGCAAATTAGAAATCTGTTGCCCGAACCAATTAACATCAGTTTTAATTGGTTCGGATCGGTTTTTGCCCGAACTGAAAAAATGTCCAACCCAAACACATTGGTTTGGTTTGGATTCCGGTTTGGTTCAGATTTACCCGAACCAATGAACACCCCTAATAGTAACTAGAGTTTTAATGTAGACTCATTATGAGGATTATCTTCCACCATAAAATAAGATACTTGAAGGGATGGGGGACTCTGCTTGCAGTGGAGAGAATCACCGACTAAGTTTAAAAAGATAGGATCCACATTAACCCTGATGAGAATATCTTCACAAAATTAATTCAAAGACCTGAAACAAACTAAAAACCATGAACAAATAACTTTAATCGATCAGAAATTATCTAAATAAGTCTCTACCAAAATAATTATCTCATCCGCATATTAACGATTATAAACACTTAAATACGAAGAATACACTCTAATCCTAGAAAAAAGATCTAACCCATTTGCACTAGAAAACAATTCTCTCAGACCTTGCGCCCTAAGCATTAAAAGAAAAAGGAGCTAAGGGATCCTCACCTTACTTCAAAACCTTTTGGAAGTTGATCTCTTGGGTCAGACAACCATTGATCAAAACTAACACACATCTAAGATCTCTATTTACAATTGAACCCAAATGTTAGCAGACCCATACGAACCAGGATTCACTATACCACGGAAGGAAAAAGACAGCGCTTTTTTTTGCTTTTAACAGCGCTTAAAAGCGCTGCCTAAGGTGGCGCTGTTATAGGTAAAGACAGCGCTTTTGTTTTATGCAAAAGCGCTGCCTTATGTAGGCCTTTAGCAGCGCTTTTTCGGGAAAAGTGCTTTCTAAAGTAGGCCTTTAGCAGCGCATTTTATGGGAAAGCGCTGTCTAAAGTGGGCCTTTAGCAGCGCTTTCTCTGGCCTTTTATGCGTTCTATTGGCATCTTTAGGCAGCGCTTTTTCAGGAAAAAGCGCTTTCTATTGTCCCCCTTTAGACAGCGCTTTTTAAAGCGTCGGTAATGTATTTTTTATTTCACTTTAAGGCAGCGCTTTTAATGGAAAGCACTTTCTATTGTGAACTATAGGCAGCGCTTTTTCTGAAAAGCGCTGTCTTTTCTTCACGTAAATTGTGCTTTTTAAAAGCACTTTTTTAAATATCAGAATTTATGAAGCGTTTTTTATTTTGTTTCATGTTTTATATAGTTGATTCATGTATATAGTTGTATATAAAAATCAGAGTAGAGGCAAAAGAAATATATTGATTCATGTATTATAAAAAATGCTACACAGGAAAGGGACACATCATTACCTCTTTAAGAGCCAGTATTATCTCGGTGAGGAAAACTTCTGGCCTGATCTTCAAATCATCCTGTTGGCAGTACATAAGTTCAGATTCTTAATGCTATACTATAATATTACGACAACATATCTGATACACTGCAACAAAAGTGTGGTGACAAACACGGAAACAATAAACCAACTTAGGATACCTTAGACTTTGAGTCATGGACTGTTAAGAAGTAAAGGAACTGAACTTTGGTTGTCTCTGACTTCAAGACATGGAGAGTCAAGTAAATGCAATCAAGTCTTGGACTTTTGGCAGAGAAATGGCAAGGAAAATTTTCAACCATAAGCTCAAGTAGATACTCAAGCTTTGATGAAACAATACTATCTGAGCTCTGTCAATAATAATCCAACGAGAAAAGATTAAGCAGAAATGCTCCACGAAAATATTGCACATCAACAACTTTGATGATCACTTAACTGATAAATAAAAACCAATATAAGAAGCAAACCCATGACAACACCCTTGACTGAACATTTTATACCCAAAAAGTTCCAACATGAATATTTTATTGAGATAAATATTTTCAAACTTCTATCTATGTTAATCAGGAAATCAAATAATATGACGTAGACAAATACCCTGAGAGTGATCGAAAAAACTTGGTATGCCTTCTTCTGCATTACACCAACACCCTGCAAATAATAATCACAATAACCATCTTCTTAACTTGACTATTTAAAAAAGAAGTTTCAGAAATTCCTTGCAAAGAGAAGTACATGTATCAGACAAACCTGCAATGCTGGCTTGTTTTATCAAGTATCATCACTATTATAAGCAAAATTGTGAAAATTAATATACCTCCACTCTGATCCATGTAATGTTGTTTGCTTTAGACCGTGATACTCGAGCTTCTCTTTGTGATCGAATTAATAGCAACCAACAAACCAGTGACCACTGTATAAAAAACAAAAGTTTAGATGGAAATTTTCTACGCAAAAGATACAAAGATTAGAATGAAAATCTAACCCGTTGCCAATATTATACGGGCGGAAGACACGAAATAGAACCAGTTTGACAATTGATTCTCGCGCATCAATTTGTCATACAAGAACCTTAAATAAAAACATAATAAACATTAGACTATTTTCATTGAAATGTGTAAAAAAATTGTTCAACTTATTAAATAATAGACACGAAATAGTACCTTTTGCACTAACGTCTCTTTCTTTTCTTGGTTGGAATATGTTCTACTCGTCTCTTAACAACACGAACGGTTGGAATGATCCAAATACCCTCATTATGATCATTTCTAATATATGATTCATTTGCTATAATATTCTCATCTTGATCATTTATAGTAAACGATTCAATCTCAACATCAATATCATGCCTCATTAAATTCCAACATGTATAACTTCGATCAATTCTATGCCTCATTAAATGCGATGCCAACTGAACCGCGTCAACCCGACTCCCATAACAGCAATCCAAGCAAGGAGATATCATTCGACTGGGGTCTTTGGCAGACGCAACAACAAACTTAACGAATTCTGATACCCCATTCTCGTACTCTTTCGACAATTGACTTGAAGACATCAATTTCTTATCCATGGTTTTACTAATTAAGCTAAACAAAAACAAAATAAAAACTATTTACCTGTAGGGAAGTCAACACTTTCTGGACCCACACAGTGTAAGATTCTTGGAAACAATCATACTTTCACTCTTCACAAGTAACCCCTATAGCAAAATCACTAAGTTAGTGATGATGGTGTATGCCAAACATAACAGGACAAATTTAGTATATAATAGGACAAACAAGATATATCGGAGAAACAAGTCAAAGTCTCAAGAATCAATTAATTTCAACAATTTCATTTTCATTTTCATCACTAACATATCAAATATAATAATTAATTTCATTATCATTTTCAATCAACAATTAGATTAAAATAAAGTAATCACTAAAAAATATCCATCAACAATGTCATTATCATCAATTAATTTTAACAAATCATCACTAACATTCAACATCAACTTACAAAATTAACACCAATTCCCAACATAAATCCACCACAAATATCACTATTTATCATCTTCAACTTTACTACAACAACAATTTCAAAATCAAATTCAAACAACAACCACATCAACACTAATTCACCAAATCGACAACAACCACATCAACACTTTGATACTCTAACAACACTCATTTTTCTATAACACTCATTTTTATAACAACCCTCATTTTTGTAATGGATATAATTTCCTATAATATAACAACACTCATTCAAACTACATTCAAACTAACACATTCAAACAACAAACAAAACAAAAACAAAACAAGATGCTCAAGAACAAACCCTCAAGAACAAACAAAAGAAACTATATAGCAAGCTCAAGAACATTAAATAATCACTGAAACTCAAGAACAAACAAAAGAAACGGTGACACTCACGGAGGAATACCGGTCGGAGAAGATGGAGATATGAACAGAGGAACAGTGTCGATCGGAGAAGACGGACAGAGGAACGCCGGTCAGAGAAGACGAACGGAGGAACAGTGTGGAGGGAGAAGTCGCGAGAGAGGGGGAGACACGGCGGAGGGAGAATTCGCGAGAGAGAGAGAGGGAGAAAGAAAACAAATGATTAGGGTGTTCTGAAATAATGAAAAGTTTTTTAATATTTATGAAATAATAACATAAGACAGCGCTTTTGGAAAGCGCTTTCTTATGTATTAGCTTTATCAGCGCTTTTTCTCTAAAAGCGATTTCTTTTTAATTGCATATAGCAGCGCTTTCAAAAAGCGCTTTCTAATGTGTGACCTACGTAAGGCCTTTAGCAACGCTTTTTAAAAGCGCTTTCTAAAGCGTTTCTTTAGAGCGCTTTCCTAAAAGCGCTTTCTAAGGTGTCACATTTGTATGGCTTTTAGCAGCGCTTTTAGGAAGCGTTTTCTAAAGTAGGCCTTTAGGCAGCGCTTTTTTTCAGCGTGTTTTTTTTAACACATATAGCAGCACTTTTGATAAAAAGCGCTGTCTGTGTGGTGCTGCCAAAAAGCAATTTTGGCGTAGTGATTAAACACAAGTGGATGAGAGATTATGATTCAAAATAAATGAGATTATTAGTATTTTGTTATATTTTGTGTTTGTGGCCCTGACCCACTAGTTCAACCCAATAAGGTCTGCTTGTATTTAAAACAATTTGTGGCTGTTGAAACTCTTAAGAAATTATTGAGAACTTCATTTCCCTTTCTACCCTTTAGTTCTGTGTTGTCTTATGTTGAAACCCTAGATCTGAAAAATAGTTGTGAAAACCTTCTTATCAATTAGTGCTTTCATCCCTTGAATTCGCGGCTCCCACTGAACCCTCCAACCCTTATTGTAGAGAAATCATCGAAGAAGCAATCCAAACTGCTCATATACATCTTGATAATGCAATGACCCAAACACAACAGCAAATGGATGAGAGATTTGATAAAAACTATATCAAATCTAGAGCATATTCAGACACGAATGGACAATGAGAAACAAATTTCAAATTCTAGATATGAAAACTTCATGGGTATCCTCAACAAGCTAGCTACTCAAAAGGAACGTCAACCAGTTACCACTATTCACAAAGCAGCAAGCTTGTCAGGTATTACTCATGTTTCTTCCTCACTTCCAATTTCTACAGCCCATATTAGCTCCATTTTGACTAATGTCAACTCCTCTCATGGTTCCCCTAATTTGCAACATACCTATAACCCACATATACACTCCACTACCCTTTCTAACAATCCACCACCAGCAATGACAACTGCTCCTTTACGACTAACACCAACCCACATACCCAGATTTTTCTCTTCTTCTTACCTCACTACACCCACCAACATTCCCTTCACGCAAAAATATAACATTCCTATGTTCCACCAAATTCCCTACCCCCAAATCCAACAAAACACACCTTTACCACCTTTTCGTACCCCCAAATAAGAACTCTCGATGTTTGATAGTTTGAATCCCTTGGAATGGTTATTTCAAGCTAAACAGTTTTTAGATTTTCACCATTTACCACCTGAAAATAGATTATCTATGATGTCATTTTATATGAAAGGTGAAGCATTGTGTTGGTTTAAATGGATGCACCAAAGTTAGCTCTTAATCGATTATCCCTCTTTTACTAAAGCTTTGGAATTACGTTTTGGTTTATCCACATATGCTAATCACCAAACTGAATTGTTTAAGTTAAAACAAGTGGGTACAATTTTTGAGTATCAAGCCACAATTGAAAATTTGGGAACTCAGGTTGTTGATTTATCTCAAGATGCCATCCTAAATTGTTTCATATCCAGTTTAGCACCTGATATTCAAAACGAAATAGGAATGCACAAACCAGTTTCTATTTCTCAAGCTATTGGACTTGCTAAACTGATTGAATACAAAATCAAAGATGCAAAACCTAAATTTCAGAAATCCTTTTCTAATCCTACAAACCATTCAAATCCTCAATCACATGTACCAACCCTAACCACTCCTTCACCTAAAAATCCACCTACAACCCAACCACCTAAACTACCTATTAGACGCCTATCCAATGCCCAGCTACAGAAACAGCGTGCCCAAGGGTTGTATTTTAATTGTAATGAGAAGTTCATCCCTAGCCATAGATGCTCATCAGGAAAATTTCTATTATTAATGGTGGAGGATGAGGAAACAAATGCAGATGAACCAACCGATACTGTTGATATCAATTCCCCAACAGCAGAATCAGATGACACTTATTTCTAACTCTCCCCTAAGCTACCTGTGGCCATTTTTCTCCTAAGACGCTAAAATACACATGATTACTTAATGGCCTGACTGTGACAGTTCTGATCGACACCGGCAGTACCCATAATATTCTCAAACCTCGCATTGCCCAACACCTCAAACTTCCAACCAGTCCAATCCCAAACTTTTCCGAGATGGTTGGTAACAGATCAAAGTTTTCCTATATAGGGCTTAGCCCTCAAGTCCCTATCACTTTACAAAAAACCTTATTCCTTATTCCATTCCATTTACTACCTATTCAATGAGCATATGTTTTCCTTGGTATGGAATGGTTGAGAACACTTGGTCTTATCCTGGCTGACTTCATAATTCAAAAGATTTCTTTCACTTATCAAAATAATGATATCACTATCTTAGGTGACCCCAAATCACTACCTACACACTCTTCATACAACCAACTATGCCACATTCTCCACACAGACTCAATTGGTTTTATCCACCTCCTCCTTTACCAACCTTCAAATGAACATCAACCCACCTCCCTAAAACCATCCCAAACCCTCTCGACTCTTTAACCACATCACTATCTACGAAAATCAAATCCATTTTACAATCTCATGTTGTTGTCTTCAAACAACCCCAAGTCCTACCTCCTTCTCGTCCACATGACCACCATATTCCCATTATCCCTAACACTGCCCTAATTAATGTTAAATCATACTGCTACCCACATTCCCATAAAGAAGCGATGACCTCTATTATTCATGACATGGTTCTTGAAGGTATAATCAAACTTAGCAACAACCTATACTCCTCACCTATGCTTTTAGTGTGCAAAAAAGATGGCTCATGGTGTTTTTGCGTTGATTATCGTGCCCTTAACGCTGTAATAGTTAGTGACCGTCTTCCCATCCCCACCATAGATGAACTTTTTGATGAGTTGGGTTCTGTAACTATTTTTTCTAAGATTGATATACAATCTAGTTATCACCAAATCATGGTAACACTAGAAGACACCCACAAAACTGCATTTAGAACGTTTGAGAGACACTATGAGATTTTGGTTATGCCCTTTGGTCTAACTAATGCTTCTAATTCTTTTCAATCGGTAATGAATGATTTGCTTCGATCGTATTTACTCTGGTTTATTCTGGTTTTCTTTGATGACATTTTAATTTACAGTTCTTGCATTTCTGAACTTGCTCATCATTTAAAGTTGATTTTAGAGTTACTTTTATCTAATCAGTTTTTTTACCAAACTTTCCAAATGTGTTTTTGTTGTTCCTAGTGTTGATTACTTAGGTCATATTATCTCAAGTGAAGGTGTGACCCCAGATCTGGAAAAAATTCAAGCAATAATCAGTTGGCCTAGGCCATGTTCTCTCACGACACTTAGGGTTTTTTTAGGCCTCACCAGGTTTTATCGACGATTTGTTCGTCATTACGCCTCTCTCGCCGCTCCTCTTACCGATTTATTGTGTTCCACTAAATTAGTATGGAGTACATCAGCTGAATTTTCCTTTACAACATTAAAACAAAAAATGACCGAAACACCAGTCTTGTGTCTTCCGGAGTTCTCCCAACTCTTTGTGCTCGAGATAGATGCTTCAGGAGTTGCTATAGGTGCTGTTTTATCTCAATAAGGAAACCCTCTGGCATTCTTCAGTAAAAAAGTTGTGCAACCACCTCCAAGCCTCTTCTGTGTATGTTCGCGAGATGTACGCCATTACAGAAGCTACAAAAAATGGCGTCAGTACTTGATTGGGAGGCATTTTCACATATATACTAATCAGAAAAGTTTAAAAATTCTTTTAGTTCAAACTGTCCAAACTCTTAAATTACAAAAATGGGCTGCTAATTACAAGGTTTTAACTTTGATATTTTTTACAAACCTGGGAAGTCTAACCAAGTTGCGGATGCTCTAATTCATATTCACACTGAGGATGAAATCGTGTTCCTGTAAATCTCTTCACAAATTCACTTCTCATCACACAACTTAAGCAGTACTACAAAATAGAACGAGGTAGAAATCTCATGAATAAAGTCTTATCAAATCTAACTCGTTGTTCTATTTTGTAGTACAAAGACAAGATTTACATACCTTCTTTTGAAGAGTTGCGACATAAAATCTTACAGGAATTTCACTCCACACCTGTTGATAGTCACTCAAGACTTCAACAAACTTTGGCACGTCTTTCCTCTTCCTTTCTCTGGCCTGACATCTACAGAGATACAAAAGCTTTTGTTCAGGGTTGTTATGTGTGTCAACAGAATAAGTATCTATCCAAGAAGAAATAAGGCCTTCTCCAACCCCTACCCGTACCTACTCAGGTGTGGGAAGACTTAACCATAGATTTCATAACACACTTACCTATCTCGGTTGGTCACACCGTGATCTGGGTGATTTGTGACAGACTCACGAAGTTTTTCCACTTCATTGGACTTCCTACCGAGTTTTCAGCCAAGGATCTGGCCTTGCACTTCTCCGTAGATATTTTTTGGTTGCACGGTATCCTAAGTCCATTATCTCTGACTGAGACCCGCATTTCCTCAGCATTTTCTAAAAAGAGTTGTTTCGCGCCCAAGGCACCACCTTAATGTACAACACATCGTACCACCCTAAAATAGTCGTAGATGTGACTCTGCTGCAATGCGAAGAAATCCTTAACACTTTAAAACAAAACTTGGAGCAAAGTAGAAAAAAATGGAGAAACTGTTAGGTGTCAAGAAATGCTAGTTTTTATATCTAAAATTGACACCTTTAAGCTCTTTTTATTGCATTAATCAGAAAATGACTTATCTATTAAGTAATTCTTGCATTTTTTGTGAACATTAGATATTTTAATGTATTTGTTAATTTTGAAGTGAAAATATGTCAAAAGGTTGCAGCTCGTTGCAGAAGAAAACTCGAAGAAACGAAAAATGTTGTACCCCAAATTTTACCCCTTAGATGTCTTAACATCTTGAATTGACATTTAGATTCAATAATCCATGCATTTTTTACTAACCACTTCATTTTGCAAGTTTGTTTCTTTTGTGAAAGTCAAGTTTTGCACAAGAAAGAGGGTAGGGTCTCCTGAACCAAGCTCTCACATGATTCAAGATTTCCTAGGTACTCTGAGGCCCCAAATGCAACTATTGAGCTCATCTACATCCTAAAAGTCTCAATCAACAAGAATTCAAGTGGGACTGGCTCTCATTACCAAGTGCCTTGAGCCACAAGTTCACCCTGCCTCCAATTAGGGTTTTGTGATGACATGATAATCATGGCCTTGGATATGGATCAAGAGTTGTTCTCAAGCCCTGTGACATGTTTCCATGTGATAGTAGACATCCTCAGAGACCATCTATGAGCCTTAGATGTGATGGAAGAAGCAAGATCATCAGAGAACATTCAAGTGCATTCACAAGTGAAATTAGGGTTTTGACTGAGGCTTCGATCTTTGAGATTTTGACCCAAGATGAAACATCCAAGTCCTCAATCCATCATGACATTTCTCATTGATGAGTTAAGGCATGAGAAACCAAGTCTTGAGAAGTTTCTTGCAAAGAAGGCAAGGTTTGGTCCTTGAAACTCTATAAATGTGGAAATTTCACTACTTGTGCAAAGTTGGGAAGGTCATAACTTTCAAACCACACATCCAAACTGAGTGACTCAAATCTCAAATGGAAGATCTTTCCATGATCTTCAAAGTGTATTAGAGGACCCTCTTTAAAAAACTTCTTGGTTTTTAAGTTATGAGACTTGGAACACAATATGCCTTAGGGACTTACTGAAATTTTCAGCATTTTCACTCTATTTTTCATCCAACTTTAACTCAAATTTTCACCTAGTTCCAAGCTTCAAATAAAAAAAATTTGAACATGAAAGTTGTTCCTTGTTCTCCAAGCTTTCCAAGCACGTGTGGAACTCCTCATTTGGATGAGCCAATCTCAAGTTATGATGTGTCAAAGTTAGGTGTTTCAATTGGTGAGATTTCCATAACTTCGAATTTTTTTTCTAAGTTTCTTGGACAGCCCATGTGCTTGACTTTATGGATTCTTTTCTCATTGTTGCAAGCATCATCTCAAGTCACATTCCACACGAGAATTGAGGTATCAAATGCATACTTCACATTGGATCAAAAACCTCAAGATTTGGTGAAGTGGTTATTAATCCATGAGGCACCAAAGTGGGCATGTCACAAAGTATTGCATATTTAAAAAATTCTGGTTTTGTGTTGTTTTACTACAACCAAGTTGTCACAATTTATCACGAGTGTGCCATCTTTAACAAGAGACAAAAATTAAGTCATTTAAGGCCATGGTTGAAGCATTTCCGTGTGGAAAATATGGTTTGTGGTGCAGTAATTTCACAATCTTGTTTCAATTTTGTTGTACCACATATTGAACCAAATCTTTCTAGTACCTTGTACAGGCTTTTCACCATCATTTCCAACACTATGTTGCTTTTCCAAAACCGTGAGAGAAAAGTTTCTAGTTCAACAACTTTGTACTTTTGCAAATAAACATACAAGAGCCAAGAAAAGATCCTTCATGTAATGCTTCATTTTATTTTCCTTGGTCCTTATTTCATTTTATTCTACTGACATGAACAATATAATAAGCAACCAACTTCCAACAAAAGCTTTTCCACGAACCGTGTGAAGGTTATCCAAGTACATCACCCTTTTGTACTTGCAAGCCCTAACCAAAAAACCATCGTGTCACACTATTACATGTTGGTTTGAGCTCTTTCTTTTTCTGATTCAAGGTTGAAACAAGCAACAAGGACACTCTCACGTGGCTCAAGAGAAAGGCTCTGAACATATCATGCATAGGATCCTCTTCACGATCTTTCTCCCTTGAGTAAAACCATTGGCCACTGAGTTTTGAGATAATAATCCAGCTTACCATGGCTATAAAAGGAGGCATCATTCTCCTTGTAAAGGGGGGACAACTCACCAACAATCAGAATATCAAGCATCAGAACAAGAAAGCCACTTTCTCTCATTACCTTTTTTACAACAAAACACAATGTTCACTTCATCAACAACACTTTTGCTACTCATCTTCATTTGAGATGGCACATATTTTGCTGCCGAAAACTCACCTCCATCGCCATCCTCTCTTTGCTGCAAAGTGAACTCTACACATCACTATATCTTCTTGCTGCAAGTTCGACAGTTACGGCGCTTTCGACTATAAAGCTACGTACTGCAAGTAGAGGTATTCATATTACCCTTCATTCTCTCATATACTTTGTTTTCTTTACCCTTTTTACATGTTCATGTGATCACCTAGTGCCACATAGCTCTTCATGCTGTTTCTTTTGTGTCACATGAATGTCATCTATATATTGTCATGCAAGTCTTTTTGTTTCTTATTAAGTACATACATAGTTTGTGTGACCCCCTATGTTAATGTTTGCTCATTATGTCAACATGTTACACTTGGGTTTTAGTGAGAAGTTATAGTGTTCCTGTCAATGTTCGTACGTGTGTTGCCATGTAGTTCCATGACTGTTATTATTGGTTAGTGTTTAAGGTTGCACACGTGTGTAAGTGTTGTTGTAGGTTTTGTTTGCCATAAGTAGATGTAGAATCAAGATGTGTTCGATCAGTGGCTAACGGTTTACTCGACGTATCATTACGAAATTTGCTATGTTATTGTTGTATGTCTTAGATGCAGTTTCCTGTCACCAACGTCATTTTCAATCATGGTTTACGTATCACACTTCATATCAGTTTCTTTGTGTCTTTATGCCACTATTGTATTTATGTCATGATTATGTGCTCATGTTGCATGGTTCCTATATTAAGTGAGTTTAGGTGTCACTGTTTGTGAGTTCTCCTCGGTTTAACACGGCCTTTCATTCCATTGCGTGTGTCATATTGGAATCATGCTATTGTTGTGTATGTGGCATACGGTTCGTGACGGTTACATGATTTACGTTGCAGCTTGGTGTTGGTCGTAGGTGGTTTACGTGCGTTTACATCTCTTAAGTCGAAATGATGTTACGCTTGTTCACTCTAGTCACTAATCATGTTTCAAATTTGAATACCATGCACCTGTATTAGTTCCTTTTGGATTCGTGTCAACATGTTAGCATTTGAAGAATGTCGGTTGTAGTTTGCGTGAGTTTTGCTCCTTGTTGTAGCTACCATTTCGAGTCATTTATTGCCCAGTACTACTCCATGCTGTGAATACTACATAATAAGATTTTATCTCATAAGTTTTGGGTGAGAAATGAGTTCGCAAATGATTGAATAAGGATAGTTGGTGCCATAGCTATTTTCCTGGTATTGCAAACCCCCTCACGCTGCTGTGTTGACTGCCATTTTACTTGTTTGGATTTTGTTTTCATGGCTGTATATGTATGTGTTTTAAGTTCAGAATGATGACATGAGAAGTCTTGAATTCGTGTTGGTGTACCGGCCATGATAAGGATTCGGTTTCAGAACTGGGTACCTCTATTCCACGCCATTTTTTTTACTTCGATTGTGCTTTTAAGTGTAGTTGTTTAAGGCTTTGTTATTCCTTGTTCTGCATACTACAACTTACTTTTCTATTTCATGAAATTTGGTTGTGATTTGATGAGGAAATCAATTGAGAAAGTGGTAAGCGTATGTGTTGTTTCCTGGCTTCATTCCACGATAATCTTAAGTTTTCATGTTCGTTTGCATGGAGGACGACGTGCTGGCAAGTGGTGGTTGGTTGCATCCTTTTTTGTCTTATTGCAACTTAAATTTGAGTGACCAATTGATCTGGGGTTTACATGATATTATACCTAGTCACGTTCTTTTTTTCTTTCCTTCGCTGAAAGTTTAATCTCTTTCAAAATTGGGCTTTTGCCCACTCGCTACTTACACCCGCCCAAAGGCCCATGCAAAGCAGCACAGACCTAGTGCATTCTGGGTTTACCAATACACCCCCTTGTTCTATCCTCTTCCCATTTATTTCCTTTTTTATATTTTATTTTCATCTCCTTTACTTTTAAATAGTTTCTATTAACAAAAATTCCAAAAAATATTATATTAACATTTCAAATGTTTAATTTATTTTTTTCTAATTTTCATTTTATTTTCACTTTAATATTTATTATAATTTTGTGATTTTTTTAGAACTTTGTTTTAATCGTAATGTTGAATTTATTTTCTTACTACTTTTTTGGGACAATTTTCTAAGATGTCTTAGGGCATTTTGAGAGGTTATTTTGATTGTGGTTGTCAACTTTGTTAAGGACTTTTTTTAGTAGGTCTTGTTTGGATTTTGTTTAACACTTCACACACTCATTTTTACTTGGGTTTAAACTTTGGCTTTGAGTTTGTGTGCCCATTTGTCTAGTAGTGAACACCTCATTGATGTAACCCTACTCATAACTTGTGGCACTTCTTAGAACTTTCTCGCAAAGATGGAATTTGTGTTGATATGATTGTCTCACTTCTAAATTCATAGTTCTTGAATACTTTGCCATACTTGTGTTCATTTATTCATGTTTGTTGTGAACTATCTCACTATCTTTTGTCATGCTCATACATGGATGTATATACAATGCTTTGATGTTATCTTCACTTGGTTAATGTTCATCCCCTTAATCCTTGAACTCATATTGTTCATTTAATTTCAATCTCTTGTATCCCCTTCCTTCCAAAGGAAAGTCTCTCTATTGACCTCATAGTCATAGAAAGCTCATAGCCATCTTCCTTCTTGGCCTCATAGCCATTCACCTTCCCCCAAAACGTAGACAGAGAGTTTCTTAAACTCTATATGAGCTCATACTCATTCCCCTTGGAACTTTGGTCATAGTCAATGGTTCCTCTTTCACCCTTAGTTAGGTGAACTACGGTTGCTCTGATTCTTTAGTCAGATACGTAGGCACAAGATGCGACGTCTTGGCGAGCAAACTTAATGTATATACCCTTAGGTCTTTACCTTAGTACAGATTTCTTTTAGCAAGCAAACATAGCATAACACAAACTAAATAAGAGGTTCCTGTAGAGTACTACAGATACTTAGGGTGCTAATACCTTCCCTTAGTATAACCAACCCCCGAACCTTAGATCTCCCCCCTTTTTTAGGTTTTCTTCGATCTTGAACCTTTTCTTTGGATAAATCAAAGTCGGTTGTAAAAGAAATATGATGCAAGTTAATTAATAGCTTGTTATCCGATTTTCACTGCAACAGAAATGGCGACTTCACTGGGGAAGGAAGTTTGAGGGTTAAGCCCACCTTGTTTTGTTTATGCTATTTTTGTTTGCCATACGTGTACATATCTGTATATATTCATATATCTATATATTTGTTTGGTTCGTTCTGTGGGCATGGTACTATTGAGTGGTGAGATAAGTCCTAACCTGGACTTGAGAGTACATTTAATTAGGATCGTGGACATAGTCAAGGAAACTTCGAGGTAGAAATTCCAAAGGATTTGACTTGAAGTTCCACACTCAGTTGAGGCCCTCTTGGAAGTGGTATATGTTGAACGAGCAATCGTGAATGCGTTACTACTTTCAACTTTGGTGTCAGGGATACTGATAACCTTTAGTTACCCCTTTTACCCCACTTGGCCTATCTAGGATGTAGTGCGGTGACTATGAGGGAGTAATCCTAAATGGTTGCTACGCAATACTACACTCAGATGGGACTCTCTTGAGAATTTTATTGATTACCGAGCAATTGGGAAGTCGATAAAATCTGAAAGATGGGTTGTCGACTCTGGGAACTTTTTAGAACCCTGTTCTACAGATGAAAACCCATAGTACACACCTTTTGGGATGGGTAGACCATGGCTCTATGCTCGTGATCTTCAAACCTAAACCCTCTCTTGTGTGCATATTTGTGAATACCTGGATATGTGTGTTTGTGCATACATTTATACATTCATGATAGCCCTTTGGTTTCAAGGAACTCAGACGTTTGTTTCCTTTGTAAAGATCAATAGAGATTATGATTTTAAAAAATAAAATTACTGTTTTTCCACAAATTTTTCGCAACTTGCCTTTGAGTTCCTTGAAACCATTTGGCTTGCATTTGCATTTCATGCGCATTCGCATCACATTCGCATTTCTCTGTCTTGCGTTTCTTCCTCTATGTCTGAAGGATACCTAGCACCTATTCAAGACAAATGGCAATGATGAATGAAATTCTGAAGAACCAAGAAGACTTGAAAGAGGAGGTTAGAATCCTCAAATGCCAGATGAATTGGGTTCTAGAAACTTTGCAAGCTTTAATGAAGAAAGAGGAGTATGCTCACCCTGTCACTCCTAGAGAAGTTATCAGTTCAGCATCTCCCGTGGTTCTCCCATATCAAGGATCTGCCTTTGGGGAAACTTCATACCAGCCAACCTTTGGTCTTGGTCTTGCACCAGGGTATCATCGTCATCAGGTGCCCACCAAAAGGTCGTTCCAGCCTCCAACGGTTGTTTCTCCTCGAGGTTCCCAAAACCAAAACAAGAAGAAGTGCTCTGTCAAAAGAGGCCAGGTCAACTGCCAGCCTATCCCTGTACCATTGAGCAAACTCTTTCCACTGTTGACGAAGAATAAGTTGGTGACTCATCGACTTCTCAACCCTGTGCCAGGACCTTGGCACAATGCAAACCTGACTTGTGAATTCCACAAGGGAGCCGAGGGGCATGACTTGGATGGTTGCCGAGCCTTAGAAGCTATTGTGCAAAGGCTAATCTATGACAAAGATCTAATCCTTGAAGAAGATCGCCCAGAGATTGAATTCAAATTCTGCATTGGAACAATGTGGTATCCCATTGAAGAATGCAAAGAGTTTGAAGTGAAACTGCTAAGTCTACTAAGGATGTTACAACCTCAGGAAGGTACGTCAGATGCTAAGGACTCAACTTTTGAAGCAAAAGGCAAAAGACTCGCGAAGCCTCTCAAGGTTCTGTATCACAAAGAACAAGTGATCAATGGTAAAGGCGTTCCCCTGCTCGGGCCCAGAAACTGAAATCTTTTGAAATCAATTCGCCAGGGCTGGCTGTATTTTGTTCATTTCAGTATTTTCAATTGTATTTCCTTTTCTTTGAATTTGTTTTTGCTTATAAGTTTTGTTGTAATTTCAAATTGACAATATTAATGAAATGTTTGTGCATCTTTTGATTAAGTCCATTCGTTTCACTCATCTACTTTTATGCTCATAAAAATAAATAAATAAAATATATAAAATAAAAAACATATCTTTATTTTGTTTGTTTCCACTTATCAAAATTGTTGTTAAGCAAAATTAGGGAGGATGATGAAAATATTATCCATAATTGTTGTGGTATGCTTTCGATTAAACCTTGCCGAGGATGTAAGGCATTGTTTCAACTCCTAAACACTGGAGAAATAAGGAAGATAATCCCTCGTTAACCCTTCGAGCCTAGAAGTAGGAGTTTTCTTTTCTTACACAAAAAACCCTTAAAATCTCAACCTTGGGGCAGGGTAGTTCTCAGTTTAACTCAGTTATGCACTCGAATGCAAGCACTTCATGCAAGACACCAATCAGCTCTTTCAAATCAAGTGACAATGAAAAGACGAGGTCTCATAACCTCAGAAGACAAAGAAAAGGGTCTCAAAACCTCAGCGAAGACAAGACGAGGTCTAAAAAAAAGGGTCTCGTAACCTCAGAAGACAAAGAAAAGGGTCTCAAAACCTCAGCGAAGACAAGATGAGGTCTAAAAAAAAAGGGTCTCGTAACCTCAGAAGACAAAGAAAAGGGTCTCAAAACCTCAGCGAAGACAAGACGAGGTCTAAAAAAAAGGGTCTCGTAACCTCAGTAAAGACAAAAAGAGGTCTCATAACCTCAATGAAAACAAGAAGAGGTCTCAAAACCTTAGCAATAAAGGATAACCAAATGTTGTAAGGGAGTAGTGATTACCAAGGTGTCTGAATCATGGTCAACTATCATCAATTCATTCCTGGCCTATAGGAGACTGAATGTATAGCTTGAGTGAACTGAGTGTAGGATTGGAGTTCATCACGAAGATTGGGTGGGACAAATAAACTTTGAGCCTTTATCCTTTGTTTCATAAACCATGAACCAAACCACGTTACAACCCTTAAAAGACCTAATTGAGGTAAAGTTGTTTCAAAAGCATACTTCAGCAAGGTCGATTAACCTGACTCCTGATAATCTTTGTTAATTATGTGTGTTGACCACTTCATCTGTCATTCTGTAAATGACCAGATCCACTTTGTTTTTTATTATTTAATCATTCCACTGTGTGTGTTTCATCAATAAACTTTGTTTTTCAAAAGCTTGCATGAATTTTGCATTAAAATTGCCAATTTTTAATGAACAATACTTGTTTGCAAAACAATTCAATATCAAAGGAATCCCAACAAATGCAGCCAGCTAGGGAATTTGACTTGATAAAGAAAGCTCAGACAGGGGCAACCAAGCGGAATGTTCTGCCAATCCACCATCCCAATAACCAAGAATCCGGGGCAGAACTCTTCAAAGTTCAGAATATTGGGGCAAGTCTTCTTTAGGTCATCTTACGACAAGTTTGGACCCCAGTGACCCATCAGCAGGGGCAAGTTTGTTCCCCATTTGTTCCTAACACAGTCTAAAAGACTTTGTATTGCGAATGCAGTTGAACTGGGGAAGCTTTGTCAAGACTTATGATTCCTTTCAAAAGTTTAAAGATATTGAAGCATCTGGTATTTCAATTCTTCTGTAAAATCCTTTTAAATTTATCCTTAAAGACTAGTTAATCAGAAGCAGTCAGGTCGAGATTCGACAAATCTCTCAAAAGTCAACTAGTCTGGGGCATATCCTTCACAGATCAACTTGACAAGGGCAAGTTTGTTCCCCAGTTGTCAACAACCAGTCTGAAGCACAAGTTCAAGGACTTTGTCATGCAAAGGCATTCAATCAAGGACAGTTACATCAAGGTTCCTGAATCTTTTCAAGAGTTTGAAGATATTGAAGCATCTTGTATGCCAATTCTTCTGTAAAATCCTTTTGGATGACTTATCAGTTAATCAGAAGCAGTTAGGTCGAGATTCGGCAAATCTCTCAAAAGTCAACTAGTCTGGGGCATCTCCTTCACAGATCAACTTGACAAGGGCAAGTTTGTTCCCCAGTTGTCAACAACCAGTCTGGATAACTAGTTCAAGGACTTTGTCGTGCAAAGGCAGTCAATCAGGGGCAGTTATGCTGAGATTCACGAAATCTCTCCAAGAGTTGGAAGATATTGAAACGCCTTGTGTGCCAATTCTTCTGTAAAATCCTCTTGATGTATTCTTCTGACAGACCATGTACTTTGGGGCAGATGAGTTATGCAGAACTACTCAGCTTTTGTGGCATCTCTGCCAGCTCCCCAGTAAGCTGTTACTTCAGCTAATCTCGGCAATTCTCCATGGATTTCCCTCCAGTGACGAAATCAAGCTCATGATGGCAACCCTAGTAAAGTCGTGATGCTATACCAAGTGGAGTACTCTTTTCCCCAGAGAAGGTTTCTTGAAATAGAACCACTAATTTCTGTAGTTCATCCCCAATAATGGTCTAACCTGATGAGTTTGGCTGGGCATCCTTGTCGAGATGTTTATTTCATCTCCGGTCTCACTTATCTTTGTCTGTTTTGTCAGCATAAGCATAAGCATGGCATACATGAATTCTCATTTGCTTGGCATCTTAGCATTTCTGCTTCCATCTTGGTGTTTACCGGTTTTGTTCACTTTGGCGTTTATCTCCCCAAGTGACTGGGTTTGTCCATTCTCTCTAATAGAGTTGTCAGCCCTAGGCATAAAGTGCCCATCCTTTCTGAATTCCCCATAGAGTTTTATCCTCGTGGATGATGGTTGGTTCAGTTGTCTTTTCCACATTGGGATAAGATAAATTCCCATTTGAGCTCATTCCTCAATGGTTGGAGTCTTATTTGACCGTTTCTCTCTAGCTTGTTCCTAGATCGAACTTTGGTCCCTGGCAGATTAGGTTATTGAACCTAGTTTGAACGTGCATTTATTTTTCACCGTTTCTTACAAGAAGAATCGTTTACAGATCCTCGTGGAAGACAAAATTCATATGCCAACAGTGTTGTGATATCAACATCTCTTTGGAATTTATACCCAACAAACAAGTGGCAATCTCCTTGAGAAGCTTGTTTTTGTTATCATTACCTCTACAACGATAAGTGGCAATCTCTTTCCCGAGAAGCTTATCCGTCCTTGGTTTTATTCATACTTCTACCGTTACCAATGGTGTTACCTTTAATCAGTCACTTTCCATCAACCTGTTTGATGTGATCCCTATTTGAGGTGTTTCCTTGCCGTCAATCTGCTTGACGAGGTGTTCCGAGCTCAGGTTTTGTACCCTCAGATATGTATTATTTCCTTGCCATCAATCTATTTGATGAGGTGTTCCAAGTTCAGGTTTTATACCCTCGGATATGTATTATTTTCTTGCCATCAAACTTCTTGATTATGTGATCCCTGTTTTTGTTCCTTGCCGTCAGCCCTTGTTGACGACCTAAACTTCAGGTTATCGTGAACCCGTCATTTGAAACCAGGTCAGATGTGAACCTAAACTTCAGGTTATCGTGAACCCGTCGTTTAAACCAGGTTAAACCTGAACCTAAACTTCGATTTATCTTGAGCTCGTTGTTTATCCTTTGTTTACTTCAAATTATCGTGAGTTTGTTGTTTAAAACCGTTCTTGTTTGAATCGAGTCAAACCTGAACCTAAACTTCGAGTTATCGTGAGCTCGTTGTTTATCCTTTGTTTACTTCACATTATCGTGAGTCTGTTGTTTAAAACCGTTCTTGTTTGAATCGAGTCAAACCTGAACCTAAACTTCGAGTTATTGTGAGCTCGTTGTTTATCCTTTGTTTACTTCAGATTATCGTGAGTCTGTTGTTTAAAACCGTTCTTGTTTGAATCGAGTCAAACATGAACCTAAACTTCGAGTTATTGTGAGCTCGTTGTTTATCCTTTGTTTACTTCAGATTATCGTGAGTCTATTGTTTAAAACCGTTCTTGTTTGAATCGAGTCAAACCTGAACCTAAACTTCGAGTTATCGTGAGCTCGTTGTTTATCCTTTGTTTACTTCAGATTTTCGTGAGTCTGTTGTTTAAAATCGTTCTTGTTTGAATCGAGTCAAACCTGAACCTAAACTTCGAGTTATCGTGAGCTCATTATTTATCCTTTGTTTACTTCAGATTATCGTGAGTCTGTTGTTTAAAACCGTTCTTGTTTGAATCGAGTCAAACATGAACCTAAACTTCGAGTTATCGTGAGCTCGTTGTTTATCCTTTGTTTACTTCAGATTATCGTGAGTCTGTTGTTTAAAACCGTTCTTGTTTGAATCGAGTCAAACCTGAACCTAAACTTCGAGTTATCGTGAGCTCGTTGTTTATCCTTTGTTTACTTCAGATTATCGTGAGTCTGTTGTTTAAAACCGTTCTTGTTTGAATCGAGTCAAACCTGAACCTAAACTTCAAGTTATCGTGAGCTCGTTGTTTATCCTTTGTTTACTTCAGATTATCGTGAGTCTGTTGTTTAAAACTGTTCTTGTTTGAATCGAGTCAAACCTGAACCTAAACTTCGAGTTATCGTGAGCTCGTTGTTTATCCTTTGTTTACTTCAGATTATCGTGAGTCTGTTGTTTAAAACCGTTCTTGTTTGAATCTAGTCAAACCTGAACCTAAACTTCGAGTTATCGTGTGCTCGTCGTTTAAAGCCTGGTTATCGTGAACCCGTTTTTTGTATCTGGTTATCGTGAACCCTTTTGCTTGCTTCAGGTTATCGTGAACCTAAGTTTTCCGGTTATCGTGAACCGTTTGTTACCCAAACCAACTTAATTTGGTATCTTATTCAGCTCAAATTGGTGTATACTGACATATCACTTCTGAGTCCAATCCTTGTTGGCACTTTAATCTGGTTCCCATCAGAAGTTCAGTCATTATCAATACCTCTTTGTATATCACTTCTGAGTCCAATCCTTGTTGGCACTTTAATCTGGTTCCCAGCAGAAGTTCAGTCATTATCAATATCTATTTGAAAGTCCTTGTGATCGATCATTATTTGGCACACACAGAGTTTGTCTCTGTCTTTTCTGGCTCTTCTTGAAGATCCCGTTTGAACTCTTCAATATAAGAAATCCCCCAGAAACTCTTTTGTAGGATGTCTATCCTTTTATTTCAAGTTGATCTCAGTGGAGATCACGTCTTCTTTCTGGGCTCATGCCCAGTAAGAATGTGTTTTTCCCCAGTGTCGTCCGGTCACATATTGAACCTGTCGTGCATCTCCCTGGATCCTTCCCCAGTGGAGAATACCTTTCTGGCTCCTATCTCCAGTAAGGACCTGTAGGGTTTTCCCTCAGTCTCTTTTTCTTTCCCCAGTGATTCCTCAGAGTCTCCCCAGTGAGTCTCTTTTGTCGGTTAGCCTGTATCCCTAGTGTGTTTTCCTCATGGATACTAACCTTCATCCTTCCCCAGTAAAGCTCATCTGTGGTGGTTTGCTCTTAGTCATTTGTGTCTTGTTTGTATGCTTCTTTGCACTATCATGGCATCATATCATCATACTAGAAGCTCATGGCATGTCAACATTTGCACGTCTGTTGCCTGTCCTTAGCATCTGCATTCCATCTAAGGGCAAAATTTTCGGTTTGCTATATTTTAAATACCTTTCGCCATGATGTCCCGAGGACTTCCTTTCCTCGTGCCATTTGGTAAAGCTATTTAAATAGGGGCAACTATTGTATCCCAAATTTTACCCCTTAGATGTCATAACATCTTGCATTGACATTTAGATTCAATAATCCATGCATTGTTAACTAACCACATCATTTTACAAGTTTGTTTCTTTTGTGAAAGTCAAGTTTTGCACAAGAAAGAGGGTAGGGTCTCCTGAACCAAGCTCTCGCATGATTCAAGATCTCCTATGTACTCTGAGGCCCCAAATGCAACTATTGAGCTCATCTACATCCTAAAAGTCTCAATCAACAAGAATTCAAGTGGGACTGGCTCTCATTACCAAGTGCCTTGAGCCACAAGTTCGCCCTGCCTCCAATTAGGGTTTTGTGATGACAAGACAATCATGGCCTTGGATATGGATCAAGAGTTGTTTTCAAGCCCTGGGACATGTTTCCATGTGATAGTAGACATCCTCAGAGACCATCTATGAGCCTTAGATGTGATGGAAGAAGCAATATCATCAGAGAACATTCAAGTGCATTCACAAGTGAAATTAGGGTTTTGACTGAGGCTTCGATCTTTGAGATTTTGACCCAAGATGAAACATCCAAGTCCTCAATTCATCATGACATTTCTCATTGATGAGTTAAGGCATGAGAAACCAAGTCTTGAGAAGTTTCTTGCAAAGAAGGCAAGGTTTGGTCCTTGAAACTCTATAAATGTGGAAATTTCACTACTTGTGCAAAGTTGGGAAGGTCATAACTTTCAAACCACACATCCAAACTGAGTGACTCAAATCTCAAATGGAAGCTCTTTCCATGATCTTCAAAGTGTATTAGAGGACCCTCTTTAAGAAACTTCTTGGTTTTTAAGTTATGAGACTTGGAACACAATATGCCTTAGGGACTTACTGACATTTTCAACATTTTCACTCTATTTTTCATCCAACTTTAACTTAATTTTTCACCTAGTTCCAAGCTTCAAATAAAAAAATTTTGAACATGAAAGTTGTTCCTTTTTCTTCAAGCTTTCCAAGCATGTGTGGAACTCCTCATTTGGATGAGCCAATCTCAAGTTATGATGTGTCAAAGTTAGGTGTTTCAATTAGTGAGATTTCCATAACTTAGAATTTTTTCTAAGTTTCTTGGACAGCCCATGTGCTTGACTTTATGGATTCTTTTCTCATTGTTGCAAGCATCGTCTCAAGTCACATTCCACACTAGAATTGAGGTATCAAATGCATACTTCACATTGGATCAAAAACCTCAAGATTTGGTGAAGTGGTTATTAATCCATGAGGCACCAAAGTGGGCATGTCACAAAGTATTGCATATTAAAAAATTATGGGTTTGTGTTGTTTTACTACAACCAAGTTGTCACAATTTATCACGAGTGTGCCATCTTTAACAAGAGACAAAAATCAAGTCATTTAAGGCCATGGTTGAAGCATTTTCATGTGGAAAATATGGTTTGTGGTGCAGTAATTTCACAATCTTGTTTCAATTTTGTTGTACCACATATTGAACCAAATCTTTCAAGTACCTTGTACAGGCTTTTCACCATCATTTCCAACACTATGTTGCTTTTCCAAAACCGTGAGAGAAAAGTTTCTAGTACAACAACTTTGTACTTTTGCAAATAAACATACAAGAGCCAAGAAAAGATCCTTCATGTAATGCTTTATTTTATTTTCCTTGGTCCTTATTTCATTTTATTCTACTGACATGAACAATATAATAAGCAACCAACTTCCAACAAAAGCTTTTCCACGAACCGTGTGAAGGTTATCCAAGTACATCACCCTTTTCTACTTGCAAGCCCTAACCAAAAAACCATCGTGTCACACTATTACATGTTGGTTTGAGCTTTTTCTTTTTCTGATCCAAGGTTGAAACAAGCAACAAGGACACTCTCACATGGCTCAAGAGAAAGGCTCTGAACATATCATGCATAGGATCCTCTTCACGATCTTTCTCCCTTGAGTAAAACCATTGGCCACTGAGTTTTGAGATAATAATCCAGCTTACCATGGCTATAAAAGGAGGCATCCTTCTCCTTGTAAAGGGGGGACAACTCACCAACAATCAGAATATCAAGCATCAGAATAAGAAAGCCACTTTCTCTCATTACCTTTTTTACAACAAAACACAATGTTCACTTCATCAACAGCACTTTTGCTACTCATCTTCATTTGAGATGGCACATATTTTGCTGCCGGAAACTCACCTCCATCGCCATCCTCTCTTTGCTGCAAAGTGAACTCTACACATCACTATATCTTCTTGCTGCAAGTTCGACAGTTACGGCGCTTTCGACTATAAAGCTACGTACTGCAAGTAGAGGTATTCGTATTACCCTTCATTCTCTCATATACTTTGTTTTCTTTACCCTTTTGACATGTTCATGTGATCACCTAGTGCCACATAGCTCTTCATGTTTTTTCTTTTGTGTCACATGAATGTCATCTATATATTGTCATGCAAGTCGTTTTGTTTCTTATTAAGTACATACATAGTTTGTGTGACCCCCTATGTTAATGTTTGCTCATTATGTCAACATGTTACACTTTAGTTTTAGTGAGAAGTTATAGTGTTCCTGTCAATGTTCGTACATGTGTTGCCATGTAGTTCCATGACTGTTATTATTGGTTAGTGTTTAAGGTTGCACACGTATGTAAGTGTTGTGGTAGGTTTTGTTTGCCATAAGTAGATATAGAATCAAGATGTGTTCGATCAGTGGCTAACGGTTTACTCGACGTATCGTTACAAAATTTGCTATGTTATTGTTGTATGTCTTAGATGCAGTTTCCCGTCACAAACGTCATTTTCAATCATGGTTCACGTATCACACTTCATATCAGTTTGTTTGTGTCTTCATGCCACTATTGTATTTATGTCATGATTATGTGCTCATGTTGCATGGTTCCTATATTAAGTGAGTTTAGGTGTCACTGTTTGTGAGTTCTCCTCGGTTTAACACGGCCTTTCATTCCATTGAGTATGTCATATTGGAATCATGTTGTTGTTGTGTATTTGGCATACGGTTCGTGACGGTTACATGATTTACGTTGCAGCTTGGTGTTGGTCGTAGGTGGTTTACGTGCGTTTACATCTCTTAAGTCGAAATGATGTTATGCTTGTTCACTCTAGTCACTAATCATGTATCAAATTTGAATACCATGCACCTGTATTAGTTCCTTTTGGATTCGTGTGAACATATTAGCATTTGAAGAATGTCGGTTGTAGTTTGTGTGAGTTCTGCTCCTTGTTGTAGCTACCATTTCGAGTCATTTATTGCCCAGTACTACTCCATGTTGTGAATACTACAGAATAAGGTTTTATCTCGTGAGTTTTGGGTGAGAAATGAGTTCGCAAATGATCGAATAAGGATAGTTGGTGCCATAGATATTTTCCTGGTATTGCAAACCCCCTCACGCTGCTGTGTTGACTGCCATTTTACTTGTTTGGATTTTGTTTTCATGGTTTTATATGTATGTGTTTTAAGTTCAGAATGATGACATGAAAAGTCTTGAATTCGTGTTGGTGTACCGGCCATGATAAGGATTCGGTTTCAGAACTGGGTACCTCTATTCCACGCCATTTTTTTACTTCGATTGTGCTTTTAAGTGTAGTTGCTTAAGGCTTTGTTATTCCTTATTCTGCATACTACAACTTACTTTTCTATTTCATGAAATTTGTTTGTGAATTGATGAGGAAATCCATTGAGAAAGTGGTAGGTGTATGTGTTGTTTCCTGGCTTCATTCCACGATAATCTTAAGTTTTCATGTTCGTTTGCATGGAGGACGACGTGCTGGCAAGTGGTGGTTGGTTGCATCCTTTTTTGTCTTCTTGCAACTTAAATTTGAGTGACCAATTGATCTGGGGTTTACATGCTATTATACCTAGTCACGTTCTTTTTTTCTTTCCTTCGTTGAAAGTTTAATCTCTTTCAAAATTGGGCTTTTGCCCACTCGCTACTTACACGCGCCCAAAGGCCCATGCAAAGCAGCACAGACCTAGTACATTCTGAGTTTACCAATACACCCCCTTGTTCTATCCTCTTCCCATTTATTTCCTTTTTTATATTTTATTTTCATCTCCTTTACTTTTAAATAGTTTCTATTAACAAAAATTCCAAAAAATATTATATTAACATTTCAAATGTTTAATTTATTTTTTTCTAATTTTCATTTTATTTTCACTTTAATATTTATTATAATTTTGTGATTTTTTTAGAACTTTGTTTTAATCGTAATGTTGAATTTATTTTCTTACTACTTTTTTGGGACAATTTTCTAAGATGTCTTAGGGCATTTTGAGAGGTTATTTTGATTGTGGTTGTCAACTTTGTTAAGGACTTTTTTGAGTAGGTCTTGTTTGGATTTTGTTTAACACCTCACACACTCACTTTTACTTGGGTTTAAACTTTGGCTTTGAGTTTGTGTGCCCATTTGTCTAGTAGTGAACACCTCATTGATGTAACCCTACTCATAACTTGTGGTACTTCTTAGAACTTTCTCGCAAAGATGGAATTTGTGTTGTTATGATTGTCTCACTTCTAAATTCATAGTTCTTGAATACTTTGCCATACTTGTGTTCATTTATTCATGTTTGTTGTGAACTATCTCACTATCTTTTGTCATGCTCATACATGGATGTATATACAATGCTTTGATGTTATCTTCACTTGGTTAATGTTCATTCCCTTAATCCTTGAACTCATATTGTTCATTTAATTTCAATATCTTGTATCCCCTTCCTTCCAAAGGAAAATCTCTCTATTGACCTCATAGCCATAGAAAGCTCATAGCCATCTTCCTTCTTGGCCTCATAGCCATTCACCTTCCCCCAAAACGTAGACTTAGAGAGTTTCTTAAACTCTATATGAGCTCATACTCATTCCCCTTGGAACTTTGGCCATAGTCAATGGTTCCTCTTTCACCCTTAGTTAGGTGAACTACGGTTGCTCTGATTCTTTAGTCAGATACGTAGGCACAAGATGCGACGTCTTGGCGAGCAAACTTAATGTATATACCCTTAGGTCCTTACCTTAGTACAGATTTCTTTTAGCAAGCAAACATAACATAACACAAACTAAACAAGAGGTTCCTGTAGAGTACTACAGATACTTAGGGTGCTAATACCTTCCCTTAGTATAACCAACCCCCGAACCTTAGATCTCCCCCCTTTTTTTAGGTTTTCTTCGATCTTGAACCTTTTCTTTGGATAAATCAAAGTCGGATGTAAAAGAAATATGATGCAAGTTAATTAATAGCTTGTTATCTGATTTTCACCGCAACACGCGTGTCTGCAAAATTTTAGAAGCTTCGCCTGGCGAGCATGAAGCAAAGAAAGGTTGCTTCGCCCAGTGAAGCAGCTGCGAGAGGAACTTATGTTTTGGAAGTCCAATTCCAGTAGCTAGAGGAGTTAGCTCGCTGGCTAATTCAGCCGACGAATATGGATTCGCCCGGTGAGGAAGAGGCGAGAGATTTAATTAATTTCAATTCAAGTTCCAGTAGCTCCCAGGTTTGTTTCGCTGGGTGATTCACCCAGTGAAGGAATGTAGCGCCCGGCGAAGAGAGATATTTTCAGATGGACCAACTGGCACTGTAGTTGTCACGTGGCTTTATTTGTGGGCTTCGCCCAACAAAAGAAGGCACTCGCTCGGCGAATTTTCCTGGGCAGAAAGTAGTATTTAGGTAGTTTTGAAGATATTTTGTGGAATAACACCTTTTGAAAGAATCATTGTAACCTAGAAACATATTGGGAGCTCAAAAACTTCATCTTTTATTATTTTTCTTAGAATCCAAAGCTTTTATGCTTCAATCCTTGATCCATTGAAGATTGATGCAACAAAAGCTTTGTCTATTTCTTGTTGATCAAGCTACCATGAATATGTGTAGCTAAACACATCTTGTGTCAAGATTGGTGGTAGGTAATCCTCTATTTTGTATGTATTGATCTTGATTGTAGTGTGTGAACTTTGTTGATGATAAATATAGATGAAAAACTTTGTTTGTATGGTTTATATTTTGTTTTGGTTCATGATTGAGAAATATGTCCTTAAACTTGACCTAAGTTTCAATCCATCAATAATCATGAGGCTAGAGATAGTATTGAAAGTTGATGTTCATAAATATTGATCTTGAATGTTATCACATTGATAGTTGGAGTGAGAGATCATCTAAGGATCAATATGGTAAATCCCATAACAAGTGTTAGAGATAAACTTGTTGAGAGGATATGTGGTTATATTCATCTTAAAAAGTTCACATCCTTTATCGAGTAAATACGTACGAAACGGATTATCGGACCCTGATCTTGACATGCTTTTACCAAACCTTAAAAACCGATTTCTTTACCGTTGATTACTAAATTCCAATGCAAACGATCTGATACAAAACAACCAAACTCCTTGTTACTTTAAAAGTTTAAAACGATTTTGACTATAGAACGGTGGCAATATACATTCAATCCCTATGGATACAATAAAACACCCCCGAAATACTTTTCAACAGAAACAAACAAACCTAAATCGACAAGAGTGTACCTTTGACGTAGGAGATCTAGTTTTACTTTGCCTTAAGCCATATCGACAAGCTTCGGTTCAGCGTCTCCTCTCTCACAAACTTGCAAAATGCTACTTCGGCCCCTTTAAAATACTAAAGTGGATCAGACAAGTTATATACAAATTACATATGCCTTCCTCTTCCAAAATTCATCATGTTATCCATGTTTCAAAACTACGAGCTTTCCACGGCTCTGATCCTACTTCGCAATTCACCCTGATCACAACTAAGTTTGAAGTCCCCAAGGACACTTCACTAAATTCACAGCTTGCCGATGGAAACGAAAGTACTATTCCTCATCTGTGTTCGCAGAAGCATGAAGCTTTGATTCAGGGGCAAGACAAGAACAGAGTTTCTGCAAGTGTGTAAGATGAAAAAGGTAAGGACACGAAGGAAGAAATGCAAAACAATTTGGAAGCCAAAACAAGTGGAGCGAAAGTACACAAAGATCTGAGGAGGGAAACACATAAAGAGAGATTGGAAAATACACAAGAATTGAATGTTCAGCAAACTGATAAGTCGACTTTTAATGTGGTTGGAAAACACATCCCACTAGCTGACTTAGTGGATTCCAACAGATATCCTCCACTTCCCTCTACACCGCAGGATTACCGTGAGCTCATGAATCTTAAATCTCAGCCCTTGAACACTTTCCCATGTGAGCCTACCAAATCTGCTTTACATCCTGTTACTTTACCCAAGGCACTACCACGACAAGACAAGTCATCACTCTTACCTGCCCCACATGCACCGCCAGACTTTCCCAATTTCACAAACCAAAGCTTTCCAGCTGTATCCACTCCATCCTTATCTAATGATACCAAGCTACACAAGGTTGATCATGTTCCTTCTGCCAACTGTGGGTCAGCAAATTAGGCCTCTACCTTCCATCCTTCCAAACCTAATGTTAAATCCAACCTTGAGGTCAATGATGTTTTTAGGCCGGATAGTAATGTTAGCAGGCTCATACGGACCAGAATTAAGCCCAAGTGGATGAGAGATTATGATTCAAAATAAATGAGATTATTATTATTTTGTTATATTTTTGTGTTTGTGGGTCTGACCCACTAGTTCAACCCAATAGGATCTGCTTGTATTTAAAGCTATTTGTGGGTGTTGAAACTCTTAAGAAATTATTCATAACTTTATTTCTCTTTTTATCTTTTAGTTTTGTGTTGTCTTATTAAAACCCTAGTTCTAAGAAGTAGTTATTGAAACCTTTTCATCACCAAACCTTATAAGCATATAATAAATAAATAAAAACCAACTAACCGAATGATATGCTTTCTCAATAATAATAATATCTCTTTGCTCCTAATTTTTTTAATAGAAGTAAAAAACCACGGAACCCACCGGCCACTTAAATCTCCACTATAATCAAACAATGGGTACAATCAAGGTTCTCTCTAATAATAGTTAGAGGCATACATCAACATACTCAATACTTAAAATCAATCTCGAAATACAACAAGAAACAAGATATACAATCAACCAAAACAACCACAAAAACTGCACCTCAGAAAACCACTCGGGAGACAGGTCTAGAAAACTCAAAATTCGATCTCCACCTTTCAGTATGTACTTCTATGAATGTTAAACATTATCACCAAAAATCAGGATGATCCAAGGGTTGGATTGTGAGAAAACTCTGATTTTGTGAGACTGGTCTGTGCTGAATTGGGACTGCCGAAATAGTATATTTTCTCTAGCTTTTGTTCTTTTGTCTCTTACACACTAAATTGAATGATCTAATTCTTTTTGTTGGATAATAACAAAGGCTTACACACACATTGCCTACTAACCCACATTAATTTGGTCACTCTAAATAGGAGGGATAGCCCAACAAACTCTCCGACCGACTAGTTGGAGGGAAACACCAATTCGACTACCGTGCAAAAAAACTCAAATTTTTTCCTAGACAATACCTTAGTCAATATATCTGAACCATTGTCATCGGCATGAATCTTCACAAGCTCCATCAACTTGAAATCTAATGCATCACAATTCAATGATAAAGAACATCAATATGCTTCGACCTCGGGTGAAAAACAGAATTCTTCGATGAGTACAATGACACTTTGACTATCATAAAACAAGACATGCTTTTCTTATTTCACACCAAGTTCAATTGCAAATTTCTTCAACCATAATAACTCTTTTGACTCTTCCACGATGGATATAAAATTGACTTCGGTAGTAGAGTGTGTAACACACTTTTGCAACTTTGATTGTCAAGCCATGACTCCCCTGGAAAAATTACCATATGCCCCGAAGTAGATTTTAGATCATCTAAAATCCGTGATAGATCTGAATCCGTATACCCAACCAACATAGACATCTTGCATCCCAATGTTTTCTTCAAATTTGATGAGACACACAAATATCTCATCACCCACTTCACGGCCTCCCAATGATCTTTGTTGAAAAGTATTTTAGGTGGGTGATTTATCGTATCCACAGGGATTGTACGCAATATATATAGATGTTCGACGTTCAATAGTTTAACGTTCTAAGTAAAGATTTTTCAAAGAGTTCTTGTATTTTAACCTAAGTTTGTTGCAAATAGTAAATTAGGGCAAAGATGTTTTGTTTTAGGAAAAACATGCCAAGATTAGATTTCATCAATCCCCTTTCATACGTATCCGATTAATCAAGCATGTGAACTTAGTTTCGTTCAATACAATCATGTATCCTCGCGAATCCGTTTATTTCTAAAGCGGCTCCGTGAATATTATTGTTTTAATTGCTAGATGATTTCTTGAAATAATAATCGAAACAATAAACATAAAGATCGATACAAAGCAAATATTAACTTTCAAATCTATGTCTAGAGTTTGTTGGTTAATAGATTAAGAAATTAGATCAAGACTTGGAAAATCTATGTCTAGAGTGATTCAAACCATAAATACATCATTAAAAGAAAATATCTTCATCATCTATTGATCATAAACCTTGTTCACCCACAAAAGAACAAAAGAAATACATAATAGCAATATTAACTACCTCTAATCTTCACACAAAAGTGTTTACCTACCCATCACCATGGTAGCTTGATCAACAAGTAAGAAAAGAAGTTTTGCTAGCATCAAAGTCGAAGAATCGAGGATTGATGCTCCAAAGATTTGATTCTCACTTCTCCTTGAGTTCTTAAGGTTTTTGACCTAAAAGAACCTTTCACCTTTCTAAAAATGCTGAAAAGTGTAAAGTGACATGAGTTGTTGAAAATATCTACAAGGGAAGATATTTATAGCAAGTGCACAAAGTGCAGTAAGTGGCACCGCGCTAAGC
The DNA here is from genome assembly GCA_022829125.1 of Lathyrus tuberosus. Lineage (NCBI taxonomy): Eukaryota > Viridiplantae > Streptophyta > Magnoliopsida > Fabales > Fabaceae > Lathyrus > Lathyrus tuberosus. The sequence goes on along the minus strand of JALAZF010000088.1, from coordinate 11,913,289 downwards.
ACCATCAGGAGCGCGATCAGCAAAAACATAGGCAATTTTTCAGAAAGCGCGCTAAGCGCGGTTGGAGACTTTAGCTACTGCCTCAACAGAAAGAGCACACTGAGACCGCGCTGAAAAGCGCGCTAAGCGTGAGTTACCGACACGATCTCCTCGAAAATCATATTTTAGGACTTCGTTCCTTCACCAATTGTTCCTATCATCAAATATAAGCAAGAAGACCTGTAAAAGAGCATCAAAATGATCATAATTCACAATATTTACAATAAAATTGGAAATTAGCATAGTTATACTAAAACTAATAGATTTACTACTAAAATATCAGGGAAACCATTTGAAAGGGCCATAAAATATGGTCAAAAGTATGCACAATTTGGCCCTTAACAACTCTCCCCAACTTATTATTTTGTTTGTCCTCAAACTAAAGTGTCTTGAACTAGAAACGAACCCGCACAAGAAATCAAAATCAACCCAATAGAACAACGACAATTTCATGGTTCAAAAAGTAAAAGTAAGAACAAGATTACTTATCAAACTCCAAACACATCATGAAGATGAAACTGTTGCTAATTGCTAAAACACACTTCAAGAATTCTTAAGTAATACAAGTTCAAAATTGAATCACACCTAAGCACACATTCATCAATGGATGAAAACAATTTAGGTTTTATCACACACCAAACAATCCTGCAAACATCCGGAACAAATTATGCATTCAACAAACAACATGAATTAATGAGTGAAAAAGAAGGAATCACAAGGTCTTCTAGGGTTGTAATTTGGCTTGGCTACAAGGAAGGGTCATTTATCAATGTCATTGAAACAAAAATGCCTATTCCTAAAGAGCATTCCAATCTCACAATCATAGCACTTCAAGACCTAAACCTTCTTATTTTCTTTTTTTGGAAGCATCATTACAACTTTGAGCTTTTTATTGGCAATTCATGCCCAATTTCTTTTCTTTTTCACTTGTTTCTTTCTTTAAGCTCTTTCATCATTCAAAACCACATTATTTTTCATGATGCCTCAATCCACCTTTTTCTCCCCAACTTTGAACACAACCAAAACATGATAATTATGAATGCTCTCACACATATAAGGCAAGGAAAAAACAGGGCAACCATACTTAAGGTTGGGGTTTAAAAATTTCACAACAAAATTTCAAGATCCATTTCAAAATTTACTTCTTTTTCATGCACAATATTTATACATTTCCATTATTCACACGGATCTTGATACAAAGGCTCAAAGGGGTTATCAAATACTCGCTCACTCGCAAGGTAGATTGATCATTCTTATTTGTTCAAGTGGTTTTTCTCAAAATGCACAAAAATTGCCTTGATCCTTTTCTTCCTTTTTCACAAATTAACACACATGCATGATTTTATTATAATAAGAACGGGTCAAACAAGAATGTCGGTATCCTGCATATATTATACAATGAAAGCTTCCTCACAAAGGCAATGTTATAAATGATTCAAAAATGAACAAGTATTTCAAAAGAAATAATGACTAAAAATTTTACACTCATCACAAGTTTCATTTCCATGCTTAGTTTAGAAAGCGATAAAAATGTACCTTGCGCGGTACCTTTACTCAATCATATCATTACCACTCAATTTCTTATTGATTCATCACTCTTGGCATTAGTCACATGTTTACTTCAAGTTTTCAACTTAGGAACAAAAAAACAATTCTAATAAAACTAACAATTGCAAAAAAAACTACTCAAAATACTAACATAATATCTTAATGCCAAAATTTGCGACAACCAAAATAATGTTGCCGCACATGTGTTCCTCATCCTTTCAAGGATGGTACAAAATAATCCAGAAATACAATAAAATCCAAAAGTTCAAACATAAATATAAAACAACAAAAGATAAGATAACCCATGATCAACTACTCAGAACTTGCCTCTGAAACCAATCTCTCATGTGCTCTCCCCGCTATCATCATCGTCGTCATCCACTGCCGCATCATCCTCCACACCATATGCATCCTCATCATCCCTAGCAGCCTCAGGCTGGGGTACCTGACCCCCCTGAGGTGGAACCTGCCACCTCAGAAAATGATAAGGCATGTCACCAGGCCAAGCTACATAAGCGTCAAAGTCCTCCTGAGTCGAGAATGGATGCTCAACCTGTGGCTGACGAACCTGCAAATGCAAAGCTCGCATGGATGAGTGCAAAAATAAAAAGGCCCGCTGATGAGACATATGCATATCCCACGTGTACATGCACACGACAAGCTCATCATAGGGCTGGTCAGCGGGTGGAACTTCGTCGTGCTGTTGTGGCGGCTAATCTGGGTAGGCTGGTGGTGGTGGTGGTGGTGGTGGTGGTTAGTCAAGTCTCGGCAGACAGTGACTATGGATCCAAGTTTCAGTCACTACCCCCTTAATGGTCTTATGGACCACACCTGGGATCGGGAGACCTGCTCGCGTACACAAACCCATAATCAGTCCTAGAAATACCAAAATAGTCGGGACCTTAGTGCCCAAACGATGTCCACTAATGGCTATGGCTTGAATCTCATCAGAAATGATCCTAGCAACATCAACATGCCTCTCCTCCATGATGCAGTAAAGCATACATGCAATGTCAATCAGAATGGAGGAGGTATGACTCCTTGGCTTGATCTTATGCAGGACAAGAGTCATCAGAACCCACTACGCCAAAATTGATATTTTGTATCGCCTAATTTAATAACACTTTTAAAAAATTGCTATTAAAAAGGAAACAAATACATCTATAATAGCACTTTATAGACGAACGCTATTATAGGATGCAGACAATGTGATTTTGATAGCACTTTGTAAAAAATGCTACTGTTAAACTTCACTAAGATAGCGCTTTCTTTAAAACGCTATTAATATTCTTCACTAAGATAGAACTTTTTGCAAAACACTATTATTTTACTACCCTATGTTAGCGTTTATAGAAAAAAGCTATTTTATTATAAAATATATAATAAAATAAATAGAAAAACCAAAACACTTTTTGGCTGATAGTTTTCATTTTGCCCACAATTTTTGGCCACTCACCACAAAAAAAAAAACACTCATTCTCTCTCCAATCTCAGAACCTTCATCATTCCAGAACCCAGCCACGCTGTCAAACCTTCAAACGTTCCTTCGATTCGCTCTATTCTCGCATTGTCAACCTTCCTTCGATTCACTCACGCTGTCAAATCCCGAACCCAGCCACACACTTTTCTCCCTTCGTCATCCAAGAACTCACGTACTCTTCACCAACATTCATCGATTCACCATCGGAAATAAGAAACATGATCGATTCAGATTCACCTCTGATTTACCACTCGAACAGAAAGAGGAAACACTGGAAAAAAAGAACGAAGAAAACCCATTCTCCGTCGAACTCAGCCCTTCGTCAACTCACCACCGTCTTCCCTCTCTTCATTGGTATCTGGTAATCTTTCTTTTCTCAGATTATTTCTTTGTATTGTAAATTGTAAAATTGTAGAGATTTGAAATTAATGATAATTTAGTTTCTACCATTGTTGACTAATTATAAGTGAATCCCTAATTTTTCTGAGCTTTGCAATATTTTAACCTAAGGTATTATCAAATACACTTTTGAATTTAGGAGAGACTGAACTTGCATCATGATTTTTGAATTGAAAAATGAAAAATCATTTAAGTACTTAAGGGTTTGTATTCCTGAGAGATACTGATTCAAGTTTGTATACAAACTTAGAAGGGATAACATCATTATTTTGGCGGTAAGAACTTGTCGAATCAGTATCTTTTTCTTGTCTTATGGCGGTAAGTACTTAACAATCATTATTGGGTTATGGTGGTAAGTACTTAAGGGTTTGTATTCACGAGAAATTAAATCATGAATTTTTCTGTCCCTTTTAAGTTTGTATTCAATTGTAAAATTGAAACCTAGGAACTTGTGTAACCACCCTTGTTGCTATGGCGTCTGAATAGTTTATTTCACGAGAGATTTTAGGCTATTTTGAACTGTATGTATGTCAAACTTGTGTCACCAACAAAGTAGTGTCGAAACTTATCCATAGCCTTAGTATTTGGAAATGGCTCCTAGACATAAGTTGATTAGCGTTGCATTTGATGAATGAGTTCCATGTCGAAATAGGAAATCGGGTAATATGGACTAAGGACCGCTAAAGCTTTCATTACTTCACCTGGTCTGCATGGACAACAGCATAAATGTGTGGAATCACGTGATATTTGTCTTTTATCTTATGTTCAGAAGTATGTTGAGCAGCCCTCTAGAGTATCGGTTAAACTAAATTCAGGCAGTACTACTCCCATTGTTACTTTTCCAAGTATAGCAGGTACTGTTGGTGACACAAATACTGTTAGTCTATGAAGCGCGGACACGATACGAGTATCGGATATGATACGTATTCGATACGGCGATACATCACAAATTGAAACGGACTAGATACGATACGTTTAAGATACGCATATAAAAATATGGTAATAGGTATTATTTTAGATAGATATAAGTGATGATTATATTTTGATAATAAAATTTTGTATTAAAAAAAATAGGAAGGTATGAAGAAGAAGAAAGTAATCGTAGTAGTTGTAGAGATGAAGTTTCTTGCATAAATATAGGTAATATAGAAAATGATACGATGAAAAAGAAAATTATATTTAATATGAATTTAATTTAAAATATTGAAAATTAATAAGAAATGAAGGAAAATTAAACCATTCTTGTAAAATGGTAAGTTTCTGGAAGAAATGAAATAAGGTATTAAAGAATGACCATTAAAAAATTAAAAAGTCGTTAAAAAAGAAAAGAATCTGTTAAAAATTGAAAAGTCACGTATCTGTGACGTATTAGAGGCATATCGCCGCCGTATCAGAATTTTTCTATTTATTTTTCTAAATAAATGAATTCCGATACTCCTTCGATACGTATCGGCGCCGTATTGGAGCGTGTCGGAGTATCGGTACGTATCGGATACGATTCGACTGAGTTTTTGAAGTATCCGTGCTTCATAGCTATTAGTTTTAGTTAGTAAAGCCAGAGAGAGCCATACGATGATAACTTAAAAAATAATTGGAAAGGAGTTAATGCATAGTCACAGAATTCGCAGGGTCCCCTGGAGAACCGTGAATTGGTACTCGCGAACCGGTTCGCGGTACTTTTGTGAACCGGTTCATCAGAATTCTCAATGAATTCATGTAAACCAGCGAACCGAAATCCCAACAATAAAATTAAAAAAACTTGAACTAATTTATTTAGAGTTAAGGTTGCAACACTCAACATGCCACATTAACTCACAAACTTGAACTAATTTATTTAGAGTTAAGTATGCAACACTCAGCATGCCACATTAACTCACAAATTAATTTTAAAAAAAAAACTTAAACTAATTTATTAAGAGTTAAGACTGCAACTGTCACATGCCACATTAACTCACATATTAATACAAAAATCTTTGGGGGAGAGAAGTTGCATTGTCCTTTATTTATAGCTATCTTAGCTATCAATGATAAGAAAATAGTCGATGTGGGACTTAAGACTTATATCTATATATTATAAGTGATAGTTCTGTAGCAGAACTTCTGCTATCTTTCATTTTTTAATAATAACGTACCGGTTATTATATCTAAATGTACCACGAACCCAAATTGCGTACCGACTCTGTATACCCCCCGCGTACCTAATTCTTTGAGAGTTGCGAACCGCGTACCCGAATTCGTACCACGTACCAAAGCGAATTGCGAACCGTGTGACTATGAGCTAATGTCGGTCCTACAGGTTCATTAGTACGGGCTTCTGTCAAACAAGAATTTATTCAACATTTAATTATCAAGCCATCTCATTCAACTGTTAGCAATTCAAAGTTTGTTGATTCTACATTCATTAAATCTAAACCAAGTCACGGGGGTAGTCAAGAAAGATCCAAAGCAGCAGAGAGTACTGCTACAGGTCAGTTGAGTAAAGTGTTGCCACAAATATCAGTAAGTTCTTCTGCTTCCATGACAGGGTCAGTTGTGTTGAATTCTACACAAGTTTCTTCAAAGGAAACTGTCTGTAGACCAATATTAACTACCAGTAAAAGAATAATAGGTCAACCGGAAAGATACTCTCAAACACTGATACTTCGCAAGGAATTCGCAGAACACCCATTTGTTCAAACCTGAATTCTTCTTCAGTTTCTCTGAGTAACACATGAAAGGATTGATGATTCAAATACTCAGTTAGTATAACAAACCTGTTAAGTTCTACACCAACATAAACTACTAGGTAGCCTTTTGGAATCGCAACGTTGCTCAATCTTTGAAATTTTCAACAATGTTTCTCCATTGGGACAAAAATAAGTGCAAGTGCAAACAGAAGCACATTTACCAAAAGAATTATCCTTTTAATGCCATGGAATCTGTGCATGCTACATGAGGGCCTTATCCATGACATACCTATAAGAAATCTTACACCAAAAAGTGACTAGATGTTAGCAACTAGATAGAGATCTACCTTTGATGTTTGATATGTACATGTAAGGTTTAAGAATAAGTCTCTTATAGTGTAAAAGTTATGAGTTTATGTCCTAAATAGTTAGCTGTTGATAGTACATATTTGTAGCCTGTGCCATTACTGTGAGTTTATGTAAGGTTCAAAAGGAGTAGTAAGATCCCTCAAATCGTTATTTGTACTTTAATTGCTTTGATCTGTTTGAGATAAGGTCTGATAAATGATGAAGTTTGTCCTGTAAATATAAGTTTTCTAAGTAGTTAAGGACTTTTATTTTATGTCCATGTGTATTCGGACATCAATTGGAAGGGTTAAAACCAGGATTTGAAATTGCGGTACGCATCACTTGATGCGGCTGCAATATTGCAGTTGCGGCGTGCAACGCATCGGCAACGGACCGCAATTGCGGTGTGAATGGAAATCACACGCAACAACCGCATCATTGCCATAACACAACCGCAACATAACAGTATTTACCGCATCAGAACCGCATTTGTACCGCCACAGGCTGCAACACGTGATTTTCTTACACAAAAAGTACAGAATCAGAATATTTGATGTAGGAATCGAATCTAGGAGACAAGAATCTTACTTTATGTCAAATTTTATTCTGCAATCTATATTAAGATTTCAAATACAAAGAACAAGTTGCTTTGCCTTTATGTCATTCTGTATGTTTCATTAAGATTCCAAATACAAGAAGTTGTATTTATATTGCATTTGCTTCAATGATTTTACTTCACTTCACTAATTCACATCTTCAAGATTTCATGTACTGATATGGTTTGTTATATAGCTAACACTTTTTAGAGAAAAGAGTGAAACGTTTGGTACGCCTCTAGCTCAAAAATCTTGGTCTAAGATGGATACAGGTAAACTACAAGTTTTTTTATAAGTTTTTATAAATATACTTTATTTTTTAATAGGCTAAAATACAGTTTTGGTCCCCCTGTTTGTCAAAACTCACGATTTTGGTCCCCCCATTTTATTTTTTAACAGTTTTGGTCCCCCACCCCTCACTATTCATGTACTGTTCATGTACGGACATGTACTGTTCATGTACGGACCAGGTACTGTTCATCATTTTTTTGGGCCAAAATTGGGGTGGGGGACCAAAACTGTTAAAAAAGAAAATTTGAGGACCAAAACCGTGAATTTTAACAAATAGGGGGACAAAAACTGTATTTTAGCCTTTTTAATATAACCAATAATTTTATTTTTTCCTTATTTGAAAAGCCCAATGGAGGGAATACCATGGTTCATGTGCTCCTGAGCTTCAACGTTTGACTATGAAAGTTATTAGTCAAACAACCTCTGCCACAAACTGTGAGAGAAATTGAAGTACATTTAGCTATATCCACACAAAGACAAGAAATAGATTGAAGTACAAAAAATTGCATAAGCTTGTCTTCACACATTACAACATAAAATTGAGAATGAGGGATAAATTAAGGAAGAGTCAGGAAGAAATAGAAGCAAATTTTGATCCGATAAATCTTGACAATATATTTCAAGAAGATCCATTATCTCATTGGATAGAAGAGAGGGAAAATCCATTATTGGATGGGGTTCAAAATGTAGAATGGTTGCCGATAGTTGATACAGATGATGAAAATGTTGATGATAATAGTGAATCTAATGAAAATGGTGGTGGTTTAAGTCCACCAAGCGGAAATAGTGGTAATGGTGGTGGTAATGAAGTGGATAATGAAGGTGAAGGTGATGACTGTGACGATGAAGGAGATGATGATGAACTTGATCCATATCATGAAACACCACCAAATTATAGGCGTTATAGAAACTTGACTGATATGGATCGTTCTGACAACTCACTACTTGAGACAAGAGGAAATGTGTCACAATCTGGAAGAAAGGGGAAAATAAAACAAAATGTTTCACTTGAAGATTCTTCCTCTTCTAGTATTGCTCATAGTTTTAATTATTTTGGGATTGGCGATTCATCACAAAGTAGTCAATAATCTTATCCACCTGTTTACCAATATCCATATTTCAACTCTTATAACCAATATCCTAGTGATCAAGCTCCTCCTTACTACCAACAATCAATGAATGATTCAAATGGTGATTTTTTTTGTTATGTCTTTGGACAAGGAGCTACACAAGATGATAGTCAGAGTGAAAGTACAAGTTATGCTCCTTCGCGTCATTCCACTATGTGGTAGCAAGAGACACGTAAGTTATATTTTCAAACATTTGAATTTATATTTAGTTAACTATATGTATGAAAAGTATTAATTTTAGATGCAATTTAAAGGTACTAATTAGGAGTTTCATCATCTTTTTGTTTTTTTTTTTGCAGTGAAGACATCTGTGTGACAAAATGATGATGTTTTTCACCATCAAGATTGCAATATAGGACATTAATATGTTTGTGTCTATATTCCTTTTTATTTTAAATAAATTGTAACTTGTATTATGTACTTGAAAAATTACTTTCTAGCAACTTATGTTTGTTTAATCTTACAATATTATTTATGATAATATTTGTTTTATTAGAATTCAATTTAAATTATACATAAATACGATACAATAGTCTAAAAGTAGTCTAAAAATGAATTAAAACTAATACGCAACTATAAATACAAGAAATATAAATAATTACAATAATTTTACAATTTTTTTATATTTAATGCGTTTATAAAATAATTTCACGTCGCAATGCGCAACACAGTGACCGCATTGGCCGCAACCGCATCCGCATTCGCAGCCGCAACCGCAATTTAAAACCATGGTTAAAACTAGGTTCTAAAATTGGTGTCCATGGTCAAGCCTTAGTTTTCTTAAAAGTTATATAACGTGTACTATTACATTTTCTTATAATTCTATTATGTTATCTCATAATTCACCATCCATATTTTTCTTGTTTTCATTATACTTTGAATGAATATTTGAAAATCTACAAGGAACAATTCACATCAGTATTAGCATTTTCTCCAACAGGTATGCTCCTAATAATTTTAATGAAAATGACTTCTTGATTTGTCTTAGTATATTTTCAAGTATTCTATGGAGAAACTATTTGTGCTGATAGAGTTTATCTAGTGTTGATGCTATATCTTTTGTATGTTCATGCTGGATTTTTAGTGAGAAGATAGGCAATGATTTGGAACTAACTAAACTTGTTTCCAATAATGATATATGGTAAGATTAACTACAGTTCAGCTATCACACTTGATATAAAATTTGAACTTAGTTTTGGCGCTTAGTTATTTATCAATAATGCAATATAACTGAAATGTTTACTAGGTCATGTTTCTGGCTGAAAAAAAAAACTCTTCTTTTGTTTATTTGTTGTTGGTCATTCACTCTCTTCTTTCAAATTAGTTTATGTTACACTTTCTGTTTGTGACAGTGTTGGAGTGTTATACTATCTTGGCTTGCACACAGATATTTGTGTACATTGTGACATCCATTTAATTTACTTTCCTCCAACTAATTGAAAATTGCCTTATTATTTGCAGCATTGATCCAATTCACATAGATGATCCTATTTTTCCAACAAATAATGTGGGAAGAAATTGCTTCAGAATCCATCTATGAATTAAGGTAATAATGCCAGACATTATTTACACATTTTCCTTTGCTAAGACTTAGTGATAGAAACAAAAATGTGGTGTAAATTATTCTTTGGTGGTTATGCTAATTTGTCTTGTGCTTAATGCTGAGACTAAAAATTTGTTAATTTTTATCAGAGCATAGAGCATACCAGTGGGCGATGAGAAAACACCATCTTGATTACTACTTTGATACACTGTTATAAGGGAAAAACTTTACATTAGAAGATGATTATTATTTGGAAAGTTATCTTGATGGTCTTACAAGATAATACAGAGAAAGAACAAAGATGAATTCAATGTGTTGGCTATCTCATATTATATTCAAATGTTGATAGAAATAATGATTACATATATAGTATTAAATTTTGTAATATAAACTCATATTTGAATGTTTACATGGTATTAAATCTATAAATTTTCTTGATATGAAAAACTTAGAGAGAGAGAAGCTCTACCTTCTCTCTAACCCTTCGTGTCTCTTTAGTTCTTCACCCAAATCAAGCTACCCACATCGTTTTTTCATCAGAATCATGTATCAAGTCCATTAAAACTTGGTTAGCGATTTGAATCTGATGTTCTAGGGTTTCAACATTGTTAGATTTTTAAGGGTTTGGTTTAAATTCCTAACCTTCGGGTTAGGGACCTTCCTCCCTTAGGGTCTTTATACATAGTGTTACTCCCTTCAACTTGGATTCTAGGTCTCCATTAGTTCTATTTGGTGGATTCTGGTATGATAATCTTATTTTCTGTTCTTAGGTTGTGGGTAATTTTCTAAATAGAGTCTGGAGTGTACGCTTCTTCGTTGCGCATGCAAGATGGTTTGGGTGAAAGTTGGAAGAAAGAAGTCGATGGTGAAGACTGAGAGGTTCTCTGTGTGGAAGAAAAACAAAGGAAAAGGAGCGTTGGATGGTGAAGTATTGACGTATTTCTTCATTACTGAATTTCTGGAAAGTATGGCTGCGAAAGAGTTGTTCGAGGTTTTCTCAGTGTACGGGGTAATCTCCGAAGTCTATATTCCGGCGAGGAGGGATAAACTTGGGAGGAGATTCAGATTTGCAAAGTTCACAAAGGTTCGCGACCCTCGGATTTTGGCAGTGAAACTTGACAGTATAATCCTAAAGGGTAAGAAAATGTACGCGAATATTCCACGATTCCAAGAGGTTGGAAATCTCATGGGACACGGGGAAGGTAGAGTTTCCGGTCCCAAGAATGTTCCTGTCCAAGCTTGGGGTAACAGGAGTAAGGTTAACAAGGGTAGATCCTTTGCCCAAGTCGTTGGTGGAGATTTGACAGAAGGAAACCAACCTGTGATTGCCCATGTTATTCCCATCCAAATGGGCGTGGATAGTGCTGATTCGAACAGGTTTGAAAAGGCTATGGTAGGGATGGTGATAGAAGGAGGTTGTGTTGAAGATGTCCAGAAGAACCTGAATGAAGAGGGGTATTTTAATATTAGGGCGTCACCCTTGGGTGCTAATATGTGTTTACTTGAAGAAACAAATAATGGCGCTATTGAAGACGTGATTGCAGAAGCTAGAGAATGGTTCGACACTCAGTTCAGTAGTATCCGTAATTTGTCCCTGGTAGAGATTGACGTGGAAAGATTTACCTGGGTTTTTTGTTTTGGGTTGCCTTGTGTGGCTTGGAATCATTCTAATTTCAATCGTATTATGAGCAAAGTTGGAAAACTGATCCTGAATTGATGACAAAATGCTTGGGAAGGAGAAGTTAAATGTCGCTCGTTTTCGGGTTAAAACTAAACTCTCTGCTATTATGAATAAGATAGTGGTAGTGGAGCTTGATGGGAAGTTATTCAATGTAACTCTAGTGGAAGATTTTTGCGCTCACCATGGTAAGTTTATCTGACAAAAGGAAGATTGGTATTCGTCTTTTGATTTTGTTGATTCCTCTGATGAGGAAGAGGATGGGTGGAAGAACGGCAACAAAGTGGAGGAGGTAGACTCTAATTTACCTAATGGAGTAGCTAGAGAGTTCGAAGCAGCATATGCTAGGAGTGGGTCAGACATTGGGGACGATGATACAGGGGAGCTTTCACTTGTTGGTGATAGTTTTGGGATTGTGGATGTAGAAGGTAAGGAACGTAACGAGGTTACTCAATGTGAAGTTGGTTTGGGACCTGATAATCCTGATCCTAGTCAGAATGGGACACCTGTCGATTTGCTATTGATGAAGGAAGATTTGGGAGGTAATGTGGGCCAGAATGGTAGAGAAATCTCTATTGTGCCCTTTGAGGAGGATATCGAAAAGGTTAAGGAAGTAACTAGTACAATACCTTTAGTTAAAGGGGATCGAACTAAAGGTGGGCTAGTGGTGGATTTAAATTGCTCTGATCCTATCTCTGGGCCTCCAGGAGGGTTAATGGGGCCGTCTCGTTGGGCTAAAGTCAGGAAAAAGAAGTTGTTACATGAAGTGTATGATTGCGTCAAAATTCCGTATTCACCCTCGTACTTTTCATCTTTGCTCCATGCTGCAGTTGAGGTTCGTGGCGCCTCATCTCGTTTCCCTTCAAGAGGCAAAGCTGATCTGACTAATCAGGGGGTTTTTGTATCTAGAGATTCTAATGGATCTTTGTTATGTGGTGAGTCTCTAACTTATACTTACGTGTTTAGGGGTAATTCTAGATGTAAGAAGGTGCTAGACGATGTTCCTGCCAAAGTGTGGTTTTCCATGAAACAGTTAGGGATTGAAGGGCAAGAAGACGATGAAGTCTTTGATAGCATTTTGAAGAAATTGGAATCGGATGATAAGGTTGTAAGGTCTGGTAAGAAGAGTGTGGAAAGATGTCAATTATGAATATTGTCTCGTTCAATGTTCGAGGATGCTGTAGCTCTATCAAAAGAAGGAGAATTGCCCAGATACTTGCAAAGGGGCAGGCGGATGTGTGCTTGTTACAAGAGACCAAGTTGCGGTCCATTGATGATAGGGTTGTTAATAGTCTTTGGAATTCTGTGGAGGTCGAGTGGTCGGTGAAAAACTCTGAAGGTCAATTTGGTGGCATGGTAACGATGTGGAAAAAAGGTTCTATGTCTGCATTTTCAAGCTTTGGTGGGAAAGGTTACTTGGGTATCCATTGCTTCTGGAAGAATATTAATTTGTACGTTGTGAACGTGTATTCTCCGTGAGGGATCGTTGATAAAAGAAGGTTGTGGTCTGAATTGATTGCTGTTAAAAATCGTATGCCTATAGGAGGGTGGATCATTGGTGGAGACTTTAACACAATTAAAACTAGAGAGGAAAGAAAAGGTAGGAGCAGCTCTAGCCTGAGTGAAATGGAAGAGTTTGGAGCTTTTATTGAGGATTTGAACCTTATTGATTTTCATGTTACTGGTAACTTGTATACGTGGTCCAATTCGAATGGATTATGCCGTAGTAGGCTAGATAGATTTTTGGTGAACGACTTGGTTATGGATAAGATGGATCTGAAAAATCAATGTGTGGGTGATAGAGACGTCTCTGATCATCACCCGGTGTGGCTGAAATCAAACTTCGTGAATTGGGGACCGAAACCTTTCCGCTTCTTCAACTGCTGGATAGATCACAAAGACTTTTAAGCTTTTGTTGCTAATTCCTGGAATTCTGCTACGGTTAGTGGTTCGTACGGTAACATTTTGCTGAATAAGTTCAGAGCCCTCAAAAAAGACCTAAGATGGTGGAATGTTAACATATTCAGATGGCTGGACCTGATGATTGAGGAGTGTGTGCATGGTGTAAATGAAGTTGAGATGAATTTGGGAGATTCCGAGAGTCCTCAGGATGTTGATGTTCTTCAGGTCAGATTAGGGATACAAGAAGATCTGTGGAAAAACCTCAGATTGAAGGAGAATATGATTAATCAGAAGTCCAGCGTTAAATGGTTAGGTGATGGCGATGATAATACGCGGTTCTTCCATAGCTATCTTAAAACAAGGTATCGTTTTAATTCTATTTCGGTGATTAAGGTGGATGGAGTAGTTGTAGACGATCCTACAGTTATTAAACTGGAAGCAAAGTTGTTCTTTGAGAAGAAATTTCAAACTCTTGGCAATACTAGGCCGGTTTGTGCCATGGATAACGCCGCGGTTCTTAGTGCTGAAGATTGTATGGTGTTGGAGGCTGATTTTACCCCTGATGAGGTGAGGCATGCGGTTTTTTACTGTGACGGGAATAAATGTCTTGGAGCGGATGGATTTAATTTTAAATTTCTTAAGCATTATTGGGAGATAGTTGGTACTGATGTTGTCAATTGCATTCTTGAGTTTTTCTCTTCGGGTAAGTTAGCTAAAGCATTCGTTTCATCTTTCCTGTCAGTTGTGCCTAAGGGTGAGAACCATAAAACCTTCGCTGATTTTAGACCGATTAGTCTTATCGGGTGCATTAACAAAAAATTTTCCAAAATGCTTGCTAAGAGGTTGGGATCCATTTTTGGAAAGTTGATATCACCCGTCCAAACTGCTTTTATTCCGGGTCGGCAGCTCCTGGATGGTGCCCCGGTTGCTAATGAATCCATTGATTTTGCTAGAAGAAACAAGAGGAAGTGTATATTGTTCAAAGTGGATTTCGCGCAGGCATATGACTGCGTTGAATGGTCGTTTCTAGATTCTATGATGGTTAATATGGGATTCGGAATCAATTGGTTGAAGTGGGTTCGTGGTTCGGTCTACAATATCTTTTTGTCGGTTATGATTAACTGTAGTCCATCTTTGGATTTCAATGCGACTAGAGGTCTTAAACAAGGAGATCCCTTATAGCCCTTCTTGTTCGCGTTAGTGTCTGAAGGTTTATCCTGTTTAGGCAAAAAGGCAACAGATCTAAACATTCTATCCGATTTTAAACTTAACGATTCCTCGCCAGTGAGCATTCTCCAGTTTGCTGATGATACCGTCCTTTTCAGAGATGGATCTATCTCAAACCTGTGGGCTTTCAATTCTATCTTGAGGGGTTTTAAGCTTATCTCTGGGCTGAAGATAAATTTTTCTAAAAGTTGTCTTTATAGTATTGGGCTGGAACAGGAGTTCTTGATGGCTGTTGAGTAGTTTCTGTAATGTAAAATGGGGGCTTTGCCATTCAAGTTTCTCGGGCTGGTTGCGGGAGGTAATCATCGTAGGATTTCGTTCTGGCGGCCGATTATGGATTGCTTGAAAGTTAGGTTGTCTAAATGGATTGGTCGAAATTTGTCGATCGGAGGGAGGGTTGCCCTTATAAACTCTGTGCTAGCGAACCTCCCGATTCATCACCTATCTTTTTTTAAGGTTCCTAAGCAGGTTGTGAAAGATATTATCACCATTCAATGGCTGTTTCTGTGGGCTAGTTCTTCGAATAATGGGTACATCTCGTGGATAAGTTGGAAAACTTGCTGTAAACTGAATCGTTGTGGGGGTCTTGGTATTGAAGACGTAGGTCTATTTAATAAAGCTCTCCTGTCCAAGTGGTTGTGGAAATTCATTCATGGCGGTAATGAGTTGTGGCGGACTAGGTTGACTGGAAGATACGGTAACCTTAGTTTAAAGGTTCAGCTGCATAATGTGTTGGGGAACTCCAAAGTGGACTCTCATTGGATGAGGGATATATTGAATCTGTCTTTTTTTTATCCTCGGGTGAACTTCCTTAGTCAGGTTCGACCTGTTGTGGGAACTGGTCATGGCATCCCTTTCTGGTACTCTGTCTGGATGGGTGACTGCCCTCTGAAGAACTTGTTCCCGATCCTGTTTGAAGTCTGCAGTAATAAACTATGTTCAATATTGGATATTGGGCGTTGGTTAGATGGTAGGTGGGTTTGGGAGATTTCAGTTCATTTGGCAGACTCGAATGACAGGCTGCAGGATGAGATTCAGTGGCTGACAGTGGATCTGGATGGCATCCAGCTTCATCAGTTTCATTCAAATAAGTGGCTGTGGATATTGAATCCTATTAACGAATTTTCTGTGAGTTCATTTTACGAGTACATTAATTCTACTGAGGATGTTGCTACAATTGATGATGCTAGATTAGAGGTCTTGGACTTAATTTGGAAGACTGTTATGCCTTTAAAAATTAAAGTGTTCGCATGGAGATTGGTGTTTGATAGGTTGCCTACCCGTTCGAACCTGGACGATAGAGGAATTATTGTTAATCTGCATGAATTATCTTGTATGTTTTGTTTTAGGACTTATGAGGATTCTACTCACCTCTTTTTCACCTGTCCTAAATCGGTTCGGATTTGGCAAAAAGTGTGTGACTGGGTGGATATTGATTGTGTTACGGAATCAGATTGTTACTCTCATGCTTTGGCTTGGTTCATGAGATTGAAAGGTAGAGGCAAACCCGGTTCGATCAATTCCATTTGGTTCTTCTCGTGCTGGATTATTTGGAGGTCAAGGAATAATATCCTTTTCAATGACGAGGTTTGTGATATCGACTCCATCTTTAATGCTATTGTAGGAAAATCTTGGTATTGGTTGGTTTTAGGAAATCGTACTAGGCGGAAGTGTAGCCTCTACGATTGGACACCAAATTCCCTTTTGACTTTTTATAGTTGTTCTGTCCTTATGTTGGTGGTGTTGTTGGTTATTTTGTTCTTCGTACTGCCGGTTGTATGTCCTCTTTTTGGATTGTTTTTTTCCTTAATTTCTTATTAATGAAAGTGCTTATCAAAAAAATAATCTATAAATATATAAAAATTGTTTCAAAAGGCCAGAAAATATATATAGGACTAAAAATACTCTTAGTTGGAATGGTTTACATGGTATTTGATTTGAAGTACTCTTAGTTGGAATGTATGTATCTACAAATTTGACTATACAAATGCTCTCTTCTTTTTTAGTATAGTATGCAAATGCCATATATATATATATATATATATATATATATATATATATATATATATATATATATATATATATATATATATAAAGAATGATTTTGTGTATAGCAAAAAAAAAGTGTACTACAATAGCGTTTTGTAAAGAGTGCTATTAATGAAACATCCTATAATAGCACTTTTATGAAAAAGTGCTATCAAACATGTGCCTTATAATAACGCTTTGTTTGAAGGTGATATCAAAATCAAATACAATTACGTATTATAAAGCGCAAAATGTCTATTTTAGTAGCGCTTTTGGAAAAACGCTATAAAATACCGGTACTATAATAGTGCTTTTAAAGTGCTATTAAACAAAAAATATTTACAATAACAGCGTGATTAATACCGCTTTTAAGCACTATGAAAAACAAAAAAAAAAACGCTATTAAATAGCTTTTTTGGCGTAGTGACCTGAGCTGTCGTATTGATATTTCCTCTCTTCCGAATCTTCAGCCTTCTTGCCGCATTCAACTCAAATCCTCGTCCCGGGTGTGCTAAGGCTAAACAGACATTCTCCAAATTCCAATTCCTCCTAGCCACCCTCTTATAGTAAGAGCACTGCTCACCTTCAGCTAAGACCAATGGATTGTCCAGATATTCATTAATCGCATCTCTCGAGAATGACACATGTCTCCCTCTGACATAAGTCCTGAAAGTATACATCTGACCCTCTGTTGGAATGGAGTTCGCATAGAACTCACGCACAATCTCGTACTTGAGCAGGGTCATTGGGCTTAGGAAAGAATGCCATCCACGCGCCTCAATGATGTTTTGACAGTCGTGAAACTCCCCTTGTGGGTTAATACTGAAAAATGCACTTTGTCCAAATACTTCTCCGGGTCAACTCGAGGTATCTACCCTGCTGTTCTGCCCCTAAAAATATGTGAGCATCAAACTCCACCGATGGCTGCCTCTGCTGCGATGATTGTCCAGTGCTGACGTGGGCACGTTTCGGAGCCATTTGCAATCAAGAAAAAATAGACTAAAACAGCACCAAACAGGTTAAACCACCAGATAGCAAATTCAAGAAAAATCATAAGAAACCCCAGATCAACACAAAATAGTCAAACAGTCGATGAAAAATTTAAAATCGAGGAATTTGATCCAAGGGGGCACGCTTAGCGCGGCCAGAGCGCGGTCAGAACGCGCTTAGCGCGGTGAGGCATGCAAGCATAATCCGCTCTACAGCCAACCTACCCAAAACTCAATTATTTAACCTAAAAATTACCAAACAACAACATTTCCACACATTTACATCAGAAACAACAGAAAAAATGAAACAACCTGAACAGGGCAAGAGGGACGCGCTTAGCGCGCCCAGAGCCCGCTCAGCACACCTGCGAAAACAATAAAAAATTCCTCTGCCTCCATAACGAATCTGTCCATCCACATCAAAATAACACCCAAGCCAAACCCTATCATCATGCATTAACATACTAGCACATAAACAAGGTGTTCTCAGCATGCAAAAATCAAATTGTAATCACAACCCTAACAAATAATCAAAAAGGGTTCACAATCAATTCTACATAATCACTTCCCTCTAACCCTGACAATCAATTTCAACTCATTCAAATCCAAAACCCTAACAACATGCATTATACATTAAAGAAAAATAAAGAACTTTTGCAAACCTGGAAATGGGAGATGAGATGAGAAAAAAGATTTAGCACTTGAAGAGCAAGAAAGAACTTGAGAAAGTTGTGCTTGACTGCCAAGAGAAGACTTGAGCTAAGTGGGAAAGTGAGGGTTTTTGAGACCCTGCGCTCTTTTTAAACTATCTGACCCATAAACCTACTTAATTACCCACTCAGGCCCACACTTGATTGGGTAAGTTCATGTGACCGCGCTAAGCACGCTCAGTTAAACTTAGCCAATCATGGTTGGTTTCAAATGGCATTCTCCC
The DNA here is from genome assembly GCA_022829125.1 of Lathyrus tuberosus. Classification (NCBI taxonomy): domain Eukaryota; kingdom Viridiplantae; phylum Streptophyta; class Magnoliopsida; order Fabales; family Fabaceae; genus Lathyrus; species Lathyrus tuberosus. The sequence continues at coordinate 11,894,491 of JALAZF010000088.1, read as the reverse complement.
AACTTTTCCGCCCTATTAAATTCACAACGCAGAAAATAAAATAAAAGAAAACAGTAAATACATACAATGTTGGGGTTCCTCCCAACAAGTGCTTTGTTTAACGTTGTTTGAGATCGACGGTCAAATGCGACCTCATGGATCATAAAAAGGCATTGCGGCAGTATTTCGCTCGAAATCTCCACCAAGATAAATCTTCAACCTCTGACCATTTACACTCCAACTCTCATTTGACAGCGTGTCTTCTATTATAATCTCCCTATAGTGTTTGATCTCCTTAATCCGGAAAAGACCGGACCATTGGGATTTCAACTTTCAAGGGAGCAGTTTTAATCGCAAATTGAAAAGTAAGACCAGCTGCCCTACCTCAAATTCTTTGGTCACTATCTTTTTGTCATGGTAAGTCTTCACTCGGTCTTTGTACTGCTTGTTAGAGTCATGCGCTTGGAGGAGCAATTCCTCCATTTCATGCAATTGTACCTTTATTTTTTCTCGGCTTAGAGTTGGATCGAAATTCAAAAATTTTAAGGCACAGAATGCCTTATGTTCCAACTCCACCGGTAAATAACAATTCTTACCATAGATGATTTTGAAAGGTGTGAGACCAATCGGAGCCTTGAAAGCTGTCTGATAGGCCCAAAAAGCATCATCAAGCTTGTTTGACCAGTCTTTTCTAGACACCGACACCGTTTTCTCCATAATCCTCTTAATTTCTCGATTTGATACCTCTGTTTCCCCATTAGTCTGTGGATGGTATGGTGTTGCAACTTTGTGCTTTACACCATACTGCTCCAAGGCTTTTTCTAGTTGAGTGTTGCAAAAGTGGGATCCTCCGTCACTTATCAACACTCTCGGAGTACCAAATCGAGAAAAAATGTTTTTCTTTAAATATCTTATCACAGTTTTTCCATCGGCTTTAGCACATGTTATCGCTTCTACCCACTTGGATACATAGTCCACTGCTACCAAAATGTACTCATTGGAAAACGATGATGGAAATGGACTGACAAAGTCTATGCCCCAACAATCAAACACCTCAACTTCCAACATGTTTTGTAACAGTATTTCATTCCTTTTCGAAATTCCACCACTCCTTTGACACTTGTCACAACTTTGTGTATGCGCATGCGCATAGCTGAACAAAGAAGGCCAATGAAACCCTGATTGGAGGACTTTCGTTGCCGTTCTCAAACCGTTAAAATGCCCTCCATACGGAGAGTTATGACAATGCCAAAGTATGTTATTAGCCTCTTATTTCGACATACACTTTCTCAAAATGTTATCGACACCAAGCTTAAAAAAATACGGTTTATCCCATACAAAGTACTTGGCGTCAGATAAAAATTTATTTTTCTGGCAACTAGTTAGACCTTCCAGTATTAATCAGGCGGCTTGTGATTTTCCATGTCGGCAAACCAAGTTCTAACTTGAACCATATACAACTTTTCATCAGGAAATTCTTCCTTGACCTCTCTTTCATTCTTGGTCACCTCAACATTAATAAGGCAGGATAAGTGATCCGCCACCAAATTCTCGGATCCCTTTTTGTTGCGAATTTCTAAATCAAACTCTTGCAACAAATGGACCCAACGAATTAGCCTTTGTTTTGAATCCGACTTGGTAAGCAAATACTTAATCGCCACATGATCCGTGTAAACCACAACTTTAGTCCCAATCAAGTATGACCAAAATTTCTTCAATGCATACACTATCGCAAGCAACTCTTTTTCTGTTGTGGCATAGTTTTCTTGAGATTCATTCAACACCTTGCTTGCATAGTGTATAGCATGAAAAAAATTTATTCTTCTTTGACCTAGTACCACACCTACCCTATAATCACTCGCGTCACACATGAGTTCAAAATCCATTTTCTAATTTGGAGCGATGGTTATGGGTGCGGTAGTCAAACTTTGTTTTAAATAATTAAAAGCGATCGTGCAAGACTCATAAAATTCAAAAGACTTATCTTTTTTGAGCAAATTGCTCAAAGGCTTTGCGATTGTTGAGAAATCTTTGATGAACCTCCGATAAAATCACGCATGACCAAGGAAGCTCCTTATACCCTTCACATTCAATGGTGGTGGCATTTTTTCAATGACGTAAACCTTGGCTTGATCCACTTCAAGGTCCTTTGAAGAAACTTTGTAGCTGAGTACAATTCCTTCGGTTACCATGAAATTACATTTTTCCCAATTAAGCACCAAGTTGGTTTCCACACACCTTTCCAATATACCACATCCAAATTTTTCAAACAAAGATCAAACGATGGTCCAAAAACCGCGAAGTCATCCATAAAAACCTCAATTGACTTTTCAATCAAGTCCAAAAATATTGCTTGCATACACCGTTGAAAAGTGGTTGGTGCATTACACAACCCAAAGGGCATCCTCCTATAAGCGAAGATTCCAAAAGGGCAAGTGAAGGAAGTTTTCTCATGGTCCTCCGGGTTCACAAGAATTTGATTGTAACCCGAATAACCATCCAAAAAACAATAGAATTCTTGACTGGAAAGTCTCTCGAGCATTTGATCCATGAATAGAAGAGGGAAATGGTCTTTCCTAGTAGCTTAATTTAGCCTACGGTAATCAAAGCACATTCTTCATTCGGTCACGATTCTTGTAGGGATCAACTCATTATTCTTGTTTTGGATTACCGTCATCCCTCCTTTCTTCGATACCACTTGCACCGGACTAACCCATGGACTATCCAAAATCGGGTAGATCATTTCGGCATCCAACATTTTCACCACTTCCTTCCTAACCACTTCTTTCATGGTAGGATTCAAGCTACGTTGAGGTTGAGCAATCGGTTTGAAATCGTCATCCATGAATATTCGATGCATATGATAAGAAGGACTTATTCCTTTTAAATCGGAAAGAGTCCACCCCATCGCATCTTGATTCTTTTTCAACACACAAATCAATTTGTCCTCCTCATTTTTTGTTAGCTCCTTGCTTATGATCACCGGTTTATGCCCCTCATCATCAAGAAACACATATTTAAGATGAGAGGGCAACAACATCAATTCAAGCTTGATTTCTACATTATTTTCCTTTTTCAAAATTTCCACCCTTTCTTTCAAAGGATGAATTTCATCCAATTCTTCAAGTTCTCACAAACACTTTTCGATCTCTTTTTCTTCATTCTCATTGACACTTTGAAGAGCATTTGTAAGAACTTTTTATAATGGGGTAGGAACTTGTAATTTCCATTTTACATCTTCAATCACCTTCTCCGTTGCATCGATTCTAAAACAATCACATTTGTCCTTTGAATGCTTCATGGCTTCAAATAGATTAAAACAAATCTCCTCATCTTGAACTGTCACTTTCATGAGACCGTCATCCATATCAATGGCCATTCTAGCGGTCTTCATAAAAGGTCTTCCAAGAATCAATGGAGCGTCTTCATCCGCTTCCATATCAATCACCACAAAGTCAATGGGAAACAAGAATTTATCTACCTTAACCAACATATCTTCCGTTACACCGTGAGGACAGGTAGTGGATTTATCGACAAGTTGCAATGTCATTTGAGTAGCTCTCAATTCCATATGTCCCAACCTTTTCACAATGGACAACGGTATCAAATTGATACTAGAGCGCAAATCGATCAACCCATTACCAACATAAATATTTCCTACTGTAACCGACAAAGTAACTCGTCCCAGATCACTTTCTTTTCGTGGAAGAGTCCGTTGAATGATAGTGCTACAACTAGCATCAACCATGATAGTTTCTTGATTCGTGTACCTTTTCTTCTTGGTGAGAATATCCTTCATGAATTTTGTGTATTTTGGCATTTGCTCCAATACCTCGGAAAATCGAATATTAATTTGTAATTGCTTACAAATATCCATAAACCGAGCATAGTGCCTCGCACTATCTTTCTTTGACAGAGCATGAGGATATGTCAAATTTTGAAATGGAATAGTGCTCAATTGTTCCTTCCCCTTCCGAATCTTTTTTCAGTTTTTCTTGTCTCAATTTTTTTTCTTCTTCCTCACTCTTTTTCTTTTCATTTTCAACTAATTTTCCCTCAACATTTTTTTCTACTTCTTTCTCATCAATCCATTTTTCTTTTTCAACTACTCCCTCTCTTTCCATTACTTCCTCACCTATCCCCATATCAATTTCTCTACCACTTCTTGTAAGAATAGCCTTGCAATGCTCTTTTGGATTCACTTGAGTATTCACTGGAAAACTTCTTTTGTGTTGGTCGGCCAATTGTTTTGATAATTGCCCACTTGCGTCACAAGGTTTTTTATAGCCGCATCGGTGTTCTTTTGATTAGACTTTGACATTTACATGGATTGAGTGAGGGTGTCTTCCATCTTTGAATTTCCACTTTGAGCTTGTGGAGGTTGAGTGTAGTTTTGATATTGTTGCTAACGATTAGAAGTTTCGGCATCTTGAGGCCTCCATTGTTGTTGATAACATTGATTACCTCTTTGTTGGTAACCTTGGTTTCCTTGTTGGTAAGGTGGTCGAGAATGATACCCTTGGTTTTGATTTCCCGCATAATTCGCCTCTTCCAAACCCGGAGGACAATACCCGATAGGGTGATCTCCCTTACAAAGCTCACAACTCGCCACTTGTTTGTTGTTGTTGGGAACTTCTTGCGTTTCTTTGATTTGTTGTGGAAGTTTTGACATTTGTTGAGTCAACAATCCCACTTGTTGTGAAAGCAATTTGTTTTGAGCAAGAATAACATCATTTGTTCCCAACTCGATCATGTCGGACTTCCTTTGCGTTGTACCACGATTATGATTTCCTTGGTGATCATTGAGTGTCATCCTATCAATAATAGAAATTGCGTCTTCGGCGCTCTTGGACATTAACGATCCACCCGAAATAGCATCCAATAAAGTCTTGTGGACTGATTGGAGACCATTTCAAAAGATGTGCACTTGAGTAAGTTCATCAAAACTGTGACCCTTACATTTTCATAACATAGATTTGAACCTCTCTCAAGCTTCATTAAGAGATTAATTTCCGCCTTGAGCAAATACCACAATTGCCGTCTTTGCTTCCATGAATCGATTATGTGGAAAAAATGGTTCAAGGAACTTTTCTTCTAAAAAATTGCAATCCGTCATAACCAAAGTTGATTGATCAAGATACCAGTCCTTTGCCTTCCCGATTAAGGAATGTGGAAATAGTCTCTTGAACAATGATTCTTCTTCAGCTTCTGGCGCTCCCGTTGCACCCGCAATTTCATAGAATTTTGGGAGATGAGTGAAAGTATCCTCATGATCCATACCGGTAAAAGTATTTTGGTATACAAGCGCGAGAATTCAAGTTTTTATCTCAAAATGCCTCCCATTGTGGGCTTTGCACGCAAACTGAGCATTATGCCTTGGATTGTTGATACATGGTGTTGAAGCAGAGGGTGGTTCTGCCATGATTGGCATAATAATTGGTGTGGATGAAGAAGATTCTCCTCGCTCTTGTCTTTCTCTAGCATATTTTTGTCTCCTCCTTGTTCTGCTATTGAGCCTACGAGTAGTTCTTTCAATCTCTGAATAAAAAAGAAGTTCTTCTGCAGCTACACTCCCTCGCATAAACAGGTTCTGCACACTAGCCAAACAAATTAAAAAGTACAAGAGAATTACAGAGGTAAGAGATTCACAATACAAATATCTTAAAATCACTAAACTATTGAAATGCTTGCAATATCCTACTTAACAATCCCCACCAACAACGGCATTTTGTTGAAAAGTATTTTAGGTGGGTGTTTTATCGTATCCACAGGGATTGTGCGCAAGATATATAGATGCTCGTCGTTCAATAGTTTAACGTTCTAAGTAAAGAGTTTTCTAAGAGTTCTAGTTTTTTAACACAAGTTTGTTGCAAAGAGTAAATTAGGGCAAAGATGTTTTGTTTTAGGAAAAGCATGTCAAGATTATATTTCGTTAATCCCCTTTCATATGTATCCGATTAATCAAGCATGTGAACTTAGTTTCGATCAATACAATCACGTATCCTCGCGAATCCGTTTATTTCTAAAGCGGCTCCGTGAATATTATTGTTTTAATCGCTAGATGATTTCTCGAAATAACAATCGAAACAATAAACATAAAGATTGATACAAAGCAAATATTAACTTTCAAATACATGTCTAGAGTTTGTTGGTTAATAGATGAAGAAGTTAGATCAAGACTTGGAAAATCTATGTCTAGAATTATTCAAACCATAAATACATCATTAGAAGTAAAGATCTTCATCATCTATTGATCATAAACCTTGTTCACCTACAAAATATCAAAAGAAATACATAATAGCAAGATTAACTACCTCTAATCTTGACACAGAAGTGTTTAGCTACCCATCATCATGGTAGCTTGATTACTGTCGCAGTGAAAATTGGATGTCAAGCTATTGGATTAACTTGAATCACAAATCTTAAATTTACCACCGGTCTTTAATTTATCCAAAGGAAAGGTTAAAGATCGAAAAAACCTAAGTTAAGAGAATCTAGGTTCGGGGGTTGGTTACGCCTAGGGAAGGTATTAGCATCCTAAACGTTTGTAGTACTCTACAGGAACCTCTTATTTTATTGTGTTATGTTATTGCTTCCTTGCTAAGGGTTATATGCTAAAGGAAAGACCTAGGGGTTAGTATCTAAGTATACTCGGCAAGATATCGCATCTTGTACCTACGTATCCTGACGGGAGTGGAATCAGAGTATCCGTAGTTCTCCTTGTAACGACCCAAAAATCTAAATTATTTATTTAATGAGTTATTTAATTAATTTAGATGAATTATTGAGGTTGTGACAATTTTGGAGAATTATGGATTAAAAGATGCAATTTTGAATAATTTTAATAAAGTAAATAATCAAATATTATTTATGTTATTATTATTATTAAAAATTAAAATGAGAAAAAGGGCAAGGTGGTCTTATGTGAAAATGAGTAAGGATAGGATGGGAAGTTCATAAGTTGGGATTAGTTATCCAAGAGAAAGGAGAAACACGATCACATTTTTCTCATTATCGTATTTTTTTGAAGAACTCTGAAGAGAAGAAGAGGAGAAGGCTAGGGCTTGAGGATTTCTAGAGGAATCTTGAAGAAAGAAAGGAAAGGCTTCGGATTACTCTAAGGTATGGGGAGAATTCCTAATTCCTTATAGTTTATGAGGTTGGAGATGAATAGATTAGGTTTTGTATGAATGTTGTTTGATTTTGATGATTTTGATGTGAAATATATGATGTGATGTGAAATATGATGAATTGTTTGGCATGTATTGATATATATGTTGATGTAAGTGTATCGTGTAAGCAATTTTGGTCAATTTTCGTTTTGGGAAAAATTGAGTTTTTAGGGTATTTCGAGTCGAAAACGTAGAAGATGAATTTTTGGGGAAATTGTGGTGTTTGATGATGTAGAATGGATTAGGGATGAATGATTCGATGAAATATAATGAGATAGAATGTTATGTGTTGATGTATGTGTATTGTGTGAGTCTTTTGGTCAAATTTTCGTATTGGAAAAAAATTGAATTTGTGGGATATTTGAGGCCAAAATGCAGCAGAAAAATCTTTTGAAAATTTTGGGTACAGACTTCCTGACACGGCCGTGTCACAGGACACGGGCGGCCGTGTCAGACCCCCTTTCTTGCTGGATTTTTGCTTTTGTTGAAATCGTGTTACAGAGCTCCTGACACGGCCGTGTCACAGGACACGGGCGACCGTGTCACAGGACACGGGCGGCCGTGTCAGACATGTTGTTTTGCTGTTTTTTGTTGTTTCTTGAGGTTTCTTGACGTTTTCTCGTGCTGATCTTTTGTTGTCGAGTTGTTGTTGATGAAAGATGATAAAACATGATTGTATGATAAATCCTTGTTGAATATGAAATGAATGATGCACACGTTGATTTTTGATGAATTGAGGAGAATTAGCATCATTGCATTTCATAGCATTTTTACGTTGGGGCTTCGGCCTATTGGTAGCTTCAATCCCATTGTGCGGATTGAAGTGATACGTTGATTACGTTGTGCTCCGTTTGGAGGGTTGATGGCCAAGTGTCCATCCACGTTGAACTGGTACCACATGCATGTTTTCGATGAAGTTGCATTTCATTCTAAGTGGCATTGCATGTGTATGAATTGATTGTCGAATGATATGTATGTTTTATTGTGGATATCATGGTGTTGTTGTTGATTGAACCATGTTGTTGTTGTTGATTGAACTATGATGTTGTTGTTGATTGAACTATGATGTTGTTGTTGATCACATCGTGATGTTGCCGTTGATTTTACTATGAAATTGATGTTGATTTTGCTATGATGTTGTTGTTGCCTTCCTGTTCATTTTCCATGTGCTTATATTACTATAATGAATTGTGATTCTCACCCTGCCTGCTTGGAAATGTTGCCTCTTATGTGGGTAACTTGCAGATAACCAAGAGTAGATTCCCGATGATGGAGGATGTAGCCTTGAAGTGTGTCGTTTTCGCTGTTTAGTTTAGAGGTGTCCTGCTCTGTGTCATGTAACATCGGGTTGGGATTATTTGTGAACCTCATGTCTTCTTTTGATTTTATGTTGCAAATCTTTATATTGCTGAGGCTATGTTGAATTGGATACTTTATCCATGGAGTATTTTGTTGATCAAAAATTAAAAGTTGATTTCCGCTGCGTAGTTATAAATTTATGTTATTGATGAATGAATAACCCGTGTTACGGGACAGGACAATGATTACTAAATTATGTTTTGACTGTATGTGGCACCTTTCTTGCTAATTCTACTCTGATAATATTACGTGTTTTCCCAAAAATTGTTAGTGGGGTAGAAGGGTGTTACATTAGTGGTATCAGAGCAGGTCAGTCCGTCCGGCCAAGTTGTCGAGTCGTAGTTTGTGACAATCTAGGATTGTTAACTAGTACTAACTTTGGTTGTGTTGTAGTGATAAGTTGAGATGGCTGGAAGGAACGATGCTGCAATTGCTGCTGCGTTGGAAGCCATGGCTCAGGCTTTGCAGAATCAACCGAACGCTGACGAGAATGCTGGGTCTCGCAGTTTGGCAACTTTTCAGAGGGAGAATCCGCCTACCTTCAAGGGTAAGTACGATCCTGATGGAGCGTTGGATTGGTTGAAAGAGATAGAGAGAATCTTCCGTGTGATGGATTACACTCCAGCGCAGAAGGTTCGATATGGGACTCATATGCTAGCATTCGAGACTGATGACTGATGGCTAGAGACTCGTCAGAGATTGGAAACTGCAGGTGAAGGTATCACTTGGGATGTGTTCCGAAGGGAGTTCTTGAGGAAGTATTATCCAGAGGATGTTCGGGGTAAGAAGCAGATCGAGTTTCTTGAGCTGAAGCAAGGAAATATGTCGGTTACTGATTATGCTGCAAAGTTTATTGAATTGGCTAAGTTTTATCCGCACTATAACGATGATGATGCTGAGTTTTCTAAATGCATCAAATTTGAGAGTGGGTTGCGCCCAGAGATCAAGAAGGCAGTTGGATATCAGAAGATTCGTATTTTTACTGATTTGATTGATAGCTGCAGAATTTTTGAAGAGGATAACAATGCTCATTATAAAATCATTAATGAGAGGAAGAGCAAGCACCAACAGAATCGTGGCAACCCTTATGATGCTCCAGCTGGAAAAGGTAAACAGAAAGTGGTCGATGGCAAGAAGTCTAGTAGGGGAGATGCTCCTGCTAGCATAACTTGTTTCAAATGCGGGAAAACTGGTCATAAGAGTGATGTGGGTACCGCTGAAGTGAAGAGGTGTTTCCGTTGTGGTAAGACTGGGCATGTCATATCTGAGTGCAAGCATAAAGAGGTGATTTATTTCAACTGTGGCGAAGAAGGACACATTAGTAGTCAGTGTCAGAAACCGAAGAAGGCTCAAACCGGTGGGAAGGTGTTCACTTTGGCTGGGACTCAGACCACTACCGAGGATAGACTCATCAGAGGTACTTGTTTCATTAATAACACTCCTTTAATTACTATGATTGACACTAGTGCTACTCATTGCTTTATTTCTGCTGAATGCGTTGAAAGATTGGGTCTTGTGTTGTCTTCTATGAATGGGAAAATGGTCGTCGAGATTCCGGCTAAGGGATCGGTGACTACTTCTCTCGTGTGCTTAAAGTGTCCTTTGTCGATCTTCGACAGAGACTTTACTGTTGATTTGGTATGCTTGCCGTTATCTGGGATGGATGTAATCTTGGGAATGAACTGGTTAGAATATAACTATGTTCATATCAATTGTTATAACAAGTCGGTGAGATTTTCTACTGCTGAAGAGGAAGAAGCTAGTTTGTTGTCTTTTAAACAGTTACAACAGTTGATGCAAGAAGGAGCTCAGATGTTCTCAGTGATGGCGTCGTTATCAGTTGAGAGCCGACCTGTAATTGAGGAGTTGCAAGTGGTGTGTGAATTTCCTGAAGTTTTCCCTGATGAAATTCCTGATGTGCCTCCAGAAAGAGAAGTTAAGTTTGCAATTGACTTTGTACCTGGTACCAGGCCTGTTTCTATGGCACCATACAGGATGTCTGCATCTGAATTATCGGAGTTAAAGAAACAATTGGAGGAGTTACTTGAAAAGAAATTTGTGAGGCCAAGTGTATCGCCGTGGGGAGCTCCAGTGTTGTTAGTAAAGAAGAAGGATGGAAGTATGAGGCTCTGTGTTGACTATAGACAACTAAATAAAGTGACGATTAAGAACAAGTATCCGCTCCCGAGAATAGATGATTTGATGGATCAATTGGTGGGTGCTCGTGTGTTTAGCAAGATTGATTTGAGGTCGGGATATCATCAGATTAAAGTAAAGGATGAAGATATTCAGAAGACGGCCTTCAGAATGCGTTATGGACATTATGAGTATTCGGTGATGCCTTTCGGTGTTACTAATGCGCCGGGAGTATTCATGGAGTACATGAACCGTATCTTTCATACTTATTTGGACCGGTTTGTAGCGGTGTTTATTGATGATATATTAATTTACTCTAAATCGGAGGAGGAGCATGCATAACACTTGAGACTAGTGTTGCAAGTCTTGAAGGAAAAGAGGTTATATGCAAAGCTGTCCAAATGTGAATTTTGGTTAAAGGAGGTCAGTTTTCTCGGTCATGTCATTTCAGGTAGTGGCATTGCGGTGGATCCATCTAAAGTAGATGTTGTGTTACAATGGGAAACTCCAAAGTCGGCTACCGAGATTAGAAGCTTTTTGGGGCTAGCCGGTTATTACCGAAGATTTATCGAAGGATTTTCTAAGTTAGCACTCTCGTTGACTAAGTTGACTTGTAAAGGTAAAGCTTTTGTGTGGGACATTCAATGCGAAGAAAGTTTCACGGAATTAAAGAAGAGATTGACGTCGGCTCCGGTTTTGACGTTACCTAATTCAGGAGAACCTTTTGTGGTATATTGTGATGCTTCTAAGATGGGTTTAGGTGGTGTGCTTATGCAAAATGACAAGGTAGTTGCTTATGCGTCGAGGCAGTTGAGAGTTCATGAAAAGAATTATCCTACTCATGACTTAGAACTTGTTGCGGTTGTTTTTGTGTTGAAGATTTGGAGACATTATCTTTGTGGTTTTAGATTTGAAGTGTTTAGTGACCATAAAAGTTTAAAGTATTTATTTGATCAGAAGGAACTGAATATGAGACAACGAAGATGGTTGGAATTATTAAAAGATTATGATTTTGGTTTGAACTATCATCCGGGGAAAGCTAATGTTGTGGCCGACGCTCTGAGTCGGAAGACTTTGCATATGTCGGCAATGATGGTTAAGGAATTGGAATTAATCGAGCAATTCGGAGATATGAGCTTAGTTTGCGAAGTGACACCGCAGAGTGTGATGTTGGGGATGCTGAAGATCAATAATGATTTCCTAGATAATATCAAAGAAGCTCAGAAGTTAGACGTGAAACTGGTAGATTCGATGGTTGGAATCGATCAGTCGGAGAAAGATGATTTCAAGTTAGACGCACGAGGTGTGTTGAGATTCCGAGATCGAATTTGTATCCCTGATGATGCAGAGTTGAAGAAAGCAATTCTGGAAGAAAGTCATAGGAGTAAATTGAGTATTCATCCGGGAGCTACAAAGATGTACCAAGACTTGAAGAAATTATTTTGGTGGCCTGGCATGAAGCGGGATGTGGCTCGATTTGTGTATGCATGTTTAACTTGTCAGAAGTCAAAAGTTGAACATCAGAAGCCTGCTGGGTTGATGCAACCGTTAGAAGTTCCAGAATGGAAATGGGATAGCATTTCAATGGACTTTGTGACGGGATTGCCTAATACTTTAAGAGGACACGATTCGATTTGGGTGATTGTTGATAGGCTTACGAAGTCGGCTCATTTTATTCCTATTAACATCAGTTTTCCAGTGTCGAAGTTGGCAGAAATTTATATTCGTGTAATTGTGAAGCTGCACGGTGTTCCTTTGTGTATTGTGTCGGATAGAGATCTGCGGTTTACTTCTGATTTTTGGAAGGGTTTGCAAGAAGCGTTGGGTTCTAAGTTGAGGTTGAGTTCAGCGTATCACCCTCAGACAGATGGTCAAACGGAGAGGACTATTCAATCGTTGGAGGATTTGTTGAGAGCATGTGTTCTGGAACAAGGAGGTTCATGGGATACTTACCTACCATTAATCGAGTTCACTTATAATAACAGTTACCATTCTAGTATTGGGATGGCTCCTTTTGAAGCATTATATGGTCGGAGATGTAGGACTCCTTTATGTTGGCACGAATCTGGAGAAAGTGTAGTGCTTGGACCTGAAATTGTTCGAGAGACTACTGAGAAGGTGAAGTTAATCCGAGAAAAGATGAAATCTTCTCAAAGTAGGCAGAAGAGTTATCATGACAAGCGAAGAAAGGATTTGGAATTTCAAGCCGGTGACCATGTGTTTTTTAGAGTTACGCCGGTGACAGGTGTTGGGCGTGCCTTGAAGTCTAAGAAGCTCACTCCTCGTTTTATTGGTCCGTATCAGATTTCGAACAGAGTTGGGAAGGTTGCTTATAGAGTGGCGTTGCCGCCTAATTTGTCGAATTTGCATGATGTGTTTCATGTGTCACAACTCCGAAAGTATGTTCCAGATCCGTCTCATGTGATTCATATGGATGATGTACAAGTAAGGGATAATCTTACTGTGGAAATGATGCCCGTACGAATTGCGGAGCGTGAGATGAAGACTCTAAGAGGCAAAGAGATTGCGTTGGTGAAAGTTGTCTGGCTAGGAGCTGCCGGAGAAAGCATGACTTGGGAGCTGGAAAGCAAGATGAAGGAATCCTACCCCGAGTTATTCGAATCAGGTAAATTTTCGAGGACGAAAATTCTTAAAGTAGGGGAGAGTTGTAACGACCCAAAAATCTAAATTATTTATTTAATGAGTTATTTAATTAATTTAGATGAATTATTGAGGTTGTGACAATTTTGGAGAATTATGGATTAAAAGATGCAATTTTGAATCATTTTAATAAAGTAAATAATCAAATATAATTTATGTTATTATTATTATTAAAAATTAAAATGAGAAAAAGGGAAAGGTGGTCTTATGTGAAAATGAGTAAGGATAGGATGGGAAGTTCATAAGTTGGGATTAGTTATCCAAGAGAAAGGAGAAACACGATCACATTTTTCTCATTATCGTATTTTTGTGAAGAACTCTGAAGAGAAGAAGAGAAGAAGGCTAGGGCTTGAGGATTTCTAGAGGAATCTTGAAGAAAGAAAGGAAAGACTTCGGATTACTCTAAGGTATGGGGAGAATTCCTAATTCCTTATAGTTTATGAGGTTGGAGATGAATAGATTAGGTTTTGTATGAATGTTGTTTGATTTTGATGATTTTGATGTGAAATATATGATGTGATGTGAAATATGATGAATTGTTTGGCATGTATTGATATATATGTTGATGTAAGTGTATCGTGTAAGCAATTTTGGTCAATTTTCGTTTTGGGAAAAATTGAGTTTTTAGGGTATTTTGAGTCGAAAACGTAGAAGATGAATTTTTGGGGAAATTGTGGTGTTTGATGATGTAGAATGGATTAGGGATGAATGATTCGATGAAATATAATGAGATAGAATGTTATGTGTTGATGTATGTGTATTGTGTGAGTCTTTTGGTCAAATTTTCGTATTGGAAAAAAATTGAATTTGTGGGATATTTGAGGCCAAAATGCAGCAGAAAAATCTTTTGAAAATTTTGGGTACAGACTTCCTGACACGGCCGTGTCACAGGACACGGGCGGCCGTGTCAGACCCCCTTTCTTGCTGGATTTTTGCTTTTGTTGAAATCGTGCTACAGAGCTCCTGACACGGCCGTGTCACAGGACACGGGCGGCCGTGTCAGACATGCTGTTTTGCTGTTTTTTGTTGTTTCTTGAGGTTTCTTGACGTTTTCTCGTGCTGATCTTTTGTTGTCGAGTTGTTGTTGATGAAAGATGATAAAACATGATTGTATGATTAATCCTTGTTGAATATGAAATGAATGATGCACACGTTGATTTTTGATGAATTGAGGAGAATTAGCATCATTGCATTTCATAGCATTTTTACGTTGGGGCTTCGGCCTATTGGTAGCTTCAATCCCATTGTGCGGATTGAAGTGATACGTTGATTACGTTGTGCTCCTTTCGGAGGGTTGATGGCCAAGTGTCCATCCACGTTGAACTGGTACCACATGCATGTTTCCGATGAAGTTGCATTTCATTCTAAGTGGCATTGCATGTGTATGAATTGATTGTCGAATGATTGTCGAATGATATGTATGTTTTATTGTGGATATCATGGTGTTGTTGTTGATTGAACCATGTTGTTGTTGTTGATTGAACTATGATGTTGTTGTTGATTGAACTATGATGTTGTTGTTGATCACATCATGATGTTGCCGTTGATTTTACTATGAAATTGATGTTGATTTTGCTATGATGTTGTTGTTGCCTTCCTGTTCATTTTCCATGTGCTTATATTACTATAATGAATTGTGATTCTCACCCTGCCTGCTTGGAAATGTTGCCTCTTATGTGGGTAACTTGCAGATAACCAAGAGTAGATTCGCGATGATGGAGGATGTAGCCTTGAAGTGTGTCGTTTTCGCTGTTTAGTTTAGAGGTGTCCTGCTTTGTGTCATGTAACATCGGGTTGGGATTATTTGTGAACCTCATGTCTTCTTTTGATTTTATGTTGCAAATCTTTATATTGCTGAGGCTATGTTGAATTGGATACTTTATCCATGGAGTATTTTGTTGATCAAAAATTAAAAGTTGATTTCCGCTGCGTAGTTATAAATTTATGTTATTGATGAATGAATAACCCATGTTACGGGACAGGACAATGATTACTAAATTATGTTTTGAATGTATGTGGCACCTTTCTTGCTAATTTTACTCTGATAATATTACGTGTTTTCCCAAAAATTGTTTGTGGGGTAGAAGGGTGTTACACTCCTCAAAGAGGGTGAGAAACTCTTGACTGTGGTCAAGGTTCCAGGGGGAGATATTGTCTATGGCAAGACGCTATATAGAGTGCGGTGACTCTAAAGTTGAAGTTGAGTTATAAGGGAAGTAAATGTTCACGGCGGAACATATGCATGGAGTGCGGTGACTCTGATCCTAAGGCTAGGTTAAAAGGTAGAAAGTGTCCATGGCAGAACACATGTAAAGAGTGCGGCGACACTAATCCTAAGGCTAGGATAAAAGGGAGGGACCTAGAGTTAGGCTAATATGTGACATGGCAGTAAACAACGAGACCTTTCCTTTGGAATTTGATTGAGAAAAGATTTTTAGTCTTAAGAGAAAAATACCCGATAAAAGATCGAGGTTCGAAAATTGCGTGATGGCGATTGCAAAAAGGCAACTGACTTACGAGAGAAGTAGCCACTTGACGTTGGATCAAGGGTTTTTGAGAAAAAGTTAGGTCGAATCATAGTCCCTAAAGGTGCTCCTAGTAAACGAAACCGTAATCAAGGTAAGAGAGACAGTATTGGCATGAGGTTGATGGCGATGCTAAAAAGTAGTCGACTTACAAGTTAGGGTATGGCTTGATATATGAATCAAGAATGTTTTGGGTTTGGTTGATGGCGATCGTATAAACAATCGACTTACAGGGTTTAAAAAGGCTTGATTAAACCAAGAGTTAGTTCAATATTTAAAAAAAAATGGTTTGATATGATTGTTAATTGATGGTGAGAAACGATTAATACAAATGACAATGCGAAAGGTGCGAATTGGACCGCAAAGGCGTGAAAATATACAAAGAGAAATATAATCGGATCTAATCATAACGATGTTGGATAAAAAATTAGCACAGATTGAAAAAGGCAAATTGCTACCGCGTAAGCGGTCATCGCAAATCGGATCAAGAAACAACATGATAATAAAAAAAAATTATAAATTGCAAATCGAGATGCGAGTGGGTAAGCGCAAAAAATGGTTGGTCAATACGCTAAACCGTCAGACGCGTATAAAATCGATGAAAATCGACCATTATCTTGCTACACTTAACGTGATCATCGCAATAGGGACTAAAAGTCCGCAGATCTAAAATTATAAAATAGAAAAAATGCAAAGAAAAAGTAAATTTAACGGGATAAAAAAATCGACAATGTTGCTTACGCAAAAATGCGATCATCGCAACCGGATCGAACTAAACATAAATGTCACGCATCGTACACACAAATATGCGACCAGCATATCGACATAATTCGATTCGAAAAATATAAAAATAAATAAATAAAGAATATATCAACAATATATATATATATATATATATATATATATATATATGAAAAATGCTAACACACACCAAAAATTGGTGAACTCCACACAAAAATATACTAAGTGCATTTTCTTTCTATTTTTTTCTTTATCTTTTTAACGTGAATCCCACTAAAAAATAATGGGCCCCACACAAAAATACACTAAGTGTATTTTCTTTCTATTTTTTTCTTTATCTTTTTAATGTGAATCCCACTAAAAAATGATGGGCCCCACACAAAAATACATTATGATGTATGTTGCTAATACACACCTACATGAGTGTGTATTAGCATGACATACATATATATATATATATATATATATATATATATATATATATATATATATATATATATATATATTAACAGTGTTACATTATGTTAAGATTTATTACTAATATATATAAGGCTAAAATACAGTTTTGGTCCCTCTGTTTTTCAAAATTCACAGTTTTTGTCCTCCTGTTTTTTTTTTAACTGTTTTGGTCCCCCACCCCAATTTTGGCCTAAAAAAAGTGATGAACAGTAACTTGTTCGTACATGTCCGTACATGAACAGTACACGTCCGTACATGAACAGTGAGGGGTGGGGGACCAAAACTGTTAAAAAAAACAGGGGACCAAAACTGTAAATTTTAAAAAACAGGGGGACCAAAACTGTATTTTAGCCTATATATAAACGTGACGTGGTTATGAATTAAATTAAGACTTAATATATTTGTTTTTTTGAAAAAAAAAACTAACGTGAATTTATACTGTTTTAAAAAAAAGCTAGTTATATATACTGTATTGAAGAAACATTATATATTAAATTGATGAAAAAATGTTATATGCTTATCAAAAGTAAATAATATAAACGAAACAGTGATGCACCCACCGTTTCTCTATGCAAAAAGCTGCTGATTAATGGAAAGTGGACCTTCATAAGAATAGTGACGGCAAATGTATTAGTATTTCACGGTTACAGTAACGGCATCCCATTATAGTATAGCGGCCGCAGCTTTTTGTGTTTTTTCTTCCGGTCCCCCATTCTCCTCATCAGAACACATATATAATGAAACAAATTAGAGTTTATTTTTAATTGTCAATAATGTTCCTAATATCCATTTTGAGACTCAAATAAAATAATATTAAAATTAAATAAAATTTAAACAATTTAATTAATTAAAATAAAATTAAGATAGAAATTAAAAATTCTATTTATTTATTCTAAATAATATTAATTAAAAATAAAATTAAAATAAAATGTTAATTACTATTATTTATTCTTAACATTTTAGCTAAATCTAAAATAAAAATAAATATTTAAAATAAAATAAAATAAAATACTAATTCTTATTTATTTATTCTAAACAATATTAGTTAAATCTAAAATAAAAATAAATATTTAAAATAAAAGTAAAATGAAATACTAATTATTCTATTTATTTATTCTTAACATTTAGCAAAAAAAAATATAAAAATAAACGGACTCTAAATAAAGAAAAACGGACGCCCAAGTGCATGAAAAAAAAATAAACTGAGTACACTAAAATGATCAGTACGAAATATACGACTCGAAAAAATACAGTGTTTGGTCAGATTTTAAAATAAATTTTGACCCGTTAAAATGCTCAAACTGATCAAAATGCAACAAAAAATTATCGAAAAATTAAAACGAACACGTCGGGTTAAACTACACGAACCGTAGAATAATATAATTAAGGTCTGCGAGCTCGATTTTGAATTTTTTTAGTTCACTGATTTTAAGCATCGCTGAAATTCAATTTGACCAGTCTGTTTGTATATTTTCGAGAAATTATTCCGACTGATATTTTAGGCAATATGCGAGATGAAATGCATGATATGTTGTATTGATGATGCAAAATTAAAATTAAGTCAGTTAATTAAAATTTAAAATGCCTGGACAAAATTGGGGTATGACAATCAACAAGTAAGAAAACAAGTTTTGCTAGCATCAAAGTCGAAGAATCGAGGATTGATACTCCAAATATTTGATTCTCACTTCTCCTTGAGTTCCTAAGGTTTTTGACCTAAAAGAACCTTTCTACTTTCTAAAAATGCTGAAAAGTGTAAAGTGACATAAGTTGTTGAAAATATCTACAAGAGAAGATATTTATAGCAAGTGCACAAAGTGCAGTAAGTGGCACTGTGCTAAGTGTCATCCAGAGCGCGCTAAGCGCGGTCAGCAAAAGCAAAGGAAATTTCCCAGAAAGCGCGCTAAGCACGGTAGCAGGCCGCTTAGCGCGGTTGGAGACTTTAGCTACTGCCTCAACAGAAAGAGCGTGCTAAGCGCGAGTTACCGACACGATATCCTCGAAAACCATCTTTTAGGCCTTGTTTCCATCACCAATTGTTCCTATCATCGAATATAAGCAAGAATACCTGTCAAAGAGCATCAAAATGATCAGAATTCACAATATTTACAATAAAATCGGAAATTAGCATAATTATACAAAAACTAATAGATTTACTACTAAAATTTCAAGGAAACCGTTTGAAATGGCCATAAAATATAGTCAAAAGTATGCACAATTTTGCCCTTAACAATCTTTTCTCGAATTTGAGAGATAATGACTCACCAATCTCATGATATGAGCAATATCGAATCATGTACAAACCATAACATACATCAAACTAACAACGACCGACGAGTACAGAATGTTCTTCATTTTTATCTTTTCTTCATCTGTGGATGAACATAATTGATGACTAAGATTGAAATGAGAAGCAAGTGGAATTTTCACCACTTTAGCCTTATTCATACTAAAACGCTGAAGGACTTTCTCCATATACATTTCTTGTTACAAGTACAACTTCTTCTAATTTCAATCTCAAATAATTTCAATACCAAGAATTTTCCAAGCCTCTCCTAATTCCTTCATATTAAAAGATTCACTCAAATTGTTCTTCAACTCTTTAATTCTTGAAATATCCTTTTCAAAAATAAGAATATCATCGACATAAAGCAAGAGATTAATGAAATCACCTTCAGAGAAATTCCAAAACAAAACACACAAGGATCGGCCTTAGTCATCTTGTACCCATGTTCAATCATCATCGAGTTGAACTTTTAATACCATTAGTGAGGTGCTTGTTTCAAACCATAAAGACTCTTTACTAATTTGCAAACATAGTCTTCTTTGCCCTTCTTTTGGAATCCATCTGATTGTTCCATGTAAATTTTTTCATGTTGATCACCGTGAAGGAAAACCGTATTCACGTCCATTTGATCTACTTCCAAATCAAGACTATCGACTAGCCCAAGAACCACTCGAATATATTGCATCTTCACAATAACAATATCTAAATCCATTCAAAATTAAAAGGATGAAAAAGAAAATGATTTAGTGCCTACTATTCTTTTCCCCAATTGTTTGGATATGAGTTGCCTAACTCGGCCATTCGAGAAATCGTCATCCACTCAAAAACATTCTCAACGCATCAAACTCTTTTTTTGCCCCTGTGCGATCGAAAACCTTTTCGAAGAGAACATTATTTAGTTCGTTCTACCGCAAATACAAACAAACTCTTTAAGCCTCCAATCGCGAGCACAAGCAACATTTAACCGCTTGAGCACGATCTAAATGGTCATTCAATAAAATCAACAAATCAATGCATAATTTTCCACGCATAACTATGTTGCTTCGAATTCCTCATTGTACCTGAGGACACGTGGGAGCGAGACTCGAAATCTCGTCAAGCACCCTAATAAAAAACCTATTTGCGACCCTTTTTTTTCAAACTTTTATCACTCGAAGAAAACAAATTACAAAAGTTAACATTTCAATTGCAACTCTATCTAAATGGCTACCATTGAGTCCAACGGATGTGAGGGGTGCTAATACCTTGCCCTTGCATAGTCGACTCACGAACCCGAATTTGGTTGCTATGACCATATTCTTTTTCTTCTAAGAGTTTTATTAATGTTTTCTCTTTCATTCTCTAGAATAAATAAAATTCGGTATAATATTACCTTGCATGTATTGATCGGTACAATGTCGTCCAATGTAAGTGGTTGTTTGATAAATTGAAACTTACCATAATCCTACTCGATGTTTTTAACAAAATTGATTATGATGTACACAAATACAATTATTGATATATAACATGACTGAAAAATAATTGCATTATATATATATATATATATATATATATATATATATATATATATATATATATATATGCAACCAATAAGGCTAAACCAATTAGAAACAAAAATAAAAGAGCAGAGCATACCAAACTCTAAACACTACGCCATACAAGAGAATAGACAACACTTTTTTTTAGAATAGACAGCGCTTAAAAGCGCTACCTATAATGGCGCTGCTGTAGGTAAAGACAACGTTTTTTCAAAAGCGCTTTCTATTGTCACCTTTAGGTAGCGTTTTTTTTTTTGAAAAACGCTTTCTATTATCCCCCTTTAGACATCGCTTTTAAAAGCACTGTCTAATGTATCTTTTAGTTATCTTTTAGGTCCCTTTTAGGCATCGCTTTCTTTAAAAGCGCTTTCTATTCTCCCCTATAAGCAGCACTTTCTGTAAAAGTGCTTTCTATTCTCCACTATAGGCAGCGCTTTTTTTCAAAGCGCTGTCTAATGTCTCATTTAGGAAGCGCTTTTTTGTTAAAAGCGTTGTTTATTGTGCACGTATGGCAGCGGTTTTTTTTTGTTAAAGCATTGGCCTAAGTCTCATTTTTAAATAAAATGGCAGCATATTTTTAAGAAGCGCTGGCGCAACATGAAACTGTTATAGCTGATAGTTTTTTATATATATTCCAAATTTGCATATTACCAATATATATACAACATCTAGTTTTTGATATATATTCCAAATTTGCATATTACATATATATATATATATATATATATATATATATATATATATATATATATATATATATATATATATATATATATATATATATATATATATATATATACACACACACACACCAGATATATACCAACTCTAGCTACAAAACAATGAACTTGTCTTCGGCACATATCATCAACTTAGTAACTTGTTATCTCTATCTTCTGCACCTATGTGAAACAAAACCAACAAATTAAAAGGCATCAGAACCAAGCTATATATAACACATAAACCTTATGAATATTGCAATATACCATTATACATCAAGAAAATCATATTTTTATCAAAATTTATCACAAACCATTATAATTCAACACAAACCTATAATTTAACACATAAACCTTATAACCTTATAACCATTATATATAACTCAACACATAAAACTTAGAACCATTATAATTCAACACATAATTACAAACCTTATAACCTTATAACCATTATATATAACTCAACACATAAAACGTATAACCATTATAATTCCAAAACCTTTAACTTCTAAAGATTCACCAAAACATAATTCCAAATTCCATCAACCTTTAATTCACAACAACTTCCAGAACTATTCCAATCCAATACAGAACATCACAACAACAAAAATCTCTAAGGACCATAAACTTCACACAAAAGAAAGAAATACAATACCTTATATAATTCTCATCTCAAGAATGTATTGACATCATTCCTCCTTAATTTTTTCCAGTTGATCTTTCGAGTAAGTAACACACTTGAAATCATCAAAGTACTACATAATATAACATAATATGATTTAGTTAAAACAATTAATTAGATGAAATATCTATTAAATATTAAAATAAATCCTAACTTATAAATACATACCATGTTTGGAATCTCTATTTGATCCAAAAGAATGGTTTCTTTCATAAACCTCAATACGAAATAACCGTAATCTATACCATTAAGCTAACGAGGACACTACACATATAAAAAATACGAATATATATCAGGATATATAGTTTAACTTATTTTATCAAGTAGCATCACTATTATAATCAAAATTGTGAAAATATACCTACACTCTGATCCATGTAATGTTGTTTGCTTTACTCTTTGGTACTCGAGCTTTTCTTTGTGATCAGAATATTTGTATAGCTCTAACAAAATATAAACGAATATTTAGAACAATCTCACATAAAAAATAAATATACACACGAATATTTAGAACAATATCACTTACGTATCAACCATCTTCTTCATATTTGGGTATTTTGTTTGATCACCATCTAACGAATCCAGATAATATACTATTTCTCTCATTGAATTAATCGCAACCAACACCCAGTGTCCACTATAAAATAAAACAAAAATTTAGATGAAAATTTTCTACACAACATCAAAAAATGAATATTTTAATAAATGAAGTTAGAATGAAAATCTAACCTAGTATTATATGGTAAAAGAAACAACTTTTCTGTATCTTTGTAGGCCATAAATGTACCGACTAAGTAATCTTTGATTGGATTTGGATTTTGATCAATTAACTGTGCGTAGATACAGGTGGGAGATAAGAAAGAGAATCTTTCTGTCAATTGACGCAGGCGCATCAATTTGTCATATAAGAACCTTAAATAAAAACATAATTAACATTAGACTATTCATTGAAATGAGTAAATAAATTTTCAATTAATTAAATAAAGTTGATCCGAGTACCTGATGTATGTATTGATAACATCGATGCCTAATTGATCATGATGAAAAATCTGATCTATGTCCTCTTTAGCAATTGTTTCGTTTTAAGAAAAACCAAAAATACCTTCCTCCATAGGTATTTCACAAATACCACCTTCCATCACATCTGTTGTTCCTACATATGTTTCAAGACACAACCTAAATCAAGGAACAAATGTTTTTTTAGGCTCGGTCTTTGCAAGATCCTGTTTTTTTTAGACATGTTGCTAAATTCAGGCTTCTTATTCCTGTTGACTTGTTGCAACTCTTGAGCATGAATCTAAATATCATATAATTAGTTAGGTAGTGTATAAGATCATGAATCTTTTGATTTTGGAGGATAAAATTAACATTTTCTATGCATATATATCAATGTACCTCTTTTTTTGATGCAACTGACTCGCTGTGCCGCATAATCCCCTTATCTTTTAATATGGATTTTGTAGGAGTCTAACATTACCATGTAAATAAAATGTATGTCAATGTAAGAATAACTTACATGGCTCGTATAATATTTGAATACTCAAAGGTTTATAATGGTTTTCAACATACCTCATCATCTATGAAAATGAGGTTTGACGGCCATGCAACATACGATCCTATTGCGTCTCCCACTAATGTTGTATCTGAAACATCGTTAGGTATAAGTAATAGTACACCCCCCTTTAAAGTAATATCAATTGATACTTTCAAAAATTCAGTAGGGAGCGGTTTATGGTGAAGTACATCTCCCAAAGTGCTATGCACTTTTCCCTTGCCAACCATGCGATAAGTCGGTGACGATAAATAGAGCTGACATGGTGAAATACCCTAAACCAATAATAAATATGAAATTATTAATGTGTATATATGTCAAATAAAAAAAATTGTTAATTTAATTTCATAATAATATATATAATTACCTCGGGAAGTTTTTTTTGAAAATTACAATTGATACTATCTTTGTCGCTAGTATCTTTAAACCCTGAACCTCGCCGTTCTGAGATTTCTTTATCCTTTTTCAATTCACGAACTTGAGATCTTAATTCTTCCAACATTTTCATCACTTGTTTATTGCTATGACTTTTACTCTTTGGATGCTTATACAAGGATGTTGGAGTGACCCTAAATCCCCTAACCCTCACACGACCGGAATACACAGGAACATTTAATACTTGACTTAGTATGCTCTTGCAATCATGGTCTTCAGCTAGAGGTAAAGACTAAGATAGATTCTCCTGAAATTCATATGCATATAGAAAAAGATTAGTGGGTATTAAAAAGCATAAATATTATATGTTAATAAACTTTTGATTTAATTAAAGAAATAATGTTATACTTACACATTGCTCAAAAACTTGTTGAACATCTTCATTAATAACTCCATCCTTATCCACACGAGCAGCCTTCAACAAAACATTTTTTCAGAATAGATGTTTCTTCACTTTTCTCCTCTTTTAACTACACATTAAGACAAATAATAAGATCAATTATAACACATGGGGAACAAGTATATCATGGCATTTATATATACTTACTATTTTTTTCTTTAAGCGTGCATATCCCAAACGTCCTTTTTTGTATGTATACGCGGATTTTGATGCTCGTTGGCAATTTATGTCACTCACTTTCTGGATAAACAAGTTTAGGTCATATCAGAACACCTGTGGAACAAGTATATAATACAATGTTCATGATAAATTAACATTACATGGAAATCTGGGGTTCTTCGTTTGGCTACAAAAGTTTCTCACTCTTCAGGTGAAATCAAGTCTGCATACTTCTTTGGACGTTCTGCTTCAATAAAATTTCCTTGGGCACCCTTAAGAAACTTGTTTGTTAAAAAAGCTCGAAACTCTCTGTGTCTTATTCCGACCAATTGAAGACAATATTTTTTTTCATTCATCACCAATATTAAAAGACCTCTACGAAAAAACATACATAAAGTGTGTTAGTATAAGTAATTTAAAGACATAATCGTCAACAATATAAAATAACATCACATATTGTCATAACTCGAAATTTGACCTCCCTTTTGCCTTTTGCACAAGCATGTGCATTCGCATCGTTGGCATAAGCATTCACATCTTTTTTCTATGTGTTTTGGTTCCAGGAATATTCAGGTTTTCCAAGCCTGATTAATCACATCCTCACAAGATTATCCCATCATCAAAACACGCTCCAAATAAGGGTTTCCATGCGTATTCATCAAAACAAGAGGTGGAAAATCGAAACCGGGACTTCAGCACTTGTTCCTGAGCAATCTAGGCAAATTTTACCTAGAGTAACCGGTTACTCAATATAGCGTAACCGGTTACTCTGCACAGATTTGCAATTTTTGCTGCATTTTTTGGGACAGCAACCATGCACTCTCTTTGATCTTTGGTTCTACATTGTTCTAGAAGCATGTGGAGTATTCTAGACTCTTCAAGTGATTCATTAGAATTTGCTACAATGTTTCCTTTCCATGCATGACCACCATGCACCTTATTTTCATAAATTGTGAACCTTCAGATTTGAAGCTTACATTGGGATTGCTACCGAGTTAACTTCCTAACTAACCGAGTTAACCGCCGACTCCGTGAGTTGGATATAACTAACTCCTAGCCTAATTCCAAACCACCCTAAGCTAAGTCCAAACCAAATTCCAAACCTCTCACACTCCAAACCTACACTCTATTTAAACAAACCTTCAATCTTTTTTCAAGGGGATTAAACCATTTCACACACTTCACTCTCAATTCTCTCACATTCTCTCTGAATTTTTTTGCAACTTCTTCATCTTCATCTCAATTTTCTTTCCCAAACCTCACCATAGCTCTTCACCGTTAAGAATGATCACTTTTCACCTTGGAAGTGATTATTTCTTGAGCTTTACCTTCATCATCTTGCAATTCTACTTGATTTTCTGGATTTTTATAAGCTTTTGGATTCATCTCAAGTGTTTGCTTCAAGATTCTACGGTTTGAATTTGTATTTCGGAATTTCGTCGCAATTTGCTCGGTTTCGGTACGATTTGGCTACAATTGAAGATTCCTCTAGTTTTCTTTGATTATCTTCACCAAGATCCTTTGCAACAACATCCAAGGCACATCTCAGCCTTGTAGGTTGGTTTTCCTTTGCACATTTTAATGTTTCGAACGTTTTCATATCATTCGCGATGTAGTTTCGATGCTTTTTGTGTATGGATTGATTATGCCATTATATGATCCATGATCTTAATGTGTAATTGATTCTATTGCTGATTTTTTTTGCTGTTGTTAAGCTTAATTTTCGTGCACAAATGCATACCCTAACATGTGGTAATTTGAACAAGTGATTTGGATGCTCTAAGTGCTTTTTCTGAAGTTATTTTTGCCATTGTTACAGTGGTAACCGGTTACTCAATATAGGTTAACCGGTTACTCTGCACAATTTTCCCCATATTTGCTGTTTTTCAACTAAGTAACCGGTTACTGAATATAGGATAACCGGTTACCACTATAACAGAGTGCCATTTTTGTGCATTTTCAAGTTTGTTTGCATCCTTTCCCCCTCTAATTTCCATGGATTAATATGATTAATTTTTATGGATGTTTTAGGTGCTGTTTCACTTCAGTTTAAAGCATGATTGTGAATTTTCCAATACTCGATCGTTCAATTCCATAATTGTGCTCATTCTTGACATTGCATGAACATGATCATTCTTGCATGTTTCTATTCACATAATGGCATAATTTGTGTGGCATTTTGAATAGTCATTTGGTACTGTTTTGTACCCTCTTTCATTAAGTTTGTTCTTCAAGAATAAGCTTAATCTTGTATAATCAATAATGCACCCTTTGCTTTAATATTTTTTCAATTCATTTTGGAAAATTATTATCATATTCCTCCCTTTTAATTAATTAACCAAAACTTCGTTTCCATTATTAATCTTCCCTTTGGCGCTTCTCTTTAGGCTTCCTTTAGAGCTTTCTCTCTCTTCCCCCACAAAGTTGGCTGTTTCTGGAGCACTGTACAAATTGGAGTTGTTATGCTGTCTGTTTCAACTTCTGCACTACACCCTGTGTGTTAGAGAAGGAATGAGAATGGAGAATTCCTACTCTCATTCTGACCACTTCAGGTAGGGGACGAATGACCCTGTGCCTGGCTTAGTCACCTCTATTCCCAGGAGGTATTGTATCTCATTCCCCAGTCGAGTCGATCCTTGATCACTCTTGCTCTTTCAATCCCTCCTCTGACTAATCGTCATTCTCTTGGTTAAAGATCTTTGTCTTGGGTTATCAGCCATCTCTTGCCTCTTTGTCTTGTGGTCAATCATTGCTTTTGGATTCTCTTGAAGAGTCTCAATTCCTTTTCTTCTGTTAAATACAGTCTTCCTGTTAAACACCGAAACTCTTACGGAGTTTGCAACCTTCTCTTGGTTCTCCTCCCTTTGTTTGGCTAACCACTTCCTGTCAATTAAAATACCAATTTGCACGTCTTCTTAGTTAACCACAGTCTAT
The DNA here is from genome assembly GCA_022829125.1 of Lathyrus tuberosus. Lineage (NCBI taxonomy): Eukaryota > Viridiplantae > Streptophyta > Magnoliopsida > Fabales > Fabaceae > Lathyrus > Lathyrus tuberosus. The sequence goes on along the minus strand of JALAZF010000088.1, from coordinate 11,866,753 downwards.
CTGTTAATACACTGAGTTCCTCTTGGGTTAATCACATTCTCTTGGTTAATCACCCATTTTTGTCAGTTAACCACAGCCAGTCTGTTAAAGCACTGAACCTCTTTCGAGTTAATCACCTCCTCTTGGTTAATCACTCGTTTCTTTTCGGTTAATCACAATTTCTTCTGTTAACACCAAATCCTCAGCAGTTAGCAACCTCTTGTGGTTCAATACCCTTTGGTTGGTCAAGTACGTTTTGTTCAGTCAGGATCATTATCCCCAGTGGGTCACAACCTTCGCTTAGTCCCACTCCCGTCCTTTGGGTTACGACTTTCGCTTGGTCCCACACCCGTTCTTTTGGTTGATCACTGTCTATCTGTTAAAAACTTTCTCCCTGCACTGTTGCAATCTTTTCTTTCTTCGGTTAACTAATGTTTATCAGTTAATATACCGAATCCCTTCAGGGTCAAACACCTTCTCTTGGTTTAGTACTCTCTCTTTCGGTTCATTACAGCCTTTCTGTTGACACAAACCCTTTTCCCCACTGAGCTTTAAATATTCATATGCTGCATATTCTGGATATCTGCTATATCTTCTGCTGTTGTTGAGATGGGTAGATATTATTGGGGAGAAAAGTCCTAACACCGGGCTTAGCATACACATAGGCTAGAACGTGGATAGTCGTGAGGCATGCATTTTGCGCGTTGGGTTATCACGAGAGCCACATCCCAGATCGTGATTCGCTTGAGAATACTTCTGTCCTGCGAGAATTCGTTACGGCGGGGAATTTTCATTCTGAGTCCTTTGGTTTGGGCGACCTTTCTAGGGACCACCTTGTTGTATCTAGACCACACCTAAGAGGGGGATATAGGTTTTTGCAGGAAACCAAGACACTTCATGCCTTTGTTCTCTCACACACATCAGATTTTGCACCGACACGAAATTATTGCAGATATCCAGATTGTTCAGATTTGATTGTTTAGACAGTGATGGCTTCTTGTACTTGTGTTGCATATCATTTCATCATGTAAATTAATTTTTGCATGTGCATTTCCAGGTTATTCGAAGACTTATTCTTTGTTGACATTATCATAGAGATGAGTACTAGTGGCCGAGGTTTCTTTAGCTACAAGTTCATGGAGCCTAAGCTGAATACTTTGAGAGGTTTAGTATCCTGTGTGGTTGAAGATAGCAGAGGGGTATTCAAAGACAGTTATGGTAATCTATTGGCCATCCTCAACACTGAAGTCAACATCACCGCCATTCATACACTGGTTCAGTTTTATGATCCGCCACTTAGGTGCTTCACATTTCAGGATTATCAGCTAGCACCTACACTTGAGGAGTATGCTTATATCTTGGGGGTTGAGATCAAGAAACATGTTCCTTTTGTCTACACTAGTGGTTGTCCGAAGTTTTCCCTTATTGCTAATGTTCTTTGCATTAGTAAGAAGGACGTGGAAGCTAATATCAAGACTAAAGGGAAGGGTATTCGAGGTTTTGCTTCGAAGTTTCTGGTTGACAAAGCCATTTCCTTTGCTATAGATGGAAATTGTAAGGCTTTCAATACTGTTCTTGCCTTGCTGATATATGGAATTGTCTTGTTTCCAAACATGAAGGATTTCGTAGATCGGGCTGTCATCAGTATCTTCTTGTCCAAGAACCTTGTTCCGATACTTCTTGCTAATACCTATCATTCTATTCATTTGAGGAATGAAAAGATGAAGGGAACCATTTTCTGTTGTGCTCCTTTGTTGTATCGATGGTTCATGTCTCACCTTCCACAGAAGGGTCCTTTTGTTGAGAATAAGGGAATTCTTAAGTGGTCTCAACGAATCATGTCTCTTACTGCTGACGACATCTCTTGGTATTCTCGAGCCTTCGATGATACTAAGATCATTCTTAATTGTGGTAAATTCTCTAATGTGCCTCTCTTGGGTACAAATGGTGGAATTAACTATAATCCGAGACTTGCCTTCCGTCACTTAGGATATCCTATGGTTGCTGAGCCAGATCCTAAGGTAGTGGAAGAGTTCCTCTTTCATGAAGGGGTTGATGACATGGGATTACTGAAGAGGTTTAGTGCCGCTGGGACTCAGATTCACCTTGAAGGAAGAGCCGATTTGGGTAAGAAGAATTGCATAGCCAAGGAAGCTTACACACTTTGGGTCAAAGAGCGCGTCAAAGAGATCTTGTTGCCATTTTCTTCTGAGCCTTCTATGAATGTCATGCCTCCTGAACTTGCCATTGTTCCTCCATCTGAAGTCGACAAACTCAAGCTAACTATTGAAATGTTGAAGAAGGAGAATGTTGATCTTCGTCTCAACTTTGATTGAGTCACATCTGAGAAGGATAGTCTACAGATTGAGCTCCACCAGAAGCGTGAGCGCATGCTCAAAGAGGTGGAAGTTGAACAGAACAAGCGAAGGAAAGTGAGAGATGCTTTGGAAATATCTATAAGGGACTTGTTTCAAAGAAGAGACAACTCGCCGATACCCAGTATCAAGCTTATAAGGACGAGTTGGGCCAAAAAAAGCAACTTGAAGAGCTTCAAAGGAAGTTATCCGAGTACAAGACAAAGTGGCAAAGTGAGCAAGACCATGCTAATAAGTTGGCAAAGAACTTTTCTCAGTGTCAAGCCAAGCTCGACAAAGCCTTTGGCGAGATTCAAAAGTTGCAAGATCAAGCACATCAGAGCCGAGAGGAGTTCAGTCAGCTCAGCATAGAGAGTACTCATTGGGAGCAACAAAGCCGTCATTTGCAAGTTCTCTTGGATCAAAAAGAGGCCTTTCTTCAGGATATGCTTCAGGGACCTAACCATTCTTTGATGCGCAACCTCATGAAGGATGCAAAGTATTGGAGTGATAGACATGGCCGTCTAGCCAAATTTGCTGAGCACGCACTTGAGGATTTGTCTGGGTTGTTGAGGGATGCACATGCTGATGTGTTGCCACACAAGACTCCTTGGGCTGTTTTCCATTTCTTGTCTGTTTGTAGGGTGGTTTTTGATAGGATCCATGCTGGTTTTTTTGTAGCTCAAAAGAAAGATATTTGATTTGTACTTGAGTTGTACTTATTTCCTCGTGTTGAATGAATGAAGTTTCTTGCCAGCTTTATCTTTGCACGTTTACTTGTATGCTTTATGATTTTTGTTAACAAAGATAAGCTTAAGAAATCCTAGAATTTAAAACTTTATTTTTGCTTACATTGCATACATTCATTTGCACACATATGCACGTCCCTTCATCTGGAAAACCGTTGCTTATCCTTGTTCGTCTTCCGCTTGTAGTAAGACGACGACTCGACATCGGTATTTCACCCGCTCAAGCAAATCCAGAATCATGGCCGATTTCGAAGCTGAGAACGCTGCTTATAAGGAAACTATGGCCCAATTTCAAGTTCGGATGGATCAGTTTCAAACCAACATGGATGTTATTATGGAGCTCCTTTGTGCTCAGAAGGATGTTACTGCTGCTACCACCACTGTTGTTGTAACTGTCACTGATGTAACTGTTGTCACTCCTATTGCAACTGTTTCTCCTATTGTTACGGCTACTCCTGTTGTTGTTCCTTCTCCTGCTACGGTTGAAGTGTCGGTTGAACCTGTTATTCTGTCTGCTGCTCATCCATCGAACTCTCAATCTGGTTTGAAAAAAATGCCTGCTGCTTTTCCTTGGGGCATGCCCCCGAATTACAATCCTCAGATTGCAAACAATGGTTCCTTCATACGATATCAGACTTTTGTGGTGCCCATGCCTAATGGAAATACCACTACATAATTGTAGGGTATGCTTACTCCAGTTCCACCTCCAGTGGTGAGTGATGATCATGAGAATCTTCAAGTCCAGACTCGTCAAACTCCTATGTTGATTGACATTGAAACTCCAGATGAAGAAGAGCATGTGTATAGAGGTCTTCCTATTCATGTTTCGATTTTATCCCAAGCTGCTCATAATGCTGTTCAGAATGCTCATTCTGGAATGCTCTACCCTTGGGCATCTTCAGTTACTGTGGTACCTCCTCCGAATTATCTTTTTGGTGTTCAGATGGGTTAGAATGTTGGTCAGATGGTTAATCCGGGATTGGTATATCCTTCTGAGTTTGCTACTCCGCAAGTGCACACTCCGGCCGTATCTCAGTTGCCAAATCCTCAGATTCTTGTCAGGCCTGCTAATCAAGACAGACCTGCTGGTTACAAGTTGTTGGAAGACCGTATCTGAGCTATTAAAGGGTTTTCTGCTTTTGGCATGGAGGCCAAAGACTTATGTTTGGTTCTGAATGTTATATTGCCACAGAAATTCAAGATACCTGAGCTTCCAAAGTATAAAGGTTTGAGTTGCCCACGTAGTCACATCACCATGTACTGCAGGAAGATGGCATCCTATATTGATAATGATGAATTGCTAGTTCATGGTTTTCAAGATAGCTTGTCTGGTGCTTCATTGGATTGGTACATGGACTTAGAACGCAGCAAAATCCGTACTTGGAGGGATCTGTCTGAAGCGTTTCTGAAGCAATACAAATAAAATCTTGATCTGGCGCCCACTAGATTATAGTTACAAAACCAGTCTCAGTGCTAAGTTGAAACATTTAAAGAGTATGCACAAAGATGGCGTGAGATGGCATCTCGTGTGCAACCTGCTCTTTCTGACAACGAATTGGTTAACATCTTTATGGGTACATTGCAAGGATCCTATTATGAGAAAATGGTGGGTAGTTCTTCATCGAACTTTGCTGACATTGTAACCATCGGTGAACGAATTGAGAACAGTTTAAAGACCGAAAAGATTTCTGGAGTTGCTTCCCAGCAGCCAGCCAACAGAAAGTTTCAAAGCAGTCAGTCAAAGAAGAAAGAAGGTGAAGTTAACGCTGTAACAACCCAATTTTCTTCACAGTATCAAGCTCTCATGGCCCCTATCACATACTATCCATATCAGTACATTGCTGCTGCATAATATCAACAACTTCCATACCGGTATCATCCGCAACAATCAGTTATGAATGCACAGAATCAGAAACAACCACAACATCAAAAACAGACTCAACAGAATAACAGAAATCAACATAATCAAAACTGTCAAAACAACAACAATCAAGGAAATCGTAAGCGTCCGAACTTCGACAGAATTTCGGTGTCATGCACTGAATTGTTCCCTTATTTGGTTCATCAAGGGGCAAGTGTTCCTAAAGAGAATGCACATGCAATTCCTCCTTTCAACCCAAAGCATAATCCAAACGCGTCTTGTGCCTATCATGCTGGATATATAGGACATGCAACAGAGGACTGTATTGTTTTCAAAACCAAGGTTTAGGAACTCATTGATCGAAAGATTTTGACTTTTGCTGAAGAAGGTCCTAACATTCAGCACAATCCATTGCCCAATCACGGTGGACCTGCGGTTAACATGGTTGAGGATAATTCAAGGGCTGAATGGATCAGGGATGTTGACGAGGTAAAGACACCGATGACTATGGTTATCAAGAAATTGAATGAACATGGGTTGTTGAAAGGGCTGCTTGGTAAGTGTCAGATTTGTGATAATAATCCCAACCAGTGCCGGAGGCTGAAGGGTTGTGTCCAGATTTTGATGAATCGAGGTGAAGTTCAATTTGCCAGATCTAAGCCTATTGAAGAGGTTGCTACTATCGAGCCATTTACCATCATCTATAGGAAGGTTCCTATTGAAACTCCTAAAAAGAAGATATAACCTATTGTTGTTTGCCCGCCAAAACCATTTCCGTATCAGAATTCTAAGGAGGTACCTTAGAGGTATGGATCTACTATGTTTTATGGAGGTCAAGAGATAAGGTTTGCTGAGTCTGAGATCGTGAATGTTACCACCACTGGAGGTATGACTCGTAGTGGACGTGTGTTCACTCCGAAAGTCAGTACAAAGCCTGTTCAAGTTCTAACTGTTGTTCCTCCCAAGGAGAAGTCTGCATCTACAACCCCTATCGTTCAACAAGGGGCATCTACTACAGTTCCAGTGCTAATTATTTCGTCTAAGGATGTTACAAAAAGCAAAGAGATAATTGATGACCAAGAGTTCCTAAAGCTGATTAAGAAAAGTGACTTTAAAATTGTGGATCAGCTAAGGCAGACTCCTTCAAGGATCTCAATCTTGTCCTTACTCATGAGCTCGCCTGCGCATAGATAAGCTTTGTTAAAGGTTTTGAACGCTGATCATGTTATGCATGATATATCCATTGCCGAGTTCGATGATGTAATGCCTAATATAACTGCAAGCAAATACTTGGGCTTTAATGAATCAGAATTACCTCCTAAAGGAGCCACCCACAATCGAGTGTTGCACATATCCATAACTTGCACGGACATCTTGTTATCTCGTGTTCTAGTAGATACCGGCTCTTCTCTCAATGGGATGCCTAAAGGCACATTGAGTCAATTACTGGTAGAAGGAAGCGAGATGAGGCCGAGTGCCTTAGTAGTCAGAGCCTTTGATGGTTCTCGAAGGCAAGTCATCGGAGAAGTGGATTTACGCATCAAAGTTAGACTGCATTTGTTTACTATCACTTTCCAAGTGATGGATATCAATCCTGTGTACAGTTGCCTATTGGGTCGCCCGTGGATTCACACCGTAGGGGCAGTTACTTCCACTCTACATCAGAAATTAAAATTTATGTTTGACGATCAACTGGTCATTGTCTGTGGTGAAGAGGATCTGATTGTAAGCGAATTGTCATCTTTCCGATACGTTGAGACCGAGGAAGGCATAGCTGATGTGTCGTTGTAGTGTCTCGAATTCGAAGATGTCAGCTCTGCTTCAACTAGTCAAAGTAGATCACCGCAAATAACTTTGGCATCCGCCAAAAAATGCTAAAGAGACCGTCGAGAAAGGTGCCTTGCCTGGCTGGGGGCATGTGATTGATGTGGTTGAAAAGCATAATCGTTTTGGATTGGGTTACCGTCCTAGTCGACGATCTAGTTCGCATGGTCAGAAGCAGTGCAACTTGATCAAGTTCAATAGCGCAGGTTTTCAAAAGGCTGACATCGTGGCAGCTATTGATGATGTTGGTCCTAGCAACCAGATCTCAAGCTTTGCGTGCAAATGCCCACCGGGTTTCGAGCTCAACAATTGGACATCTACTGTAATTCCAGTGGTTTTTCCAACAAACATGTAATGCATTTTTCTTTCTCATTCCCTCGTCCTCGCCAGAGATGAGTAGATAGCTTGTAAAGGGCCTCCCGCTTTTGCATTATTATGTGATCAATAAATAAAAGTTTTTTTGCATTCAAAATCATGCTCTATTTTTTTCTTTATTTTATTTTTTCACAAACAAATGGTAAAAGTTTCTTTTATTTTTACCTTTTTCAAAATAGCTCATTCTAAACATATTCATAAACATGCAGAACGAATAAATGCATTGATAACAACATGGAACACATCCCCTGTAATTATGGGATTCCAATTAACCAAGCCAAAGAAGATGGTGAGGAAGATTGTGAATTATCGGCTGAACTACAAGGCTCCTTGAGCACGAGCATAAAGAGATCCAACCACACAAAGAGCCAGTGGAAGTTGTCAATCTTGGTACTGATGAGGTCAGAAGAGAAGTCAAGGTTGGCGCGTCCCTTGCAAAGCATGTACACTCCGAGTTGGTCAAGTTATTGAAAGAGTATGTTGATATCTTCGCCTGGTCTTATCAAGATATGCCTGGGTTGGATACCAACATCGTTGAACATCACTTGCCACTCAAGCCCCGATGTCATCCTGTCAAGTAGAAATTAAGGAAGACTAGACCCGACATGACACTTAAAATCATATAAGAGGTAAGAAAAACAGCTTGACGCTGGGTTCCTAGCCACTTTCGAATATCCTGAATGGGTTGCTAAATTGTCCCAGTGCCAAAGAAAGACGGGAAAGTCAGAATGTGTGTGGATTATCGAGATCTCAACAAGGCAAGCCCGAAAGATGATTTTCCTTTGCCTCATATTGATGTCTTAGTAGACAACACAACGCAGTTCTCTGTCTTTTCCTTCATGGATGGTTTCTCAGGATATAATCAGATCAAGATGTCCCCAGCTGATATGGAAAGACTACTTTCATCACGCCATGGGGTACATATTATTACAAAGTCATGCCACTCGGTTTGAAGAATGCAGGGGCAACCTACCAACGTGCCATGACAACCCTCTTTCACGATATGATCCATAAAGAGATTGAGGTTTACATGGACGATATGATTGCCAAGTCCAAAACTGAAGATGATCATTTGGTTCCTCTGAAGAAACTGTTTGACAGACTCCGAAAGTTTAGACTGTGGTTGAATCCTGCGAAGTGCACCTTCGGAATTTGATCTAGTAAAATGTTAGGCTTTATTGTGAGTCAGAAGGGCATTGAAGTTGGTCCTGACAAGGTTCGAACAATTCAGAACATGCCGCCTCCCAAAACAGAAAAATAAGTTCATAGCTTTCTGGGCAGACTTAATTACATTTTAAGGTTCATTTCTCACTTGACGGCTACCTGTGAACCGATGTTCAAATTACTAAGAAAACATTAATAGGTTGAATGGAACACTGATAGTCAAGAATCATTTGACAAAATAAAACAAATATTTCCAAGAACCACCGATCTTAGTATCGCCGGTTCCTGGTAGGCCATTAATCATGTATCTCACTGTTCTCGATGAATCAATGGGATGTGTATTGGGTCAACATGACGACACTGACAGAAAAGAACATGCAATTTACTATCTGAGCAAGAAGTTCACTGATTGTGAGACCAGATACTCACTCTTGGAGAAAACTTATTGTGCTCTGGTCTGGGCTGCTCGACGCCTAAGACAATACATGATTTGCCATACTACTTTATTGATATCCAAAATGGATATGATAAAGTACATATTCGAAAAGCCTGATGTCTCTGGAAGAATTTCTCGGTGGCAGATGCTGTTAACTGAGTATGATATCCAACATATTACCCAGAAAGCAATAAAAAGGAGCGTCTTGTCTGACTACCTTGCTCATCAACCTGTGTAAGGTTATCAAAAAATGAAGTTTGACTTTCCCAATTAGGATGTTCTGTTTATCAAAGATTATGAGACTCCAGACCCTGACATAGGACCCGAACCAGGGGTGCGATGGACGCCCGTGTTTGATGGTGCCTCCAATGCTAAAGGTCATGGAATTGGTGATATCCTCATCTCTCCAATAGGTTTTCACCTTCCCTTCACTGCCAGATTATGCTTTGCATGCACCAACAATATGGATGAATACGGAGCATGTATCTACGGTATTGAAGCGGCAATTGACATAAGAATCAAGATTCTTGAGGTCTATGGAGATTCTGCTTTGGTTATTGGCCAAGTCAGAGGGAACTTTGTGACTCGGGGTTCCAAGCTGGTTCCGTACCAAAAGCACATTGCGAAATTGATTCCCTACTTTGATGAAATCTTTTTTCATCATATCCCTAAAGAGGAAAATCAACTAGCTGAGGCTCTTGCCACTCTGGCATCCATGTTCAAAGTCAAGTGGAAGAATGAAGCTCCTTCTATCCGCATTGATCATTTGAACAAACCAGCACACTGTTTAGCAATCGAGGACGAGTCTGATGACAAGCCTTGGTTCTATGACATCAAGAGATATCTAGAAAAACAGGAATATCCCGAGGGTATTACTATCACTAACAAGAAAGCTCTTAGACGGCTTTGCGCCAAATTCTTCTTAAGTGGCGGTGTACTGTACAAGAGGAATTATGATTCTGTGTTGCTCAGATGCATGGATAGACATGAAGCAAACACAATCATAAGGTCCATACATGAGGGCTGCGAGGGTGTACATGCTAAAGGTCCTGTTATGTCCAAGAAGATCCTTTGGGCTGGGTATTATTGGACAATAATGGAGGTAGATTGTTACAACTTTGCCAAAAGATGTCACAAGTGCCAGATCTATGGTAACAAGATTCATATGCCTCCAACTCTATTTAATGTTTGGACTTCACCTTGACCATTCTCTATTTGGGGTATTGATTTGATTAGAATGATCGAACCGAAGGCTTCCAACGGTCATCGATTCATTCTAGTTGCTATCAACTACTTCACCAAATGGGTTGAAGCTGCTTCTTACGCAAACGTTACATGACAAGTGGTTGCCAGATTTATCAAGAAAGAGATAATTTGTCGCTATGGCATTCCTAGAAGCATTATCACTGACAATGCAAGCAACCTAAACAACAAGATGATGAAAGAGTTGTGTCAAGAATTCAAGATCGAGCACCACAACTCTTCACCATATCGGCCCAAGATGAATGGTGTCGTCGATGCAGCAAACAAAAACATCAAGAGGATTGTCCAGAAAATGGTCAAGACTTACAAGGATTGACATGAAATGCTTCCCTTTGCATTACATGGCTACAGAACTTCAGTCCGGACTTCTACTGGGGCAACTCCGTATTCGCTTGTGTATGGTATGGAGGATGTTCTACCCATTGAAGTCGAGATTCCTTCGCTCAGAGTCATCATGGAAGCAAGTCTTGATGAAGCTGAATGGGTCTAATCCATATATGATCAGCTGAATCTCATCAAAGAGAAGCGCCTTACAGCCGTTTGTCATGGTCAATTGTATCAGAGACGCCTCAAGCGAGCTTTTGACAAGAAAGTTCTCCCTTTAGCATTCCATGAAGGCGAACTCGTGCTCAAGAGGTATTCACCTATTCACTCGGATCCACGCGGCAAGTGGAATCCCAATTACGAAGGACCTTTTCTTGTCAAGAAGGCCTTCTCAGGTGGAGCCCTGATCCTCACCACCATGGATGGGGAGGAGTTGCCCTCGCCCATGAACTCCGATGCAGTCAAAAAGTATTATGCCTGAAAAAAATGGATAAAGAGCCCGCTAGTTTGACATCCGCAAGGAAAATCTAGGAATAAAAAAAAGGGCGTCCCGATGGACCAAAAAAAAAAGAAATGTCCATGCAAAAGTTAGGGACAATGCAAAAACAATAACAACCTGCTAATTTGAAAACCCGAAAGGGTGACTTAGGCAAAAATAGGTATCCCGGTGGACGAAAAAAAATAGAAAATGTCCAGGAAAAAATTAGGGATAAAGGCATTTGACTGTGAACACTTGGGCCTCTCTTCATCATAGCTGGACATCAGACGGTAACAGAGCAGTCAAATCATTATCAACTGGTGCATGGCGTTGGAAACTAGACTTACACAAGATGGTAGCCAATGTTGTAATCAATGTGAAGCATAATTTCCCTTTGCCACTCACATTTGTTTTTTAATTTTTATTGTAAATTTCCTCATCAAGGATTTTTACATCCTTGTACACATCTTATGTACATGTTTTTGCATTGCAATAAAAGTTCATCATTCGATTTCTCAATTGTTTTCTTTTCAGTATTTTGTTTGCAAAATAAACGATTATTTGTGATCATATAATACTATAAAGCGTTGAGAATAATAAAAAGCTAAATCAATGAAGAAAGCATTGTGCATTGAATATTTCACTAGTAATTCATACAGGATGATCGGTCATATCCACCAGCAAACCTGATGCCCGACCAACACTATGATGGTTCTTTTAAGATGTGGTCATCTCCCCAACAGAGCCATCATTTCCCCAACAATCGCCATTATGGTTCTTCGAAAAGGTTGGTTACCTTCCATTCCCCCAACAGATCCATAAAATCCCCAGTAGAGTTGCCAGGTTGTGTCCCCAAGATGAGACATGGTTGTTCTTATCCCTAACATGATCCGTGCATCATTCTCAGCAGGTTAAAACATTGCTCCCTAGCAGCAACACATTTCATTCTCCCCCAAGTAGAGAAGATCCTCCGGACCTTGATAATTCCCTGCAGCAGAGTCATTCAGGTTGAAAGGACGTTCGAGTAGCAATGTTGGTGATAGCTTAGAAATCAGAGATTTCTGGGTTCGTTCCCCAGCCAGAGCCAGTCATGGCAGAAAGATCAATCTAATTTTTTCATCCCCAACAATGTCAACGGTGATGATTTAGAAATCTGAGATTTCTCGGTTTCTTCCCCAACAGAGTCGTCACCCCTTTTTGTGAGATCTTTTCCTCCAGCAAAAACTGTCTTCATTTGTGGGTCCTCTTCCCAGCCGAGGATGTCGAGTTTGCTTTGATACAATCTCTATCTAACTTCTGCACAGTACCTTAACTTGCATCTTTGCATTGCATGATATCTAGCATCATGTTGATCACATACATAGCATATACATCTAGCATACTCCCTTTGCCTGATTCATCTCCAACAGATATTCAACCAAACATCTCCTATCAACTCTCTGCACTTGCACCTCTCTTTTTTCCGTCGTCGGCCAAATTTTCGAGCTACTCTTTTATTTAATCCCCTTTCACCTCGAATCATCGAAAAGCTAGCGCAATTCGTACATTCAGGTCCAAGAGGATTAAATAGGGGAAACTGTCGTAACTCGAAATTTGACCTCCCTTTTGCCTTTTCCATAAGCATGTGCATTCGCATCGCTGGCATAAGCATTCACATCTTTTTTCTCTGTGTTTTGATTGTAGGAATATTCAGGTTTTCCAAACCTGATTAATCACATCCTCACAAGATTATCCCATCATCAAACCAAGCTCAAAATAAGGGTTTCCATGCCTATTCATCAAAACAAGAGGTGGAAAATCGAAACCGGGACTTCAGCACTTGTTCCTGAGCAATCTGGGCAAATTTTTCCTAGACTAACCGGTTACTCAATATAGGGTAACTGGTTACTCTGCACAGATTTGCAATTTCTACTGCATTTTTGGGACAGCAACCATGCACTCTCTTTGATCTTTGGTTCTACATTGTTCTAGCAGCATGTGGAATATTCAAGACTCTTCAAGTGATTCATTGACATTTGCTACAATGTTTCCTTTCCATGCAAGACCACCATGCACCTCATTTTCATAAATTGTGAACCTTCGGGTTAAAAGCTTACATTGGGATTGCTACCGAGTTAACTTCCTAACTAACCGAGTTAACCGCCGACTCAGTGAGTTGGATGTAACTAACTCCTAGTCTAATTCCAAACCACCCTAAGCTAAGTCCAAACCAAATTCCAAACCTCTCACACTCCAAACCTACACTCTATTTAAACAAACCTCCAATCATTTTTCAAGGGGATCAACCATTTCCCACACTTCACTCTCAATTCTCTCACATTCTCTTTGAATTTTTCTACAACTTCTTCATCTTTATCTCAATTTTCTTTCCCAAACCTCACCATAGCTCTTCACCATTGAAGAATAATCACTTTTCACCTTGGAAGTGATTATTTCTTGAGCTTTACCTTCATCATCTTGCAATTCTACTTGATTTTCTGGAGTTTTATTGGCTTTTGGATTCATCTCAAGTGTTTGCTTCAAGATTCTACGGTTTGAATTCGTATTTCGGAATTTCGTCGCAATTTGCTCGATTTCGGTACGATTCGGCTACAATTGAAGATTCCTTTGGTTTTCTTTGATTACCTTCACCAAGATCCTTTACAACAACATCCAAGGCACATCTCAGCCTTGTAGGTTGGTTTTCCTTTGCACATTTTACTGTTTTTAACATTTTCGTATCATTCGCGATGTAGTTTCGATGCTTTATATGGATTGATTTTGCCATTATATGATCCATGATCTTAATGTGTAATTGATTTTATTTCTATTGTTAAGCTTAATTTTCGTGCACAAATTCATACCCTAATATGTGGTAATTTGAACAAGTGATTTGGATGCTTTAAGTGCTTTTTCAGAAGTTATTTTTGCCACTGTTATAGTGGTAACCGATTACTCAATATAGGGTAACCGGTTACTGTAACACCCCAATTCCCATTGTGAATAAATAATACATAAATAAATCAGAGTAAATAAAAATTTATTATTCTTAGACAGAAACAAGGATGCCACATTTAAAGAAAGAAAACACAATCCATGCTCATAAATTTGATACATAACCCAAAATGGAATAAATATAATTCAGGAAGCTTTTTCCAACAAAAGGAAAGTTCAATTATGGAATAAAGCGGAAAGATCCATAACTGACTTGTTTTACCAAATAAATTGTTTTATAACATCAAAATATTCATACAAAGTTAATACAAAATAGATCCAACAAATGTATACATATATAACAAAAGCGTTCCCCGACTCCCGTGTTACGTATCAGAGCAGACTGACTGACAAACGGATGGAAAACTAATCTTCACAAAAGCCTCCAAGACTATTAATCTGCAATTTCCTCATAGAGCAACAAACCACAGCAGAAGGGTGAGAAATAACAACTAAATCAAGATTGCATAATAATACGCAAACACATATAAATTCACATGCATAATTATTCTCACCACAAGCATCACATACTAATACATATAGCATGCCACAGATACATAACTTATTTCTAATAATCCAACCACATAGCATACGTCAATTATAACAACATAATCACATTTTCACACATAAGGCATACCAACGTGATGACATATGGAAATACACCGCCACATCACATATATTCATATATAGCATATGTCTATACATAAAACATATCATCCATAACCAATGCATTTATCACAAATGCATATCAAATCACCAATGCTATCACAAGCTCAACACATAATCAATCAATTCACAATTTTCCACACATAATCAATCCATTCATGATTTTCCACACATAATCAATCCATTCATGATTTATACAAATGCAAAGAGACCGACACAACAACTCTATGCAAATGCGGTACCATCCATCCATCATTCTCATCATTAATTCACTCAGGAATTATTGGAATCATCGCTTGTTACTTAGTGTAACTCCCCGTCGGACAAACGATGTTCCCCGTCGCTTTAGGTCTTCTTTGTATAAGGCATACGACGTTTATGGATCGCTTTAGGTCCATTTTGTATAAGGCATGCGATCCGATCGCTTTAGGTCCTCTTTGTATAAGGCACACGATCGTCTATAACGTCACTTTAGGCCATCTTTGTATAAGGCACATGACCGTTACAGCTGATTACCTATGGAATCATTTCGTCGCTCACACCCACTAGGGCACACGACATCACAAGAATGCATATCATGATGCTTGGCATACAATGACTCATGACAATCAAATGCATACACATATACAACCATGTGAACCATTCCAACATCCATAATCATGCATATACAATCAAACACAACACAATGCATTTACTTGCCCTTAGGCCATAAACCATCATCACAACATTTCATCACATGCATTCACATCATACAACAACACACAAGCTATACGATATATATTAAAAGCATACCACATGATAACACATCAATCGCACACAATTACGACGGTAAAAGTCGACAAAATGACACTATTCCAATTCCCGACACAATTATATCGGCCACTAGTCTCAAAACCATTTTTATAATAAAGAACATCTCATTAGCTTTCCAAAGCATCCAACCGCACCTCAATCCGACTTACGACCCAAAAGTTATGACCAGAACAAAATGGAAAACCTGTCATGTTCGCTTTCCTATTCGCAATGCGAACCCCCAGCGAACCATGGCAGAGAAAAAACAGCATAAAGTTCGCAAGGCGAACTTCCAGCGAACCTTCACTTTCTCCTTCGCAATGCGAATTCCCTGCGAACCGTGGCAGAGAAAAAATAGCAGAAAGTTCGCAATGCGAACCTCCCGCGGACCTTCGCTTTCCCCTTCGTTGCCCTATTCGCAGTGCGAAGCTGCGAACCCAGAAAATCTCAGCAGCGCCAATATAGGTCACATGGGACCAAAATTCATCATTTCTTCCACCCAAACACTTCCAAATCACAATATATCAACCAAAACATGTTCCAACATAATCAACAAGTATTCTACATAGTTTATATCGAAATTCATCTGTGAAAACATCGATTTCTATCAATTGTTCATCAATTTATCAAATGTAAAAACATTGTAAAAACAAGAAAACATTCACACAATCACACACATATACATATACAATCGCAATATAATCGAAACTTCTCACCCTTACCCGATTAATCGCGCTTGAACGGATGATTTCTTCTATCCTAAGTTTTCCTCTTCTTTTCCCTTCTCTTCCTTTCTCTCTTCTTTCCTCTTTTTCTTTCCCCTCTATTTCCACTTATGTAAAAATATCTAATTTTTCTAAAATATCTAACCCCTCAAAATGACCATTTTACCCCTCAGCTCAAATATCTCGCAAACACTCTCAAAACGCGATAAAACATAATAACGCTGAAAAATAATATATTGTCAAATAAAAGTCAAGAATAAAATAGCATAAAAATGAAAAATAATTAAATCGACTCGATTAAATAAATCGGACAAAATGGGGCGTTACAATTACCATTGTAACAGAGTGCCATTTTTGTGCATTTTTGTTTGACATCTTTTCCCCCTCTAATTTCCATGGATTAATATGATTAATTTTTATGGATGTTTTAGGTGCTGTTTCACTTCAGTTTAAAGTATGATTGTGAATTTTCCAATACTCGATCGTTCAATTCCATAATTGTGCTTATTCTTGACATTGCATGAACATGATCATTCTTGAATGTTTTGTTCTGGTTCTGATTCGGCTTCCGAATCTGAGTAGGGAATAAGAGGATTTGGGATATTATATCTAAGAAGGAATTCGTTAATTCGGCGTCTCAGAAGTATGTAACATTCGATTTCGTTGACTGGTTGCTCCAACTCTTCGTCTTGTGAGCGAGTTTTTGGCATACAATTGACGAATCGAAAAGGAAAAGAAATAAAAAGTTGCCTTAGTCTATACTGTGCAACGAAAGTATCACAATAATGACTAATTGAGTCCCCGGAAACGACGCAAAAAACTTGGTCGCGACTTCGTGTAATGGTCGGATTACTGCTGCAAGTATACAGCTTATCGCGTAGTCTTAAAAAGGTTGTCGAACCCACAAGGACTAATAATCAACCTAGAGTGATCGATTATTGCGGTGTAAAGCTAAGGCTAGATTTGGCGGTAAAAGAAATTTGGTTATTAACGGGAATTGAAAAACAATAATAAAGATGAGACCGGAGAATGATTTCCGTGCTCTTTGGGACTCCGTAAGATCCAAGTGTTAACAAAGGTCTTGAGGTTGGTCTGAAGGATATACCAGTTTAAAGGCTCGACCTCACGCTCTCGCGGTCTTAACCAAGCCACGCCTAATGACCCCAAGATTTTGCTCTCGCTCGCTCGGTAGTTAAGAGGTGCTGTTTGAAAGCTAACATAAACTAAATGAGGCCCTAAAGCGCTCTCGCTGCATTTAGGCTTAATGTCCGATGTCTACTATCCGGCGTTTACCTCAAACTCTCGCTCTATTGGACACGCCTTGGTGTGTTTCTCACTCTCGTGACGAAATGCTATTAAACAGCCCCTCGCTCTCACGAAAAGGTTGTCTAAATTCCGTTTAGACACCAAAACCAGAATTTTAAAACAAAAGCTAAACATCGAAGGTTCTACATAGTCCCGTCGGAACGACGGTCCTCAATCTATGGACTCGAAACAAAACTACTCAGACATAATTAAATCTAACACTAATACATTAACATTTCTGAATTTTAAAACATACATAATGGCTTGTTCTTAATTAAGTTCAGAATTAGGTTTTTATGCAAAATCTGAATTATGCAATTAATCAAAAGAAAACAAGATGCAGTAAAGTAAATAAATCGTTAATAACCTGAAAGGCGAAGTAATTAAAACGGGAAATGGACTTGTATTAATTAATCGATCCAAGTGTACATCAGCAGCAAAAAAAACGAAAAATACAACTGGTGTATCAATCTCTCGATGTGATCGATTGATATTATGGCTAATGATATAAGTGGTTAGGAATTTCGGCAGCGCTTCCGCAAGGTTCTTGGATGCCAAATGCAGACCTCTGGTACTCTATAAATAGGAAAAATGGGCTCCAAAATAGTTGAGTTTGAATTTTGAAATATCACTTGCAAACTGCCAGAACTGCATAAAGATAACTGCTCCCGCGCACAATGGCGGTCGCCTTAGGGTAAACGACGGTCGCCTTTTCTTTTAGTGTTTGAATTTCCCTCCTTTTTGACATGGCGAGCGCCATTCAGTTGAACTGGGGGGAATGGCGAACGCCTTTCATCTGGAAGAGGCAGAACCATGCAGTTTTCTCCACTTTTATTCTCTTTGAGCTCATATCTTGGTATTTTCTTCTCTGGAGCTGATATAGGACCTGTAAATGGAAAAGAAACGAAAACATAAGCAAACAATACACGAAATGACAATGACTCGATAAAAATACAATAAAACATGCACGAATTGAATCGAATTAGACGATACAAAATCGAGTCATCAAACTCCCCCACACTAAGGCTTTTGCTTGTCCTCAAGCAAACTCCCAATGCAATAAAACAGTAAGCATTATGTTTCGACTCTTAGGCACGACAAAAAAAACAATCTAAGCACAAGGTTGCTAGGCTATAGTGAAACGGATAGGTACTAAATAGTGAAAACAAGGATACCGTAATGACACGACTCCACAAAATCGGACGGAAACTCCCTTCCTATGCAATACCAATTCAAATCACGAAATTATACCTAGACCTATATCCTTCATCTTATTTCACCTTTTTTTCATTCGAGCGCAATCACATTAAGCCCGTTATCCTTTGTACTTACATGGTAAGCGAACCTGTTAGTGTTTATGATCTCTTATTCAACAAGAATTTTTTTTCTTTTTCGCATTTGTGCATTCTTTTGCTTACGAATTTCAAGAGTCCGAACCTTTAGGCTAAATGGTCGGGTGAGGACCACCTAACTTAGCGGGAACATGTCTTTCATTCGCATTTTTCTATAAAAATCATATAAATCACATTTTGAGATCACACATATTTGCATCGGCTCGTCACTTAGTTCGTACATAAGGATGGTGCTGACTGCTAAAATAAACTAATCAAGAGGTTAACTCTAAGAAACTAGGCATAAGGTCATGGCATAATGTCTATTTAAATCAATATCACATATTTGGGGAATCTAAGGTGTAGGAACGGTATCGATATTTTCGAAACTTTCCCAAGTCCGCCTACTTAGCCTAAATAAAAAAAATGAAACAACCTATACTATACGCGTCATGCCTTTGAGTCTAAACAAAAATTTTGAAATTTGGGGTCAAATAACCGAATTTATAGACATAGGGAAAACGTAAAGTCAAAACGACTCAAACGTGCATATGACTCGATAATGAAAAACAAACTAAACTAAAAAGCAAGAGATAAATAAAAGCAATAAACGACTCCTCCCCCACACTTAAATTAGACAATGTCCTCAATGTCTTAATCTAAGGTGAAAGAAGGAGCGATAGAACCTGGATACATCAATGATAGCGAGCACGCCCTCCACGATGGTGTCTGTCCTGCCTGATGGCTGGGTTGTCCTGGGGGACATGCTGGACACAATCTGCAATTCGGTTTACCTCCCTGCGCAGTCCCGCCATCTCCGAAACAACATCTCTCAAATCCGTCTCAGCCCTGGCCATAAACTCGTATTGTCTCCTCTCTAACTCCTGCATCTGCACATCACGCGCGACATCTCTCTCTCTGCTTCCTGAGCTCCGAAAGAACTTCATCCAATGACGAGCGAATACCTGCAAAATCAGCAAAAGGTGCCGTGTGTGCTTGGGTACTAGACCCAGGAATGTCAGTGGCATGGGTATGAGCACGGGGCTGCTCAGGATGTTGTCCCATAATCTCACGGTAGTGCCTTTCATCGTTCTCTGCCTCTACATCACGGGCTCTTAAATCAAACAACCAATTGGTGCGTCGACACACGTTAATACGCTCAGCATTTGGCAAAGAAAAACCTCGAAACTCGTGTGTCCGGACCATAAAGTGATACCTGTTACTATGCAAACTCTTGATAAACCGCGCATTACGGTAAAAGTCAATGTCGGTATAGAGACAAGGTATGCTTTCTTCGTTTTCTAAATCGGCCTCTAAGTCTAAACAGATGGCAATGGAAGTAATGACACCGCCTATACAGATGGAACCACCGACTTTGTTTGCTATACTGATAAAGTGGGCTAGAAGGAACGGTGTTGGATTTACACGAGTCTGGGAAAGTGCACAGTGGATAAAGAACAAATCCTTAGAGTTCACGTTTCCCGTATTTTCACGGCTGAAGATGGTGGAGGCGAGGGTACGGTGAAAATAGCGAATAGCAGGGTTGTGGATTGTTGTGGCTTTCAAGCCCTCCCATCTGGTGGCTCTTGCGTTTGTTATTTGGTGCCAAAATTGGAAGACTCCTTCCTCCCAATCACTGTCTAAGGGGGATTGAGTCGCAAGACCCTCACCGGTAGGAAAACCAAAGTACTCAACTATCTGCTCATGGGTGAACGAATAGTCAACGTTAAACATTCTGAAGTGAATGGTTCCGGTAGTGCGGCTAAGGTCATGGATGTATCGGACCGAACTAAGAAACTCATAGGTAAGCCTAACCTAAGAAGGATTAAACATAGAGCAAAAGAGGGTCATACCTAAATTTCGGAGCATCCACGAGACGCTATCATGAAGCCCCAAGGCGCGAAGAGTCTCGGGCTCTAGATACCTCGTGCTGTAGACTGGCCTTTTGGATACTCGGTGGAAGTTGGAACGCATGGTGGCTCCAAGTTCTCCGTCGGGGACCTAAATGCCCATGTAATCAATTTCTTGGTTAGCAGCCATGATTGTTTCTTAGGAAGATGGTGGTTGTGGGAATTTTCTGAAGTGGGTAGAGAAATGAATAGTTGGTATGAGAAAGGTGAACGGTAATGTATGGTTAGGGGTACTTAAATAAGGATTTAGTGGAAGAATATTGATAGATGGAGTTAATGTGGGATGGTGAAGGGTTTACTAGGTACTTAGGGGGTCTAGGAACATGCAAGAGTGCATTGAATGGGAAGTGGAGGAGGCAAGGGCGCGTTTCACAAAGAAAAACGCGTTTTCTGCCAATTCGAATGCACGGCGAGCGCCGTTAGGCACATGGAGACCGCCATTTGCTTTCAGCACGCCTTTTGTTTTTTTTTGGTTAGCAGAATGCAAATTGGTTATTAAATTTTTTTGTTTTTGGTTTTTCTTGACAAGCCTAGGTTTGCTAAACATTAACAACAAGTAAAGTAATTATTTAAAACACTAAAATAGAAATTTAAAGAGAAACTTGCATTAAACGAAACTGAAATGTACTACAATTACGCGTCGGCATCCCGACGGTACACAGTGGAATGGAAATTACAATTCAAACAATACAAGAAGGGGAAACACTATACGTGTAAACAAACTAATATAAGAAAAACAGGAAAAAGAAATGTGCGGCTACGGATCACCCATGATGTTGTCTATGAGAGTAGACAATTTGGAACATATGGTCCAACTCTTCGTGAACAACATCCATTAGGCCGATGAAGTCGACTCGGAGAGAGGAAATCTCGTCTCGGAAGGAATCTAATTCAGCCTGGAGAACATTAATAGCAGCGACAACATTCAAAGGGGGCATATCAGGATCGACCTCGGAACCTTGAGTAGCCTCAGCAGACATAATGGTATCTTTATTTTCATAAGCCTGAGGAGAGTCGGGTGGAGTCAGAAACTCGTTGATGACCTCCAAATCTTAGAGCCAATTGTCTTTGTTGTGCACACTAATCTTAGCGTGGTTGGGCAAGGTGAAGGCATGGACCACAACATTATTGATAAGCAGCTCGAATTCTACCGGGCCAAGGTTAGCAATAATGCCTCTATTGAAACAGAAATTAATGTCCATCGGGCGGAAACCACCGAATGCAAAGGATCGGTTTAAATGGTACCTCATCCCAATTGCATCGGCAATCATGGTCACCAGCCCACCTATTAAAATTGGTTCAAAGGAATCACAGGCAATATGACTGAGATTAGCAAGTAGGTACGGGGCTGCATTGACCGGCTTTCCCTGGGATGCGTAGAGCATGATATATAGCTCATCTCTTGACATAGACGTTAAGTTTTCTTCTTTGCCAAAGAAGGTGTGATCCAGAACCTTATGGAAATATCTCCATCCAGGGTTGTGAATGCTTTCGGAGAACATAGCATTAGGGTCGGCATTATCGCTTCCTATTATGGTACCCCAGAAATGTTCAAGATCATAGTTAGTGAAGGCATCAGCAGGGGTTTTGGTCACGACATCGGGTTCATTAGGAAAACCCAATAATTCAGCGAATTCATGGTGGGTGAATCTGTACTTGTTTCCAAATAACCTGAAGGTGGCCAATCCACGGCCAAATCCGAAACCACGGGTGGCATCATAATAGAGGGAGCTTAGGAACTCCAAGGTCAGGCTACGGTAAGTGTTAAATCTCTTCTCTAAAGCAAAGTGAGACCATCTTATCTGGCTTAGAAGGAAAACAACACTGTCTCGGATGCCAAGGGTTTGCATGGCCGAGTCGTCAGGATAGATGGACAGACCAAAATCTCTTTGAGACAAAGCCTCAAATCGACGCCTCTGGACATCGTTCCTGAAAACAACGGCACGGGTTTCAAACGTCTGCATGGTTGCTGGTCAAAGGTTTCCTAGAGAAGGGTCTCCTAAAAAATTGAAAAACATTACAATATTAGGGAAAAAATACTATTAGCTACGCGTTAGTAAGATAAAAATAGTAATAATAATCGTAATAATAATAATGATAGCAGAAATAATGAAATGCAACAAATAGTGATGTATATTGCATAGACTTTATACTAAACATGCATGCAATGTCCTAAAACTAACAAAGTAAAATAGAGGGTAAAAATAAAATAAGAAATAAAAAACTAAAGATCGTGGTTTAGCTCCCACGGAGCGCTTTGTTTAATGTCGGAAGCTCGACATTAGAATTGGAAAGGGCGTCATTTGTCAGGAAGAGCGGGAAGCTCTTCCAACTTGTAATAATTTATGAATTCCTTGTTTTCTACTAAGTGGTAGTGCTTGAGTCTCTGGCCGTTCACAAAGAACGTCTCATTCGACTTTCCTCTAATTTCAACTGCTCCACTTGGTAGGACTTTTGTAACTTCGAAAGGGCCAGACCATCTAGAGTGTAATTTTCCGGGAAAGAGTTTAAGCCTAGAGTTAAAGAGAAGAACTATATCTCCTTCGTTAAACTCCATCTTTGTTATTCTTTTATCATGCCACTTCTTGGTTCTTTCTTTGTATATTCGGGCATTTTCATAGGCATTTAGTCTTAGTTCTTCTAATTCATGGATATCGAGAATTCTTTTCTCGCCTGCTGCCTTGTAATTCATATTCAGGGTTTTAATGGCCCAATAAGCTTTATGCTCAAGTTCCACAGGCAGATGGCATGACTTTCCATAAACTAGTTTATACGGTGTGGTTCCTATGGGGGTTTTGTAGGCTATTCTGTAAGCCCACAGAGCTTCATGAAGTTTAGTAGACCAATCCTTCCTAGAGGTTGCAACGGTTTTTTCTAAAATTGGCTTAATCTCCCTATTCGACACTTCTACTTGTCCACTAGTTTGAGGGTGATAGGGTGTTGCTACTCGGTGTCGTACTCCGTATTTAAGTAATAGCCTCCGAAAACATTCGAAATGAAATGGGATCCGCCATCACTAATGACAATTCTTGGTACACCGAACCTGGGAAAGATTATGTTCTTGAAAAGCTTTACCACCACTCGTGCATCATTTGTAGGTGAAGCTACTGCCATAATCCATTTTGATACGTAATCTACTGCAACGAGTATGTATTTGTTTCCAAAAGAAGATGGAAAAGGTCCCATGAAATCAATGCCCCATACATCAAAGACTTCGACTTCCAAAATTCCCTTTTGAGGCATCTCATCGCGTCTAGAAACATTTCCAGTGCGTTGGCACCGGTCACAGTTCATAATGGCAATGTGAACGTCCTTCCAAAGGTTTGGCCAAAAGAGGCCAGATTGTAATATCTTTGCGCATGTTTTTGATGTACTGGCATGTTCTCCGTACGGTGCATCATGGCATTGGGATATGACATCCTCTACTTCCGATTCAGGGACACATCGACGAAATATTCCATCGGCGCCTCTCTTGAATAATAGGGGTTCATCCCAGTAATATTGTTTAAGATCATGGAAAAATTTCTTTTTTTGTTGGTATGTTAGATCTGGTGGAAGCACTTTGGCTGCTAGATAGTTGACAAAGTCAGCATACCATGGCAATGTGGTTTTTGTATAGATTGCTTCTACTACTTCATTTGTCTCTACATCGTTTAATAACAAGGAACATTCTACAGTTTTGCTTTCCCTTTCCAACTGGGCTACTAGTCTGTCGTAAGGAAAATCATCGTTTATAGGCACTCCTTCGGGCTTTAGATCCTCAATCCTAGAGAGATGATCTGCTACCACGTTCTCTGTACCTTTCTTATCCTTTATTTCCAAATCGAATTCTTGCAAGAGCAAAATCCATCTCAAGAGTCTTGGTTTGGCATCCTTTTTAGCTAACAGGTACCTAATAGCGGCATGATCGGTATAGATAATAATTTTTGCTCATACCAGATAGGAACGAAATTTGTCTAAGGCGAACACAACAGCTAGGAGTTCTTTTTTTGTGGTCGCATAGTTCATCTGCGCGTTTTCTAAGGTTCTACTTGTGTAGTAAATAGCATGAAGCATTTTATCCTTTCTTTGTCCTAAGACAACGCCTACAACATAGTCGCTAGCGTCGCACATTATTTCAAATGGTAAAGTCCAATCAGGTGGTTGCATAATTGGTGCGGTAATAAGAGCATCCTTCAGATGTTCAAATGCTTTCAAGCATTCTTCATCGAATATAAATTCAGCTTCTTTCATTAGTAGTCCAGTCAATGGTTTTGTAATCTTAGAGAAGTTTTTAATGAATCGTCGGTAAAAACCGGCATGACCTAAAAAACTTCGTACTTCTCTAACTGTTTTGGGTGGTTGAAGGTTTTTTATGACTTCTATCTTCGCTTTGTCTACTTCAATACCTTTATCGGATACTACATGTCCAAGAACTATACCTTGTCGCACCATGAAATGGCACTTCTCCCAATTTAGCACAAGGTTCACTTTGACGCATCGTTCGAGTACCAACTCTAGATTCGACAGGCAGTGTTCGAAACTTCTCCCACATACAGAGAAATTGTCCATAAAGACTTCCATTATGTCGTCTATGAAATCTGCAAAGATCGACATCATGCATCTCTGAAATGTTGCGGGAGCATTACACTGTCCAAACGGTATTCAACGATATGCAAATGTACCATAGGGGCAGGTGAATGTTGTCTTCTCTTGGTCATCAGGGTGAATAGGTATTTGGAAAAATCCTGAGTATCTGTCTAAGTAACAAAAATATGAATGTTTGGCTAGCCGTTCAAGCATTTGGTCTATGAAGGGTAAAGGAAAATGGTCTTTTCTAGTAGCCTTATTCAGCTTTCTATAGTCTATGCACATCCTCCATCCAGTTTGAGTTCGTTTGACTACGAACCCGCCTTTTTCGTTAGTTACAACTGTAACACCACCCTTCTTTGGTACGACATGCATTGGGCTGACCCATTTGGTGTAAGATATTGGATATATGATTCCTGCTTCCAATAGTTTTTACACTTCTCTCTTCACTACATCGCTTAGGACAGGGTTCAACCGTCTTTGATGCTCTCTGGACGTCTTACAGTCTTCCTCCATCATGATGTGATGCATACATATAGAGGGACTTATCCCTTTTAGATCGGAGATGTTATATTCGAGAGCTGTGGAATACTTCCTTAAGACTTCCAATAATTTCTCGGTTTCTATTTGTCCTAAATCGGCATTAACTATCACTAGTCTTTCAAGTTCAGTATCTAGGAATTCATATCTTAGATCTTTGGGTAATGTTTTGAGTTCTACAGATGGTTTCTTTGGGCAAGGCATTGGATCGGGTGTGAGTGCTAGGCATTCTCTTAGACTGTCATCTTCATACAGCTCATGCCAATTATCGTCTTCGAATATTGGAGGGGCTGGAATCTTTTGTACTTCCGTGTACCTCGTCGGTTCCTTCTCCATTTCTCTGACGCATTCGTCGATAACGTCTAAAAAACAGCATGAATCGTCTAAAGCAGGGGCTTTTAGGAATTTGGCTAAAATAAATTCGACTTTTTCTTCCCCTACTTCGAAAGTTAACTTCCCTTTCTTCACATCTATTATAGCTCCAGCTGTTGGTAAGAACGGTTTACCTAAAATAATTGGTATATTAGAATCTTCCTTAATGTCCATTATCACGAAATCTGTTGGAATATAAAACTGACCTATGCGAACTGGCACGTTTTCTAGCATACCTACTGGACATTTCACAGAGCGGTCTGCTAGTTGTAGCGACATCTTCGTTGGCCTCAAGTCTCCTAATTCAAGTTTCTTACATGTTGATAGGGGCATTAGGCTAACACTGGCTCCTAAGTCACATAACGCTTTGTCTATGACAGCTTTTCCGATTACACAAGGTATGGAAAAGCTACCTGGATCTTTTAGTTTAGGAGGCATGTTATTTTGAAGTATGGCACTACACTCAGCAGTGAGCATAACAGTTTCGTTATCTTCTAACTTTTTCCTGTTTGACAGGATCTCTTTAAGGAACTTGGCATATGAGGGCATTTGCGTAATAGCTTCTGTGAAAGGTATCGTTATATTCAGTTGCTTTAGAAGCTCTACGAATTTCTTAAACTGTCCTTCGTTTTTGGATTTAGCTAGTGTTTGGGGATAAGGCACAGGTGGTTTATATGGTGGCGGAGGCACATAAGGTATTTCTTCCTCTGCGGCCTTTCCGCTTTCATCTTCCTTCTCTGCGTTAGGTTCTTTTATTTTCTCAGTTCCCTTTGGTGAATTTTGGTGCATGAAATCTCGGGTCAACAGGTCCATCGTGCTCTGTTCTGCTTCGCAAAGTTATAGGGTTAGCATGACCTTTTGGGTTTGGTTGTGGTTGGCCAGGAAATGTTCCAGCGGGGGCTGCGTTAGTTGATTGTTGTTGGGCTACCTGAGAAATTTGATTTTCTAACATTTTATTATCAATTCGCTCGTGTGAGTGTTTTGATTTGCGAAATCCCTGTTTTGCTGAGCTTGAGCATTCATAAAGTTTTCCATCATGATTTCTAGATATAACTTTTTTGGTAGAGGTGGAGCGGGTTGCGCTCCTTTCTGAAATTCGGGTGGAATAGCAGGTGCTGGGTTAGGTGGATTCAAAGCATTGTTATTCTTATACGAAAAATTCGGGTGATTTCTCCAGCCAGGATTGTAAGTGTTTGAATACGGGTTCCCTTGAGCGTAGTTCACTTGGTCAGTAGGAGTACTAGCCAACACTTGACATTCAGTGTTTGTATGCCCAGGGTTTCCGCATATTTCACAATTTGGTGTAAGTGCAGCTACGGTAGTTGCCGGAGGTGCTATTGCTAAACTTTTGATCTTTTGAGCAAGCGCGTCCACTTTAGCATTGACTCGGTCTATACCGTTGACTTCGTGCATTCCTCCTTTCGGAGTTGGTTTCTCTATACCAGCGCGTTCACCTCCCCATTGGAAATGGTTTTGAGCCATAGTCTCTATGAGTTCATAGGCTCCTGCATACGGTTTATCCATTAGAGCACCGCCTGCGGCAGTGCACATATTCATTTTGGTATTGTACAGCAGCCCCCCGTAAAGGGTATATATTATCATCCATTCTTCAAGTCCATGGTGTGGGCATAACCTCAACATGTCCTTGTATCTCTCCCAAGCATCGAATAAAGATTCATTGTCCTTTTGCTTGAATCCGTTAATTTGGGCTCTCAACATAGCGGTCTTGCTTGGTGGGAAATATCTGGCTAAGAAGACTTTCTTCAACTCGTCCCATGTCGTCACTGAGTGAGATGGTAGAGATTGGAGCCAAGCCCTTGCTATCTCTCAATGAGAACAGAAAAAGTCTCAGTCTGATTGCTTCTTGACTAACCCCATTGGCTTTCACGGTGTCTGCATATTGCACGAATATTGATAAATGAAGGTTTGGGTCATCCGTAGCATTACCTGAGAATTGGTTTTGTTGAACAGCGGATATTAGCGAAGGTTTCAGCTCGAAATCATTACGGTTAATGGCTGGGGCAGCAATACTATTACGTGGTTCATCCTGCGACGGAATAGCGAAGTACTTTAGAGGACGGTTTTGTGGGCCTTCTGCCATGTTTTGTTCTGGTTCTGATTCGGCTTCCGAATCTGAGTAGGGAATAAGAGGATCTGGGATATTATATCTAAGAAGGAATTCGTTAATTCGACATCTCAGAAGTATGCAACGTTCGATTTCATTGACTAGGTGCTCCAAATCTTCGCCTTGTGAGCGCTTGTTTGGCATACAATTGACGAATCAAAAAGGAAAAGAAATAAAAAGTTGCCTTAGTCTATACTGTGCAACGAAATTATCACAATAATGACTAATTGAGTCCCCGGCAACGGCGCCAAAAACTTGGTCGCGACTTCGTGTAATGGTCGGATTACTGCTGCAAGTATACAGCTTATCGCGTAGTCTTAAAAAGGTTGTCGAACCCACAGGGACTAATAATCAACCTAGAGTGATCGATTATTGCGGTGAAAAGCTAAAGCTAGATTTGGTGGTAAAAAAAATTTGGTTATTAACGGGATTTGAAAAACAATAATAAAGATGAGACTGGAGAATGATTTCCGTGCTCTTTGGGACTCCATAAGATCCAAGTGTTAACAAAGGTCTTGAGATTGGTCTGAAGGATATACCAATTTAAAGGCTCGACCTCACGCTCTCGCGGTCTTAACCAAGCCACGCCTAATGACCCCAATATTCTGCTCTCGCTCGCTCGGTAGTTAAGAGGTGTTGTTTGAAAACTAACATAAACTAAATGAGGCCCTAAAGCACTCTCGCTGCATTTAGGCTCAATGTCCAATGTCCACTATCCGGCGATTACCTCAAACTCTCGCTCTATTGGACACGCCTTGGCGTGTTTCTCACTCTCGTGACGAAACACTGTTAAACAGCCCCTCGCTCTTACGACAAGGTTGTCTAAATTCAGTTTAGACACCAAAACCAGAATTTTAAAACAAAAGCTAAACACCGAAGGTTCTACAGAGTCCCGTCGGAACGACGGTCCTCAATCTACGGACTCAAAACAAAACTAGTCAGACATAATTAAATCTAACACTAATACATTAACATTTCTGAATTTTAAAACATACATAATGACTTGTTCTTAATTAAGTTCAGAATTAGGTTTTTATGCGAAATCTGAATTATGCAATTAATCAAAAGAAAACAAGATGCAGTAAAGTAAATAAATCGTAAATAACCTGAAATGCGAAGTAATTAAAACGGGAAATGGACTTGTATTAATTAATCGATCCAAGTGTACATCAGCAGCAAAAAAACGAAAAATACAACGGGTGTATCAATCTGTCGATGTCATCGGTTGATACTATGGCTAATGATATAAGTGGTTAGGAATTTTGGCAGCGCTTCCGCAAGGTTCTTGGATGCCAAATGCAGACCTCTGGTACTCTATAAATAGGAAAAATGGGCTCCAAAACAGTTGAGTTCGAATTTTGAAATATCACTTGCAAACTGCCAGAACTGCATAAAGAAAACTGCTCCCGCGCACAATGGCGATTTCCTTAGGGCAAACGGCAGTCGCCTTTTCTTTTAGTGTTTGAATTTCCCTCCTTTCTGACATGGTGAGCGCCATTCAGTTGAACTGGGGGGAATGGCGAACGCCTTTCATATGGAAGAGGTAGAACCATGCAATTTTCTCCACTTTTCTTCTCTTTGAGCTCATATCTTGGTCTTTTATTCTCTGGAGCTGATATAGGACCTGTAAATGGAAAAGAAACGAAAATATAAGCAAACAATACACGAAATGACAATGACTCGATAAAAATACAATAAAACATGCACGAATTGAATTGAATTAGACGATACGAAATCGAGTCATCAACTACACCCTGTGTGTTAGAGAAGGAATGAGAATGGAGAATTCCTACTCTCATTCTGACCACTTCAGGTAGGGGACAAATGACCCTGTGCCTGGCTTAGTCACCTTTATCCCCAGGCGGTATTGTATCTCCTTCCCCAGTCGAGTCGATCCTTGATCACTCTTGCTCTTTCAATCCCTCCTCTGACTAATCTCCATTCTCTTGGTTAAAGATCTTTGTCTTGGGTTAGCACCCATCTCTTTCCTCTTTGTCTTGTGGTTAATCATTGATTTTTGATTCCCCTAAAGAGTCTCAATTCCTTTTCTTCGGTTAAACACAGTCTTCCTGTTAAACACCAAAACTCTTGCGGAGTTTGCAACCTTCTCTTGGTTCTCCTCCCTTTGTTTGGCTAACCACTGCCTATCAGTTAAAATAGTTAACCACAGTCTATCTGTTAACACACTGAGTTCCTCTTGGGTTAATCACCTTCTCTTGGTTAATCACCCATTTTTGTTAGTTAACCACAACCAGTCTGTTAAAGCACTGAACCTCTTTCGAGTTAATCACCTCCTCTTGGTTAATCACTCGTTTCTTTTCGGTTAATTACAATTTCTTCTATTAACACCGAATCCTCAGTGGTTAGCAACCTCTTGTGGTTCAATACCCTTTGGTTGGTCAAGTACTTTTTGTTCAGTCAGGATCAACATCCCCAGTGGGTCACAACCTTCGCTTGGTCCCACATCAGTCCTTTGGGTTACGACTTTTGCTTGGTCCCACACCCGTTCTTTAGTTGATCACACTCTATCTGTTAAAACCTTTCTCCCTGCACAGTTGCAATCTTTTCTTTCTTCGGTTAACCACTGTTTATCAGTTAATATACCGAATCCCTTCAGAGTCAAACACCTTCTCTTGGTTTAGTACTCTCTCTATTGATTCATTACAGCCTGTCTGTTGACACCAACCCTTTTCCCCACTGAGTTCTAAATCTCTCTTTCTCTTCGGTTAATCACTGCCATTCAGCTAACATACCAAACCTTTTCTCTTATTTTTGACACCATCCCTTAGTTTGTTTCCCAGTAGAGTCGTTTACCCTCTGATCCCTAACACATTTCTTTGTTCTCTTACTCCCCAGTGGATTCTTTATTTCCTTTTGCTCCTTTATCTTCTTGGTTTCTACACCACTCTTGCACGTTATCTTCAACACAGTTACTATATTTCCTTTTGCATCTCTTCCTTGGTTTTGACACCACTTCCTTGGAATCCCCAGCGGAGTCCCCTGCTTTCTTTTGCTCTTGGTTTTGATAACACTTTCCTTTTCTTTTTCCGTCTGAGTTCCACGAACTACGGAAGCTCTGATTCTGCATTCATTCGAATGTAAGATATGTAGACACGAGATCGCGATGATCTTGGCGAGTACCCTTCCACTTTTCTCCATTCTTTCCCATTTCTTTTCCCTTGTTCCCTGAACTACGGTGCTCTGATTTCCTCATTGCGCTATGAGGGTACGTAGGCACGAGGGCCCTAATCCTCCGCGAGCACTCTCTTTCTTTCTTTTTTTTTCTCTCCTCTCTCTCCTTTCTTTTAGCTAGAAGCCTTTAATGGATAACCCATCCAAGCCTAGAAGCAAGCAAAATGGTTCTCGTCGAGTACGATGGATGCGTAAGGTGCTAGTACCTTCCTTTCGCATACCGACCCCCGTTCCTGTTTCTCTTCCCCTTGGGTTTTATCGATATTTTCCTTGTCCTTTGGGACTAAATAAAGTTCGGTGGCGACTCTGTTGTATCTTTGAGTGTGCGATTCACTCAGGTATAAACCAGCCATCTTCACATATGATACTTGTATCTCACTCCATATTTTTTCTTTAGCCGGTTTCAGCAATGGAGCTCTCCAATTATCACAAGTGATTGGAATTTGCAAACACAATTGAACTAATGTAACTTGTCAACATTGAACCGTTAGGCTCAACTAGTTGGTCCGTTGCATTCCAATGTACATCATATTTTATTCCTTTATCTCTTGCACGAATGATTCCCTTCATAATAGTTATTCCTCGTGTAATTTCTCTTTCCACGTCATGAACTGATTCATTTCCATCAGTCTTAGAAGTATCATGTGAGTTTTCCTCGTTAGTAGCCATTTGACCTGTAATAAAGAAAAACATGAACACAATATAAAAATCCATAATCCGTAGAATATATTAAATGACAAATATATAATTTTATTGAATGACAGAATATAATTTTACTATTACCTTTTTCACTAACATCTCTTTCTTTTCTTGGTTGGAATATGATTTACTTGTCTCTTAACAACGCGGACGGATGGATTGATCCAAATTCTCTCATTGTGATCACTTCTAATATATGATTCATTCACTCTAATATTCTCATCTTGATCATTTATAATATACAATTCATTCCCTCTAATATATGACTCATTCTCAACATCAATATCACCTTGATCTACAATGTTATCATCAATTACTTTGTTGGATAAAAGCACTATAGACCATTTCATACTTGTCGGATCAGTGACATAGAACACTTGTTTAGCTCGAGAGGCTAGAATAAAAGGCTCATCTTTGTACCCCACCCTATTAAAATCCACTTGCAAAAATCCTGACTTATCCATTCGTATGCCACTATTATTTTCAACCCACTTGCAACCAAATATAGGAATCTAAAACTTCTTATAGTCAAACACCCAAATGTGCTCGATAACCCCAAAATGTGATGGATTTGCATATTTGGGGTTTAAGTCATTCACACTTGAAATGGGCATTGCTTTAGCTACCACAGTGACACCACTATTTTGCATAGTACTTTTATCATCTTGTTCTTTGGTATAAAATGTGTATCCATTAATTGCGTATGCGCTATAAGAAAACACATGCAAACTTGGACCATATGCTAAACATCTCAACCTTTTTGTTATTGAAGCGGGATCTAAATAAAACTTTGAATAAATATGATTCTTAAACCATGGTATAAAACTTCGATTGTGCTCTCGCACTATTCAATTTTCATTTCTATTCGGATTTAAATCTCAGAGTTCATCCGTGTCCATTTCAACATACGACTCAACCTCATTGTCATTGTGCAGAACATACAAATGCACTTTCTCCCGTTCAACCCTTGATACTGTCACAATTTTATTTCCAATTAACTTTTTTCCTTCTTTTTTTTCTTCGAAAATATGAGATTTGGGGAGTCCAATGGATTGAACAGTGGACAAATATTCAGTACAAAACTCAATCGCTTCTTCAACAATGTATCGTTCAATAATATAACCCTCTGGTCGACTTCGGTTTTTCACATACCCTTTTAATATTTTCATATAACGTTCAACAGGGTACTTCCATCTCATATAAGCTGGTCCACACAATTGTGTCTCTTTCACAAGATGAACAACTAGATGTACCATTATTTCAAAAAATGAGGGAGGAAAATACATTTCAAGCTCACACAAAGTAATAACTATTTCTTTTTGCAATGTTGGTAAGATTGCAGGATCGATCACTTTAATACAAATTGATCTGAAGAAAAAACACAATTTAGTTATGGCGCTTCTTACTTTTTCTAGAAAAATAGAACGAATACGTATTGGTAGAAAATGTTCCATTATAACATGGCAATCACGTGTCTTTAAACTCTTTAACTTGAGGTCTTTCATAGACACAAGTCTTCTAATATCTGAAGAGTGTCCTTCTGGAACTTTAACTTCACTTAGAAACTTACACAATATTTTTCTCCTTTCTAGATAGAGTATAAGCAGCAGGTGGTAGATATGTTTGTTTTCCTTTCTTCAATGGTCCTAATTCATTTCTTATTCCCATCGCTATCAAGTCCTTTCTTGCTTTAAGGTCATCCTTAGACTTTCCTTGTATATTGAGTAACGTACCAATAACACTTTCAAATACATTTTTCAATATGCATAACATCAAGAAAATGTCTTACATACAACGACTTCTAATATGGAAATTAAAAAAAAATTGACCTCTTCTTCCACCCACGTTTGACAAGCGTATGTGCAGAAGGCTTGCCAAACTAAGTACTCACATCTTTCACCTTTTCAAAAATTTGGTCACCTGTCAATGTAGGTGGAGCTCTACCATATTCTGGATTTCCATTTAATGATTTTCTCCGCCCACGGTAGTGATGATTAGAATTTAAGAATCTACGATGACCGAGAAAGACATTCTTCTGACAAAATTCCAATTGCGTCCAATCTGTTTTTTCTTCACAAATAGGACACGCACATTGACCTTTAATGTTATACCCTGATAGATTTCCGTATGCTGGAAAATCATTAATTGTGCCAAACAACATCGCCCTCAAATTGAAACTTTCTTTCTATATCCATCATAAAACTCCACACCGTTCTCCCAAAAACTCTTTAAATCTTCGATTAAAGGTGCCAAGTATACATCTATGTCATTCCCTGGTTGTTTAGGCCTAGAAATTAACATAGATAACATTATGTACTTACGCTTCATACATAGCCATGAAGGTAGGTTATAAATCATAATAATCATAGGTCATGTTGTATGTGAGATACTTTGAAGACCATGTGGGTTCATTCCATCAGTTGATAATGCCAAGCGATGGTTTCTTGCTTCTTCTCCAAAATCAGTTAATCATTAACAATTTTCATCCATGTGATGAATCTGCCGGATATCGAAAATTTATATCTATAATTCTTTCATCTGTATGCCAAGTCAAGTGTTTTGCATCGGTTTCACTACGAAACATGCGTCTAAATCTCGGAATTATAGGAAAATACCGTAAGACTTTTGCTGGAGACAATTTTTTCTTATATCGAGAGACACCGCATTTAGGGTACTCATTTAACGATGCATATTCATTTCGAAACAAAATGCAATCATTTTGACAAGCATGTAGGGATGTAAATGGATATCCATGGGGACAGATATTATGATATGCATATCCGCCCCGTTGGATAAATATGATATCCATATCTGCCCCATATCCATGCGGGTATCCATTAAACAAATAATTCGCGGGTTTTACAATATTCGCGGATATTTACAGATATCCATGGATAATATTTTTTTTATAAAAATATTTTTAACTTCTTTTAAAGACACAAAAAACTATTATCATATAACATCCATACAATTGACTCTTAATTTATGAATAAAATTTCATCACATTAATTTTCTTCTTATTCACAAAAACATAATTTTATCCAAACATAATATCCATACATTTCATTTTTAACCAAACAAATAAAATATATTATGATTGTGGGTTATGATGGAAGAGCGGACGACAGTGGAGTAGGAAAGGGAGACATTGGTTCGATAGAGGAATGACGACACTAGTTGGTTGGACTATGAAAATTTTAAAGTGAGGTATGAAGTATTGAAGAGTTTAAATATGAAATGGCAAATAGAATTTAAATGAAATGTGAATGGTTTTCTTCAAAGAAAATTAACAAAAAAATAAATAAAAATATAAGAAGACTAATTTTTTTAGAAGATGAAAAGATAAGGTATAATAAACTAATGATTTTTAAAATTTATTAACGGATATGGATATCCCCTGGTACGAATATCATTAAACCCGTATCCATATCCATTAACAAACAGATATTTAAATATCCATTTATTTTATCCGTGGATATTCATTAATCTACCCATCCCATATCCGTGACGGATTTTATCCGCAGATATCGGCGGGTACGAATTTTTTTCCATCCCTAAGCATGTATCTTATCATAGCTCATGCCAATAAATCACAACATTTTGTTGGCCACATAGGTTCGATTAGAAAGAACATTATCCTCCGGAAGCATATCTTTCATAAGGGCTAATAACTCTGTGAAAATTTTATCCGACCATCCATTGCCCGGCTTTAAGTTGTACAACTTTAATGTACTGCAGACAATCTTGTGAATTTAGTGCAACCTTTATACAACGGTTTCTCTGCATCGCTTACCAACCTCTCAAACATTTTGGGACAATCCTAACGATCTTCTTCAAGTACTTCTGCTATCTCTTCGACTCAATCACAATCGTATGTATCTGTCCCATTGTCGTTTGAATCATAGGTCGTATTATCCCTCGGTTTAACATTCTTGTTACTTATCTCACCATGTAATATCCAACATGTATAACTTCGATCAATTCCATGCCTCATTAAATGAGATTCCAACTCAACTACGTCAATCCAACGCCCATAACAACAATCTAAGCAAGAACATGTGATTCGACTAGGATCTTTGGCGTGTTCAACAACAAACTTAACGAATTCTAATACCCCATTCTCGTACTCTTTTAACAACCGATTGGAAGACATCTATTTTTCCTCCATGGTTTTACTAAGTAAACTAAACAAAAACACTAATTATTCATGCAACTATAGCAAAAGAACAATTAATTACCTGTAGAGAAGTCAGCAACTTCTGGAACCACACAGTTTAAGATTCTTGGAAATGATCAGAATTTCACTCTTCACAAGTAACCCCTATCAAAGATATTCCTGACCAATGTTTATCACGTTGAAGAAAAAGAAGGAATGAGAAGTTAACATGAATGAAACAAATAGCATGGCATCGACGCGCAAATTCAATCACATTAATTCAAGTAGCATGGTACACTTTGATTCATCACAAATGACACATCAACACTTAATGTTTCAACTCAACTATGTCACAAAAAACAACTTCATCACTTAAGTTCAATTAACTTCAAAGTTTTATCCAATAAAGAATCATCAATTCGAGCATAAATTAATCACCAAAATTATCAATTCCACATTTAAACTCAATAGCAACTTCATCACTAATAAGAGTTCAAACAATCAACAACATTACAATCTTCAACAATTAATTCATGAAAGTCATTCAAGTTTCAATCAACAACATCACCAATGACTATCAAAAATAAATTCACAATGTCATCACTATTAATCATCTTCAACCTCAATAATTAACAATTAATTTTATTATCATTTTCAATCAACAATTAGATCAAAATAAAGTAATCACTAACAATTATCCATCAACAATGTCATTATCATCAATTAATTTCAACAATTCATCACTAACATTCAACATCAACTTACAAAATCAACATCAATTCTCAAAATACTTTCACCACAAATATCACTATTCATCATCTTCAACCTTACTACAACAACAATTTTAAAATCAAATTCCTTAAAAGAACTGAGACTAAGGAACCCTAATACCAAAAAAATAATAAAGAACTAAACTTGAATATAAAAATTAATAGAAAAAAAAGGCCGGAAATACCTTAAAAGTATCAGATGAACGGTGATGGTGGTGGTGGTGAAGCGAGCAAATCGGAAACTGAGGGAGGAAGGCCGATCGAAAGCTAGGAACGGAAAGGAAGAAAGGACGAAGGTCGGAGAGAGTAGCTTGCGAAACGAAGAGAGGAAAGGCCAGTAGAGGGAGTTGCGAACGGTGGCAGAATGAGAGTCGTTTTAGTTTTGCGAACGGTGGCGGAGAGAGTAGCTTACGGTTCGTATTCTTTGAGAAGTTCTAAATGTCTCATATCTGGTACTATACATGTTTAATTAGATTTTAGAAATTAAAGACACAAGGCAACACTTTCTAAAGCGCTTTCTATTCTTTGGCCTATAACAGCGCTTTCCATAAAAAGCGCTTTCTCTCTCTAAAGGTGGCCTCTAAATGTGGAATTAGCAGTGCTTTTCAGAAGCACTTTCTAAAGGTGGCCTATAGCAGCATTTTCTAAAAGCGCTCTCGTATCTCTGGATTTTAGCAGCGTTTTTCAAAAGTGCTTTCTTAAGTGGACCTTTAGCAGCGCTTATTTTCACTTTAGTTTATTATTTTAATTTTTTTTGTACTTATAGCAGCGCTTTGGCAAAAAAGTATTGTCTATGGTGTGCTGTCTTTTTTCAATTTTAGCGTAGTGAAAGGTGCTTTCAAATTCATGTTCCAAAATATTCCCTATCAATATACTTCATCAAAATAGTTTTGGTAGCAACATCTTTAACAAACTCCTTTCCAACACAATGCATGCCAAATTCCAACATATTTTTAACACCAACCAACCTTTTCAGAATCTACAATAAACTAGAAGATAGACTACAATAAGTCATAATAATTGTTCTATTGGAAAAAAATCACAGACATCTCATTAAAAAATCATATGCATCAATAGCATGATAATTTACTTAATAAAAAAATTTCATACTAATTGAGGCACATTAATTATATAATCAAGTTGAAGAACAATTTAATTTTTCTTGAGCCATAACAAAAACAAAATGGCTCTATATTAATTATAAATTATTTAAATAAAATATTTTGTTTGTCGTAGGCTCATCTCAAATAGTTTGAAGGTTCTATTCTAATTTTAAAATCCGATATCTAGTAAAGAGAAATACATCACATTAAAAAAAAATATCTTTCATTTAAATTATTTATAAAAAAAAAATTAAATTATTTAGATACAAATTTCAAAATATTTAGACACAAATTTGATGCATTTAAGCATCATTTTATCTTTTTTCCTATTCTTAGAATTTTTTTATTTATAGAAAAATTCATACAATCTTGTGAAGGAAAGTAATTCTTTAAACAATTTTTACAATGTTAATAACAAAGTGTTTCAATTAATAAACAATCAAAAACATTAAATAGCAAAATATTAAAATATAACTTGATTTTGATCGATCTCACAACCACTATGTCAAAGTTGTTATATATGTTAATTCACACGAATAGAGAAATATAAATATTTTCAATTTTTTATTTAAAAATTATTTTAAAATTATAAGACCTTCAAAATTTTAATGCATTTTGCTAAAGGTTCCGTTATAAGACCTTCAATTATAAGACCAACAAAATGTACTATAATTCTTACTCACATGTATAAATAATTTTTTTAATACAAAACGTATACTAACATATTGTTTTGTTAATATATGCTTTTAAAATAATACTTTAAAATTTTATTATAGTTGATATACTAGCATAAATAAAATTGAACTAATAAAAAATTATAAAATATTACAAATACTAAGTTAAATTAAAATAGATTCAAAGATCTTTTAAATCTCATAATTTAAAATAATAACAAGTTTGATAAAGTTTTAATATATTATTATAAAATTATTTTATATAATAGAACTTTAGAAAAATTATATATCAAAATAATAAATATAATTTTCCTATGTAATCTTAAAGGTTGTGGATTAGTGGATAAGATAAAACATTTTATGATTTGATCCTTTGATGTGATTTTTTTATAGAAATAAACAATGAAATTATAAAACAATTAAATTAGAAAAAAAAAAGTGGAGAAAAGTTTCAAACTCGTTACTAGGGGTGGACAAAACCGGCTAAGCCGATCCAAACCATTTGAAAACGAAAAATGGATATGGGCATTTGAAACAGCCAAACATGCTCACGGGTGCAAAAATCGATTTATGGTGGTTTTTTTGGGCGGGGCGGGTAAGAATAACTGAACCACGTATAAGTGATGTAGGACTTCAAAAAATTTATATTTTATATATAGCCTTGAATTTACTCTGTATTTACAAAATTAAGCAATGTAAAACTTCTTTAACATGAAAATTTTCAACCAATCCCAACATATACTTTATCTCAAACACTATTATAAACAAGTTTAATGGAGATGTATTTGTAAAGTAAATTTTACATTATCATTCAATAAAATATATCGCTCTGTCATGATATTCAAATAATTTAAAAATTTCAATCTGATTTAAAGAAATATATGATCATTATTGATTGTCAATATACAATTAATTTATACTATAAATATATCATTCCTTTTCTCATTATACATAAATTTGATCTATTTATTGATTCATTGAACAAATAATATATTTTAGCTTTACAAAACCAGATACGGTAGTTAAATTAATCAAGAAATTAAATTTTACTTATAAAAGATAATGAATATATTTTTCAATTAAAAAAATAGAAAAAGAAAGACTTTTACAAAAATAAATATATAATTTTTTTTTATTATAAACAAATGGATTATATTAAAGCAAGCACAAGCTCAATTCGAATATAAAAAAGGGAAGAAAAAAAAAACAACACAAATTCATAAATACATAATTTAAACCCATTATAATGATGCAGTATATAACTGGATTCCTACTAAGAATTCATTCCCTTCACCCCCTCTTCCTCTTACAAACTAGTTTTGTATCTATCTTCCTTTTTTTTTAATTCTAAAACACATGACAATGTTGAAACGACTAACATTGCTCATTTTCATGTTGTGCATTATCCAACCAAACAATGCATATAATTTAATAGAAGAAACATGCAAAAGAACTTCAAACAACACCCAATGTCTTCAATACCTAAAATCCGATCCCAAAAGCCCTGCTGCATCTCTCAATGACTTAGCAGTAATCATGTTCAATATCCTGAAAACCAAAGCATTGAATACCTTAACCAAAATCGATAAACTTCTCGCCGGGAGTACTATTCCTCGTGGCTCTCGCGCATATGATTCACTTCAGATATGTGATAAATTATACAAAGAAATTGCAACAAATAATGTCAAAAGAGGCGCACAAGGATCTGTGGTAGGAGAAGATCCTGAAGTTGCCATAGATGCTGCAAATGATGTTGTGATGAAAGCCAATGAATGTGAGGTTAACTTTCATGGGAAAAGAATCGACCCCCCGCCCACACCAGTCACTGATGACAACAATGAAATCATACTTGTAGCAACCATAGCAGGAGATATTGTTAAATTGTTCAGACAAACTGGCTAGTTTATTCAACATTTCATTGTCCTATTTAATGTTTAATCAAAGTTAATAAAAATAATAGTACTTTGTTTTGGCTTTTATTCAATTATAATTATTATATTATGCTATATAAAATTTATGGTTTAAACTTTATTTTATTTTAATAAACATGCGAAAACAACTGCATAATTTAATTAATTACTCTTAAATCTCAATATTAGTTAAAAAAATCTCTTAGATAAAAATGAAATGATTCTTTAAATATGAAATTT
This sequence comes from Lathyrus tuberosus, assembly GCA_022829125.1. Lineage (NCBI taxonomy): Eukaryota > Viridiplantae > Streptophyta > Magnoliopsida > Fabales > Fabaceae > Lathyrus > Lathyrus tuberosus. Next base: position 11,825,894 of record JALAZF010000088.1, on the reverse strand, counting down.
ATATTATTTATTTATTAAATAATTATTAAAATATTTGTAGATATTTTACAATTTTAATATCTACAAAAAGTTATAGCAAAAGATAAAATATCTGAATATTGTTTTGATAAGAATCTATTTAAACCATTATTAATTTAATTTTTCTATAAGGAAAAAGTTTTTTTACTAAACATATGCTATGCTAAAAAATAATATTAAAAAAGGTATAACAAATGAATTTCTAAATATTTTGATTGATTTATATTTAATAAATTAATATTAGTTAAACACTACCAAATACTTGATTCATAATCTCTTGGATAATATTTATATTTTCATTCTAGATATTTTTATTTGTGTTTCAAAGTTAAAAGTTTGTTGATTATTCAACAAATTTAATATTTAGAAAAGTCATAGTAAAATGATAAAATATTTAAATCTTTTTTTATAAGAAACTATTAAGAATTTTTCTATTTGAAGTCATTTTAAGAAAAATTCTATCAAATATATGTAATACTATAAAAATTATATTTTGAAAATGCTATACACAAAGAAACTTCAATATATGCTAATTTTGATTGTTTTATAGAGTTTTCTTTAACATGAGTTAAACTTTTACTTTTTATAATTATAAAATATCGTTATAAATTTTTTAACAATATTTAGATTTACACGATAGGTATTTGTTTTTGTTATAGATTTTTAAAGAGTTTAATATATTTGTTGTCTTTCTAAATATTTTAAATTTTAGTTCTTAACGTTTAAAGTGTTGTTAATTTAGTCGTTAATTAATAAAATGTCATTAATTCTGTTGTTAAGTTCTAAAAATTGTCGCTAAGTTGCAGGAAGGACAAAAAATGAATAAAAAATTTTAGGATTCCTATTTTTTGAAAGAAATATTTTGAGAGACAAAAAACAAAATTTATAATATTTAGGATGAGCATAAACATTTTATTAAAATATGAGCATTAGATAAAAAAAAAAGATAAATTTGGTAAAATATACTTTTAAGAAAAAATTCAAATAAAAAGTATTTTAAATTTATTCATATTAAAATTTGATTTAATTATTTTAACTTTTTTCTATTTTTATTGTATAAAATATTTAACAAATAAAAAAAAAACTATTAAATTTCAAAGTTTCTTTGAATAGATTATCATAAATTCATTACTTATGAAAAGATTTTTATAAAATCATTATTATTTTTTTTAAGCAAGTTCTAATATAAAACGAGTACAAAGGGTACTCGAACCTGAATACAAAGAATCGAGATGGAACTCGACAAAAAGAAATTACCTACCAATTGGATCCTAAGACAAATAAAACAAAGGGTCTTTGTTAAACTCGTACAGATTACAATTGGAATGGATAATATCTCCAATTAGAGACCAACGCCAAACCGTAAACTTAACCCTCCAAACCGTGTCGGAAACACTCCAACCTACCTCTCTGAAAGAGATATTATTCCTGAGGTTCCACAACACCCAACAAACTGCCAACCAAATGCTTCCCTGTTTGCCTTCTCTAATCCTCAAAGACTTGCAAAACTCAATCCAATACAGAAAATTACCCTTTATATCATTCTCCCCTAACCCTTGTAAGCCCACCCAATTTGCGACCTCCCTCCACACAACCTAAACCACCAGACAAGAGAGAAGAATATGATCCAACGACTCCTGACTATGCTTGCAAAAAACGCAATCAAAGTCGCTAGACGAAACGAGAATACCTCTCTTAGCAAGCAGGTCCTTCGTCGGTAACCTGTTCAGAAAACAACGCCAACCGAAAGCTTTGACTTTCTGCGAAACGGAAGCCTTCCAAATTAAAGAGAGAACCTCATCAAACCTATTTTTGCTGGACCATACGGAGTACGAAGGTGACAAAGCTGCCGGTAAAATGAATTGACGGTATACCTGCCCCCATTCTCCAAGCACCACCGAACTGAACCCACCAAACTCGGAACGATCACCGCTTGACTGAGGCTTCGACGGAGAACCTACAGCTGATAAGCGAACTCCTCCCGCGAAAGTATTTCAGCTGCTACAGAGGCCCCTGCATACTGAACATTGTAGGCACCCTGCTGAACCGATCCTGCTGCTGAATTGAAGCAGCCAACAAAAACCTCCAATCCATGCAAATCCCCTTCTCAGACTGCATCACTAACTCCCTGCCCCCTTCTCAATCCTGCTGCCATGGCGACATCATCACAGCCAGAACCTGGGAGCAAGCTAGATTCCGCCCCCAACACACCTGCTCCATGAACAAAACCAGCAACAATCGTATCAACAGTAGGGCTTGCAGCAGCCTCCCCAACAGTTGAATAATCTGAGGCTGCCAAACCCAAATCCCCCCATTCCCAAACTCCATTCACACACCCTCCCAAAGCATCCACCGCCATCTCCCTCAGCTTAGACTTGGAAAATAACAGAGGGAACCTTTCCTTGAAACACTCGCTACCAAACCACTTTGCACGCCAAAAAATTTGTTGTAAAACCGCTACTGACCTGAAAAAAACAATTGTTAGTAAAAACATCCTCTTGTTGATTCTTGGAGAGATTGAGGATATCGTTCCACCAAGTAGAAGCCGTATTCCTACGAGGCACATCCACACTAGAATTGTATATCAGCAGCTTAATATCCCCATAACGCGCTTGAAGGATTTTGTACCAAATATAATTCGATCCCTCAATAATTCTCCACCTCCATTTAGAAAGAAGCGCCAAATTAAATTCTCGGATCCTCATCAAATTGATCCCTCCCTTCTCATAAGGTAAACAAAGGTGATCCCATCCTATCCAATGTATTTTCCTCTTCTCCTTCAAATCTCCCCAAAGGAATCTAGCTTGGATTTTGGTTATCTCATTACGAATTTTTGCCGGAGCCAAATAAAAAGAAAGATAAAAAATGGAAAGACTATTGAGAACCGATTTTAGGAGAGTAATCCTACCGCCGAAACTAAAAAATCTACCATTCCACGAAGACAACCTCTTCTCGAACTTTTTGATCTAAGGATCCCACGAAAAAATCCTCCTAGGATTAGATCCAATAGGAATACCAAGGAAAGAAAAATGTTTCTCCTCCGCCCTACAACCAAGGAACAAAGCTCCCGCTTCAATAAAGCTACTATGCACGTTTATTCCAATCAATTTGCTCTTATGGAAATTAATACTTAACCCCGAAGATAACTCGAATCCACGGAGAACCGTCTTGATAGCCCACAAGTGTCTCCAACTACCATCTCCTACCAAAATCGTGTCATCCGCTAATTGAAGAATGTCAATGACACATTTACCATTCACCTCCAAACCCGAGAATTCCCCAAGAGCAAACGACTTCTTGACCAAGCCCGAGATACCCTCGCCCACCATCACAAATATAAACGGAGATAACGGGTCTCCTTGTCTTAAACCCCTCTCCACCACGAATTCCTTAGTTGGGCTCCCATTAACCAAAACGGACATTTTGCTAGAGAAAATTGTAGCCTCCATCCATTTCATCCATAACTCGCCAAAACCCATCCTCCTCATCACATATCTAACAAACTCCCAACTAACTTTATCGTAGGCTTTCTCAAAATCCACTTTGAAAAAAGTACACCTCTTCTTCTCCTTACTAGTGTAATCCACCAACTCATTTTCCACCACTACGCCGTCTAATAATTGCCTACCCGGAACGAAGGCACTTTGAGTGGGAGAGATTAAGGAATGCAACACCCTTTTGAGCCTAGATGATAAGAGCTTCGAAAGAACCTTATACAAGCATCCCACAAGACAAATAGGTCTAAACTCATCCAATGCCAAAGGGTTGGCGCACTTCGGGATCAACGTAAAAAACGAAGATACAATCGACTTAGATAAAAGCGCATATTTATGGAAGTCTTTGAAGTAACGAATGAAATCCTCCTTAAGGAAAGTCCAACAATTCTTAATAATAAAAAACGAATACCCATCCGGCCCCGGACTTTTAGAACTCCCACAACCCCACACCGCCTCCTTGATTTCCTCTTCCTTAAAAGGACTCTCAAGCATCAACCTCTCTTCATCATTAATTTTATTGAAAAGAATCCCTTCCATGATCGGCCGGGATCTTTCTGATTCCACAAATTTGTTGGCAAAGTGATTCCTCACCTCCTCCTTAACCTCACTAACCGAAGTCAAAACTCCTCTTTTCGAATTTATATATCCGATAAAATTTCGTCTTCTCCTCGCCTTCATAACACTATGGAAGTATCTAGAATTGTTGTCCCCGTCGTTTAGCCACTTTAACTTAGACTTTTGAATAAGCATATTCTCCTTTATTCTCATATTCAACCAAAAACTACTACTCGCCAACCTACGCTTGTTCAACATTTCCTCCGACAAAAAGCCATCACCCAAAATCGCTTTATCATCACTCTCATTCATCTCCAAGACATGTTCTTCCACTTCCAAGTCAATACTTCCAAACACCTCCCTATTCCATATCCTAAGACTATTTTTAAGAAGCCTTAGTTTCTCTTTTAACACATAATCATTTCTTCCCTCAATACTAAAACCCTTCCACTCTTTTTCAACAAACGCAAGGAAGTGCGGATTAGAAAACCACTCATTATTGAAAACAAAGGGTTTTGGACCCCAATCCGAAGAATCCACAACAAGCCAAACCGGGCAAAGGTCCGAAATATCTCTAGGGCCAATGAATTGGCTTATGACTCCCCAACGGATAATTACCTCCTCGGAAACCAAAAAACGGTCAATTCTACTCATCGAAGAACCTTTCAGTTGAACCACGTGAATTTTCTCCCTTTACACGGGACATCCACCAACTCCATATCCACCACAAACCTCTTAAACTCTTTCATCTCCCTCTTTCTAGTGCACATACCTCTCCCTTTCCTCTCCCTAGGATCCAATATAGTATTAAAATCTCCTCCAATGCACCACTCCCCATCCGAAAATTTAGATTTCAACAACAATAACTTATTCCAAAGAATACGCTTCATATCCAAATCGCAAGAGGAATAAACATTGACAATGTAATAAAACGTACCTCTCCAATCTACTTTGATGCCAACAAAACCTTCATCTTTGAAACTACACAAAACCTTTATTTTATTCACTAGCCACAGAATAGTTACACCCCCCGACGATCCCTCGGAGTTAGAACACGACCATCCGACATCTTCTTTCGATCAAAAGCCCCTGGCGACCGCTTCCGTCATAGAAGAGAGTTTCGTTTCTTGTATAAAAAACATATCCGCCTTCCCTTTTTTAATGATCTGGCTTATTCTTCTCCTTATGACTACACTACCTCCCCCTCTAATATTTGATGATCCAATAATCATTTTCACTTCTTTAAATTCTCCTTCCTTGCCCACCTTCTGTTTTTATCCATCCTTTATAGTTCATCAATCCTGTTCTTATAATCCTTCTTATTATCCTCCGCCACGATCCCCAATTTCGATAAAGCCTACCAAAGCTTTCCCCCGACGTTAGAATCTAAATTTTCCCAGACCCTTTCGTTGCACCTTATTATGTCAGAATCAACAGAATTCTCACAATAAAATTCTTTTTTATTAAGCTCCATTAAATTCTTTTTTTTCCTTGCGTCACTACTAGTTCTCTTTACTTGTGAGGGCTTAACCTTATTTCCTCATTTTGTTTTTACGCCTTTGAAAAAGTGCTTCTCATCCAAACCATGTGGGCCAAGAATGGTTTTGTACTTTATTCGTTTAAAATGTTTTTTCTTCTTTTCCTTGGTCCCACCTGTGTCTGACCACTCTGCTTCACCTATCCACCTCTCGATGGGGTCTACCGTCTCAGCAACCCTAGTATAATCAGAAAAGACACCTGCACACTGCCTACCCTTCTCTTCAAGACAAGTGTTCACTTTACACTTACCTATTGCCTCGTCAAAAGTGCCACCCTTTTTTATTTTGTCTTCCAAGAATATACTGTTTTGCACCTGCCTGTCTCCAGACTTACTAGAATTAGAATAATTAGACCCTACATCACCACCAACCCTGCAACTCTCCGTCCCTGCTTTTCTCGATAAATCCACCTCCCTAATACCCTCCGGATATTCACGTCCCTCTTCTTGCTCAGATCCATCTCTCAACCATACTGTTTCCCCTTCTAAAGAATCAGAGTCGCTACGCATTTCATTAACGCTAGGAGCGACGATACGAACAGGGCCATAGGTATCTTCTCTAAGATGAATATTGAACTCCTTACCATCGATTTCCACCAAAATACGATCCTTTAACTTGAACTCAGTGGGGACTCTAACCATAAATCTTACAATGTCTATATTACCTCCATTCAGCGTACTCTCGTGTGAGCAAACTTAGGTACCAAACGAGTTGGCGATGAATTCGAAAAATCCACTCCCTAAACATGGCACGGGACTCCCTAAGCTCTAAACCATGTGAGTCTATCATTATCAACCATGGATTCACTCCATCTACTCACATTGCTGAACCACTGCCTCCACCAAACAACCTCCGAAATTAGTTCCTCTAAAACACCTTTATCAACATCCTCCAACAGACACATACTGGAGCCTAGTGGCGTAGCCTTCACCGAAAAGATACCTTCTGAATCAAAGATCCTTTGCATGTTATATGGCATACCTGGGTTAATCGTAACCCTCACATACACCTTCCTCATCTTCTCTTGAACCTCCAAGTTGGATGAAAACGTCAGACACTCCCCTTTGGAGTCTTCGTCATTTTTACTTCCCAGAAACTTTGCGAAAGAGACCGAACCATCATACATACGAACATCCCTCTGTGTGTGAAAAGGAACCCCTATATTCCATCCCCTTTCTTTTCCTCCTTTGTCCCTTGGAACGAACGATTTCTTCGGAGTGACTGGTCCTCTCACAAATCTAGGCGGGTTAGCGTGAATTTTTCGACCACCAATCATTATGTTGTCCAGCTTAACGCCCAACAATCTGGAATCCTCCACCTCCTTGAACCTTGGGAAGCTGAATCTTTTGCCCAACCTGCTCCTTCTGGGTGAGATAACCACTTCAACCACACTTCCCACACAGCCAAACAAAACCAACACATCCCTTGCATTGATGCGCTCAGGAAAATCCGAGAAGAAGAACGAAGATAAAGCCTTCAGTTCCTTACGCACAATACCCTTACCATATGGAAAAATGTCCCATTTGCCAACAGATTTCCGATAATTTCGTCGGTTGACCGTTTCCCACTCCATAAGGCTAAAAAGCTTCTCTCTTTATAAATCGTGATTTTCTGTCTCCATTATAAAATCATTATTGATAATTAACTTTTTGATAAAATTTTATATTTTTATTATATTTAAATAAATTTAAAATAGAATATTTAATAAATAAATTGTATAATAGTCATATTGAAAGAATAATTTAATTTTATTAGAGAGATATTATTTAATTAATATTGAAAAATGAAGGTGAACAACTCTAGCAAAATTTTGGGGGTAACAATTATTGAATTAGGAAAGACGATGTCTATTGTTGTTGTCTCATTCCTTTCAATACTCTTGCATCTTAGTTCTCAGAAGGTTGATGTGGACAAGGTTGATGATCTAGGTCCATTGGGTATTCAGGATGTCATGGAGGAATGTATCAATTGCGATGATTGATAAGTGGCATTTGCATCGTTCTTTCTAGTATTTTTCTTTAGTATTTTACTGTATTTTCTTCGATTTCATTTCATTTGTCATGTTTTATGCTTTTCTTTGTGTTTTCTTGTTAATTTTAGGGTCTAATGAACATTCAAGACAACGAGAGATCAAAGACAAGCAAAAATGATTTCTCCCAAACAAAAACCAAGGGGTTGCTACGGACACCCATAACAACTGCTACGGGGTCGTAGCAGCAAGAAACCCTAGCTCTCCTATTTGATGCCTTTTAGTAGAAGTTCCAGAGACCTGTTACGGCCATCCGTAGCAGCTGCTACAGGTCGTAGTAAGAAGGAGAGAGAAACTTGAATATTTGTTTTTGCTTCCTTAAATAGAATGATGTGCTCTTATTTGTGGCTCTTAGGCATTATTAAATATGTATTAAATATCAATATTTCACATTAAACATAAGATATTTTGCACTTTATATTTTTGCTATAAAACTCTTAGCCTGTTATGAGTTTAAGTTTCCCAACTTTTGTCACAATTTTCATTCCTAATTTTCTACGTATTTTTGCTCTAATTTTCTCTATAACTCAAGTCTCAAAGGGAGGAATTATTGAACAATGTTTAATCATAACTTAGGTTTTATAATCCATTATCTTTCTATTATTCATATGTTTGTTTTATATGAGTTTGATGATGAACACCTTTGTCATTGTGATTGCCCTCACCATGAGTGAGTAGTTCTCTAGGGACTAGATGTTATGGGGATTATTTCATGACCTATCGTATGATCCGTTACTATCGATTGCTAGAATTTTAATTAAACTTATTTTATATTGTAAGTTCATGCATTCAAACTTCTTTATGAAAGTAAGTGGTTCTTAGCTATCAACCGTAGCCTAAAAGGATATGTGTTGATATCATGGCGCAAATTTTTAAACAACCTAATTCGGATGATGCGAAATCCGACAGACGAATTTAAAAAAACCTATAGCTAGGAAAAGTAATGAATCGTCGAATAATGATCCAGACAATGCGAAAACCAACAAATTATTCGTCGACGATATGGGCAATGCGCTAGTGAAAGCAGGTAGTACCCAATTTTATCTATTTTCTATAGTTTATGCAAAAGACTCGCAATAGATGTAACAATGATCATATGACTGTGTTAGAAATATGAACTGTAACCCCAGGTTTTATTTATCCCAATTTGAGATTTAAGTGATTTTTTCGTTAAGCTGTTTTCATTTAATTGCTTTTTCTGTTAAGCTGTTTACCAAAATTCCTATTTTTTATTTCTCTAGATATGCACCGATAAGACAAGAATTCAGTACTTAAACCATTGGTCTCAGTGGTTCGATATCTATTTTATTACTTACAACTGTCCAACACTTTTGGCTGCATCAAGTTTTTGGCGTCGTTGTCAGGGACCGATTGTGTTTAATATTGAATTTCTGTTTAATCACCAAATAGACTAAAGTTTTATTTTCTTATTATTACTATTATTATTATTATTATTATTATTATTATTATTATTATTATTATTATTATTATTATCATTAGCAATGTTTTTTATATAGTTCTCTCGCTACTCTTGCATGCGAAAAACTCATTTTTATTCTATTTTACTATCGTTGAGATTAGAACAATTTTTTTCTTTTATGTTGTTTCTTTTGTGGTATGCCTAGGGCCTATCCAAAATATGTCCAATTATGTGAGTAATAATCATGATGACTCTTATCCCAATACCTATAATCAAGGTTGAACTAATCACCCAAATTTCATCTACAATAACCACTCTCGGTATTTTGAGGAACCACCAAAATCTCAACAATCCAACCTTAAAATGATATTGAAGAATTTTATTGAGACACAAAATCACTCTAACCTAGATTATATGATGGAGAGCTTTGTGGAAACACAAACTCTCCTAAATGAAGAGTTTAGAAATCAAAACCTCATTACCAATGCATCACTTAGGCATTTGAACACTAAGGTTGACAATGTTATCACCCATACCAAAATGTTGGAGACTTAAATCTCCTAAGTAGCTCAACAACAAGTTTCTTCCTCTATCCTTTCTGGATCATTTCTAGAGAAACCCGAGCAAAATCCCAAAGGTCATGTGAATGCCATGACAACCCATAGTGGAAAGCAAGTGGGTAATTCTAGAGAGAGAGAAAGAGACAGAAGTTGAAGAGAGTGTGTCAACACCACATGAATAGGAGCTTATTTAAGGGTTGAGAAGGAAACACCATATGTTGCCCCTCCTCCCTACAAACCCATTTTTCTTTTACCACAAATACTTGTGGATGATAAGGTAGGAACCCAATCAAAAGGTAGGCAAAAATAATGGTAAAGATCCCTACCTATGTATCATTAACCGAGGTCCTATGTAAAAAGAGAATGTTAGTGGATCATGAATATGGAAAAACTATTTCTGTTAAGAGGGGAAGTTTGACCTTTGAGGTGGGGGATGGAAGGATTAAATCCAAATCCTAAAAGCTGATGCAAAGGATATAACCAGAACCACCCCCACATGTTCAGAAGTATGAACCACCCCATAGGAAGAAGAAAAAGAAGAGTAGTGGATATGAAAGATGATTTGATAAGTGGGCACAAACACATTATACTACTGAAAGTGAGGTTGATGAATCATTTTTGAAAGAGACACTATGAGTGCTTGCATTCATCGGCCGTCGAGCTAAAACGACGTTAATCAAAGTGCTACGTGGGAGGCAACCCACATTTTTTGCATTAAATTTTTTCTTGTTGTTTTATTTTTCTTCCAATTAATAAAAAGCTCATGAATGAGGCATAAAATAGGCAAGGAGTGGTCTTGGATGACGTCCAAGCGATGATGCAACAACTCATGTTGCGGTTTCCACCTCCCGGGTGAGGTTTTTATGAGTTTTACTCCCTCTTTCTTGTGCTAAAACATTGAGGATACTGTTTGATTTATGTTTGGGGGTATTTATTTATTTTCTTTCATTTATCTTTATTTTCATTTCATTTTTATTTCTTACATTTTTACGTTCTTTTTTCTCTCTAGTTTTCTAGTTTTCTAGTTTTCTAGTTTTCTAGTTTGATTGATGCATTAAGACAACCTATTCCTAGTTTTACCCCCAAAATTATGACCGTGAAATTTTTTATGACATGTTTCGGTTATGGGGAAGATGGGAAAGTATATAGAGTTTGAGGGAAGAGAGGTTAGGACCAAGGACATATGGAAAGTTTGAAAACTTAGAAATTACCTGAACACCTTAGGTACCCAAGAGTAAGGACGCGAGTCCAACATGTAGATTTGTGCAACAGTACTTGACTTCAGAAAAGTACCCCCTAATTATTTCTAAGTGAATTATTTGAGTTATAATCATGTGTCTAATGTAGGTATGTTTGTGATGACTTGTATGATCGATTAGCGAATCATTGCGTTTAATTGATGATGTGTTGTTGTCATGATGCATTAACATGATAGTATGCTTATGAATATGCATTTGTTGAATTACTGTTGTTTGTTAAATGTCGTAACATTGACTAATTGTTGTGTATGATGAATGATGTTATGCATAAATGGTGATATATGAATGGTAAATCTTTTGGTGAATCTTATGGTGATAATGCATGTTGTTGAGAGTCATGCATCATGGTGTATGGACTTCAGTTCATTTTTGGTGTGCTCTGGTCCTATGGTGGGGATTTAGGAGCGATTAGTCGGTTCCAGATGGGAATCAGTGAAGTGTTACCTATGGTGATGGTAACTATTTGGTGTTCTCTGGTCCTATGGTAGGGATTCAGGATCGAGATAAACATGCGTGTTCATAAAAGGTACCGCATGAATAATGAGTCAGTTGTGGAGTGTATTGCATACATAATTCCATATGTAGTTAATTATTCATGATGTTGTTTTTTGGTTGTGAATACGTGCATGTTTCTATGAATGGGCGTGAGACTACGTTGTTGTTGATGGTGTAATGAATGTGTGTTTGTTGTATGTTCTCGCGGTATTACCCTTTTTTCCTCATGCATAATTATACAATAAAATAAAAGTATTCACACAATCAAATAGAATGTCACACATTCTCTTTTAAAAACATACATGCCTTGGAATACTTTATCAAATAAAAACAACAATCAACACCTTCGCTTGGGATGTCATCGCATGCTCCCCTTCACTTAAGGTATCATCGCATTGGAATTTCTCATAATAAAGAATGTATTTACTGAATCAATTAAACTTCAAACGAACAGGTGCGAGATAACCTTATAATGCATGATCATAACATCAAATTAATGTGTTAAGACCCATTTATGATCCTAACATAATGTATTGACAGCTCTAGTAATACCCTATCTGGATTATATCACAATTATAATCACAAAAATGCACAACATCATCTCAAATAGACTATTATTCATACATGTAACAACACAATATTCATAAATATCACCTCAAATATAATGACCTCGTCACACTCTCAATTCACACGACAATATCATTATAAAAACATCACTATTATGTCTTTCATGAGGTATCTCTGCGTGTTTGCTTACCATCGCTTCGAACGACGTCTCATTTGGTCTTACGGAATGAAATGAAGGTGTGAAAAAGTACACAATAAGGGGGGTTGAATTGTGTTTCACGTTTTCTTATTATTTAGCTTCTGATCAGAGTTTCAGAATCAAAACTGATGTTTTGATTCTGAGTTAATTCAGTTGGCAGCGGGTACAATAGAAGTAAATAAAATAACAGCAGAAGACACAAAATATTTATACTAGTTCCTCCCCTAACTGAGAGTAGTCCAGTCCCCTTTCCTCAAAGAGCTTTTCATTATAACCACTTCATGATTACAATCTCTTATGCTTCTGCATAAGATATTTACAACTGCTCAGACCAACTGTCTGAGATTTCCCTTGCTTAGAGCGCATGTCTAAGACTTACCCTTTGCTCACACCGTCAGACTGAGTTGCCTGCTCATCTGCTCTCTGGTTGAGACTTTCCCTTACTTAGAGCACATGTTTAAGACTTTCCATTGCTCACACCATCAGACTGAGCCGCCTGCTCATCTGTCTTCTGGATGAGACTTTCCTTAGCTTAGAGCATATTTCTAAGAGTTTTCATTGCTCACACCTTCAGACTGAGCCGCCGGCTCATCTGTCTTCTGACTGAGACTTACCTTTGCTTAGAGCACATGTCTAAGACTTTACTTTTGCTCAATCAGACTGGTTGAATAAAACTTTCACAACTCAAGAACTTAAGCAATGAGACTTACGTGGCTTAAGCATCCTGGCTCAAGACTTGTTGCTTGAATCCCAATGAGACAAGACTTTTTTCTCTAGGACATAGCATGAGACTTAATCTAAACTACGGAAGGCTCAGCAGGTGAGAGATAACCTTAAGCAAACAAAGTTGGATACGAATCCCTCATCTGTTGGATAATCTCAGGCCCAATTACAACATCCTATCCTGATTCATACCAACACAAAGGTGTCCTACACCATCTACCATACAATGCCTCAAACAGTGCCATTTTGATACTTCAATAGAAAATCTTGTTGTTGGTAAACTCAATCAACGGTAATTATCCATCTGAAGCACCTCTTTTCTCAAGCATACAAGCTCTCAACAAGTCTTCTAAAGATTGGATAGTCCTCTCTGTCTAACCATCTATATATGGATGTTAAGCGGAACTTAACCATAACTTCTTACCCAACGCTTTCTGTAACATCTCCTAGAATCTTGAAGTAAATCTTGGATCTCTATCAGATACGATACTAGAAGGAATACCATGCAGACTGACAATCCTCTCAATATACATATCCACTAGTTTCTACAATGAATAATTAAGTCTCATCAGAAGGTAATGAGCCGATTTAGTCAACCTTTCGACGATAACCCAAATTGTATCACAACATTTCGCTAGCATCGGCAAACTAGACACAAATACGTTGAAATGTTATCCTATTTACACTTTCGAATAGACAATGACTGCGTCAAACCCAACGACTTCTGATGCTAAACCTTTGACTTCTGACAAGTCAAACATGCATACACAAAACTAACAACCTCTTTCTTCATTCCTGGCCACTAAAAGATCCTTTTCAAGTCTTGGTACATGTTAGTAGAACCGGGATGAATACTCAAGCCACTTCTGTGAGATTCATCAAGAATAATATGCTTAAGCTCTAGAACATCCGGAACATATGCACACGGTCTCGAAATCTTATCACTCAAGTATGTTCAATTATGAAATCAACACCTTGACCTTGATTGATTAAATTCAACTGATCAATCAATTTCAAGTCCATCTTCTAACCTTCTCTAATTTCTTCAAGAATATCACTAGTAATTTTGAACATACCTAACCTTACATTCTGTAGCCTGACTTCGCAAACCAAACTCAAATCTATGAACTCGTTGGTCAGCTCCAACTCTCTTGCCTTCAACATCGACATAGGCAAGGTCTTGTGACTCAATGCATCAGCTACGACATTGGTTTTATCAGGATGGTAACTCAAACCAAAGTCATAATCCTTCAGAAACTCAAGCCATCTTCTAAGTTTCATATTCAACTCTTTCTGGTTGAAAAGAGACTTCATAATCTTGTGATCACTGTACACCTCGAATCTAGAACCAAACAAATAATGTCTCTAAATCTTTAGCACAAACACAACCGCAACCAACTCTAAGTCATGAGTCGAATATTTCCTCTCATGTAGTTTGAGTTGTCTTGAAGTATAAGCTACAACTTGACGATTCTACATTAACACACCTCCAAGACCCATTAAAAAAGCATTACAATGCACAACAAAAGACTCAGTCGGACTCGGAAAAATAAAAATATGAGCCAACGTTAACTTCTTCTTGAGCTCTAGAAAACTTTATTTGAACAATCCATCCTAAACAAAAGCTGGACATTTCCTCTTTAGATGAGTTAATGAAAATGCTAACTTAGGAAAACATTCAATAAATATGCGATAATAACCAGCCAACCAAAGAAAACTTCAAATTTCAGTAACAGACTTGAGAGTCTCCCATTGTAACACAACATCAACCTTTGAAGGATCAACATCAATCCCTCCACTAGAAATCACATGGCAAAGGAAACTCACATCCTTCAACCAAAACTCGTACTTAGACGATTTAGCATACAACTTATTCTCTTGCAAAATATCCAATACCAATCTTAGATGATCTTCATGCTCTTCATCTATCTTTGAATAAATCAAGATATTTTTAATAAAAACAACCACAAACTTGTCTAAATACTGATTGAAGATCCTGTTTATATACTCCATGAACACACCAGGAGCATTAAACACACCAAATAACATCCCTGAATACCTGTAATGATCATATCTCGTCCTAAAAGCACTCTTTGGAATATCTTCAGCCTTTACACAAATCTAATGATAACCGGGTCTCAAACCAATCTTGGTGAAAACACAAGCACCAACTAACTAGTCCATTAAATCATCAATCCTCGGAAGTGGATACTCGTTCTTAATAATTACTTTGTTCAATTGTCGGTAGTCGACACACAACCTCATACTACCATCTTTCTTCCTGACTAGCAACATTGGCGCACCCCGCATCAAAACACTAGGACGAGTAAAATTCTTCTCAAGCAGATCTTCTAGATGCTTCTTAAATTCACTCAACTCTAAAGCATACATTCAATAAGGAGCCATCGACACCAGACTAGTACCAGGTACTAAGTCTATTACAAACTCCACTTCACGCTCTGGCAGAAACTCGTTGATGACATTTGGGAATACCTCAGGAAAATCACACACCACAAGTAGATTCGTAATCATCCTATCGCTTCCCCTACTCAATAACGCGAGCACCATGAACACTTGAGTACTCTCACTCAAGGACATCTCTATCTATTTTGCGGTCATGAAACTCGACTCCTTACTCTCTTCGGACGTCGTTCAAAAGACAGATCTCTCCGACAATGTTTCAATGAAGATTCAATCCAGTAGTCTTGTTGGGTTTATATCCCTTTTGTTCTTTATCATCCAGAGAAATTTTTTGGTTATATTTGGTATTCAATCGCTATATACCTTGAACATCTGAAAGCAATCGCTTTCAGACATTCAGGTCTACAGCGTTTGAATAGGGGCAGCTGTAATACCCCAAAAGTTGCTCTCCCTTTTGGCATCCTAGCATAGCATTATCATATATCATATCATATCCATTTCATTAGCATTGCATTGCATCTTTAACATAGAAAAATGAAGCATAGCATCCTTCTTACCATCAAGGCATGTGATCAGGGGAAAGGTGGATAATCAAGAAATGATTCAAGGCACAAAAGGTCAAACAAGTTCATTCAAGGCAAGCCAAGAGGTCTTTCATGTCTCATACTACCTCAATTGATCATCCAAAACCTCAAGGAGGTGAGATTCAATAGAAGATTGAAGCACTACATCTTTCACTATGCAAGAGATCCCAAATGATGAAGGAAAATCCTCAAAGGAGATGGTTCATTGGTTCAAAATCACCCTCAATTGGCATGTCTCATCATCCTTTAAGAGGATACACAACATACTCTGAGGAATTTGAAATTGAAGATTGCACATTTTTCTCCTAGGAGGTGGGTACCAAAACTAGGGTTTCCAATTAAATTAGGGTATCTTTGATTTTTTGGACAAAACTTGATGTCATGGTATTCTACATGTTCTTAAGTGTATGTGTATGGAAAATTGCCTCTCAATTGGTTTTAGAGGTGGTTCAATTGGAAGAAAGATAAAAAATCAGGGAAATTGGGGCTAAGTCAAATAATCATAGGGAAAAGTCAACTCTTGACTTTTTGAGCCCAAAATCATGAAATTTATGTTATATGTGACCAATGTACAAAATTTGATCAAGAAATTCCAAAAGAATCATGAAAAATCAAGAATTTGAAGAGTTGCCATTTTTGGAAGAATTAGGGTTTCCAAAAATAGTAATTTTAGGCCATTTTGCATCAGAATTGGAACCAAGGCCATTCAAAATTGAAGCATCAAATGAAAATTCCACTCAGCCACAACAATAGATCTTGTTTCAAGCTTCAAATCCATGTGTAGAACATCTCCATTGGATAAAAATTGAGTGAGATATGGTTGATCAAAGTTAGAGCAAAGTAGGTTCAAAACCAGGTCATGACCAAGGACTTTCAGGTCACGCGCGTGTCATTTTCACAAGCACATGGTGGGCCAAATGTTTTGATCAATTACTCACGGTTAGAGGCCTCAAATGAAAAATCTTTCAACATGAGAGTTGTTCCTCTATGTGAGATCTTCAAAATTGGTGTTCATGATTTTTTCATTTGATCAAAGGTCAAGAAGTTATGTTGAGTCCAATGTGCTATGATCATGCTGAATTTCCATGCCACGCATGCCTTGCCAGCCAACCTCATTGCCACGCCTTATACCAGTTCCCAAACCTTTGTGTTTCAAGTCATTTTTCAACCTCTTCCAAGCATCATTCCTATTCAATTTTCATACCAAACATGCTCTATTACATCTCCTCTTTAAAATGAATCCAAGAACTCACCAAACCAATCATGGAGTAGAGAGAAAAACTTCATCAAACCACCCTATATTCCACTGTGGCATTGTTGGATTTGATGCATGACTTGGTTCAGACATCCATCAAACATTCTTTCCCTTATTTGAACACAACATGAACATCACACACACTGCTACAGCACGTGCCTTGCATGGAAATAGAAAGAATAAACTTGCTGAGCAAGTTTCTGATGCACAACCTTGCCATTTCACTTTCTCTTCACCTCCACCATAGCTTCCCACAAGTTGTCATCACCATATCCTTGCTCTCCCTAACTAACTTGACTCAGTTAGTTAGGGATGACTCACTTAACTCAACTGTGACTCAGTTAATTCACTCATAATAACCATGGTTAGAGCACATTATAAATAGAAATCACTCTCTCAAATTTCATTCTGAACTTCATTTTTCACACATTCACTTCAGAAACTCTCTCTTCTTCTCTCTCAATCTCACCATTGCAACTGATTCTCGAGCTTCACTTTGTTCCTTTTCACTTCAATACTCTCTCTGATTCTCTCTCAATTTCATCACATTGCAACTGGTTTTGAAGTTTGGTTCCATTTTCTTTCCACTGAATCATCATCAACCACTGCATCTAACCCTTTATTTGGCCAAAAGTAGCTCAAAGAGGAAGCAGGATCTCTGGTTTTCAGAAGAATATCTCAAGGTCTCAAATCTTCAGGTACGAATTTCCACCATTATAGACCTGATGTGAAGATGTTTTCAGGTTCTTGAAGCTTCTTATAAGCTCAAGAACTTGTCTGGCTAGTTGATAGGCCTTTAGAGGCATAGTTGAAAAGTTAGGGCAAATCTTCCTCTGTTCGATTCTCTCATTTCATGAACTTTTTGTGTGTTTTATCACTGGATCCGGGTTATCCTTTACTTCCTCTTCATTTTGGTATATCATTTGTGGAATTCTAGAAAATTTGAGGTTACAGACGGTGGTGGTTTGCCGGAGAAGATGACCGGAAGTCATCTCCGGCCGGTGATCTTGAATGCTAGGGTTTTGGTGTGTTTTAATCGTGTCCATTGATTTTTCATCATCGTGTGCCCATAGTGGTGCCAGCGCATTAAAATAAGCATGCCTTGCACGTGTTTTTTATTTTAATCTGAGTGACATGCGTGTGGTGTAGTGCATGGTATGGAGTGTGGTCTTTCACGTGTGTGCCTTGGATTTAATTACTTTGACTTTTGTGTTGACCTGACTTGAATCAATGGTGATGATTGATTGATTTATGTTTGACTGAGAGTGCATGTTAATTAGTATGGATTGCGCTCTGAATGTGGATTGGATCATTGCTATTCGCACCCTATGTTTTTAAAGTCCAAACAATTTGAACTGAATAATTACTATGCATGCACCCCCTGTTTGTTTTCCATTTCTTTTTATTTTCTTTATTTTTGTACACGTTTCATTCTTAATTTTTAAAAATACTAAACTACATCATAAAATTCTAGAAATATTCATGGATATCATTAAGACATTTAGAAAATTTTTGATATTTTTATTTCATGTTTTTATGCCACTTTTGCCCCTGTTGCATAATTTCCTTTAAATTTCTATTTGTGTGCTTTCTAAATGTGATACATAAATTTGTATAATTTTGTTCTTGCTCATTATAAATGGTTTTGGCTTGGTTCTTTTTGCATTGATTCATTAACACTTTGAAGCATGTTAAATGATTTTTTTTTTATTTTTTAGATCATTTTATGACATGTTTTGATGCTCATTTTTGTATTACTTTGCATGATGTTTCAATTTGACCTAATTGCCTTGTTTGAAGTCATTTTGCTTTGAATTTTTACATTCTATTTTGATGTATGATTCACTTATGACTTAGGCATTCCAATACCATACTTGTATAATTTTCACAAGTCCATTTGATTTTTTTTTTATGCATTACATTTGAAGCATAACAACTTGGCATATCATTCTAATTTTTGTGCATGTTTACATGATTTCTTTTGTACACATTTGTATGATCATTTGCATATTTTGTGAGCTATTCATGTCACATTATAGGCCATTGTTACATATTATAGGTCATCTTTTACATGTTCATTTCCATTTGAGTTTTGTGCATCTTTAACACACATTGCTTGCACTTTTCCTTTTGAATTTCCATTTCAATTCTTCTTTTTATATTACTTCTTGAATGTCTTGGTTGTTAATTCATGAACACTTTGAGATGTGTATAAACCTTCTTCCATTTAGTTTCAATTCTGATCCTTAGATTACATGTTCCATTTATGCATGTTTCTTCCTTTTCTTTCCACCTTTCATCTATCCTTTCTTTTGGTAACATGTTCTAATGCTATGGATGATGATTGTTGCTTATTTCATTTGAACTGGTATGATGTTAATCACTTGTTGTCCATATGATGCACATTCTGGTTGTAATATTAGGATTTGATTTTTCATCTCATTCTTTTGAGCTTTTTGGTACATTAAGTGTTCTTTTACTTCTTATACTTCTTTCACATGTTCACTAACCATGTAGGGGCTTTGGTAAGTTGAAATTGAATGTGGATAAGGAATCCACATTCAAACTTCTTTCCTTTTATCTTTTACAATTCAATATTTTGTTTTGTTAAGCACTTATGTGTTTTCTTTGATTAACTCATTACTTTCCCTTTTTGAGTTACAATTCATCTTCCACTTTAGAAGTGAATTGTTTAGCTCATTCCTTCTTTAGACATTAGGCTTTGAAACCTCACAAACCTTTAGGATCACTCCCTTAACTAATCAATTAGGATTGAGTCTTAGTTCACATAGATTTTTACCTTTCTCTCCCCTGAGTCTTTCATCTTCTCATCTCAAAGAAAATGCAAAATATCTAATAAAGGTAAGCATTTATTGCATTTAGGCCTTTCATATAAAGAAAAGATTATAAGGGGTCTTCTCTTATAATCTTAGAATGTGTAGCATATAGCCCATCTTGGGTCAATGTGTTAAACATTTGATCTTGTATGAGGGACTTAAATGCAATACTTGTTGAAGGTACAAATAATAAAACACTTCTTCATTTCATAATCAACAAAAACACTTAATAAACACAAGTATGCTAGTGTGTTTGAACCTTGACAATTGGAACTAAGTGTGGGGGTCTTCTTCACTCTTAGTATATTTTCTTACTCATTCCATCTTGGAATGTGAGAATGTATACATTCTAATGACTAAGATTTAGATACACTATCATATGCAAACAAATGAAAAAACTCTTAAAAGACAAAAACAAACAATAACGTCTTTCCTTCGGGAATTCTTTCCTCATCTCCTTCATTCATTCCTTAAGTATGCGTCATTTCCGTTCTACCACAAACAGGTAACGCCTAAGTCTCCCTACAGCGAGCTGCAACACCTAAACTGCTAGAACGTGAACGCTGACGTATTCCACTAAAAAACACAAACAATCCATCCCTAGTAAGGGGAACTACGTCGCTCTGATTCTCATGTTCCCGATGAGATACGTAGGCAGTGGGGTAGGGCCCATTCGAGCACTCCTTTTATTTTCCCTACATTTGTTCTTCTTTCTCTTTTCATTCCTTTTCCAGTTCTTTTTCCAGTATCCTTTTCTATCACCCTTTGATTGAAGCAGCAAGCGTGGATCCCATCGGGTACGATGGACACGAGGGGGTGCTAATACCTTCCTCTCGCGTAACCGACTCCCTTACCCTTTCTCTTGGTCGCAAGACCATGTTCTTTTCCTTCCTTCAGGTTTATGCGGTGTTTCCTTTCCCTCTCGTCGTGGGATAAATACACATTGCTGGCGACTCTGTTTCGGTGCCACTTTCGCGTTTGTACCTGGATGAAAATCCCGGGAGCGACAGCTGGCGACTCTGCTGGGGACAGGTTGACCTATTGCTGGTCCATCCTAAGTGAGTCAATCCTAGCGCTTGTTTGCTTTTCTTTCATTGGGTGTTTACTGTTATCTTGTATTTGCTGTTTACTGTATTTTATTACTTGTACCATATTTACAGCATGTTAGCATTGACATTTCATATATTATACTGTGTTGCACTGTTCTGTCTGTTTGGCGGGATGGGATTTCTGAGAGATGAGCCCAGTACACAGGCTCGAGTATACACTTAGATTTAGAGTGGAGAGTAGTGGGACCTACGTGCCATCTGTGTACGTTGGGTAATCACGAAATTCACAGCTAGACGAGGCTATCTTGGGACCCATCATGGCGTACGCATCTTGCGTATTCCAGGATGTCGATCTAGAGAGCTGTCGACTCTAGTGACCAATCATGAGGACCTTAGTGGAAACATCTCTCTTTAGTGGTGACAGTGGTAGACCACATTCTGTGGTAAACCCACTCGCACCCGAGGGCCCACTTTGGAACTTGAATAGGATGACCCTTATTTTCTAAGGTGAGTCAGTGGACGACCTCTTTGATTGGCATAGCATTGTATCCTACGGGCTGAATGTGCTATTGCTTCTCAAACCTCTGAAGTTGACAAGCCTTGTTTTCTAGGAACCACGTGTGAGTATGGGTGGGATGTTTACAGGTTTGCAGGTAACCCAACCTCCTACATACCTTACTTGTGATTCTATGATTGTTATAGACAGTGTATCCTATGACAGTGGTTTAAGTATTCATCTCAGACATTTTGCCAAATTCAGTACAGAGACACAGTGCACATAGTTCAACACAGACACAGACATCTGGATACTTGATCACATGCCTTTTGAATTTGCATACTCATATCATAACAGGTTATGTTTGTCATTTTCAGGTACCTACCATATTGTCTGATTCCAATCATGAGTTGCCAAGAAGTTGAGGTTAAGAGGAAGAACAATGTGTCATATAAATTCCCTGATCCTAAGCTGGATTCCTTGAACAAGATGATAGGAATGGCTGGTTCTGGTGTTCTCAGCACTTTTCAGAAGGAGTATGGAGAGCTGATTAAGATGGTATGTGTATTCACAAAGTATGAGAAGGATGGGTTGCACACTTTCTTACAGTTCTATGAGCCATCAATGAGATGTTTCCTGTTCCCGGACTACATTTTGATGCCCACTTTGGAGGAATTCTCATTTATTTTGGGAATTCCCATCACGTCTTCTATACCGTATTTTTCTGGAGGTGCTCTTAACCCTGAAGTAATTGCTGTTGTTCTACATCTGGACCTGTCTGTTGTGAAAAGTGGCCTGAGTAGACTTAAAGAAGATGAAGGATTTCATTTGGGGTTTCTTTTCCAACAAGCTCAGGAAGCTGCCAAGGCTAAAAATTGGACTACTTACAAGGCTGTGTTAGCTCTTTGTATCTATCGTGTGGTGCTTTTCCCCGGTCAACCAGACTTAGTTAATATGCAGGCGATGAAAGTGTTCGTTTCGAAGAATCCGATTCCTACCCTGCTAGGGGATTTTTATTACTCAGTACACTACAAAAATGAGAAGGGAAGAGGAAATCTGGTCAGTTGCTGTACCCAACTATTATGTCATTGGCTCTTCAAACATTTACCTCAAACTGGTGCTTTCGTAGAAACTGTTGAGACATTGAAATGGTCCAAGAGATTGATAGGTTTGACTGCCAATAACATCATTTGGTTTGATCCCAAGCTACTGACGATAGAGCTTACTGTTAAATGTGGAAGTTTTCCGAATGTGCCTCTACTTGGAAGAAGAGGTGGGATTAATTACAACCCGGTGTTGGCTGTTAGACAGTTTGGTTATGCTTCAAGAAATCCTCCTGCTGAGGAAGAGATTAGTGCTTCTCTGTTTTTCGTGGGAACCAAGAATGAAAGAGTGCCAGAAATAATAAATGCCTGGAAGTTTAGGCAAAGAGAGGGAAAGTTAATGTTTGGCAAAGGAGACTGTAGATCATACCCTGACTACGATGCTTGGATTGAGATAAAGGTCAAAGAGCTGTTGCTACCCTTTTCAAGAGAGATTCTCTTATGTCCAGATCAACACTCCATGGTACCGGCTGAAGAGTGCGAGAAATGGAAGAAAATGGTTAGAGAGTTGCAGATAGAGAACTCTGGGATGAACAGATGTCTTCAGAAAGCTTTGGCTGATAATAAAGATTTG
The DNA here is from genome assembly GCA_022829125.1 of Lathyrus tuberosus. NCBI lineage: Eukaryota > Viridiplantae > Streptophyta > Magnoliopsida > Fabales > Fabaceae > Lathyrus > Lathyrus tuberosus. The sequence continues at coordinate 11,802,715 of JALAZF010000088.1, read as the reverse complement.
GAGAAAAGAGCATTGAAAGCGGAGAAAATCTTGGCGGACAAAGAAGAAGATTTTGATGATAGAGCTCAGTACTTCCGGAAACTTACTTTGGGAGCAGATGATACTAGTCAGGCTCATAAGGCTACAAAGCAGGCTTTAGCCCGAAGCAAGGATTCATTAGCTAAACTTCGTCAAGCTTGGGATGATGTCAGAATTGAAAACTCTCAATTGTTGACCCAGTTAAAAGATAAAGATGAAGAGTTGAAGAAAACACATGTAGAAAGAAGAAGGTATCGAGAGGATCTTGGCAAAAGTCAAGAACATGCAAGGAATGCTGAAGATAAGCTGAAAGGTACCAACAAAGAGCTTGAAGATGTCACGGCAGATCTGAAGCTGGTTAAAATTCAAGCTGGAATCAAGAGGCGCAAAGGAGCCAATGAAGATGAAGCCTTGCTGATGCACATGGGCTCATTATCTGATGCGCTGGAGAAAAGGGACGTTGTAATCAAAGAGCTGATTGAGAAGCCACATCATCAGCGTACCTGCATCCTGTTCGAAGAGATTAAGTATTCCAGCCAGAAGCTGAAGGATGTAGAGTATCAGATTAGGGATTTTTGTCATTTCTTTGTAATTTGCAATGGTTACCATCAGAATTGTTGATGGATCCATCTGACTACTTGTTTCTTTTTCTGTTGCTGAAACTATGGCAAATGTACTCGGAAACTTTTGGGAATTTATATGAAATGAGCTATTTCTGTTCACAATTTCTGGTCTTCAGATATATGTGATGTGATAAGATATCTGCACACTGGCACACTACAAAATCACTATGTCTGGTCATCAGATATTTGTGATTGGCGTATATGAGTATCTCTTCATGGCAAAACTCAATAATCACGATTTCTGGTCGTCAGGAATTCGTGGTTACGATTGGAATCAGGATATGAAAAGTATCTTGAAATGACAAACATAACTGTGCATTTGCATTTGCATAGCATATCATTTTTGCATTGCAGGTTTTCTTTTTTGCAGGCGCCTGCTAACCTTTATTTGGTTTTCAGGCACGATAGCTGATACCCCAGTTCACCGATATTCTACCCGACGCAATCAAGCAAGAGTCATGGAACAAGTTCAGACTGAATTAGCTGATTTGAGGGGAAGGATGGAACAGTTCATGAACCTTATGTAGGGGATTACTCAAGGTCAGCAGGAGTTGAGGATCGGTCAGGAAAACATGAGGGTTGGTCAAGAAGCTATGAGAACCACTATTCAGAGGCTGGAGACTGAAATCCCAAATCACAATGCGCGCACTCCTCCTGTTGGCACAATCCCTGGTGGTGGGGTACATCTGGGATTTGACAATAATGAGGATGGTCAAAATGACCAGTTTACTGCATTCAACAATGACATGGGATTCTACAATGATGACCGGAAGTACGCAGGGTTGGATGAAAGACTCAAGGATATTGAGAGCCAAAATCCTCTAGGAATTGACGTAGAAGACATGGGTCTCGTGCAGGGTGTGAGAATCCCTCCCAAGTTCAAGCTCCCTACATTGGATAAGTACAATGGCAGTACCTGTCCCAAGAAAAATTTGCAAGCTTATAATCGCAAGGTTGCCGCTTATACTGATGACCAGAAGCTCTGGATGTATTTTTTCCAGGATAGCCTGTCAGGCGCCTCCCTGGAATGGTATGTTAAGCTGGATAGGGTTCACATAAAGAGCTGGAAAGATTTGTGCGCTGCGTTTCTGAAGCAGTATCAATATAATTTGGATATGGCACCTAATCGTACTCAGCTGCAGAGTATGACTCAGGATCCTAAGGAGGGCTTTAAACAGTACGCACAAAGATGGAGAGAATTGGTTGCACGAGTTCAACCACCTTTGGGTGATCGTGAGATGGCTGATATGTTCATGAGCACACTCCAGGGGCAGTATTTGGATAGATTGGATGCGTGTCCTTCCACAGGGTTTGCTGACATTGTTGTTGCTGGGGAACGAATAGAGAGTTTGCTGAAGTTGGGTAAGATTCAAGATGTCAGTGGGACTGGTGCTTCGAGTTCGAGGAAACCCTTTGCTAATGGATTGAGGAAAAGAGAAGGGGAGTCCAATGCTGTACATAGAGGAGGGGCAGAGGTAGGACTCAGTCCTATCATCAGGTGGATGCTGTAACCATTCCGGTTCCAGCAGGACAGCAAGCTCCAAATCAGCAAGGTAGACCCCGATTCCAGAATAACAGACCAAGGGACCATAAGTTTGATCCCTTGCCTATGTTATATGCTGCTTTGTTACCACAACTGCTCAAAGAGAAGTTGGTTGAACTTCGGACTATGAGGCCGCTTGACACTGGAAAATTGCCTCAAGGTTATGATGCCAACGCTAGATGTGAATTTCATTCTGGTGCACAAGGTCACTCAATAGAGAAGTGCTGGGATTTTCACCATAAGGTTCAGGACTTGATTGACGCAAAAGCTATTAATTTCTCTAAGCCGCCAAATGTTCGTGAAAATCCGATGCCCCATAATGGAGGTGCAAACATGAATGCTATTTCTGATGGTGAGAAACTGAACCTGATTACCGATGTGAATTTGGTAAAGACTCCGCTGTTGATTGTAAAAGAGCGTTTGTTAAAAGGAAAAGTGTTTCCTGGATGTGGCTCTGATTATGAGGATTGTCCAAAACAGATTAATGGCTGCAGTAAGTTGAAAGTTGGACTGCAAGATCTTATGAATGAAGGAAGTCTTCAATTTGATAAGGTAGAGAAGGAAAAAGATGTTTCTGCCGTTACCATTTACTATAATCCAGTTGAGATACAGGTGCCTGTTGAGGAGCCTGTTGCTATCATCGTGCCCGATAGGCCGAGACCAGTTACGATTATGGTTCCTGAATCTGCTGCTTATGTGTCTAATAGGGCAGTTCCATGGCAATATGGAACTGATGCTCATCAAGGAGGAAGTCAACAGAAGGCAGAGGTTGTTGGTACCAGTGTTGAGAATGTCAGTGGACCAAGTGGTTTCACTAGGAGTGGTCGACTGTTTGCTCCCCATACTCTAAGGAATGATAAAGAAGCTGAAGCCGCTGCAAGAGCAAATGGAAAACAGGTTGTTGATGACAAGGTGCCTGCTCAGGAAGAAGACCCTAAAATCAATTTTGATAATGATGTTGAGGAATTTATGAGGATTATCAAAATGAGCGATTACAAGATCATTGATCAGCTCAATCAGACACCCTCTAAAATCTCAATATTATCCCTGTTAATGAGTTCAGATGCACACCGGGCTGCTTTGTTGAAAGTTTTGAATATGGCACACGTTCCCCAAGAGATTACGGTGAATCAGTTGGAGGGAGTAATTTCTAATGTGAATGTGAGCCACGGGTTGGGGTTTACGAATAGGGATTTGACTCCAGATGGACGTAATCACAACAAGGCGTTGGACATCACACTTGAATGCAAAGGAGCTGTTTTATCGCATGTGCTGGTTGACACAGGTTCTTCCTTGAATGTGTTACCCAAAAAGGCCCTGATGAAAATTGAAGTAGATGGATTGATTCTTAGACCCAGCGATCTGATTGTGAGAGCTTTTGATGGATCCCAAAGATCGGTGTTTGGAGAGGTAGAACTACCAATACAAGTTGATCCACAGATATTCAAGACAATCTTTCATGTTATGGACATTCAGCCTGCTTACAGCTGTTTGTTGGGCCGCCCGTGGATTCACGCAGCAGGCGCAGTTACCTCCACACTTCATCAGAAGCTCAAGTACGTATTCGAGGGTCAAGTGGTTACTGTTTGCGGTGAGGAAGATATATTTGTGAGTCATCTATCCACTTTCAAATATGTGGAAATGGATGGAGAAATTCATGAAACCTGTGCCAGTCTTTTGAAGCCCTGGATATCAACAAATCCCCAGAATCTACTTTAGCAGCAGTGGTGTCAAATGTGCCAGTTGGGCCGAGTGCATCAATTGCATCCTACAAGCAGGCCAGAGAAGTGGTTGAAAGCGGGAATGCCCAAGGTTGGGGTAAAGCTATCGATGTGTTTGTGAAGGAAGATAAGTTTGGCATTGGATACCAACCGGGCCAGACGCCAGTTCCCCGATTCCGTGGGCCAATCAGCTTCAACAGTGGAGGAATTATCAATCCTAATCAGTCCTGCTCAGCAATAAAAGATGACGCTGAGAGCTCAGATTATCTGGACAGATGGGTGTATGCCATGGCTCCGGGCGAGGCATTGCAAAACTGGTCTAGTGAAGAAATCATTCATGTTGTACACCATTCAGAGTAATAATTCTTGTCTTTCATAATGCATGAAATCCCACACTCTGCCCAAGGTGTGAGGATCCATTTGTAGGGCCACCATATTTTCTCATATAATGTTCAAATATCAATAAAAAGGACGTTCTTGTTTACAAATTTGAGTTCCTTTATTCCTTCTTTGTTTTTATTTTTACACAAAGAAAATTAAAAATGATAATGCACTTTATTTTCTTTTGTTTTCAAGCAAAAATAATCTAAAATAAAGCATAAATTCAATCATGCAGACTTGATTCTGTGAATTCCTCTAAAAATGATTCTGTTATGCCCACGTATGATTTCGACAATCCGATCTATCAAGCTGAGGAGGAAAGTGATGAAGACTATGAACTCCCGGAAGAGTTAGCTAGACTGTTGAAACAGGAAGAAAATACCATTCAGCCTCATCAGGAAACTCTTGAGGTTATCAATATTGGTTCAGAGGAAAGCAAGAAAGAGATCAAGATTGGTGCAAGTCTGCGGGCTGATGTAAAGCAAGAGCTGATAGTCATGCTACGTGAATACGTTGACATTTTTGCTTGGTCATATCAAGATATGTCAGGTTTAGATACAGACATAGTTGTGCATAGACTACCATTGAAAGAGGATTGACCACCGGTCAAGCAAAAGCTGCGCAGAACAAACCCAGAAATGGCTTTGAAGATCAAGGAAGAGGTACAGAAACAGTTGGATGCAGGTTTTCTGGCAGTAACCAATTATCCTCCTTGGGTGGCCAATATAGTACCGGTGCCGAAGAAAGATGGCAAAGTTAGAATGTGTGTGGATTACAGAGATCTCAACAGGGCGAGCCCTAAAGATGACTTTCCACTCCCTCATATTGATGTGCTGGTTGACAATACCGCTTAGTTTTCAGTGTTCTCATTTATGGATGGATTCTCCGGGTACAATCAGATAAAGATGGCACCTAAAGACATGGAGAAGACGACGTTCATTACCCCTTGGGGTACCTTCTGTTACAAAGTAATGCCTTTTGGGTTGAAGAACGCAGGGGCAACTTATCAAAGAGCAATGGTGACGTTATTCCACGATTTAATTCATAAAGAGATCGAGTGCTATGTGGATGACATGATTGCTAAATCAAAGACAGAAGAGGAACATCTGATCAACTTGAAGAAGCTGTTTGAGAGGTTGAGGAAATTCAGGTTGAGATTGAATCCCAACAAATGTACTTTCGGCGTGCGGTCCGGAAAATTGCTTGGTTTCATTGTCAGTGAAAAAGGAATAGAGGTTGATCCTGCTAAAGTGAAAGCTATACAAGATATGCCTATACCGAGAACTGAGAAAGAGGTTTGCGGATTTCTAGGGAGATTGAACTACATTTCAAGGTTCATATCTCACATAACTGCTACCTGCGAACCGATATTCAAAATGCTAAGAAAAGATCAAACAGTCAGGTGGAATGATGATTGTCAAAATGCATTCGATAAAATAAAAAGATATTTGCAGGAACCTCTGATTCTGATACCTCCAGTTCAAGGGAGACCACTGATTATGTACTTGACAGTGCTCGAAGGATCCATGGGTTATGTTCTCGGTCAACACGACGAGACACGTAGGAAAGAACATGTTATCTACTACCTGAGCAAGAAGTTTACAGATTGTGAATCACGTTATTCAATGCTTGAGAAGACATGCTGTGCACTCGCATGGGCTGCCAAGCGATTGAGACAATATATGCTCACACATACAACCCTGTTGATCTCAAGATTGGATCCGGTCAAGTATATTTTTGAGAAACCAGCGCTTACAGGCAGAGTTGCAAAGTGGCAGATGGTGCTGACAGAGTATGATATTCAATTTACTTCGCAAAAAGCAATCAAAGGAAGTATACTGTCAGATTATCTTGCGAAACAGCCTCTTGATGATTACCAGCCCATGAGATTTGATTTCCCTGATGAGGACATCATGTTTCTCAAAGCGAAAGACTGCGAGGAACCACTTCTGGAGGAGGGGCCTGACCCTGAATCCAAATGGAGTTTGATGTTTGACGGGGCAGTTAATATGAATGGGTGCGGAGTTGGTGCAGTTCTCATTACGCCAGAAGGTGTTCACATGCCCTTCACTGCCCGAGTAACTTTCGGGTGTACCAACAATGAAGCAAAATACGAAACTTGCATACTAGGGATTGAGGAAGCTATTGATTTACGAATCAAGACCCTCGATATCTTTGGTGATTCAGCTTTGGTAATCAATCAAGTAAAGGGAACTTGGCACACACATCAGCAAAATTTGATTCCGTATAGAGATTATACGAGGAGATTGCTGACATTCTTTACAACTGTCAAGTTATACCATGTTCCCAGAGATGAAAATAAGTTTGCAGACGCCTTGGCCACTGTATCTTCGATGATCAAAGTGCATGGTTGGAACTTTGTGCCCAAGATTGATGTATCTCGCCTTGATAGACCTGCTTTTATGTTTGATGTTGATGCAGTGTCTGACGACAAGCCTTGGTACCATGACATTAAATGCTTCTTGGAAAATCAAGAATACCCGCCTGGGGCATCTTCCAATGACAAGAAGACATTAAGAAGGCTAGCTGGTAGTTTCTTCTTGAACAAAGATGGCGTGCTGTATAAGAGGAATTTTGACACGGTTCTGCTCAGATGCGTGGATAGACACGAGGCAGACCTGTTGATGATTGAAGTGCACGAAGGCTCTTTCGGTACCCATGCCGGAGGACATGCGATGGCTAAGAAATTGTTGAGATTGGGGTATTACTGGTTGACAATGGAGTCAGACTGCTGCAAGTATGCTCGCAAGTGTCATAAATGCCAGATCTATGCAGACAAAGTACACGTTCCTCCCAATCCATTGAGTATTATATCCTCTCCGTGGCCCTTTGCAATGTGGGGCATTGATATGATCGGGAAAATTGAGCCTACTGCTTTAAACGGCCATCGTTTCATCTTGGTCGCCATTGATTACTTCACTAAATGGGTTGAAGCAGCGTCTTATGCCAATGTCACTAAGCAAGTGGTAGCTCGTTTCTTAAAACGAGATATCATTTGTCGATATGGAGTTCCCGAAAGAATCATTACTGATAATGGTTCTAATTTGAATAATAAGATGATGGCTGAGCTATGTCGGGACTTCAAAATCGAGCATCACAATTCTTTTCCGTACCGACCAAAGATGAATGGCGCGGTCGAAGCGGCCAACAAAAATATCAAGAAGATTATGCAGAAGATGGTTGTCACGTACAAAGATTGGCATGAGATGTTACCATTGGCTTTGCATGGGTATCGAACATCAGTCCGCACGTCCACTGGGGCAACGCCATACTCACTTGTATACGGAATGGAGGCGGTTCTACCGATCGAGGTTGAGATTCCTTCTCTTCGAGTATTGATGGACTTTAAGCTAGATGAAGCTGAATGGGTACGAGCCAGATTTGATCAGCTGAGCCTTATTGAGGAGAAACGACTAGCAACAGTATGTCATGGCCAGCTATACCAGCGCAAAATGAAGAGGGCATTCGATCAAAAGGTTCGACCTCAAGTTTACAAGGTCGGAGATGTGGTAATCAAGAGAATACTTCCTCCGAGTACAGATCACAGGGGAAAATGGACTCCTAATTATGAAGGTTCATTCGTGGTTAAAAAGGTTTTCTCAGGTGGAGCCTTATTGCGGACAACCATGGATGGTGAAGACTTTTCATCCCCTGTTAATTCAGATGCAGTTAAAAAATACTTCGTATAAAGAGACCCGCTGGATAAAAGAAAAAAAACAATCCAGGCAAAAAAGGGCATCTCGGCGAACCAAAAACAGAATAAAGGTTCAGGCAAAAGTTAGGGATATAATTGAAAATATTGTACACCCGGTAAGTTGAAAACCCGAAAGGGCAACTTAGGCAAAAATGGGTATCCTGGTGGATTGAAAACCTGAAAAGGCGATCCACGCAAAAGAGGGATTAAAGCGAATGGCTGCAGTCTGAATTAATCTGTACGTTTTCTACTCTTCAGCGAACTAGCAAAATTCCAAAGGAGGAATTGGTCTGACCACGAGCTTTTGAAGGCGAAGATAATCAAGAGAGTTGGAATACATACTGGCTATAACAGAATCAGAAATCAGTTGGAATCCAATTTCCGCATTATCATTAGGATAGATTTCTTTTCCCAATTTTATGGCAATCAACTCTTTCAGGGGTTTGCTTCTGATTGTAAATTCGCTGATTTTGGCATTTATCAATAAAATTGAATATTCAGTCACAAGCTTTTATTTTCATTTTACTGTTTTGTTTGCAAAAACGTCCGATTTTTGATAATAAAACATTACTTTGAAAATATCTTGGCCTTGCAAAAACATGCAAAAAGACAATTAAAATTACTTTGCTTGTTGGAAAACCTTGGATGGTGGATTCAAAAGACCACGCAATATCCTGGGGCATGTGCATATATTTTTCTGTTTCAGTTAATGAGTGCGATCGAGCCAAACGGCATGATCGTAACCACGGACAGACATTTGCTATGACTTGATACTGTTGTATCTTATTAAGTCGATTCTTTCATTCAAGATTTCTCACCGTGTGTTGTGACAACGACGACCGAAGATTGAATTCTTCTGTGTTGATAACGGTTATTAATGCAGTGAGCACTCCATGTCAACAACGAGTGCAAATCCTCCAGTACCTTGCAGACGATGTGAAGGGTAGTTCAAGACAGATTGTTCGTCTAAGAGTTGGAAAACGTTTGGTTTTCTATAAAATCCTCTTAAAAGACAAAATTTCTCGCAGTAACTTTCCTTATGGCGTTTACCAGCAAGTGGTAGTGTCATATTTCCTACAGGTTAGCATGTGAAATTTGTCAAAGAATAATCCCCAGCGGAGTTATTGATCATCCCAGGCATGGGGTATTTTGAATTTCCCCAGCAGAAGATATTCCCAATCTATTATCCCCAGTAGAGTTTGAAGACATTTGGTTTTCTGTAAAATCCTCTCAAAAGGCATTCCCCAGCAAGGTTTAAAGAGATCGACGGAATCTCTCCTTCAGCAAGGTATCAGCATATGACATTACCCAACAAGTGGTGTAATTTTCAGCAGTGTTCATTTACAACTCAAAGTCCAATTTATTTTTGGCATGCGTACAGTTTGTTCATGTTATTCCAGCAGGTGGAGTGATCATTTGGCGATTTTAAGCTTCCAACGACAGTTTGGTAAGCACCGAAGTCCGACGACAGTTTGGCAAAGCTTCCAATGATAGTTTGGTAAACACCGAAGTCCAACGACAGTTTGGCAAAGCTTCCAACGACAATTTGGTAAGCACCGAAGTCCAATGGCAGTTTGGCAAAGCTGCAAAAGTCCATCTAAAGATGGCAATTATGAGATTCCAAAGCCGGTTTGGTAATCCTTGAAGTCCAACGACAGATTGGCAGAAATCCAGCACAAATTGGTGAAAGTCCAACGACGGTTTGGCAGAAGTCCAATGACAAATTGGCAGAAATCCAGCACAAATTAGTGAAAGTCCAACGACAGTTTGGCAGAAAGACCAACGACAGATTGGCAGAGCAGCTAAAGTTCATCGATAGTATGGCAAGCCAGTAGTCGTCTGGCGTCGTTCAAAAAGACATTGTTGAAAGTCCATCGACAGTATGGCAAGCCAGTAGTCGCCTGGCGTCGTTCAAAAAGACATTGTTGAAAGTCCATCGACAGTATGGCAAACTAGTAGTCGCTTGTCATCGTTCAAAAGGACATTGTTGAAAGTCCATCGACAGTATGGCAAGCCAGTAGTCGCCTGGCGTCGTTCAAAAAGACATTGTTGAAAGTCCATCGACAGTATGGCAAGCCAGTAGTCGTCTGGCGTCGTTCAAAAAGACATTGTTGAAAGTCCATCGACGGTATGGCAAGCTAGTAGTCGCCGGGCGTCGTTCAAAAGACAGATCTCTCCGACAACGTTTCACTGAAGATTCAATCCAGTAGTCTTGTTGGGTTTATATCCCTTTTGTTCTTCATCATCCAGAGCAAATTTTTGGTTATATTTGGTATTCAATCGCTATATACCTTGAACGTCTGAAAGCAATCGCTTTCAGACATTCAGGTCTACAGCGTTTGAATAGGGGCAACTGTAATACCCCAAAATTTGCTCTCCCTTTTGGCATCCTAGCATAGCATTATCATATATCATATCATATCCATCTCATTAGCATTGCATTGCATCTTTAACATAGAAAAATGAAGCATATCATCCTTCTTACCATCAAGGCATGTGATCAGGGGAAAGGTGGATAATCAAGAAATGATTCAAGGCACAAAAGGTCAAACAAGTTCATTCAAGGAAAGCCAAGAGGTCTTTCATGTCTCATACTACCTCAATTGATCATCCAAAACCTCAAGGAGGTGAGATTCAATAGAAGATTGAAGCACTACATCTTTCACTATGCAAGAGATCCCAAATGATGAAGGAAAATCCTCAAAGGAGATGGTTCATTGGTTCAAAATCACCCTCAATTGGCATGTCTCATCATCCTTTAAGAGGATACACAACATACTCTTAGGAATTTGAAATTGAAGATTGCACATTTTTCTCCTAGGAGGTGGGTACCAAAACTAGGGTTTCCAATTAAATCAGGGTATCTTTGATTTTTTGGACAAAACTTGATGTCATGGTATTCTACATGTTCTTAAGTGTATGTGTATGGAAAATTGCCTCTCAATTGGTTTTAGAGGTGGTTCAATTGGAAGAAAGATAAAAAATCAGGGAAATTGGGGCTAAGTCAAATAATCAGAGGGAAAAGTCAACTCTTGACTTTTTGAGCCCAAAATCATGAAGTTTATGTTATATGTGACCAATGTACAAAATTTGATCAAGAAATTCCAAAAGAATCATGAAAAATCAAGAATTTGAAGAGTTGCCATTTTTGGAAGAATTAGGGTTTCCAAAAATAGTAATTTTAGGCCATTTTGCATCAGAATTGGAACCAAGGCCATTCAAAATTGAAGCATCAAATGAAAATTCCACTCAGCCACAACAATAGATCTTGTTTCAAGCTTCAAATCCATGTGTAGAACATCTCCATTGGATAAAAATTGAGTGAGATATGATTGATCAAAGTTAGAGCAAAGTAGGTTCAAAACCAGGTCATGACCAAGGACTTTCAGGTCACGCGCGTGTCATTTCACAAGCACATGGTGGGCCAAATGTTTTGATCAATTACTCACGGTTAGAGGCCTCAAATGAAAAATCTTTCAACATGAGAGTTGTTCCTCTATGTGAGATCTTCAAAATTGGTGTTCATGATTTTTTCATTTGATCAAAGGTCAAGAAGTTATGTTGAGTCCAATGTGCTATGATCATGCTGAATTTCCATGCCACGCATGCCTTGCCAGCCAACCTCATTGCCACGCCTTATACCAGTTCCCAAACCTTTGTGTTTCAAGTCATTTTTCAACCTCTTCCAAGCATCATTCCTATTCAATTTTCATACCAAACATGCTCTATTACATCTCCTCTTTCAAATGAATCCAAGAACTCACCAAACCAATCATGGAGTAGAGAGAAAAACTTCATCAAACCACCCTATATTCCACTGTGGCATTGTTGGCTTTGATGCATGACTTGGTTCAGACATCCATCAAACATTCTTTCCCTTATTTGAACACAACATGAACATCACACACACTGCTACAGCACGTGCCTTGCATGGAAATAGAAAGAGTAAACTTGCTGAGCAAGTTTTTGATGCACAGCCTTGCCATTTCACTTTCTCTTCACCTCCACCATAGCTTACCACAAGTTGTCATCACCATATCCTTGCTCTCCCTAACTAACTTGAGTCAGTTAGTTAGGGATGACTCACTTAACTCAACTGTGACTCAGTTAATTCACTCATAATAACCATGGTTAGAGCACATTATAAATAGAAATCACTCTCTCAAATTTCATTCTGAACTTCATTTTTCACACATTCACTTCAGAAACTCTCTCTTCTTCTCTCTCAATCTCACCATTGCAACTGATTTTCGAGCTTCACTTTGTTCCTTTTCACTTCAATACTCTCTCTGATTCTCTCTCAATTTCATCACATAGCAACTGGTTTTGAAGTTTGGTTCCATTTTCTTTCCACTGAATCATCATCAACCACTGCATCTATGCTTTTATTTGGCCAAAAGTAGCTCAAAGAGGAAGCAGGATCTCTGGTTTTCTGAAGAATATCTCAAGGTCTCAAATCTTTAGGTACGAATTTCCACCATTATAGACCTGATGTGAAGATGTTTTCAGGTTCTTGAAGCTTCTTATAAGCTCAAGAACTTGTTTGGCTAGTTGATAGGCCTTTAGAGGCATAGTTGAAAAGTTAGGGCAAATCTTCCTCTGTTCGATTCTCTCATTTCATGAACTTTTTGTGTGTTTTATCACTGGATCCGGGTTCTCCTTTACTTCCTCTTCATTTTGGTATATCATTTGTGGAATTCTGGAAAATTTGAGGTTGCAGACGGTGGTGGTTTGCCGGAGAAGATGACCGGAAGTCATCTCCGGCCGGTGATCTTGAATGCTAGGGTTTTGGTGTGTTTTAATCGTGTCCGTTGATTTTTCATCATCGTGTGGCCATAGTGGTGCCAGCGCATTAAAATAAGCATGCCTTGCACGTGTTTTTTATTTTAATCAGAGTGACATGCGTGTGGTGTAGTGCATGGTATGGAGTGTGGTCTTTCACGTGTGTGCCTTGGATTTAATTACTTTGACTTTTGTGTTGACCTGACTTGAATCAATGGTGATGATTGATTGATTTATGTTTGACTGAGAGTGCATCTTAATTAGTATGGATTGCGCTCTGAATGTGGACTGGATCGTTGCTATTCGCACCCTATGTTTTTAAAGCCCAAACAATTTGAACTGAATAATTGCTATGCATGCACCCCCTGTTTGTTTTCCATTTGTTTTTATTTTCTTTATTTTTGTACACGTTTCATTCTTAATTTTTAAAAATACTAAACTATATCATAAAATTCTAGAAAAATTCATGGATATCATTAAGACATTTAGGAAATTTTTGATATTTTTATTTCATGTTTTTATGACATTTTTGCTCCTGTTGCATAATTTCCTTTGAATTTCCATTTGTGTGCTTTCTAAATGTGATACATAAATTTGTATAATTTTGTTCTTGCTCATTATAAATGGTTTTGGCTTGGTTCTTTTTGCATTGATTCATTAACACTTTGAATCATGTTAAATGATTTTTTTAGGTCACTTTATGACATGTTTTGATGCTCATTTTTGTATTACTTTGCATGATGTTTCAATTTGACCTAATTGCATTGTTTGAAGTCATTTTGCTTTGAATTATTACATGCTATTTTGATGTATGATTCACTTCTGACTTAGGCATTCCAATACCATGCTTGTATAATTTTCACAAGTCCATTTGATTTTTGTTTGATGCATTACATTTGAAGCATAACAACTTGGCATATCATTCTAATTTTTGTGCATGTTTACCTGATTTCTTTTGTACACATTTGTATGATCATTTGCATATTTTGTGAGCTATTCATGTCACATTATAGGCCATTGTTACATATTATAGGTCATCTTTTACATGTTCATTTCCATTTGAGTTTTGTGCATCTTTAACACATATTGCTTGCACTTTTCCTTTTGAATTTCCATTTCAATTCTTCTTTTTATATTACTTCTTGAATGTCTTGGTTGTTAATTCATGAACACTTTGAGATGTGTATAAACCTTCTTCCATTTAGTTTCAATTCTGATCCTTAGATTACATGTTCCATTTATGCATGTTTCTTCCTTTTCTTTCCACCTTTCATCTATCCTTTCTTTTGGTAACATGTTCTAATGCTATGGATGATGATTGTTGCTTATTTCATTTGAACTGGTATGATGTTAATCACTTGTTGTCAATATGATGCACATTTTGGTTGTGATATTAGGATTTGATTTTTCATCTCATTCTTTTGAGCTTTTTGGTACATTAAGTGTTCTTTTACTTCTTATACTTCTTTCACATGTTCACTAACCATGTAGGGGCTTTGGTAAGTTGAAATTGAATGTGGATAAGGAATCCACATTCAAACTTATTTCCTTTTATCTTTTACAATTCAATATTTTGTTTTGTTAAGCACTTATGTGTTTTCTTTGATTAACTCATTACTTTCCCTTTTTGAGTTACAATTCATCTTCCACTTTAGAAGTGAATTGTTTAGCTCATTCCTTCTTTAGACATTAGGCTTTGAAACCTCACAAACCTTTAGGATCACTCCCTTAACTAATCAATTAGGATTGAGTCTTAGTTCACATAGATTTTTACCTTTCTCTCCCCTGAGTCTTTCATCTTCTCATCTCAAAGAAAATGCAAAATATCTAATAAAGGTAGGCATTTATTGCATTTAGGTCTTTCATATAAAGAAAAGATTATAAGGGGTCTTCTCTTATAATCTTAGAATGTGTAGCATATAGCCCATCTTGGGTCAATGTGTTAAACATTTGATCTTGTATAAGGGACTTAAATGCAATACTTGTTGAAGGTACAAATAATAAAACACTTCTTCATTTCATAATCAACAAAAACACTTAATAAACACAAGTATGCTAGTGTGTTTGAACCTTGACAATTGGAACTAAGTGTGGGGGTCTTCTTCACTCTTAGTATATTTTCTTACTCATTCCATCTTTGAATGTGAGAATGTATACATTCCAATGACTAAGATTTAGATACACTATCATATGCAAACAAATGAAAAAACTCTTAAAAGACAAAAACAAACAATAACGTCTTTCCTTCGGGAATTCTTTCCTCATCTCCTTCATTCATTCCTTAAGAATGCGTCATTTCCGTTCTACCGCAAACAAGTAACGCCCAAGTCTCCCTACAGCGAGCTGCAACACCTAAACTGCTAGAACGTGAACGCTGACGTATTCCACTAAAAAACACAAATAATTCATCCCTAGTAAGGGGAACTACGTCGCTCTGATTCTCATGTTCCCAATGAGATACGTAGGCAGTGGGGTAGGGCCTATTCGAGCACTCCTTTTATTTTCCCTACATTTGTTCTTCTTTCTCTTTTCATTCCTTTTCCAGTTTTTTTTCCAGTATCTTTTTCTATCACCCTTTGATTGAAGCACCAAGCGTGGATCCCATCGGGTACGATGGACGCGAGGGGGTGCTAATACCTTCCTCTCGCGTAACCGACTCCCTTACCCTTTCTCTTGGTCGCAAGACCATGTTCTTTTCCTTCCTTCAGGTTTATGCGGTGTTTCCTTTCCCTCTCGTGGGATAAATACACATTGCTGGCGACTCTGTTTCGGTGCCACTTTCGCGTTTGTACCTGGATGAAAATCCCGGGAGCGACACTATGCAACTCTACTATGCAACTCTTTGAATGTCCATGTGGTACCAACTCAATATTTAGTTCTCTCTGGAAAATGAGTCTCAATCCCTGAGAACCCATAAGCCCCCTCTCTGGGCTCCAAGCCCACTCTCTAATCTTGGGACAAGCCATTAGTCCCCTCTCTAAATTAGCAAACATGCCTCTTGACACAACTCTTATGACAACTCTAATAATACCCTCTCCAGACTACATCACAATTATAATCACAAAATGCACAACATAATATAATTCAGTGCAACACAAGTATACAATCATTCTCCTCAATTAGACTATTATTCATACATGCAACAACAGAATAGTCATACATATTACCTCAAACATAATGACCGTTTCACACTCTCAATTCACACAACAACATCATTATAAAAACATCATCATTAAGTATTTCATGAGCTAGCTCTATGTATTAGCTTCCCAACGATTCGAACGACGTCTCATTTGGATTTACGGAACAAAAGTTATGGCCAAAATCGTCGGACAGTGCAACAAAAGACAAAACAACATTCCGCTAGTTTGGAGTCAATACATAACATTTATGAGTCAACTCCCAATACTTAAGTAGCGGCTCCCAACACGTATGTAGCACTACATACTGTTTAGTTTTTGAAAAATTTCAATTCTCTTAGTTTGGGGTCGACTCCAAGTACGTATGAGTTGACTCCAACTGTTGTTTTTGCCTAAAAATAAGTTTTTAACGCACATGGAAATTCTCTTACAGATATAAAACCATCCAAACACTTTCTAACACAAAATAACTTATTTCAAACACCTATTTTATCATATTAAAACCCACTATAATAAAGTCCTAATTCTACCGATTACCATACCAACTCAATCACCAATTCATCAAATTCCCATCAAGTCATGTCTCTAAAACCCTCATCATTGCAACAATGGTGGAAAACAAACATATATACACAATTCAAAATTTCAAACATCATTCATACGAAATTCATATCAATATAATCAGGAGAATATCACTCTTCAAGAAGACACACAGAAATTAT
Organism: Lathyrus tuberosus; assembly: GCA_022829125.1. Taxonomy (NCBI): domain Eukaryota; kingdom Viridiplantae; phylum Streptophyta; class Magnoliopsida; order Fabales; family Fabaceae; genus Lathyrus; species Lathyrus tuberosus. The sequence continues at coordinate 11,786,070 of JALAZF010000088.1, read as the reverse complement.
CAGAATCAATCACCTTATTAGAGGTTAAGGACTCCTCTACCCTACCCCTCATGTATAAGCCCTTATTTAAGGTTATTCTCCCTCTTTACCTTTTACTTTTCTAGAAAAAATCTATAAAGCTCTTTCAATGGATGCTCTTCATATGCCCTAGCCTTTGTCACTTCCTCTTTCCACCAAATTCTGATTTCACGTTGAAAACTCTCATAACTCCTTACTAACTTTTTTATTAGTAACCTAATCCCTCAATTAATGACTTCTAACATTACCCTCACTTATCCCCCTATTCACCAAAATGCCCTTATCAACTCTAATTTTATTTTAATAAAAATACTACTAATACTCCTTATTTTCTATTCTATTTTCTCCTTTTAATTTAATAATTTAATTAAAATACTATATTTAATTAAAACATACTCTAATAATTCTAGCCCACCTCTACCACTCTATAATATCTCTCCACACTCCCACCTCTAGGTCACACACCCCTGACCCCCATGTTAATTACATAATTATACATAATAATTAAATTAAATCATAATAAGTCTACGAATTTGATAAATTAAGAATTGGGGTGTTACACTCTACGTTAGCATTCTTTACACTATTTATATTGATTGTTGTTTCTCCCCTCCTATGCATTATGTTGTCCACCATGGACATCTTGTAGATACTCAAGAGCGATCTTTATTGTTGTGTGTTTGAAGGTGGCTTGTTGGGTCTACTTTTCGCCTTCTTTTTTATTGTTAACAATATATTAGTTGTTTGTGCTCAGATTGTATAAAATTGGGGACGGGAGTTATTATGTTTTTGAAGTTGTTGTTGCTTTTTGTTATTTTGGAGTTTATAACTTATTTATGAAGTTGTGTTGAAAATGTTTTTTTGATGCGTAGCTCAAATAATATGATGTGTTTTTTAAGGATTATTGTTGGTAACACCTTCAATTGTTATGTAATTATTTATTTATTTATAATTTTCTGGATTTAAGGTGTTACATGTGGCATCTCTAATTTTTCTTTTACTTTTATTATTAATAGTGGTTGTATGAGAAGTACTGGTCGAATCGCCCATCACTGTGTAAACAAGAACTATACTACTAAACAACAACATTAATCATCAGATATCTTCTAAGGAACCTAATGCATATAAACTATGTTATGCTCATAGTACATATGGTGTTTTGAACATCAACAACATCAACACTTTCTGAGAACATTTAACACGACATCAACAGTTCCTAAGAACATTTAAATTGAAACAAAACCAACAATATCAACATATTACTAGTGTTACAAATGCTTAAGAACACATTCAACAATATCCATCATTAGATAAGCACACATTCAACAATATCCATCATTAGATAAGTAGAGTTCCAGATATTCTTAAACTAACATTATTCAAGAAAAACAACATTTCAAACAAAACTATCCAAATTTCAATGGTCAGTGACACCATTTTCTCAAACTAACACTATTTAAGAAAAACAATATTTCTATCAGAATAACTCATTTATAAGAGGATAAAGTGAGTTATGCACCGAAAATGCGATGTCGAAGCTTTGTTCAAGTTTGATTGGGAGAATTGATGTTCAAGTTTTGGAAGAGATGATGGAATCTAAGTTTAGGGTGTTTTGAATGAATATGAAATGAGGAGTGTTGATAGGTAAAGGAAAAGTTAGAGTTTAGTTTTGTGAAGTATTCATGCAAAAGAACTTTCAAGCCGTGTATAAGGTACAACTGAGGGAATATATTAATTTAAAATTAAATATATATATAAGTGGCATATTCTGAGAAATTCACGCAAATGAAATTTCTCCTCTGTTGGGCATAATAGCCTATGGAAAAGACAAATTTAAAAATATAAAAAAATTAATAGAATACTATAATTTTCTTGAAAATTTATGCAAATGATATTTCCCCTTAGTTTGGCAAAATAATCGAGGATAAGACAATTCAGAAATTAAAAAAATTAATAGAAAAATCATGGTCATTTGAAACAATGGGACATTTAAGTAAACAATTTAAAGAACTCAATATTTTTTATTGTAAACAATTAATTTAATTTTCTTGTATGATGAGTATTTCTTTTTCATCCAACAACTATTAATTTCACAATTCAAAATAATATTTAAAAAATGGAAAAAGAGAAAGGCGCCAACTTAAAAAATGAAACGTTTGGTCCCTAAGCCAATTGAAAAACAAACAAAAAAAATAGAAAATGCAATTATATGGATTCAAAACGAGGTCGCTAATAGATCTATTCCTTCTGTGGTTAACAAAATTGAGGGAACAGGTTGTATTATAAAAGTAATTAACATGGCACATCCAGGAAACATACCTCGGTTAACTGTTGGACGAGGTGAAAGCTGTGTTAAGTTTTTATGGGGAATTGAAAGTAGAGACTATTTGAGATAATTATAATTTCTACTAAGATAATGTTTTACAAGCTTGTTTACTTTCTTATACTTGTTTGATTACTAGATTTTACTGGATTTGTTTACACATAATAACCACTCCCTATTTATATAATTTAAGAGAGAGTATACCTGTAGAATATTCTAGATAGAGATTTCTACACACTTCTCTCTAATACTTACGTTTATTATTATGAATCCATTAATCTACTCCTACATCTCTATATACCTTTCTTTGGACTATACAACTAATACCAACTAATGGGCCTAACACTATATTAGTTAAATGGATCTGTTGGTTAGTTGATAGTTGATAAAATATAGGTTTAGAAAATTGTTTAGAAGAAGGTTATGTCATTGATTTCTTGGATGATAAATTACAAGATACCAATGGCCTATTTATAGGCTCAAGTCACCACCCTCTACATTACATTAGTTCTTTCTAGAGTTTTCATGATAGATGAGTATCATGATAGTTCTAGGTTCTTCTATCATTTTAATATACTTATAGTTCTAGATTGTTCTACCATATTCATAACTATTATAATTCTAGGATCTTCTACCATTTTCATACATATTATATTTAAGAATATTCTAGAAATTTGTAGCAATTTCAACACTCCTCCTTGATGCAAATTTCTGTGACTCCAAGCATAGCTCGTAGCTCTTCAAATCTTGGTCTCGGCAACGCCTTCGTGAATATGTCTGCAATTTGATCTTCTGTTCTGCAGTAGTCGAGTTTGATCTCTTTAGTTGTTTCAGCTTCTCTGATAAAGTGATACTTGATTGCTATGTGTTTTGTTCTGTTGTGATGTACTGGATTTTTTGCTATTGCAATTGCTGATTTGTTGTCGCAATTGATTTTAGTAGGCCCATCCAGTTTTTCTCCCATGTCTTCAAGTATCCTTCGAAGCCATATAGCTTGACTCGTTGCTTCAGCAGCTGCCACATACTCTGCTTCTGCTGTAGATTGTGCAACCGTAGTTTGCTTCTTTGACGCCCAATAGAAAATTCCTGATCCTAGTGAGAAAGCATAGCCAGAGGTGCTTTTCATGTCATCTACCGAACCTGCCCAATCACTGTCGGTGTAGCCAAGTAATCCTGAGTTGGTTTCGGTAGTGTACCATATACCTAATTCTTTTGTTCCTTGTAGATACCTCAAAATTCTTTTTCCTGCTCTAAAGTGTATTTGACTTGGGCTTTGCATGAATCTTGATAAAAGACTTGTAGCATACATTATGTCTGGCAGTGTAGCTGTTAAATATAGGAGGCTTCCAACTAGACTTCTGTATATGGAAGCATCAGCTTCTGGTGCTCCATCATTCTTCTGTAGTTTCTCATTTGTTATGAGTGGAGTAGCGACAGGTTTGCAACCATACATCTTGAATTTCTTAAGTAAGCCTTCTGTTTATTTCTTTTGCGAGATGAATATTCCTTCTTTTCTCTGACTTACCTCTATACCGAGGAAGTAACTCATCAAACCAAGGTTGGTCATCTCAAAGGTCTTCATCATGTCTTCTTTAAACTCCATCATCATCTTAGTATTACTTCCCGTGTAGATAAGATCGTCCACATATAGAGAGAGTAAGAGAGTGTGCTGACCTTGAGACTTGATGTAAAGTGTAGGCTCACTTTTGCTTCTCCTGAATCCTCGACCCATGAAATACTGATCGATTCTGCTATACCATGCTCGAGGTGCTTGCTTCAAACCGTAGAGTGCCTTTCTTAGTCTTAACACTTTGCTTTCTTCTCCTTCAGACATGAATCCTTGTGGCTGCTCCACATAGATCTCATCTTCAAGTACGCCGTTGAGGAAGGCAGATTTGACATTTAGTTGATGTATACTCCATACTTTTTGTGCCACAAGAGCTATTAGAGCTCTAATGGTATCAAGACGAGCTACTGGTGAAAATGTCTCATTGTAGTCAATCCCAGGTTGTTGTGAGTAACCCTTAGCTACTAGTCTCGCCTTGTGTTTCTGTATGGTGCCATCAGGGTTGAGTTTTGTCTTATAGACCCACTTAACCCCAATGATATCTTTTCCAAGGGGACGATTTACTAACTCCCATGTGTTGTTTTTTTCGACCATCTTTATCTCTTCTTCCATTGCCTTGACCCATACTTCCTGCTTTGACGCTTCTTCAAAGCTTCCAGGTTCAAGAATGGCCAAGTTACAGGTTTCATATATGTCCACCAAAGATCTTACTCGTCTTGGATTAGACTCTGGTGATGATAGTTCTTGATCTTGTTGTTGTGGTGGAGGTGAAGCAGATTCACATGAGTCTTCTTCCTCAGCTTCTTCTTGAGGTAGTTGAACTGGTATAAGGATGTTCTTCTCCACTTTTTCTTCATCCCAATTCCAAAAAGCATTCTCATCAACTTCAACATCTCGACTGATGATGAGTTTTTTTGTTTGCAAGTTGTAGACACGGTAGCCTTTAGAGATAGTGCTATACCCCAGGAAGATACCTCGTATAGTCTTGTCTTCAAGCTTGTGCCTCTTCACGTCTGGAATGTGAATGTAGCATATAGATCCAAAGACCCTTAGGTGATTTGCTGATGGCTTCTTTCCGTTCCAAGCTTCAATTGGAGTCTTATCTTGTACTGCCTTAGTTGGACATCTGTTGAGTATGTAAACAACAGTGTATACTGCTTCAGCCCAAAATGTGTTAGGAAGTCCCTTCTCCTTGAGCATCGATCTAGCCATTTCCATAACTGTGCGATTCTTTCTCTCTGATACACCATGTTGTTGAGGAGAATATGCGACCGTAAGTTGTCGCTCAATGCCTTCATCCTCACAAAATTTGTCAAAATCGCGGGAGGTGTATTCTTTGCCTCGATCACTTCTTAGTACTTTTATCCGTTTTCCACTTTGATTTTCAGCAAGGGCCTTGAACTTTTTGAATACTCCAAAAACTTCTGATTTTTCTTTTAGGAAATAGACCCATGTCATTCTATAGAAGTCATCAATGAATAGTATGAAGTACCTGTTGTTCTCGTGTGATGGCGTTCTCATTGGTCCACAGACGTCAGTATGTATCAGCTCCAATAGATCTTTCGCTCTCCATGCTCCGCTTGTTGAGAACGGAAATCGGTGTTGCTTACCAAGGAGACATCCTTCACACACTTCATTATTCTCCTTTATGCTTGGAAGATCTCTCATCATATTCTTCTCATGTAACTACTTCAAGGCATGTGTGTTGAAGTGGCCAAATCTTCGATGTCAGAGCCATGAATCATCAACTTGCACCTTCATGGCAATGTTAGTTGCATATTTTAAATTTAGCGGGAAGCGTCTATTGCTCTTATTCATCTTCACTTGGGCTATCTCAGACCTTTTATTTTTGTTGTCTAAGATTTTGCATACACCTCCTTCAAAGTGAAGTGTGTAGCCTCTCTCCATCATTTGGCCAATGCTTAGAAGATTTTCTTTTAGGCTGGGAACTAGTAAAACATCATGGATGAGTCGTGTACCTTTATTTGTCTCCACCATGACAGTGCCTTTGCCTTTTGATTCAACCACACTTCCATTTCCTAGTCGAACTTTGACTTCGACAGACTCGTCAATGCTTTTGAAAATAGTCTCATCCTTAGCCATGTGGTTGCTACATCCACTATCCAAATACCAACTTCTACCTTTTTCTTTGATTGAGTCTTGAGTGGCATAGAACATACATTGTTCTTGATCATGCTCCTCTGCGATATTAGCTTGATGCCTATTTTTGTTGCGACAATTTTTCTCTACGTGCCGAACTTCTTGCAATGGTTACATTGTGGCATATTATGTTACCAACGATTTTTCTCTGCGTGGCCTAGTCTTTTGCATATATTGCATGGAGAATTTTTATCTAGCTTGTTCTTAAGGAAATTTCTAGAAACTTCTCTTCTTCTGGAAGTTTCTCCATAATTTTTCTTTCCTCCACTTTCTTTATTTTGGGGCTGAAATTTTAGCTTTGACTGGAACGCATTTTCTAGTGTATCTTCTTTATGCCTATACAGTCTTTGCTCATATGCTTCAAGAGAGCCCACAAGTTCTGTCACTGATAGAGTGGACAGATCTTTGGTTTCTTCAATCGTTGTCACGATTGGGTCAAACTTTGGGGGCATAGTAATTAGAATTTTTTCAACGATTTTCTTGTCAAGAATTTTTTCCCCAAAAGCTCTCATTTGATTAACTATTTCTTAAACTTTAGAATAGTAATCTTTAACTGTCTCAGACTCCTTCATCTTCAATAGTTCAAAATCTCTTCTTAGAGATTGAAGTTTAACGGCACGTACCTTATCGCTTCCTTGAAACTCCTCCTGCAACGTGTTCCATGCTTCTTTGGCAGTCTTAGCTCCCATAATTCTTGGAAAAATTGCATCAGTCACCGCTTGTTGCAAGGTGAACAACGCCTTTGAATTTTTCTGTTTGTTTTGCTTCAACTCTTTTTCTTTAGTTGCATTAAGAGCTGAAGTGTCCACGGGAACGGTGAAGCCTTTTTCTACTATGTCCCATAAATCGTGAGATGAAAAAAATGTTTCCATTTTAACACGCCAGAAATCATAATTTTCACCATTGAAAATAGGGACAGAAATAGATGATGATTGAGTGGTGTTATCCATAGTTTAGAAAAAAATTTCTGAGTGGGTTTATAGTACAAAGGAAATTTTTTAGTAGTTTGGAGGATTTTAGAATGTTAGGTAGGTAATATAACTACGCCCAATATATGACCGAACGTAGCTCTGATGCCACACGTGGTAGTTGGTTAGTTGATAAAAGATAGGTTTAGAAAATTGTTTAGAAGAAGGTTATGTCATTGATTTCTTGGATGATAAATTACAAGATACCAATGGCCTATTTATAGGCTCAAGTCACCACCCTCTACATTACATTAGTTCTTTCTAGAGTTTTCATGATAGATGAGTATCATGATAGTTCTAGGTTCTTCTATCATTTTAATATACTTATAGTTCTAGATTGTTCTACCATATTCATAACTATTATAATTCTAGGATCTTCTACCATTTTCATACATATTATATTTAAGAATATTCTAGAAATTTGTAGCAATTTCAATAGGATCAAATCAAGTTTATAATCCAATACTCCCTCTTAAACTTGATTTTTCCATAAAATGTATTCATTATCTTGAACTTACTGTCTTTGTATCATTTCACCTTGTTTCTCAATAGTAGTTCCATTTACTCTTCTTCCTAGAGGACTCCGATAAAAAAGGCACATTTCAAGTCTATATGATGAATTTAGCTTATGTTCAAATGCTTGAGAAATTATGAGTTTTATGATTTTCATACAGACAACTGAAACAAAACTCCTTATTTTAGTTAATCTTAGCGATTTAAATGTAGTCTTTTTTTGGCTAGTACTGTCTCATATCTTTTAATTTTTCCCTTAACATTTTTCCTTTACTTACCCTTTTTCTTCATGTCCGTAGTCTTATGCTCTTCAGAAGCGAAATGAGTTCCCACTAATTCTTCTTCTTAATGGATTTCCTTTCTCTTCCCATTTCTTTTATTGATCTCTTATCTTGAAGAGTTTACTGATTCATACTCTGCAGAAACACATAGTAGTATGAGATTATTCGTACCTTGCATTTCTTCATAGATATCTTCCAACCTTAGTGGTGATAATGCCTCTGTGTTATCATAAATATCTTGAATAACTCGTGTACGTGTCACTCCTCTTTCACTTGTAGTGTCTACAGAAGAGGATAGAGTTGGGGAGTTGGAATCTTATTAAACATCTCAAGATGTTTCTTGTTAAAATTCTGGAAAGAGACTATATTCCTTTTCTGAGTACCAAAGTGTCATTCTCCTTCTTCATCAAAGACCACATCTCGACAGATTGCAATCTTGCTGTTATTTGGAGTGTATAACCTGTAGCCCTTGAGCTTTTATAATAACCAACAAAGATTAATTTCTCGCTCTTGTCGTCAAGTTCTGTTTGTTTCTCATCTGCAATATGAACATGGGCTACACGTCTGAAGACCCTAAAGTGTGGGATATCGGGCTTTCTTCCACTTCATGCTTTTTGCGGTGTCTTTCCCAATATACTTCTACATAGAGATTGATTTGATATATATACTACACATGCCATTGTCTTTACCCAAAGTATTTTTAGCAATTTCTTACTTTTGAGTATGCTTCGAGTCATGTTAAGGGTTCATCTTTTTTTTCTTTTCACAACACCGTTTTGGTGGGGGCGGGGTGATGCTCTCTACTTTATATAATGCTTTTCTTTTGAATAATAGAGCAGTGGTGTCACATGCAAGTATACATGCTTGGTAATGTAGCAAGTGATAAAGTAAAGGTCGAGCCCACAAGGAAGTGCAAAGTATTTGAACTACTATGTTTAATTTTCTTTGTTTAAGAGAATTATGAGCAAGGTAACAGAAATATGAGAATAAAGAGCAAGAGCACACACAATTAACTAAAATAACTTAAAGCTAAAAAGGAGGTAAAATATCAGAGAGAGTAGTTGACGAGCTAAATCCATTAGTATAGTTGTTGTTTAGAATGCCTTTATGATGTGAAGTGTCGTGCCTCAAAAGGTAAGAACGTGATCTAGTGGTGTATCTCTACAACATCAAAAGCATGTATAACTAGGGCAAGGGAACAAATCTCTAAGTCTCACTTGTAACCCTAAAATACGTCTGGTTTTAATTCAGAAAAGTCTTGATGGTCTCAACTTCCACTACTACAAAACGCGTAAACAACGACGCCATGCTCACAACGCTTCATCCCTACACCATTGTGACATATCTAAACTAAGGCGCAGCTGTATTTTATTTGTTTATTGAATAAAAATTATTTGTAAATAACAACAGTTGATAAACCAACTGTGGTGATTATCTGTATATAACAACGGTTGATAAATCAACCGTGGTGATACCATCAAGCTTTCATGTGTTCGAACCTCAGCGCCATCATATATATTATTCCTTTTATGTTAAAGCGTGCCTTTTCTTTTTTATTTACTTTTAATTAAAAAAATTAAAAGTTATGACTACGGTTGTTTATATACACCGTTGTGATATATTTTGTATGTTTTTTTAATTTTTAATTCTAAAAATAACTCAGGCGCTTTAATATGAAATTTCATTATGAAAATAATATATCATAACGGTTTAAATTGTTGACCGTCGCAGTAGTTTTTCAATATTCTCCAAGCTAGCTAGTTTCATTGTTTCTTCAGTATCCTTTTTTCCATTGAAAATAGAAACCAGATGAAACGTTACACGATTTAAACCCTAAACCCTAACGTTCAATACTGTGAAACAATACACGATTTCAACCAAAGCTTGCATCATCAGTATCTATTTGTTGTCATTTTCGTCAGCATCGTCACGATCGTGAAGAAAATAGAAGATTACGCACATATCAACACCGTCGTCATCATCGTCACCGTCGAGAAGGAAGATAACAACAACACCGTCGTTGTCGTAAGGAAGGAAGACAACAACGACCCCAACACCAACATCCTTTACTTCATCGTCACGTTTAGGGTACGTAAAATATTTTCCCCATGCATCTACAGTAAACTCTTTTGCCAATGTTGTTCATGTTGTTGTTGTTGCTGTTTTTGAACTGAGATGTCGACCTTGTCGAGTTCTTCATCAGAAACCAGTGAAGAAAATCAAACAAATGAATGGTTAGCCAATGAAACTCAAACAACTAAAAGTCAAACGAAAAGATCACAAAGAGGTGTCACAATGATGCCCCAATTCACATCAGTCCGCAACTCATCTAGTGTAAAAATTCCAATCGAGTTTGATTCGCACTACAGATTAGTGGATTGTCCATATTACACTACTTTTAGGAGTTATGTTGCATTCCTTGCACGTAGCAAAGTCAGTATACTGATTGATGATTGGAGAGAAGTGGATGTTAATGTCAAAGACAGCATATGGACAGACGTTAAGGTATTTCATACTATAATATTCATATATTTGATATCACTACCTATAGTTTCTAATTCATACTTATATATTGATTTAATGTAGTTGAATTTTGAGTTTACCGATGACTCAAAATTTAAAAGAAAGTGGATAACTTATGTCGGTGTTCGTTGGAGGGGATTTAAGTTACGACTCACGGCTGACTACATTACAAAGCCTAATAGCGGTCTTCAACCTCCATGGATTCAGTATAGTTTTTATCGAAGAAGGTGTGGCACAAGTTTGCGAAGAAACGCCGTTCTGAGGAATTCAAGGTTAGTACTAGTCTTATGTAACCTATAATGTTATGCTAATGAGTTATAGATACTAATCATACACATTTTTCACTATAACAGGCTAAAAGCGAAGTAGGAATTCAGAACAAGGCGAAAAACATTTACCCCCATAGATTGTCTCGTGGGGGTTACAGGAAACTTGAGAAGAGGATCCTGCAGGAAAAACTACAAGAAGGAGGTGATGATGACATTCCATCTCCACCTTCAAGACATGAGAAATGGAAGAAGGCTCGATTAAGACCTAATGGAGAGTACACCTATGAGGCTTCAAGAGTAGTTGCTGAGAAAATTGTAAGTATATGTTTTGTTTAAATGCATTTACTTATGTAAGTTGTTCATGAGTTGTTTTTTAAATGCGTTTTCTTATGTAAGTTGCTCATATTGTGTAGGATAATTTGGCTGTGGCAGCCCGTGAAGGGACATTTGTTCCGGAAGCACGACATGACATATTAGTTGAAGCTATCGGAATAGCTGAGCATGGAGGTCGTGTCCGTGGTGTTGGAGATGGTGTCGGCTTGAGGTCATACTTTGGATCTCAAAGAAGAAGCACCGAAACCGCTGAATTTCTTGCTCAACGACAAAAGATTGAGAATGTTGAGAAGCAATTGGCGGAGCAAAGGAGGCTGTTTGAAGAGGAGAGGGAAAAAAGGGAGAAAGAAGTGGAAAGGTTACAAGAGTTGTATTCGGTATGTGTCGTAAATCGTGCTTATTTTTGTATGATATATATTGTATGTTCTAATTGAATAAATTGTGCTTATTTTTGTTTTATGTTTTAATTGAATGTTATGATGTAGAGATTAAGTGAAAGCCTCAAACAACGAACTAATGAAGATCATCGTTGCATTGGTGATGATCAAACTCCAAGTAGAAGTGTTGTAAATCACGCTTCTACAAAAGGGAGTAATTGTACAGCCCCTCCCCCCTTTATATAACCGCAATGGGATATTGGACCCTAGTCCAAATGAAATAACAAGTTTATACTTGTCCATTTCAACAACAGATCTTGCGCAAGCTCTCCCGCTAGAACATTGCCCTAAATTGGATTTAGTGTATTACACTCCTGAAGATGTGAGGGATTTTCTCGCAGGATATAAGTGGCTTGACATAGCTATTTTGCAAGTTCGGTGCACGTAAGTATAGTCGAATATACATGTCATTATAGAACATTATAATTTTTTGTAGTTTCTCCCTTAATTTATTCATTTTCTTTGACCATTTAGGTACATTCACCGTGTTTGTATAGAATTGAATAAATCAACTACTTTGAATCTTGGACCCAAGTTTTATTGCTTGGGCGTATAATGATAAAAATATCAGAGAAAAGTACTTGAAAAGCCGGCTAAATGACGTAGGAAAAGAATGTTACCTTGCACTATTCCTATGTGGGTTAGTATTGTTGTAATTTATTTATATATTCTATATTTAGTTTTGTTTTAGTAACAACTATATATATATATATATATATATATATTCTCGTGTTCATTCAGTGGTCATTGGCAATTGATCGTAATATCGTTTAGGACAAATACGGTGACATTACTGTGTTCCTTGCACGATCCACTCCACAAACCAATGAAAGATCTTGTATTAACGTAAGTGTCTTTGTTTAATATCATTTTCTTTGGCATTAATTGTAATTAGTTTATCATGTAATATGTTTAATTCAATTCTCAATGTGCAGCATTGTGGAGCAAGTTAATATATTGAATAATGTTAGAAAAAAGCCAATATACCTTGCTCCTAAAGTAAGTGGCCCGATTACCTGTTTATTTCATTTACATTCATGCATGTGTGGTTGTATTCATGTTTTTATATTCATGTAATTTGTAGACGAGGAAACAACGCGGGAGTTACGAGTGTGGGTATTTTATCGGGAAACACATGTCAAACACTGTCCTTGCCGGCACTATTGATTCATGGGACACGGTAATATATGCCATAAAATGTTTACATATATTAATATATAAGTTGACTATTGAATTATTATCATGCATGATCTTCAATTTTTTGCTCTTATGTAGATGTTTAACGATGAAACCCCATTCCCCATTGAGGACTTTGTGTGTAACACCCATATATAAAACTCATACATCAAAGCATAAATAATATATATAGATCCAAGTGTTTGGTACTGAAACACATAAGCTCCTAGTTAACACATTGTATACAAATAAATGCCCTAAATTGCATAGTACAAAAACCTAAGGCATATTATACACAAGATGTTCAAAATGATAAAAACTAAGAACTAGATCAACAATGATCTCAAAATAAACTCCGCTACGGAAGCTAGCCATCAACAAGCAAAGAAAAGATCACACGACCTTATCCTTACCCTTCTCGGAACCTGAAGTACTTGAAATACATCAACAACGTGGGGTGAGATACATCAAATCTCAGTGAGTTCCTATCTTATAGATTCTCTCGAATTAATGGGTTCTAATAATCCTAACTCAAGTCCGGGAAAGGGAAAGGACTTAGAGTTCACACACTTGAAATTCTCACACTATATGGAAACATGACATGAGTTCATTAACTCACAACATCACTAATCGATAACCATACCAAGGTATTTCCTGTTCACGCCCGCTCCTACGTCTAGAAGGCGATCCGAGTCATAAATCCTTGTAATCTACTTGACATACGAACGGATTCGGGTTCTACGGGCCATTAACCGTTATGAACCGTCACTTCACACGGGCCATTAACCGTCACAAGCATACGCTTCATGGGCGCCATTCGTACAATACGGGGAATCAAACCTGTCAAGTAGTTGTGCATCCATTTCAGAGGAGTCAGAGACTCATGAAACTACACTCGAGCCAAACCGGTTACGATTATATGATCACAACAAATAAAACGATTGTATTCGACAATCACAAGGCTATAACGCCTTAAGGCCTCTCAACCTTACAAAACCACAAAGTTAACCACATGTTCCATACTAGTGTCTCACTCTTTCTATACCGTCCAAAAAGGCACACGTCTCGGCTTCTTATGCACGAGCATTGTCGTTTAAGTAATCATATCATCCTAGTCATAACTAGTTCCTCCTTTAGTTAAATGTTTATGTTTTCCTCACTCTTCCTATTTTATTTTCATAATACATGCTTAACAATCATGGATTAGGCAAAACACATCATATTGACATAATAGAATAACTTACCAATATTTAAAACATAATTTACATCATTTTGAAGTTTCCCGAATATTATTCGGTCGGTAAAATCGATATTTTTCAATTCCCTTGCGTAGAATATTTCCTCGGCGTTACATCGATATAAAGAATGATCGAAACCGATAAACGAGTCAAAAGTTATGAATTTTTCCATAAAAGTACAAAATTCCAACTCCCAGGTAGCGCTCAGCGCACCCTAGTCCGGGCTCAGCGCGTAACTCCCTGCCTCGAGAGGCTCCAAGGATTTTGGCACCGCGCTCAGCGGGCAACCTGCGCGCTCAGCGCGCAGCGCGATTCTCAGAAAAATGCGACAGCAATAACAGGGTTCCCCCTACATCCCAAAACTCATCTATAGCACAAAATAACTATCAATAGAGGCTCAAAACACAGTTTGCAAGGTTTGAACAACCACATTTCCAAAACTCATATTTTCTCAAGAATACAAACATTCTTCAAAATCTAAAATTCTCAAACAAACCAACATCAACTAAATCTTCAAAACAAATATCAAAACATGTTTCTATGATCATACCAATCATTCATTTCGATTTCAAAAAAAATCTAACCGTTGTAACATCGATTTTTAAGATTTCGACCTAAAACTCATAATATCAAAACTCAAGAAAAATGGTTTTTAGCTAAACCCACCTTGCAAGGATGATGAAAATGAGGAAGATGAGATGAATGGTTGGAGCTTTGAACAATGGATGATGATTCCTTAAACTTTTCTTCACAAAACCTTATTTCTCTTCTTTTCTCCTTTCTCTCTATTTCCTCTTCCTTTCTTTCTTCTTCTTTTCCTTCTTTTCTCTTTCTCTCACTTCTTACTAACTTCTTCTTCTTATATGTTTGGAAAAGGAAGGAAAATAATAACAAAATCTAGTATTAGAATTAATACTACTAAATGTCCAAAAAGTCTCTAAAGTCCAAATTAATAAAATGCCCCAGAGTCAGATAATATTAGTTGGATTTATTCTAAGTTCCTCAGTTACTCTAATTATTTTGTCAAATAATTTCTCAGAGTACACTGGGCTCAGTCGATCGCAATATAATATTATCCGGAGTAATAAAATACGGGGTATTACATCCTCCCCCCCTTAAATAGAAATTCTCCCTCGAATTTAAAGATTACCTGAACAGATGAGGGTAAGCATCTCGCATTTCCGATTCAAGTTCCCACGTTGCATCACCCGGATGCGTTACATCCCACTGCACCTTAACGAGAGAGATGTCCTTGTTCCTTAATACTTTTGTTTCTCTTCCTACACTGCGGCTCGGTTGAGGTTCAAACGTCAAATCTGCTTCTATTTCGATAGTATCCGGTAAAACTGGTTGAAGAGGATCTGGAACAAACCTCCGAAGTTGAGATACATGGAAAACATCGTGCATTTCCAACAGAGAAGGCGGTAAGGCCAACCTGTACGCTACTTCGCCAATCCTTTCTAAAACTTGATACGGTCCGACGTATCTCGGATTTAACTTCCGTGACTTAAACGGTCCTTTCAGTCTTAATCTCGGAGTAACTTTCAAAAACACATGGTCACCTTCTTCAAATTCCAAAGGTCTCCTTCGATTGTCCGCATAACTCTTTTGTCGATCTCGTGCTTACTTAATTTTTTCACGGATCATTCGAATCTTTTCCGTAGTCTCTTGGATGATTTCGGGTCCTAAGATTCTATCTTCCCCAACTTCCGCCCAACACAAAGGTGTCCTACACTTTCTTCCAAACAATGCTTCATACGGAGCCATTCCAATGCTCGCATGGTAACTATTGTTATAAGAGAACTCAATTAATGGTAGAAGTTCTTTCCAATTCCCCTTACTCTCTAACACACAAGCTCTCAACATATCCTCCATTGTTTGTATTGTTCGTTCAGTTTGACCATCCGTCTGTGGATGATTAGACGTGCTCAAAGGCAACTCCGTCCCCATAGCTGGTTGTAAAACTTTCCAAAACCTTGAAGTAAACTTCGGATCTCTATTCGACACAATATTAGAGGGAATACCGTGCAATTTTACAATTTCCGCAATAAACAACCTCGCAAGATGACTTGCCTTAAAAGTAGTCTTCACGGCCAAGAAATGCGCCGACTTTGTCAACCGATCTACTATTACCCAAATCAAATCATAGCCACCTTGCGTACGGGGTAAACCTACTGCGAAATCCATAGAAATACTATCCCATTTCCAAACTGGGATTTCTAATGGTTGTAATAATCCACCCGGTCTTTGATGTTCAATCTTAACTTGTTGGCATACCGCACATTCCGACACAAAGACCGCAACGTCTCTTTTCATACAGGACCACCAATAGTCTTTCTTTAAATCGTGATACATCTTTGAAGAACCCAGATGTATAGTAAAAGCACCCTTATGCGCTTCTTCCAAAATCTTTCTTTTCAAAGTCGCATCGTTCGAAACGCAAATTCTTTGGTTAAACATAATCATTTCATCGCTAGCATACACAAAACACGGTTGACTTAGCATCTCTTGCAACTTCTCATCCAATAATTATCCTTGTTGAATTTCAACTCTTAACGTAGAATTGACACTTAAATTCCCCATAATCACTCCATTAGGAGTCCACACAAAATGAAGATTCAAATCTCTAAATTTTTCCAGCAACGAATATTCTAACATCATCAATTCGGCCTTTCTCAAAGCTTTCCTACTCAAGGCTTCGACCACTTTGTTTGCTTTACCTGGATGGTATTTTAGCTCTAGATCATAATCCTTTAAATATTCCATCCACCTCCTTTGACGCATATTCAACTCTTTTTGGTCAAAGAGGTACTTTAAAATCTTGTGGTCACTAAACATTTCAAAATGTACTCCATATAAATAGTGACGCCACACTTTCAAAGTAAACACCACCGCCGGTAATTCCAAATCGTGGGTTGGATAATTCTTCTCGTGAATTTTCAATTGTCGAGAAGCATAGGCCACCACGTGACTTTCTTGCATTAAAACGCCTCCTAGTCCCATCTTAGACGCATCACAAAATACCTCATACGACTTGCTAGGATCGGGAATAATCAGAACGGGAGCTGTAGTCAATCTTTCCTTCAAACTCATAAAACTTTGTTCACACGCCGAATCCCACTCAAAGGGGCAATCCTTCCGAGTAAGCTTAGTCATAGGTAATGCTAATTGCGAAAAGCCTTTGATAAACCTTCTGTAGTAGACTGCTAGACCCAAGAAACTTTTAATTTCCGATACATTCTTCGGTCTCTCCCAATTAATCACAGCTTCAACCTTTGACGGATCCACCACTACACCACCCTGTGATATAACGTGACCGAGAAAACTAACTTCAGACATCCAGAACTCGCACTTGCTTAACTTGGCAAAAGGTTGTTTCTCTTGTAAGATCGATAAGACGATTCTCAAATGTCCTTCGTGCTCTTGTGGAGTACGGGAATAGATAAGAATGTCATCAATGAAGATCACAACAAATTGATCCAAGTAAGCTTGAAATAACCGATTCATATAATTTATAAAGACAGCTGGAGCATTAGTCACACCGAAAGGCATCACTAAGAATTCGTAATGACCATAACGGGTCCTAAATGCAGTCTTAGGTACATCGGAACTCTTCACTCGGATTTGGTGATAACCCGACCTCAAGTCAATCTTCGAGAACATACAGGCTCCTTTCAATGGATCTAATAGGTCGTATATCCTTGGCAAGGGATACTTGTTCTTAATGGTGACTTTATTCAACTGACGATAGTCGATACACAACCGCATCCCACCGTCCTTCTTCTTTACCAACAAAACAGGGGCTCCCCACGGTGAAACACTAGGCCGTACAAAATGTTTTGCCATAAGTCCTTCTAACTGGTCCTTCAATTCCCTTAACTCCAAAGGCGCCATCCGGTACGGGGAAATGGATATAGGGGCCGTTCCCGGTACCAGGTCAATCGAAAACTCCACTTCTCTCTCCGGAGGAAGAGAAATGACATCTTCATGGAAGACTTCGGAAAACTCATAAACAAATGGGATATTCGACACTTGAAGATCAGTACTACCCTCTTTAGTGATAACCAACATAACCGATTTCTCTTCTTCAAACAAGAAATTTACCATACTAACCATACCTTCTAGAATAGTTGTTAAGACATCTTTCGGGGTAGCATCAACAGACGGAATGATGATGAGCTTTTCTTCACACCCACTAAACACCGAATTAGCAGAAAGCCAATCCATTCCCAAAACAACATCAACTTTTTAAAGTGGTAAGCAAATAAGACCAATCTGAAAAACTCTACCGTCCACAGACAAAACACAGTTTTCACACATCGACGGTGTCTCAACTATTTCATCCATGGCGGTAGTGACCACCATAGGAGGAGACAAAGGAACAGACCGCAACCCAAGTCGCTTCATACATTGCATCGATACAAAAGAGTGTGTAGCTCCGCAATCAAATAGAACAAAACAAGGAAATCCGTTAACGAAGTACGTACCAGCAATTAAGGAATTGTCACTCTTCTTCTTCCTTGCATCTAAGGTATAAACCCTTCCTTGTGTCTGAGTCCTATTCTGTGGACAATCTCTTTTCAGATGACCCACCTTCTGACATTGGTAACACTTCACATTGTCTATACCACACCTTCCATAATGCATCCTTCCACAAGTGCGACACACCGGAGGTGTACCCGCTCTTGAATCTTGAACTTGTTTCCCTTTGAAGGCTTGTTGTCTAGGCCTGAATTGTTGGTTGGATCTTCCGCGATCCCCTTGATTCACTATACTCGCAACACCTTAACTTGGACTTTCTTCAAACTATGCTCAGCCACATAGCATTGCCTTAAAACTTCAGCATATGTAGTGAACTCTCTCTGAGATACACTATGAGATATTTCAGCTTTTAGTCCAAACAGAAACTGGTCTATTTTCCACCTTTCATCAGGGGCATACATAGCCTGCCTAGAATAAGCAGTCATGTCCTCAAACTTCTCAGCATAATTGGCCACAGTCATACTACCTTGTCTTAATTGCTGAAATTCAAATTCTTTCTGAGTCTTCAATGAGCTCGGAAAATACTTCTCCATGAAAATAACTTTGAACTCTTCCCAAACCTTAGGCACTTCCTGAATAGCCATCAAAGCCGAAGCGCTCTCCCACCATCTCATAGCGGGACCCTTCAGTGAATGAGAAGCGAACAACACCTTGTTCTCTTCGCTGCATTGGACTATCAAGAAAATCCTCTCCATACCAGAAATCCATTCGTCAGCCTTCACGAGATCTAATCCACCATGAAATTCTGGGGGATTCATGCGGATAAAATCCCGGAATTTCCTACCTTCAGCTTCTGGAACAACTACCGTAGGATGTAAACCTCCATTCATTTGTTGCACCATTTGCTGCATGAATAGATTCTGTTGTTGCTGCATCTGTTGCATGAACTGATACAGAGGAGCATTGCCATCACCGCCTGGCGGATTTGTCCCTTCAGGAGTGGTGCAGGGTCTACCACGAGTGTTTCTACATCCTTCAGCCATGTTCCTAAAGGTCATACAAATAGGATTAAGTTGATCAGGCTCAATGCCATAAATATAACACTTAAGACCAATGGCGACACAATGTATATAAAACGGAAAGAAATACTTATACTATTTCATGGCTAGGTCGAGGATACGACCTGCTCTGATACCAACTGTAACACCGATATATAAAACTCATACATCAAAGCATAAATAATATATATAGATCCAAGTGTTTGGTACTGAAACACATAAGCTCCTAGTTAACACATTGTATACAAATAAATGCCCTAAAGTGCATAGTACAAAAACCTAAGGCATATTATACACAAGATGTTCAAAATGATAAAAACTAAGAACTAGATCAACAATGATCTCAAAATAAACTCCGCTACGGAAGCTAGCCATCAACAAGCAAAGAAAAGATCACACGACCTTATCCTTACCCTTCTCGAAACCTGAAGTACCTGAAATACATCAACAACGTGGGGTGAGATACATCAAATCTCAGTGAGTTCCTATCTTATAGATTCTCTCGGATTAATGGGTTCTAATAATCCTAATTCAAGTCCGGGAAAGGGAAAGGACTTAGAGTTCACACACTTGAAATTCTCACACTATATGGAAACATGACATGAGCTCATTAACTCACAACATCACTAATCGATAACCATACCAAAGTATTTCCTGTTCCCACCCGCTCCTACGTCTAGAAGGCGATCCAAGTCATAAATCCTTGTAATCTACTTGACATACGAATAGATTCGGGTTCTATGGGCCATTAACCGTTATGAACCATCACTTCACACGGGCCATTATCCGTCACAAGCATACGCTCCATGGGCGCCATTCGTACAATACGGGGAATCAAACCTGCCAAGTAGTTGTGCATCCATTTCAGAGCAGTCCGAGACTCATGAAACTACACTCCAGCCAAACCAGTTACGATTACATGCTCACAACAAATAAAACGATTGTATTCGACAATCACAAGGCTATAACGCCTTAAGGCCTCTCAACCTTACAAAACCACAAAGTTAACCACATGTTCCATACTAGTGTCTCACTCTTTCTATACCGTCCAAAAAGGCACACGTCTCGGCTTCTTATGCACGAGCGTTGTCGTTCAAGTAATCATATCATCCTAGTCATAATTAGTTCCTCCTTTAGTTAAACGTTGATGTTTTCCTCACTCTTCCTATTTCATTTTCATAATACATGCTTAACAATCATGGATTAGGCAAAACACATCATATTGACATAATAGAATAGCTTACTAATATTTAAAACATAATTTACATCATTTTGAAGTTTCCCGATTATTTAATCGGTCGATAAAATTGATATTTTTCAATTCCCTTGCGTAGAATATGTCCTCAGCTTTACATCGATATAAAGAATGATCGAAACCGATAAACGAGTCAAAAGTTATGAATTTTTCCATAAAAGTACAAAATTCCAACTCCCAGGTCGCGCTCAGCGCGCCCTGGTCTGCGCTCAGCGAGTAACTCCCTGCCTCGAGAGGCTCCAAGGATTTGGCACCGCGCTCAGCAGGCAACCTGCGCGCTCAGCGCGCAGCGCGATTCTCAGAAAAATGCGACAGCAATAACAGGGTTCCCCCTACATCCCAAAACTCATCTATAGCACAAAATAACTATCAATAGAGGCTCAAAACACAGTTTGCAAGGTTTGAACAACCACATTTCCAAAACTCATATTTTCTCAAGAATACAAACATTCTTCAAAACCTAAAATTCTCAAACAAACCAACATCAACTAAATCATCGAAACAAATATCAAAACATGTTTCTATGATCATACCAATCATTCATTTCGATTTCAAAATAAATCTAACCGTTGTAACATCGATTTCTAAGATTTCGACCTAAAACTCATAATATCAAAACTCAAGAAAAATGGTTTCTAGCTAAACCCACCTTGCAAGGATGATGAAAATGAGGAAGATGAGATGAATGGTTGGAGCTTTGAACAATGGATGATGATTCCTTAAACTTTTCTTCACAAAACCTTCTTTCTCTTCTTTTCTCCTTTCTCTCTATTTCCTCTTCCTTTCTTTCTTCTTCTTTTCCTTCTTTTCTCTTTCTCTCACTTCTTACTAACTTCTTCTTCTTATATGTTTAGAACAGGAAGGAAAATAATAACAAAATCTAGTATTAGAATTAATACTGCTAAATGTCCAAAAAGTCTCTAAAGTCCAAATTAATAAAATACCGCAGAGTCAGATAATATTAGTTGGATTTATTCTAAGTTCCTCAGTTACTCTAATTATTTTGTCAAATAATTTCTCAGAGTACACTGGGCTTAGTCGTTCGCAATATAATATTATCCGGAGTAATAAAATACGGGGTATTACATTGTGGATCTTCGTAAACGTTGGGCGTATATCCACAATGCGCTTAAGGGTTCTGCTCCTGCTGTTTGATATATCATCAACATTTTTTTATGCACATATTTTTTGCTTTTGATGCACATAATGTGAACAATAGTTTTGGCTTTTGATGCACATAATGAAATCAATCATATTGGCTTTTGAATTAAACAATGTTGGCAGTTTAATTCTCTGATTCATTTAGCTTTTGATGTAAATTCTCTGATTCATTTATAAGGATAAAATATAGGAAGAACTGTGTTTGATGCACATATTGTGTTTGCATGTAAACAAAAGCTGTTTTGACAGGATAAATTATAGGAATAATTTGATAAGCAGATAAATTTTATATTTAAAACAGGCTATTTTTGGCAGCGGTTATAAACCTATCCGTAGCTGTATGTCAAACGCTAATATAAATAAAAAATGTTGTTGCTGAGAATCGAACCATATCACAGTTTAGTTATATCACAACGGTTGACTAAACTAACCATCGTGAAATGATGCACGCATACTGGAATACAACAACGGTCCCAAGACCGTCATTGTACGTACCTCATATACAACAACACTCTACATAACAACGCCTTCGCCCCCGTCATTCTATGTCATTTCCTACCGTTGTTAAATGGGTTTTTCGTAGTAGTGTTCTTATCTCTAAGCAAGTTGAATTAAGTGAATATCTCTATCCTACTTTATTAACCACTTTTGTTATGAAATCCACTTGTTTATTGGGTCTCTCTCAACAACAAGCTTTTACTTTTTTCCTAGTTGATCACTCTAAGAACCAAGTTTATAGCATAAAAACACATAACAAAATAAGACACTAGGCAACACATCATATTAACATAAAAACAACTTTTATATTAACTTCATTAGTCTCATCAAACAAAGGTTTAGCACATAGTGAACTGAGTACAAACTACTGGAATGAAATTAATAGGAAACATCATCTTACAGAGTGTAGTAAAGAAATGCAACCTAATAATAACTTGGAGATCTCTTGCGTTGGATAAACAGCAACAACTCTCTTCAGTCACGACAGTTCTCAGCAGAACGTACAGGTCTGGAGAAGAAAAGAATACTCTCTAATAATACTCTTAACTCTCAAAAATGAAAATAACTTAAGAACTGAAAATAAACTATCGTTATGTGTAGAATCTCCCGTCTCTCCCTTCTTCAATGCACAAGCTCTCTTTAAATAGTGATGAGTGGAAGTGGTAGTTCCTCCTTTCTTGGATCGTGGGTCTCTTGAGGAAAATAAGGTTAGGCCCAAATCAAATCCTTCATGTGGGCCATCTATCCCTCAATCCTTCAATTGCAAGCAATCTCGTACAGATGTTAGTGGGAGACAAATCTGCTTTTTGCATGCGGCTGTAGCAGGCTGGTGGAGCAGAGCAGACGACTGGTGGCGTTGGTGCTGGGTGCTCTTTGCTGCGTGGTCCCCACCGTACTACCTTTTTTCCTCTAGCTTTCTTGATCTTATCCATTCCTCTTGCTTCATTGCTTTCTCCAAAATGCTGCCACGTAAGCCCTAGTCATTCTTGGCTTTTCATCATCAATCTCCAACTCTCTTGGTGAAATAGTTGATTAACCTATCAACTACTTTATCTTCAAATAGCTCCTCATTCTGCTCCAGAATATGTCAACTGGGGTCATGCATCTTCTCATCATCATCTAACTTCCTTTTGGAGCATAAACACAAAGAAAATGTAAAAGAAGCACTTAAAGTGCTTAAAGATTAAATCATGATAAAACACCCTAAACTCATGCTACATAAGTGAAATCATGAACTAGAAATGTCACATAAATTGGGTTAAAGTAACACACTAAAATAGTGTTATCACTCCCCCAAACTTGAATGATCACCTGTCCTCAGGTGATGTGACAGTGAAAAACATAGGAAAGTGAAATTGGTTCTCAACAGCTTCAGTCAGGTTTAGCGGGGTAATGAGGCTTAATAATTGGAAGGGTCAGGAAGCGGTACTGGTACAAATTGCTCAGCTTTGCAATTGTCCCAAAGTTTTGTTAGCTCAAAGGGGAACTGACGTCTCCTGTTACGACCCTACTCTTATAGAAAATAAGCCACAATTTTCTCTTTTTGATCCCTCCTTGTGTACTTTCTTGAGTGGGATTTCTTCTCTTTTGGCTTCATTAGGGAATTCTTTCCTGATTCTCAAATGATATTTTTGACTAGCACACTTGGGACCACACTTATCCACTTATAATTTTTTTGTTCTTTTTCTTTTTTTTTCTTTTTTTTTGGCAAAACGTTTCATCTCAGAATCTTCTCATATGAGTTCAACTGGATATTATGATGAAGACGCTTGTTGTTCCTCCAGTTTCAGGCACAGGAACATTATTAGTGGTCTTTACCACTTTTTACACACTTTTGTGTGTCTTTGTGTGAAGTGTGTCCCTTCTGTGATTGTCTCAATCATTATTTAAATCTTCTTGTTCTTCCCTTTGTGATTCCTAAGATTTCAACCTTTCCCTTGATTTTCACAATTCAGTTTTCTTTTGGAAAAAATTTCCTAGCTGGTTTAGGAGACTAGTGTTGTCGTGACGGAGAACATCAGTCTCCTCTGTCAAACTCATTTGGTGGAATTCCTACACCTTGCTTTTCTAACACCTAACAGCTTCATTCCCTTTTTTTATTCTTGAGCCCAGAAATTAAAATTTAAGCTCCTGACTTGGTTGAATCCCAACATTCCCTAGTTCTTCCTTATTCTAAGTTATGATAAACACAAATTCAACAAAATAATAATCACACAAAGTGCCACA
Organism: Lathyrus tuberosus; assembly: GCA_022829125.1. Taxonomy (NCBI): domain Eukaryota; kingdom Viridiplantae; phylum Streptophyta; class Magnoliopsida; order Fabales; family Fabaceae; genus Lathyrus; species Lathyrus tuberosus. The sequence continues at coordinate 11,761,584 of JALAZF010000088.1, read as the reverse complement.
CACATATCATTAAAACAAAAAAATAGCAGGTCATCATGTTCTGGGAGCGTTACAGCTTCCCACAAGAAAATTAAAAACATCTAGCCCAAAACACGGTCAACCAAACACAATATATAGGGCATCAGTCATAGACAGAAACAACAGCAATAGACAGAAACAATTGATTGTAAAGGGTTAGAATTGGTGAAAATAGGCTGAGTACTAATACCCTCCCCCAAACTTAGTAAGGACAGTGTCCTCACTGTTTAGTGATGAGTGGTGGCAAGTGAGTGCTCGCCTATTTCACCTTACCACTTAGGCCCTAAGCCTGGATCTCTTTCTTGGTGCTTGCACAATTTGCTTCTTTTTCTTCTTTTTGGTCTCCTACGCTCCTAGGTCTTTCTTTTCACTGCCCTCTCCAACTGTGCCAGCAGTAACCTCCTTCCTAGCAGCTTTCGTTGGACTTTTCGCCTTCTGTTGAGGCTGCTCTTCAATTTTCTTCCGCTGCTCCTCCACAACAATGTTTTCCTTATTCAGTAGAGGTTCCATGACGAGCAGGGGTTATGGCTCAGCTCTGTTCTTTTCTGTCTCCACATTATCCGCCTCCTCATCTTCTTTGGCAACTTCTTCTTTTTCTGTCTCTGTGGAGGAGTAATATTTCCTTTTTTTTCAGCTTCCTTGTCTTCATCTCCTCCTTCAGATTGCACCATTTCTTCCACAATATCCTCATTTTCTTCACTTCTTCCTTCATCCTCAGTAGCTTTCTCCTTGTTCATCTCCAAGTCCTCAGCATCCTTTTCTACTTTTGACAACATAGTTTCCAAGACTTCATCCTTTCCTGAACCTTCCTCCTCTTGATCAGATTTGTTCAAGTCAAATTTGTTTGCATTGGTTACAGGACTGGTGGGTTGTGACATGACTGCAGCTGTCTCTCTCTCTTTCTCCATTTAGCATTCAACTTCTTTTGCTTTGGGATTTCCTCCATTTATGGAGGTGGAGACGAATATGCCTTCCTCATCTTTTTCTTCTTTTTGACTTGGCTTTGACAAGTTTCCACAGACACACCTTTTCTGGCCTCTTCAACATCCTTCTTCTTTGACTCATTGTCTTTCTTCTTCTTTTTGGCCTTCTCCTTTTTCGTGAGTTTCTTTTCATCCCCTTCAGCAGCAACAACTGGTTCAACAATGCCTAAAATATAGTCTGGGAACTCTGGGGCCTTCAGCATGTGAGATGGGGCTTGCATGGCCCACATTTCTTCTAGCCATTGCGCCTTGGCCTTTTGGTAAGCAAAGTATGCTTGTTGATCTTTCTGCATCTGCCTTGAGATCTCCATTGCTGGGTCTGGTTGCTCTTCTGTTCCATATGAGTTTTGACTTGTTGTAGCTGCTCTCTTCCTTGATCCCTTGGGCTTCATGAGTGTCATGATTAGTGTCTTGTCCAGCGACTGTTGTGGGAATCCAAAATTGTCTGAGTCATACTCAGACACACCATGTCCCCGGCACAAAGTTGTAATCAAGCAAGGGAAATAGAGCATCCCTTCTTTCTTTTTGGAATAAGTATGGATTTCCTGTACTATGATATTCCAAACATTGACGGGTCTCAACCCAGTGATACAGTGTAAAAGTACCAGATTTTCCCTAGAAACCGTCTCATTGTGAGCGGTTGGCTTGATAGAGTGCTTCAAGAACTTATACCATACATTGACCACTGGCCTGAGATCCATTCTCTTAACTGCTTTATCCACCCAGTTGGCACCCGGGACACACAAAGATTCCAGATATGCACCATACTCGTCTTCTTGAGATCTTAGTACCAAGTTTTGGTACTCATCCTCCACAGCTTCCAGTTTAAAGTAGTAGTTGATATTTGACTCAGTATACACAATTTTTGTTCCTCTTATGATAACCTCCAATCTTTTGTGTCCTCGATCAATGAGATTTGCGTAGAACTCCTTGACTAGGCTCGCATTGTATACACCAGGCTGCTTGCATAACTGTTCCCATTTTAACTTTGAGATTCTAGTTCCAATATTCCTTGGTAGTTCCAGGTCTTCATCAGTAGTATCCATTATGAAACCACGCTCAGCAAAAATACTCATTTTGCTGAAGTGCTCCATGTAACGCCGGTGTGCTTCCACGTTGACAAAAATCTCATCTTCGTCCTGACTTGATATGTCAATAGTAGGGGCGACTTTCTTCTTTGCAGTTGCTTTGTAACGGCGGCCGATTTGTGGGTCTCGTGCCATTTTTCTTGAGTGAAGGAGGAAAAAAAGGTGTGAGAAATTTTTAGGGTTACGGAGAAGGTGATGAAATGAAAGATGAAGAGGTTTTTGTTTGAAGGTTTGTGTGTAAGTAAAAGTGGGGAGAAGTTGTAAAGATGTTTGGGAAAAGTTTTTAGGAAATAATAAAATAAAATGTTTCTTGAAAGGTGGAGAGAGAGATTTTTCCGTTTTTGTGTTTCTTAGGGCAAGGAGGGGAAAACCCTAGGTCTGACACTTGTAAAGACATATTTTAGTGGGTTTGCGTGTTTAGGTGGCTGAAGTGTCTGACGTGGCAGACCTGGCCATCATAACTCTGCTATCTCACTAAGCCCAAGACGCTTACTCCCTATGATGCGTTTCATTTCTCTCTCTTCCTCCTTAAACACAATGTTTCAATTCTTTTCTGATTTTCCAAAAGAAAAATAATTAACGCCAACTCAACATTAATATTAATCTCATTGGACTTAGGAAAGATTTTTTATTCCTTCAATCTTTTCCAATACTCGAACTCCACTTTCCTTGTGTCTGTTGCTAGCATGTCTCACCTTGTCATGAGCTGACGCCACTAGAACACTTCATGATCCTGTACAAAATAAAACAAAAGAAAAAAAATGCATAAAGCTGGGCTGCCTCCCAGTAGCGCTATTTTAAGGTCTTATCGCCTGACCAACACAAAAATCCATTAATCAATAAAATAGAGAGAATCCCTTGTGTTACTTGAGGATTCTCCAAGGTAAGCCTTGACCCATTGGCCGTTAACCTTAAATTTCTCTCCATTTTTCTCATTCAACAATTCCACAGCACCATGGGGGTAAATCTCCTTTAAGATAAAGGGTCCAGACCATCTTGATTTTAATTTTCCAGGGAATAGCTTCAGCCTTGAGTTAAAAAGTAAAACTTTTTGGCCTTTCACTAATTCCCTCTTCTGGCATTTCTTGTCGTGCCACCTTTTAGTCTTCTCTTTGTACAATTCAGCATTCTCGTATGAGAACAACCTATGCTCATCTAACTCATTTAATTGGAGCATTCTAGCTTGGCCAGCATTTTGAATATTAAAATTTAATTGCTTCACATCCGAAAATGCCTTATGCTCCAATTCAATGGGTAGATGACAAGCCTTCCCATAAACAAGTCTATATGGAGACATGTCTAAGGGGGTTTTATAGGCAGTCCTATATGCCCATAGTGCTTCATCCAAGTGTTTGGACCAATCCTTTATTGTGGGGTTAACCATTTTTTCCAAAATCCTCTTGATTTCTCTATTGGACAACTCTACTTGTCCACTAGGTTGTGGATGGTAGGCTGTAGCAACCTTGTGCTTAATCCCATACTTTGCCATTAGGTTTTCAAAAAGTTTATTGCAAAAATGGGATCCACCATCACTGATGATAGCTCTAGGTGTGCCATGTCTTGTCAAGATGTTCTTGAGCAAGAACTTAGTCACAACCTTAGCATCATTGGATGGCGTTGCTACTGCCTCAATCCACTTGGACACGTAGTCCACAACTACAAGAATGTAAAGATTTCCAAAAGAGGGGGGAATGGTCCCATGAAATCAATGCCCCACACATCAAAAATTTCTACTTCAAGAATACTAGTGAGCGGCATCTCTTGTCTCATGGACACATTTCCAACCCTTTGACATCTATCACACCTTTTTATAAATTCATGAGCATCTTTAACAATGGAAGGCCAGAAATAACCTGATTCCAACACCTTTGCTGCAGTCCTGACTCCACCAAAGTGTCCACCATATGGGGCTTTATGGCAAGCTGATAAGATCTGACGCGCCTCCTCATAGTCAACAGATCTTCTTAATAGCTGATCAGCACACTTTTTATACAGATAAGGCTCATCCCAGAAATAATTCTTGACAGTGTGGAAGAACCTCTTTCTTTATTGGTAGTTGAATTCTGGTGGCACAACTCTGCTGACTAAGTAATTAACAATGTCAGCGTACTAGGGAGTCATGCCATCAGTAATCACTAACAACTTTTCATCTGGAAAACTTTCTTTAATCTCTCCACTTCTTTGAGATTGCACTTCTTATGGTAGTCTTGAAAGATGATCAACAACTGAGTTTTCTACCCCTTTCTTGTCTCTTATCTCTAGGTCAAACTCTTGTAGGAGAAGCACCCATCGTATGAGTCGTGGCTTTGCATGTTTTTTGGCAATCAAATACTTGATTGCTGCATGATCCGTGTACAAAATGACATATCAAAAGCAAACACTACTGCCAACAGCTCCTTCTCCGTGGTTGTATAATTGATTTGTGCTTCTATCAAAGTCTTGCTTGCGTAGTAAATGGTGTGAAAAACTTTGTTATGCCTTTGGCCTAAAACAGCGCCAATGGCATAGTCACTGGCATCACACATTAACTCAAATGGCTTGGACCAGTCCAGAGTTTTGACTACCGGTGCAGAAATGAGAGCCTTCTTCAAGAGATTGAAAGATTCAAGGCACTCTTCACTGAAGACAAAAGGCGTGTCATGTTGCAGCAGCTGGCATAGGGGTTTAGTTATTTTTGAAAAATCTTTTATAAACCTCCTATAAAATCCAGCATTCCCCAAGAAACTCCTAATGCCCTTGATGTTGACTGGTGGGGGTAGTTTTTTAATTACCTCCACCTTTGCTTGATCTACCTCTAATCCTTCTCTTGAAATTTTATGACCAAGAACAATTCCTTCTTTTACCATAAAATGGCATTTCTCCCAATTAAGGACTAAGTTGTTCTCTTCACATCTGGCCAGCACCATCTCCAGATTATTTAGACAATCATTGAATGACTCACCAAAAACTGAAAAATCATCAATGAACACTTCCATGGAATTCTCTATGATATCCGAGAAGATAGCCATCATGCAACGTTGGAAAGTGGCTGGTGCATTGCACAGTCCAAACGACATCCTTCTGAAAGCGAATGTGCCATATGGGGCATGTGAATGTTGTTTTTTCTTGATCTTCCGGAGCTATTGCAATTTGGTTGTAGTCCGAATATCCATCTAAGAAGCAATAATACTCCTTTCCAGCCAATCTATCCAGCATCTGATCAATGAAAGGCAAAGGAAAATGATCCTTCCTTGTTGCCTTGTTCAACTTCCTATAATCCATGCAGATTCTCCAACCAGAAACTATTCTAGTGGGAATGAGCTCATTCTTCTCATTGACTATCACTGTCATGCCTCCTTTCTTCGGTACACACTGGATTGGACTTACCCACACATTATCAGAGATAGGGTAAATAATTATGCGTCTAACCACTTGATAATCTCCTTTTTTACAACCTCCTTCATGATAGGGTTCAGCCTTTGTTGACTCTCAATGCTATTCTTAGCATTCTCTTCCAACAGAATTTTGTGCATGCAAATTGCTGGGCTGATTCCCTTAATATCAGAAATCAGCCATGCAATTGCCTTCTTGTGTCTCTTCAGTAGTGAAATCAGTTGCTCTTTTTGCTCCTCTTGCAGATCTGTAGCAATGATAACTGGCAGCTTCTATCCCGCCTCCAGATATGTATACTGTAAATGCTCTGGAAGTTGCTTAAGCTCCAATTCAGGGGGCTTTTCAATGGAAGGTAGCTACTGTTTATGAACAACAGTGGTGGATTCAATCACTTCCACATACTCTTCCTCTTGCTTTGGCATTGGACCATAGATGATTCCAAATTTTAGCCCTTCATCTTCCACTTTTCCCAAATTAATTTTCAACACATCATTAACCTTATGAAGGTTTTTATGGATTAAATCTTCCCAGCTAGATATCATCGAACACTCAACCACCTCTTCTTCTGGGTATTGAAAGACATTAAGTATGTTGAACACTACTTGCTGCCCATTCACCCTCATAGTGAGTTCTCCTCTTTCAACATCAATTAGGGTTCTACCCGTTGCTAGGAATGGCCTTCCCAACAAAATGGGTGTCTCCTCATGAGCTTCAAAATCCATAATGATAAAATCAGCAGGGAAGACAAACTTGTCAACCCTTACTAGCACATCTTCAATCTTTCGTTGTGGGTAGCAAATACTCCTATCTGCCAGCTGCAAGGTGATGGTTGTAGGCAAGGCAGCACCTATCCCCAGCTTCCTAAATATGGATAGGGGCATGCGATTAATGCTGGCCCCTAAATCACATAATTCCTTTCCACAAAAGGTGTCTCCAATGGTGCATGGAATAGTAAAACTTCCAGGATCCTTCAACTTGGGAGGGAGTTTGCCTTGAACTAATTGACTACACTCTTGTGTAAGTGCAACCGTAGCAAACTCTCCCACCTTTTTTCGCTTAGTAAGTACGTCCTTCATGAACTTTGAGTAATATGGCATTTGTTGAATGGCTTCAATCAATGGTATGTTGATGTGAAGCTGCTTCAAGATCTCCATGAACTTTGAAAATTGTTGCTCTTCTTTTGCCTTTTTGATTCTTTGTGGAAAAGGGGGTGGTGGTCTTTCTTGCACAAACTTTTGCTTCTTGTTGGCTTCAGTGGTGACTTCTTGATTTTCTGGAGGAATGTAGTCTTCAGTGATTACATTATCTTTATGTTTTTGCTATTTGGATGAAAACTGTTCTCCATCATTGTCTTTTGCTCCAGGACTGTCGGGCTTAGACACAGTAGTACTTGACTCTTTGCTTTTTGTAATGGTCTCTTCAATTTCCTTGCCACTCCTAAGCTTAAGAGCTTGGCAAGTTTCAACATTCTTCACTCCAGCTTGTGTATTGGGAGTTTCAGTGGAGCTGGGAGGATTTCCCAAGTTTCTTGAACTTAGAGCCGTAGCAATTTAGCCCACTTGGTTCTCCAAGTTCTTGATACGCATTCCTTGTGCTTGGAATTGATTCTTTGCTTCTTGAATGAAGGACTTGAGAACATTTTCCAGATGGTTGTTTCCTTGATTACCCCCAGCATAAGTAGGGTTAGAAAAACTAGGTGGAACTTGAGGTGTGGTTGCTTGCGGTTTAGGTTGATTTTGATTGTTACTCCAAGAGAAATTAGGATGATTGCGCCATCCAGGGTTATAAGTGTTGCTATAGAAATTGTTGTATCTGCTGTTGTTGTTGGGATTGCCAACATAGTTAATTGAAACAGGATTTGCAGAACATTCTTCAAATAGATGTGGTCCTCCACAGTAAACACAGGCAACCTCAGAAGCGTCAGTAACCACCTTAACAGGGCCAGGCTTTGTCCCTTCAGGATTCATCAGATTCTTCATCATTTGGTGGATCTGAGCTACTTGAGCAGCAAGAGCTGTGGTCTCAGTGACTTCATAAAATCCAGCAGGGTTCTTTTGAGTTGAACATGAAGTGGCCCGTGTGACTGGCCATTGATAAGTGTTGGCGGTAATTCTCTCAATCAACTTGTAACTGTTAGAAGAGTAATAGTGTGGGTTTTTGTTATCGTATCCACAGGGATTGTCGGATATTTGATGCTTGCCGTTCAATAGTTGCGATATTCTAAGTTAATGTTTTCATAAGTTTCACTTGTTGGTATCATTCACTTGTAGCAAAGATTAATTAGGTCACAAAGATTTTTGTAAAAGATTTTATAAAAGCATGTTAAGGTTAGGTTTCATCAATCCTATTCATGTATAAACAATTAATCAAGCATATGAACTCGGTTTCCGACCAATATAACCGTGTATCCTCCCGACTACGTTTATGTCTAAAGCGGAATCGTGAGTACCGTTGTTTAGACCGTTAGATGTGTCTCACGCTAACAATCTAAGCAACGATCATTAAGATCAATACAATGCGAATAGCAAATCCCAAATCTATGTCTAGAGTTTGGTTTTTAAGAGATGAAATTGTTAGGTCAAGAGTTGTAAAGTCTATGTCTAGAGCAAAACAATTCACAAATGGATCATTAAGAGAAAACAACATCATTTATATTGATTAAAGACTTTGTTCATATACAAGAGATCAATATCAATACATAAAAACAGAATCAACTACATCTAACCTCAACATTGAGTGATTAGCTACCACTTCTCATGGTAGCTTGGATGACAAGTAAAGAGAGGAGATGAATGAGCATCCACGACGAATAATCGAGAATGGATGCAAAATCAGCTTCTCCAATGAAAATACAAGCTTTTCTCAACAAAATATTGTAAACCCTTAATTCTGATGTAAAATGAGCAAGAGATCCCATTCCAAAAGGTAACAATTCTATTTATACACTTTTCCTAACAGCACCCTTCGCCCAGCGAAGGCATTCATTCGCCTAGCGAATGACTAAAAACATGGCACATTTAAGTGCCTCAGACTTAAACCGCCCCTCAGAATTATCGTGGGTTCGCTAGGCGAATGAAATCATTCGCTTCGCGAGCATTCGCTGCAACCTTCGCCCCAGCGAAGCTTGGGTGTTTTCAACATGGAAAGTTTCTGCCACCCTTCGCTGGCACATTCGCCCCGCGAGCACATCAGCGAGCATTCGCTGGCCTACTCGCCCAGCGAATTTACCCAGTTTTCCTACTGTAAGTTTTGCACACTTTCTGCCACCATCTCGCTGGCCTCCTCGCTGGCGTTCGCTAGGCGAACCTTCGCTAGCACCTTCGCCAACACTCGCCTAGCGAATACTGTTGTTGATTTCAATTCTTTGGCAGCTTGCACTATTTCTTTGGGTCTTCCAACTTTGATCATTTAGTGCATTTCCTGCACAATAACACCCACATTACAAGCACCAACGGTATATGTCAATGAATGCACAACAACACCATTTCACACTAAAATCAACATATTCTACATTAAAAGAAATGAAAAAATGCCAAATAATTCATACAAATACATATCATGATTGACATCTAACAAACTCTCCCCAACTAACTCATTGCTTGTCCTCAAGCAAAGTATGCCTCTCCCGAGGATTTGCTCGAGGATTCAATTCAACCAAGACACGACAACGGCTCAGCTAAACAGTGATCATAACAATGCAACAATTACGCAATTCAAGAACTCAAAACGTAAAAGAACTTGACTCTTAAACAAATTAAACAATGTTTCAAGAGACAACTAACTTATCATACACATGTCATACTACACTCCTCTTCGAAATAGGATTGAAGGCAAACGTGCATACAAGCACGGGACAATTAAACTCACTTGACAAATGATGCAATACTAAGCAATTCATATCATATCTCAATGATCATAACAGAAATTATGGAAGTAAAAGATCACTAAGGGCTTAAAGGGTTGTAGCTTGGTCGGGTGAACAAAAAAAGGACATTTCTAAAGGTCTTTGAAACGAAATTGCCGACGCAAAAGAACATTCACTATGTACATATTTACACAACACACTTCATTTCACCAAATTGTCATTCCACCTTCACAAACTACCGTGCACACTTATTGATTCTATTATTTTTTTCGTTCAAGCAAGCATTTTCTCTTTTGTACAATATCTTCACACTCTTCTTTTTACATGCTTGCTTGAAAAATTTTGTTTCTTTTCAAAATTAGGAGTAATGCACCTATCTTCTTTTTATTCTCTCCCAACTCATTTTCAACTCCACCTAAAGTGAATGTTCCTTGCTTTTTAGGGCAAGGAAGTCAAAATAAACAATTTACAAAGGTTCAAGAAGAAAATGTTAGAAACTCACCAAATTCAATGATGAACCAAACTAGCAAATTATGTACATAAAACAAGTTCATCATTCAATTGAGTTCTAAACTGTTTAGGCTCAAAGGGGTTACCGAATGCTCACTACTCACAGGTAAATTAATATTTGGGCATAGTTGTGCTCACTAACAAAAATTGCCTTGATCACTTATCCTACTTCCACAAAATCACACGGTCACAAGATAAGGCATGAATTAAAAATAAAGACAACATTCATCAACACTCCTTGACATATAATACAATTTTGAGGCTTCTCACTCTACTAGTTTCAGATCCTAAAATGACATATGTATTCAAAAGAAGTTGTAACATGAAACACATTTACACTTGCCCAAGACACAAAATTCTAAAACATAAAAAATTCTTGAATCAAGGTAACGATATACCTTGTCGCAACACAATGCTTACGGTACTATCACAACCCTCACATCTTGGAGGAATTTCTCTTTAATCCCAAGAGTCCAACCTACTTCCACAAAGTTCCACCATTAAAGAAGAAAAATCAAAATAACACATACAAAAACACACTTACTACTATAATTAAAAACCAACAATTATTAGTAAAGCGAAACAAAATTTTTTTTACTACAAACCATAATTATTACTAATAATATCATAAAGTGCCTGGTGTATAAAACACCTACATAATTCAAAAAGTACCACACGGGCACGAGTACATTAATACTTGACTAGTAAAAGCTGAAAAAAAAACAAAATACCAAAAACTTCACTTTGATGCTCAAAGGAAGTATACAAGTCAAAGATCACAAAAAAAATCAATCCTCCTCATCATCATCGTCCATGTCCTCCTCCTCACCTCCAGCAGAAGTAGCCTCATCATCATCAGCATCGTCCTCACCCCCTCCAAATATTGGCTTGGCCTCAGGCCAACCAGCATGCACTAGGAACTGCTCCCTAGTCATCATAAGATGCTCAAAAGAAGGGTCACGGATCTGCAACTGAAGAGCCTGCAAGGAATCATGAATATCCGTCATAGCACGCTGCTGGGCAGCCATCCAATCCCAGTTATAATTGCAGATCTCCTGCTGATATGGATAATAGGCCGACGTTGCCGGCTCAGAACCTTCCCCAGCTTCAGCAGCATCATCAGCACCAGCACTAGAAGAGCCTCCAACCATCCCTCTAGCCTTACAGAACTTATCCACATACCGATCATCAATAGCAGATGGAATAGTGACCTGCCTGCGGGCTGGCATATCAACACCAGCGTGAGCACACAAGGACATGATCAGACATGGAAAAATAAGCGGGGCATTCTTGCGCGCCGCCATACCTCCCGAACCACTTAACACAACTGCCCTGATTTCATCCGCAATGATGCGGGCCACGTCAATCTGAACATTCTGCTGAATGCTGTGGATAAGATGAGCCAGAGCAATAGGAACTGTACTATGATGCGACCTGGGACAAATGTTAGTGAGCACAAACAACAAAATAACCTGAACCAAGGGCAGCATGTCCACCCTTCTGAACCTAATCGGCACCCCGAAGGTATTCCGCTCAACTTCCTTACCTTCAAGAAGTAAATCCCGAGTCATCTTCTCAATCTCACGATGAAGATGCAAGTCTCGATGATAGGCATCCAGCTCAGTCCCCACCAACGGTAAAGGATCTCCCAAAACAGTGTTGATCGTCCTACGATCAAACCTCACAACAGTACCTCTAACCCAAGAGGCCCAACTGAATCTTTCACCATCATCCGGTAATGCATTTGCAAAAAATTCCCGAACAATTTCAATGTTGTACCCATCCAGCGGCATCATTAGACGATCCCACTTCTTTGCCACAAAAAGTGCATCAATTGTTCGGTAACTTCCTCGATCACTAAGAAGGAATCTTTTCTCCGGTAGGATGTGCTTTCTTTCAAGGGTCTCGTACCTGGCAGCCTGCTTAGCTCCCCTGAATCGTTCTTCATCAAATCGCACGGGCACTTGTCTGGAGGTTTGAGCCTTTCGCTTCTTAGCCTCGTGAATCGCCATTTTTGGTGCCATCTGCACATAACAAACAATGAAACCAAACAAGGGCAAAAAACGCATTAGCAACTAAAAACAACCAGCCAGAGCTCTGCATTGACAAGTAAAAAAAAAATTAAAAATCTGCCTCTGTTCGCGCCAGACTCGCTAGGCGAAGTCTGGCGAATGCTCGCGCAGACTCGCGAGGCGAACGAACCAGCGAAGGCGCGATTTTTTCAGAAAAACATAGTTACAAACAGTCCCTCTCCCATCTCCTAATTTCAAATACTACTCTAGTCATATTGCTTATGTAGTTTCTAACATGCAAGACAAAAGTAACATGACAGAGTATACCAATTTTTCACAAAACCCATATTGATCAATTAAGAACATAAACAATGCTTACAGAAATAAACTGTAAAGAGTAAACAAACCTGAATTTCGCACTGTTAATGGTGGATTAGGGCAATTGGAAAGTAGAAGGAGATGAGTGTTGAAGTGCACAAGAGGAAATGAAAGGAAAAGAATGACACGGAGGGAAATGATGAAGAGGTCAAGAGGCTAGGGTTTTCCCTCCCTCTATTCTGATTTCAAAGTGGGTCTTGGGCCCAATTTGGTGGCCTACCCACAATTCATTTTTTCTGATGTGGCAGAAACTTGGGTTGGTCTGCCTCGCTGGGTTCGCGGAGCGAAGACCAGCGAATGCTCGCCCCAGCTCGCTAGGCGAACACCAGCGAACAAGACCAGAATTTTCAAAATTTTTCCAAAATGTGCCACACTTTTTAAGCATCATAGTGATATCAAAACATTCTCAAAACAGAAATAACAGTAATACTTACAATGTTGGGGTGCCTCCCAACCAGCGCTTGTTTAACGTCGGCTAAGCTCGACGGTCCACCGCAATCTCACGGATCGCGGAAGGGAACAATGGCGGGATTCCGCTCGAAATCTCCTCCAAGATAAACTTTCAGCCTCTGTCCATTGACAGTCCAACTTTCCTTTGACTTTGTGTCCTCAATTACTATTGCTCCATAGGGCTTGATTTCCACAATCCGAAACGGACCGGGCCATTTAGATCTTAATTTTCCGGGAAACAATTTTAATAGGGAATTGAACAATAAGACCAGCTGTCCGACCTCAAACTGCTTGATGACAATTTTTCTGTCATGGTAAGACTTTACACGTTCCTTATACAATTTGTTGGAATCGTACGCCTGAAGGCGCAATTCATCCAGCTCGTGTAATTGCACTTTTCTTCTTTTGCCGCTTAGAGTTGGATCAAAATTAAAAAATTTTAAGGCCCAAAACGCCTTGTGCTCCAACTCTACCGGCAAGTGACAATTCTTACCATAGACCATTTTAAACGGTGTGAGACCGATCAGAGCCTTAAAAGCGGTCCGATACGCCCACAAAGCATCATCTAATCTGTTGGCCCAATCTTTTCTCGAGGCCGAGACCGTTTTCTCTAAAATCCGTTTAATTTCACGATTAGATACCTCTGCTTGACCGTTAGCTTGTGGATGATATGGTGTAGCAACCTTGTGCTTCACACCATACTGCTCCAAAGCTTTGTCAAGCTGAGTGTTACAAAAGTGAGATCCTCCATCACTTATTAACACTCGAGGAGTACCAAAACGTGCAAAAATATTTTTCTTCAAAAATTTTACCACTATTTTTCCATCGGCTTTAGCGCAAGCTATCGCCTCCACCCATTTTGACACATAATCAACGGCGACCAAAATATATTCATTAGAGAATGAAAATGGAAACGGACCGACAAAGTCGATCCCCCAACAGTCAAAAACTTCAATCTCTAACATATTTTGTAAAGGCATCCCGTGCCGCCGTGAAATTCCTCCACTTCTCTGGGACCTGTCACAACTAAGGGCATGCGAATGCGCATCCTTGAATAAGGACGGCCAATAAAATCCAGACTGGAGGACTTTAGTAGCCGTTCTTAACCCATTAAAGTGCCCTCCATACGGAGAGTTATGACAGTGCCACAGAATACTCGTGGCTTCCTCCACTGACACACACCTTCTGAGGAGGTTGTCGACACCAAGTTTAAATAAATGGGGTTCATCCCATACAAATGACTTGGCATCAGACAAAAATTTCCGTTTTTGGTGGTGCGTTAGACCGTCCGGTATCAATCCGGTGGCTTTGTGGTTAGCCATGTCGGCGAACCACGGTCTAACTTGCACTCTAAAAAGTTTTTCATCAGGGAACTCCTCTTTTACCTCAAATTCATTCTTGGTCACCTAACGTTTACCAAACGAGATAAGTGATCTGCTACCAAATTTTCGGATCCCTTTTTGTCATGAATTTCAAGATCAAATTCCTATAACAAAAGGATCCACCTAATAAGCCTCTGCTTAGAATCAGGTTTGGTAAGCAGATACCTTATAGCGGTATGGTCAGTGTAAACGATGACTTTCGCACCAATCAAATAAGAACGAAACTTCTCCAACGCATACACTATGGCGAGCAACTCTTTTTCAGTTGTCGCATAGTTAATTTGAGCCTCATTTAGCACCTTGCTCGCATAATGTATAGCGTGGAAAACCTTCGTTTTTCTTTGTCCCAAAACAGCCCCCACCGCATAATCGCTAGCATCGCACATTAATTCAAAATCCATTTTCCAGTTTGGTGCAACGATTATCGGTGAGGTTGTTAAACTGTTTTTCAAAAAATTAAAAGTAAAAAGACATGACTCGTCAAAGTCAAAAACCTTACCTTGGACAAGCAAGTTGCTCAACGGCTTCGCGACCTTTGCGAAGTCCTTGATGAATCTCCGGTAGAACCCGGCATGTCCAAGAAAGCTCCGTATTCCTTTGACATTCATCGGTGGTGGTAATTTCTCGATTAAGTCCACTTTAGCTTTATCAACTTCTAGGCCTTTTGAAGACACTTTGTGCCTGAGCACAATTCCCTCTTTAACCATGAAGTTGCATTTTTCCCAGTTAAGAACCAGATTAGTTTCCACGCACCGCTCCAACACCGTATCCAGATTTTTCAAGCACAAATCAAACGATTGCCCAAAAACTGAGAAATCATCCATAAAGACCTCGATTGTCTTTTCGATCAAGTCCGCGAAGATAGCTTGCATACACCGCTGAAAAGTAGCCGGTGCATTACATAATCCAAACGGCATCCTCCTATAAGCAAAGATTCCGAACGGACATGTAAAAGCAGTTTTTTCGTGATCATCCGGGTTAACAATGATTTGGTTATAACCCGAATAACCATCCAAAAAACAATAAAATTCTTGACCAGAGAGACGTTCGAGCATTTGATCCATAAAAGGTAAAGGAAAATGATCTTTTCTCGTAGCTTTGTTCAACCTACGGTAGTCGATACACATCCTCCACCCGGTAACAGTCTTTGTTGGAATAAGCTCATTTTTGTCATTTCGGACCACCGTCATTCCACTTTTTTTTGGCACCACATGCACCGGACTAACCCACGGGCTGTCGGAAATAGGGTAAATCATTCCGGCGTCCAACATTTTCACCACTTCTTTTCTTACCACTTCTTTCATGATTGGATTAAGGCGGCGTTGAGGTTGAGCAACCGGTTTAAAATCCTCCTCCATAAAAATACGGTGCATGCAATATGACGGACTAATGCCTTTGAGATCGGACAATGTCCATCCCATTGCATCTTGATTCTTTTTCAACACTTGAATTAATCGGTTTTCCTCGTTTTCAGACAAAATATTACTTATGATCACCGGTTTATTCCCTCCGTCATCAAGGAAAGCATACTTCAAGTTGGAAGGTAACATTTTCAATTCAATTTTGGGTGGTTCATCATCATTAACTAATTTTTTTAGAATCTCCTCTTCATATTCCCATGGTTGCATTTCATCCAAAGCTTCAAGTTCTAATAAACACTCTTCTAAAGCTTGTTCTTCTTCAACCGAGAATATTTCCAAGGACTCATCTAAAGCTCTTTGTAACGGTTCAATGACATGAATTTGATTTGTCACCCCCGAACTTGCCTCTTCCGTTACATCAATTCGAAAACAATCACCCTTATCCTTCTTGTGCTTCATGGCATCATAAAGATTGATACAAACCTCTTCATCTTGGACTCTCACTTTCATGAGACCATCGTCCATTCAATTGCCATACGGGCAGTTTTCATGAAAGGCCTTCCAAGAATCAAAGGTGCATCCTCATCCTCATCCATTTCAATGACAACAAAATCAATTGGAAACAAAAATTTGTCCACTTTGACCAACTCATCTTCCGCTACACCGTGAGGACGGGTAGTGGATTTATCTGCGAGTTGCAAAGTCATTTGAGTGGACCTTAATTCCATATGGCCTAACCGTCTCACAATCGATAATGGTATCAAGTTGATGCTAGAACCCAAATCAATCAACCCATTGCCCACATACATGTTTCCTATCGTAACCGGCAATGTAACTCTTCCCGGATCACATTCTTTCCGAGGGAGAGTCCGTTGAATGATTGCGCTACAACTTGCATCCACCATAATAGTTTCTTGATCTGTGTATCTTTTCTTCTTCGTAAGGATGTCCTTCATGAATTTAGCGTATTTGGGCATTTGTTCCAAGGCCTCGGAAAATGGGATATTTATTTGTAACTGTTTAAAAATATCCATAAACCGAGTATAATGCCTTGCACTATCTTTCCTTGTAGGAGCATGCGGATAAGGTAAGTGTTGTATCGGAATATTACTCACCGGCTCTTTTCCTTTTTTCGTTCTTTTCACTCTTTCCTCATTATCAATTTTTCTCTCATTCTCACTTTTTTCATTTTCTTTTTCAACTACAACACCCTCAACATTCTTTTCTACTTCTAATTCCTCACTCACATGTTCTTTTTCAACCACAACCTCCTCCTCCACTACTCTTTCACCCACATTCATGTCAATCTCACGTCCACTTCTTGTAATAATCGCTTTACAATCTTTCGGATTTGGAAGAGTAGTTGCCGTAAAGGGACCTTTTTGTTGATCGGCCAATTGTTTAGATAATTGCCCGACTTGTGTTTCGAGGTTCCTTATCACAGCATCTGTATTCTTTTGATTAGACATGGATATTTGCATAAATTGTGTTAGAGTATCTTCCATCTTTGTATTTCCAACGGGAGCTTGTGGAGGTTGGGTGTAATTTTGGTAAGGTTGACGGTTTGATGGCCCGGCTTCTTGCGGTCTCCATGGTTGTTGATAACCTTGGTTACCACGTTGTTGGTAACCTTGGTTGCCTTGTTGATACGGAGGACGGGGTTGGTAACCTTGATTTCCCGCATAGTTTGCTTCCTCCACAACCGGAGGACAATAACCGGTCAAATGGTCACCTCTGCATAACTCACACACTAACACTTGCACATTTTTACTTGAAGATTCATGCATCTCCTTGAATTGTTGAGGCAGCTTAGACATTTGCTTTGTTAACAGCTCAACCTGTTGTGATAACAATTTGTTTTGTGCAAGGATAGCGTCACTTGTTCCTAATTCCAACACACCCGGCGTTCATTGAGCTGGTCCACGGTTGTGACTACCTTGATGATCGTTCAAGGCCATTTTATCAATGATAGTTGTGGCTTCCGCAGCAGTTTTGCTTAACAAAGAACCACCCGCGGTGGCATCCAACAAGGTTTTGTGTACTAGCTGCAGCCCATTTCTGAATATATGAATTTGTGACAATTCATCGAAACCATGGCCTTTGCACTTTAGTAACATTGATTTGAACCTCTCCCAAGCTTCGTTGAGAGATTCGTTAGCTCCTTGTGTGAATACCGCTATAGCGGTCTTCGCTTCCATGAACCGAGTGTGCAGAAAAAATCATTCCAAAATTTTTTCTTCCAAAGCATTCCAATCAGTCATGATGGCAGTTGACTGATCAAGGTACCATTCCTTGGCCTTCCCAATGAGGGAATGCGGGAATAGTCTCTTGAACAGAGACTCCTCTTCTGCTTCCGGTGCACCCATCGCTCCAGCGATTTCATAAAATTTTGTCAAATGGGTGAAAGGATCTTCATGATCCATACCTGTAAAGGGACTTTGGTATAACAGTTGGAGGATTCTGGTCTTCATCTCAGCATGACGACCGTTGTTTGCATGACGGGCGAACTGAGCATTGTGCCTTGGACTATTTGTACATGGCCTAGAAGCAGGTGGTGGTGGTGGTGGTGGATCTCCCTCCATAATTGGAAGTATTTGTGGAAATGGTGGTGGTGTAGATGTACTTTCCTCTTGTTCTCGCCTCTGTTTCGCTAGCTGCCTCCTTCTTCTAGTTCGGCTATTGATTCTACGAGCGGTTCTTTCAATCTCAGGATCGAAAAGAAGTTGGTCCGCCGGTAGTTTCCCTCACATAAACTAAGTCTGCACACTAAACAAACAGATTAACAAGTTCAAGATAAAGCGGTAACAGCTTACAATAACTCAACTATCGCAATGCTTGCAATATCAACTAACAATCCCCGGCAACGGCGCCAATTTGTTAGAAGAGTAATAGTGTGGGTTTTTGTTATCGTATCCACAGGGATTGTCGGATATTTGATGCTTGTCGTTCAATAGTTGCGATATTCTAAGTTAATGTTTTCAAAAGTTTCACTTGTTGGTATCATTCACTTGTAGCAAAGATTAATTAGGTCACAAAGATTTTTGTAAAAGATTTTATAAAAGCATGTTAAGGTTAGGTTTCATCAATCCTATTCATGTATAAACAATTAATCAAGCATATGAACTCGGTTTCCGACCAATATAACCGCGTATCCTCCCGACTACGTTTATGTCTAAAGCGGAATCGTGAGTACCGTGGTTTAGACCGTTAGATGATGTCTCACGCTAACAATCTAAGCAACGATCATTAAGATCAATACAATGCGAATAGCAAATCCCAAATCTATGTCTAGAGTTTGGTTTTTAAGAGATGAAATTGTTAGGTCAAGAGTTGTAAAGTCTATGTCTAGAGCAAAACAATTCACAAATGGATCATTAAGAGAAAACAACATCATCTATATTGATCAAAGACTTTGTTCATATACAAGAGATCAATATCAATACATAAAAACAGAATCAACTACATCTAACCTCAACATTGAGTGATTAGCTACCACTTCTCATGGTAGCTTGGATGACAAGTAAAGAGAGGAGATGAATGAGCATCCACGACGAATAATCGAGAATGGATGCAAAATCAGCTTCTCCAATGAAAATACAAGCTTTTCTCAACAAAATACTGTAAACCCTTAATTCTAATGTAAAATGAGCAAGAGATCCCATTCCAAAAGGTAACAATTCTATTTATACACTTTTCCTAACAGCACCCTTCGCCCAGCGAAGGCATTCATTCGCCTAGCGAATGACTAAAAACATGGCACATTTAAGTGCCTCAGGCTTAAACCGCCCCTCAGAATTATCGTGGGTTCGCTAGGCGAATGAAATCATTCGCTTCGCGAGCATTCACTGCAACCTTCGCCCCAGCGAAGCTTGGGTGTTTTCAACATGGAAGGTTTCTGCCACCCTTCGCTGGCACATTCGCCCCGCGAGCACATCAGCGAGCATTCGCTGGCCTACTCGCCCAGCGAATTTACCCAGTTTTCCTACTGTAAGTTTTGCACACTTTCTGCCACCATCTCGCTGGCCTCCTCGCTGGCGTTCGCTAGGTGAACCTTCGCTGGCACCTTCTCCAACACTCGCCTAGCGAATACTGTTGTTGATTTCAATTCTTTGGCAGCTTGCACTATTTCTTTGGGTCTTCCAACTTTGATCATTTAGTGCATTTCCTGCACAATAACACCCACATTACAAGCACCAACGGTATATGTCAATGAATGCACAACAACACCATTTCACACTAAAATCAACATATTCTACATGAAAAGAAATGAAAAAATGCCAAATAATTCATACAAATACATATCATGATTGACATCTAACAGTAACCATCGTCATAGGATTTAGACAATAGAGCTCCACCACTGGATGCATCTAACATATTCCTTGAGGATGGAATTAATCCATTATAGAAAATCTCAAGTTGTATGCAGATAGGAATCCCATGATGTGTACGTCAAACAACGTTTCATCATCTCCTTGCCTAAATGATGTGATTTCATTTCTCATTTTTGCATTTTTGGAAGGAGGAAAATACTTGGCCAGAAACTTTTTTGCCAAGGCATTCCATGTAGTAATGGAATTTGGTTCCAAAGAATTAAGCCAGCTCTTGGCTCGATCCCTTAGGGAATATGGAAACAACCTCAACCTAAAGGTATCCACTGGCACGTCAAGGATCTTGAAGTTGTCAGCAACATCCAGAAATTAAGTGCAAATGAGGATCTTCATGAGGAGAGCCTGAATATTGACCAACAGCTTGTAACATTTGGAACATCATATGCTTGAACTCAAACTGTGGTGCTGTGATGGTTGGCCTAGCAATGCCAGTATTCATAGCATTAGGATCAAATACAGCATAGTCCCTGATGCTACACGCTCGGTCATTGGCAATGCCAATAATGTCTGGCTCTGCCATGTTTGTCTCGTGCAATGACTCGTCTGAAAAAGACGATGAACTTTCTTCTTCCGTGTCCTCCTCGTACATTACTCCTTCAGGTTCAGCCACAACTGAGGTTGAGGAATCTCTAGATATTTGCTGAGCACGTACAAATCTTCTTCATGCTTTGAGAATTCTTTCAGGTTCAGTATAACCACTGTAAACTGGTTGTAACGACCTGCGCATACAATAGCTTAAGCCTGTCGAGACACCAAATCACAGCAAACGTTAAAAGCTCAAATACAATCTTAAACAAAAAAAAAATATAGTTTTTCAAACCTTTTCACTTCTTTTGAATAATAGAGCAATGGTGTCACATGCAAGTATACATGCTTGGTAATGTAGCAAGTGATAAAGTAAAGGTCGAACCCACAAGGAAGTGCAAAGTATTTGAACTACTATGTTTAATTTTCTTTGTTTAAGAGAAGTATGAGCAAGGTAACAAAAATATGAGAATAAAGAGCAAGAGCACACACAATTAACTAAAATAACTTAAAGCTAAAAAGGAGTTAAAATATCAGAGAGAGTAGTTGATGAGCTAAATCCATTAGTATAGTTGTTGTTTAGAATTCCTTTATGATGTGAAGTGTCGTGCGTCAAAAGGTCAGAACGTGATCTAGTGGTGTATCTCTACAACATCAAAAACATGTATAACTAGGGCAATGAAACAAATCTCTAAGTCTCACTTGTAACCCTAAAATACGTCTGGTTTTAATTCTGAGAAATCTTTATGGTCTCAACTTCTTATATCTAAGCAAGTTAAATTAAGTGAATATCTCTATCCTACTTTATTAACCACTTTTGTTATGAAATCCACTTGTTTATTGGATCTCTCTCAACAACAAGCTTTTACTTTTTTCCTAGTTGATCACTCTAAGAACCAAGTTTATAGCATAAAAACACATAACAAAATAAGACACTAGGCAACACATCATATTAACATAAAAACAACTTTTATACTAACTTCATTAGTCTCATCAAACAAAGGTTTAGCACATAGTGAGCTGAGTACAAACTACTGGAATGAAATTAATAGGAAACATCATCTTACAGAGTGTAGTAAAGAAATGCAACCTAATAATAACTTGGAGATCTTTTGCGTTAGATAAACAACAACAACTCTCTTCAGTCACGGCAGTTCTCAGCAGAACGTACAGGTCTGGAGAAGAAAAGAACACTCTCTAATAATACTCTTAACTCTTGAAAATGAAAATAACTCAAGAACTGGAAATAAACTATCGTTGTGTGTGGAATCTCTCGTCTCTCCCTTCTTCAATGCACAAGCTCTCTTTAAATAGTGATGAGTGGAAGTGGTAGTTCCTCCTTTCTTGGATCGTGGATCTCTTGAGGAAAATAAGGTTAGGCCTAAATCAAATCCTTCATGTGGGCCAGCTGTCCCTCAATCCTTCCTTTGCAAGCAATCTGGTACAGATGTTGGTGGGAGACAAATCTGCTTTTTGCAGTCGGCTGTAGCAGGCTGGTGGTGCAGAGCAGATGGCTGGTGGAGCAGAGTAGACGGCTGGTGGCGTTGGTGCTGGGTGCTCTTTGCTGCGTGGTCCCCACCGTACTACTTTTTGTCCTCTAGCTTTCTTGATCTTATCCATTCCTTTTGCTCCATTGCTTTCTCTAAAATGCTGCCACGTGAGCCCTAGTCATTCTTGGCTTTTCATCATCAATCTCCAACTCTCTTGGTGAAATAGTTGATTAACCTATCAACTACTTTCTCTTCAAATAGCTCCTCATTCTTCTCCAGAATTTGTCAACTGGGGTCATGCCTCTTCTCATCATCATCAAACTTCCTTTTAGAGCATAAACACAAAGAAAATGTAAAAGAAACACTTAAAGTGCTTAAAGCTTAAATCATGATAAAATACCCTAAACTCATGCTACATAAGTGAAATCATGAACTAGAAATGTCACTATAATTGGGTTAAAGTAACACACTAAAATAGTGTTATCACGGGGTGTCTTGGAAATTTAGTGATCGATATGTTCACATATGTTTTATCTCTCAACCACTTTCTTTCTCCACAATAGCTTTGAACTCCTTAAAGGTAGTAAATACTTTTTGATTTCTACTTAAATAAATAAACCCAAGCTTTTCTTGAAAATAAATCGATGAAAACAAGGAAATAATTGTTTTTTTTCAACTGAGCTTGACTTGATTGGCCCACACACATCTACATGTATATGCTCGAGTGACTTCTTGGCCCTTGAGGTTGACTCCTTTGGAAAATTGGCCATGAATTATTTTCTTGGAAAGCATCCTTCACACAACTAATCTGGATGAAGATAGGTGGTAGGCCTGTCACTATATTTTATTTTGACATCAAACTTAAGTCTCCAAAATTTAAGTGCCCAAAACAAAGATGCCAAAGCCACGACGCGTCATTATCGCACACTTTGAGACATTTTGCCACATCATTTTGGATATTCAACAAGAACATCCTATAACTCGACAATTGTACCTTTATGATCAAATTATTCTTTCCATCTTTGATGGAGATACTTAAATATTTCATATGAATATCATAACCATTTTCTAAAAGTTTTCCTAAACTCAAAATATTGTTATTCATGTTCGGAACATAGTAAGCATCTTAAATATATTGATGTCTTCTATGTTTTAAATGAATTAATATATTAACTTTTCCTTTCACTGGAACCTTGGAATCATCACCAAATAAGAAATTTCCATTGTTTGATTCATCAAGTTCTACGAACATGCTCTTTTTTCCACATATATGGTTGCTTGCACTAGTGTCAAGGTACTGTCGCTCTCGGGATTTACATCGAAGTACAACGCGAAAGTGGCGTGGAAACAGAGTCGCCAACAATGTGTATTTTTCCCAAGAGAAGGAAAGAAAACACTGCGTAAACCCGAGGGAAGGAAAAAAAATGGTCATCGCGACCAAGAGAAACAGGTAAGGGAATCGGTTATGCGAGGGGAAGGTGTTATCACCCCCACGCGTCCATCGTACTCGATGGGATCCACGCATGTTGTCTAATCAAAGGGTGAGTTATCCTAAAGTCTATGGCTAAACGAAAAAACGGGGAGGGGGGAGACAAAGACGGACTCGCAAGGATTATCGCAATCCAATGCCTACGTATCTTCGTGGACGAATGAAGAATCATAGTCAATATAGTTCGACGGACGATTCGAAAGGAGGGAAGGGTGCTCGCCAAGATATCGCATCTTGTGCCTACGTATCCTTAATCGGACGAGAAAGAGGAAATCAGAGGAGTCGTAGTTCGACCTAACGAGGTCGGTATATGTTTTTTACGTGAGCGACGAACTCTTTTTTTGAAAACGGTTTGAAACCCAACAATCCCGAAGGATAAAAATGATTTGAATTTGTTTTGTGTTTTTTAGATACAAGTGGATTGAAGTTAGTTCGTAACTTGCATTGCACCGAAGTCTATGACGTAGGAACGAATGCATAGCAAATCGTCCCAAGACAGGACGTCCGCTAAACACTCTAGAAAAATGAGAGGAAACCCCTCATTCCTTATTTCCCATATACAAGGCTCATGCACAATACACATTACGTTTATTAAGTGTTTTAGAGTTATTATGAGATGAGAAGAGAAGACTCAAGAAAAAGAAAGCACTAAGGGGAAATCTATCCTAATGTTGTCATACAAAGGTGGCCTTATAGTTGAGGTTAAAAGGGAAACATCTACCTAAGTTAGCATGCATGGTTTGAGAGCCTAATGTCTATCCTACTCCGAGCTTAATTAGAAATTAAATCGGACTAGGAGCCTTCAGGGAGCATGTGAATACAGGGTAATCAACAAGTAAACACCAGACGACTCAATCACAAAGAGAAAATCAAGCAAGTATCACCAAAAATTTAATCAGGAATTAATCAAAATAAGCATCAAAATCAAGATTAACAATTAATCAAGAATATCCAAGTTAGAATTAAAATGCTAATTAAAACAAGATTAAATTCTAAGAATTAAAACTAATGCTAAAAATCAATTAAAACAAGATTAATTTCTAAGAATAAAAACTAATGCTAAAAATCAAACAAAATTAATTTCTAAACAAAAGTTACCCTAAATTAATTCAAAATTAATCTAATAAAAATCTAATTCAAAATCAAAGTCAAATTCTAATTCAAGATTAACCTAATTAAAATCAAAATTAACTTCTGCTGCTTTAAAACTCTTCTACCTTTCACTTCCGCTGCTTTCGATACTCTTCTACCTTTCACTTCTAAAATTGTTATTGTTGCAAGCCACTGTGTTAACGCATCGTTCTTCTTCTTCTTGCGTTGCTACTTCACTGTGTTGTTGAGTGTTGTTCTTGGATTTGGTGTTTGAATCGCTTCTGTGAGTTGTGTTGTTGCGAATTACTGTTGTGACGTGAGCTGAGTTGTGGCGTTGTGTTGATGCAAAATGATGCTTCAAATTGCTGGATTCAAATTTGTTGTAACCGTTGCGACTTGTGATCCAATTTGGAATTTTGGTTGTTTTATTTTGCAGGTGGTGAAAGGTGGCGTAAGAGATACAGAATTTGGAAACTCTCAAAGGTTAATGATGAAGATGAGATATGGTAATGGAATTGAAGATGATGAATGGTGAATTGAAGATATTGGTGATGATTTGTGCAGAACCATTGAAGGTGGTTCGATGGAAAAGGTTTCTCTAAAAGTTTTGGTATTCTGAAAATGAAGCTCTCTTCTGTTGTAGATTTATATCAGAATTCTTGGAGGGTAGGATAGTAATCACAAAGAAATTCTATTATGCAAATTTGTTGAGTTGCAATTGTGATTCTATTATGTGATCTTTGTGTAATCAGTCACGAGCCTTTGCACCGAGTTTTTTTGAAAATGGCTTTGTAATTTTTTTCACGTGTAATGGACTGGTGTATAATGGACTGCTATGTTTTTTCCACCTTTTGTGAATTTTCCATTATGGACTTATTGAGAAATTATGCTACATAATCCTTGTAATCTCTTTATGTAATTTCCCCTTTTTTTAATTTTCTGTTACGATGAGATACTCAAGAATTTCCTGAAGAAAAATGACTTGAATTAAGGAGGAGGTACTCAAGAATGGATATGTTTACATTGGTTTTGTTATTGGAAGCAGCTTGTGAATTATTGGCTTCAAGAGTGAGAGCTTATGACTTGGCATTATGGTAGTAAAAAATATAATTGGAAAAGAAATGGTTATGATAAAAAATGGATTTAAAAATTTGGAGTTTAAAAATGGATAATTTTATATTAGAATGGATAATGGATTTTTATGGATAAGTAATAGATTTTAGAATGAAATTTGAAATGGATATGGATCATGGATAGAAAATGGATAACCAAATGAATTCAAAACCAATCACAAACTTTTCACAAGCCTCTGATAAAATGGTCATAGCTACCACTGAACAATCTTGCCACTGAAACAAAACATCTGAATCACACATCCTCTAAATCTCTGATCAAATGAATCCTGACTTTCTGAACCCACACCTCACATGAACCACTGACGAATCTCAACCGATAAACAGTCCACAAGCTGAACCTTGAACAAAAAACCTAACTATCCTTGAGACGTACACCCTGATTCACACTAATGAAACCCTAACCCAATACTTCTGATGAATCCTCTGAATGAGGAAAACCTCGAAACTTGATGAACTTCTGAATAAGAAGTCATTTATGATAATGTGAATGCAGCCTTTGATGAAGAAAATCTTGGGCTTGCACATAATACCTTGATCCCATATCTCAAGAACCAATGCAAATGAATGATTATGAGTTATGACCTAATGATGCAAATGAAAAAGATACATAAGCCAGTTAGAGTCAGAAAAAGAGAGGGCAAATTTTGGGGTGCTACAGCTATTCAATCTTCTTGGATCCGAGGGTATAGAAGCCAAGGCTTTCAGACAGTCGGGATACACGGAGATTGAATACCAAAATAACCGCACAAATTTGCATCCTGCAAAAGGAGAGACGACTCCGCTGGGGAACAAGTAATAAAAGGTGTCAAATCACATCACGGACGAGTGTCAGAGATCAATACGGATGAAGTATTGAAATAGATTGAAACAAACACGGACGGGTGTTGATTATGCTGGGGATAAACACGGATGAGTGTACAAAAGTTCACACACGGACGGGTGCTGAAAGAACACGGACGAGTGTCTTAAGGTCAATACGGACGGGTATTGGCTAAAATGTTCAAACACGGACAGGTGATGAAAGAACACGGACGGGTGTCAAAGGTCAATACGGACGGGTATTGGCTAAAAATTCAAACACGGACGGGTGTCTAAGGTCAATACGGACGGGTATTGGCTAAAAAGTTCAAACACAGACGGGTGGTGAGAGAACACATACGGGTGTCTAAGGTCAATACGGACGGGTACTGGCTAAAAAGTTCAAACACGGACGGGTGATGAAAGAGCACAGACGGGTGTCTAAAGATCAATACGGACGGGTATTGGCTAAAAAGTTCAAACACGGACGAGTGATGAAAGAACACGGACGGGTGTCTAAGGTCAATACGGACGGGTATTGGCTAAAAAGTTCAAACACAGACGGGTGATGAAAGAGCATGGACGGGTATTGGCTAAAAAGTTCAAACACAAACGGGTGATGAAAGAGCACATACGGGTGTCTAAGGTCAATACGGACGGGTATTGGATAAAAATTTCAAACACGGACAGGTGATAAAAGAACATAGACGGGTGTCTCAAAGGTCAATACAGACGGGAACTGGCTAAAAAGTTCAAACACGGACGGGTGCTGAAAGAACACGGACGGGTGTCAAAGGTCAATACAGAGAGGTATTGAAGTAAAAGTTCAAACATGGACGGGTGTTGAAAGGACACGGACGGGTGTCAAAGGTCAATACGGACGGGTATTGAAATAAAAGTTCAAACACGGACGGGTGCTGAAAGGACACGGACGGGTGTCTAAGGTCAATACGGACGAGTATTGGCTAAAAAGTTCAAACATGGATGGGTGAAGAAAGAGCACGGACGGGTGTCTAAGGTCAATATGGACGGGTATTGGCTAAAATGTTCAGACACGGACGGGTGATGAAAGAACACGGACAAGCGTCTAAGGTCAATACAGACAGGTATTGGCTAAAAAGTTCAAACATGGATGGGTAATGAAAGAACACGAACGGGTGTCTAAGGTCAATACGAACGGGTATTGGCTAAAAAGTTCAAACACGGACGGGTGATGAAAGAGTACGGACGGGTGTCTAAGGTCAATACGGACGGGTATTGGCTAAAAAGTTCAAACACGGACGGGTGATGAAAGAATACGGATGGGTGTCTAAGGTCAATACGGACGTGAATTGGCTAAAAAGTTCAGACTCAGACGGGTGCTGAAAGAACACGGACGGGTGTCAAAGGTCAATATGGACGGGTATTGAAAAAAAGGTTAAAACAGAAGCTTTACTGGGGACTGAAATGCTAAACCGAACACGGACGGGTATCGAGAGAACACAGACGAGTATTTAAAATTAATACGGACGAAGTATTGAGGAAATGAAAAAGAACACGGACGAGTGTCTAAGGTCATTACGGACGGGTATTGAGGTAATGGAAAAGAACACGGACGAGTGTCTAAAGAACACGGATGAGTGTTTTAAAACCAATACGGGCGAAGTATTTAGGCAACGAAAAAGGAACACAAACGAGTGTTGAAAGAACATGTAAATCAAAACACGGACGGGTGTTGAAGGAACACGGATGAGTGTCTAACGGTAAAAACTCTGAGGGGATAAACAAAATAGTCTCTCCAAATGACCAAGTCCACTGCTTGGGGGAATAAAGTTAGACGATATCTCCTGAGTTACAACTTTCCCTGTTGGGGAAACACTTGGCAAACGAGGATTCAAACTTGGCTTATGCTTCGAATGCATATGTTTGAATTTTTCTATGGCGTAATGCTCCATACAAAATGGAAATGCTATGCTTTTGGGAGGATGCCATGCAAAAATGCTCATGCAATGCAAAGGATCGCTCCAGCAAAATAAATGCTGAAAAATGAACGCAACTCCATCATGGATGACAAACTAAATGGTTTATGAAAACAAAACCTTGCTGAGGAAAGACACACTGAACAACTTTCCTGATCACAACCTCTGTTGAAGATGAAACCGAAAGAGAATTTCCCCTCTACTGGGGATGGCAAATAATCTTTGTCGAAGATAGAACCCAAAACCTGCTACTGAAAAGTACCAATAACCAATTGGACTTAAAACCTACTGGGGATGTCAACCACCGTTGAACAAAATGTTGCGAGGATTACCACCAACCTCTGCTTGGGGATATCATTGAGCTTAACCTGCTGCTGGGGAAATAACTCTACCCTCACCCTGCTGGGGATTAGCTCAAACAGTCGTCGACGAGACTATACTTCCTGACCGACTGGGGAAAGTAGACACCAAGACTCTGTGGGGATGATAACATCTTTGTCCGCAAATCTCTGCAGGAGATGCCACAACATCCACCTGAATGCTTGCTGGGGAATAATAATCCAAACACGACTTTGGCTGGATAAATAATCCTCTGTACTCTGGCTGGGGAGAGCAACAATCTGCTGAGGATGATGAAATTTCAATTATGGGGAGAGTAACTCTACTGGGGAGAAACCTTGCTACCCTGTATGACCTGCCTTTATGGTCATAAATGACCCTTTGAACTTTCTACCTGCCTCAGACCACCAGGTCTAATGGAAGGAATCATCTCAAGAGGATTTTATAGAAGACCGGGCGTTCACACTGCCCCAGGGTCTTCAAACTCTTGGAGAGATTTATCAGATCTCGACATAACTGCCCCAGACTGCTTACTCTATGAAGTAACTAGCCTCGAAAGGATTTGTAATTACTTAAAATATTCTTCCCCGGTATTTTGAACCTTGAAGAGGTGCTTTCAATTAACCGTCTTCAGGAGTGGATAACTTCTCATGCTCTAGAGGTGGCCTGCCCCAATACGAGCCTTGAAGTGAATTTGTCTCTGACCGAATGGTCTTCGAGAGATTTGCCCAAATCTCGACGTGATTGCCCTGTTAAACGCTTGTGGAGAGATTTATCGAATCTCGACATAATTTCCCCAGTTTGGCTGAACTTTGAAGAAATTTTCTCAACTTGAATGCCCATGATTGATTGAACTCTGAAAAGACTTTCTCGACTTGAATGCCCCAGCTTGTCTATATCTTAACACAACTTGCTAGGAAAACTCCTGCTCAACATGGTCTTTCAGCACAATGACCTTTGATATGACTGTCCTCTGGGGTCTTCAAGCACTTCAACTTGGCAGGATCAAGCTTCTCAACTGATGTTTATCATGTAAGCTTCTTCGATGTCAAACAAATGTATGCAAGCAGAAAATATTAATTCTGAAAATGATTACTCTAATGCAACACACATGTTAATCTCGAAGTCTTTTATTTGAAAAGATGTCGCAAGGTCACGTGAGCGAATCACTGCTTGGAATACGACATTGATTTTTGACTGCACATGCAATACCAACAAGATCTTTTAGCACCACTCATGGGAGTCAGGAACGCTATCTCGTCGGAGTAAGTTCTCGAAATAAACCTTGTTTCAATTAGGACTTTTGAGGGTTGTATCGTGACCTGGTTCACGGTTTTGAGAAAAAAGGATTTAAGGCTCAAAGTTTATTGGTGCCCACCCACTCTTTGTGATGTTCTTCAGTCCTACACTCAACTAATCTGACATAAGCGCTCATCTCTCAAAAGGTTTTATGATCTTTAAGGAACTCAAGCAATTGATGGTTTGAGACCAGATGAGGTTTTGGAGCAACAGTCACCCCTTTTGTGTTTTGTGTCTGTAGCCACACGACTTTGTTCTTATCGAGGATTTTTCTTTGTAAGCCTTTTAGGTTTTCGCTTTCTCATTCTTTTGCTTTTTGCTCCATAATTTTTTCCTGGACTGACTCTTTTGAGTTTTCAATTTTGAAGTCTAGCGGGATGCCTTAACTTTTTCCTAAGTCGCTTGTTTTCAAGTTTTGACTTAGCGGCTTTTTTTTTCTTCTTTTTTTTTTGTTTTATTAACAAATCGTGTGACACTGGTTTGTCTGACTTGTTTGAAAGGGTTGTGACTGCCTCACTCCTTAATCATTGATGGATAACCATTGTGGTTTCACATCTTTTGACCTCTTGATGGTGTGGAATAGAAGGTAATGGATCCTCGGATGCACACTCCTTTCGAAAGTTGAACGCTCGGTCAAATTAACTGACGCCTACCCTGCCCATAGGTTAAATGTGAGGGTTTTCGTACGAAAGAAACTCCTAATTCAAGGCTCAAAGGGGTTAACGATGGTTTATCTCCCTTATATCTCTAGTGTTTAGGGATTTGAAACAATGCCTGTACATCCTCAACAGGGTTTTATCCAAAAACACACAACCAAAGATTTTGCGTTTTCAAATCATCATCCTCCCTCAAAGAGTTTAAGCAAGAAAGTCAGTATTGCAATGCCCATGAACATTTAAGTGTGAACATGAATGGATTACTTCAAAAAAAACATGCTTATTGTATTATGATTGTCATTAAAAAAACAAATAAGTTTCTACATGCAGACAATGTTTAAACAAACAAGAAAGATACAAATGAAAAAGTAGTAAAGAAGTAGGAAATTGCCATTGTTGAGGAGACTTGGCTCCGTCTGGACTTGTTGATCTTGGGGACTTTCAGCAGTCAGCAGTCTAGATGTTCATTCTATTACTGGGTTGGTGCCAGATTCCCACCTTTTTCTGGTGTGAACACAATAGTCTTGGAGTCAATCAGATCCTGGACCTTGTCCTTACCCTTGTCTCCGAATGACTTACAATCTTCAATTAAATGGCCAGGTTCCCCAGAGTGGTAGTCACAGTAGGCATCAGGATCAATCCCCACAGGATAAGGAGAAATAATCGGAACTAATCGATTGGTTTCCCCCCATTGAAAGCTCGAGCAATTGAGGGAACAACTGGATATGAGGCACATGAACTATGTCGAACTCCCTTGTTGGTTTCCTATGCTTCTGATGACCTATATGAGCATTCGGATGATACCGACTCTGATTGATCATCTGATTATCATTACCTGGAGCAGACAACGGCTGTTGGGAAGAAGCCCTTAGAAGTACAGGTTGCGAATGATATTCATGAGTTACCCCTTCAATTCACTTGATGAATAGGAACTAGCCGCTGACAAGAAATTCCAGAAACGGCAAGGTTGTGAAAGAGATCCACAAAATGCTTCATGGTTTGAAGGAGATTCCAAAGAGATAGGAGGAGTGAGAATTTCTGTTACGTAAATGGGCACATGATTGCTTTCCTTTCTTAACACCACATTTAATATTTCCATAACCAGACTCATCCGAGTCTTCATCTGATTGACTTCCTCTCTCAATAGTTGTTGACCTTGAGATAATGCCTGCATGTCCACCATAAAATGCTCCATCTGAACTATCATCTCAGCCAACTCTACACGGACCTGTTCCATAACTGAACTCTGATTGTCAGAAGTTGAGTAGTAGGAAGAATTCAAGCTGGTAATTCTGAAGAGAAGACCAAATTAGAATGAGGAATCTGCCTCGGAGCACCTGTTATGCATATGAGTATGCGAATGCAAATGCAGAATGCCATGTTCGAATATTTCCAAGGAATTATTCTGCTTTGATTCAAGTTTTTTTTCACATATGAACCACAAGAAATAGATGGAAATGCTCAACAGCTAATCTCAAAGTTAAGATCCCTGGAAACACGTGAACATGTATGTCAGAATGCTGAATGATGATGCAGATGCACACATGGGATCAAGGTATCAAGTTGCTCTGAACATCTGTTGTGCTGTCAATTGAACAAGGACCAGAAACCCAGAATACCAGAATGACAGACCATTCAGAATGCCAGAATACCGGGATGATAAGTTCACACTGATAAGAAATCCAGAATACCGGGTATGTTGAAGTTCAAGGTCACCTGTAAACCTGCAAACACCCATCCCCTCTCACATGTGGGTTCTAGAAAACTGAGGATCCTCGGCGTCGGATTCTCGATTTGAGAAGCAATAGTACATTCATCCCTCGGGGTACAATACTATCGCCAAACAAAGAGGTCGTCCACTGATTCCCCAAAAAATAAGGTCATCGTATGTAAGTTCCCAGCTTCGGGTCCTCGGATCAAGAAGTTTAATGGGTTTGCCATTTCTGGTATGCCATTACTACCTCTTTGGAGGACTGCCTCAACTGATTCCTCGGAGAAAACGGTCGCCAGAGTCGACAGCCCTCTAGATCAACACCCCGAAATGAACAAGACACGGACGTCAGAATATCTCCCAAGAAAACCTCGTTTGGATGTGAATTTCATGAACACCAAACGTACCAAGATGACGCGTAAGTCCCATTACTTTCCACTCTAGTTCTAGGTGTATACTCAAGCCCGTGTATTGGGCTTATCCCTGGTGAATCCAACCCACCCAACAGCACAACAGTAGCAGAGCAATATGATAACAGTAATCAAATGCGATAAATGCAGTAAAATACGGTAATACAGTAATATACAACAAAATAAAGCAAACAATAAACACCCAATGAAATAAACAGACAAGCGCTAGGATTGACTCGCATAGGGGATGGACCAGCAAGAGGTCAACCTTTCCCCAGCACAGTCGCCAGCTGTCGCTCCCGGGATTTTCATCCAAGTACAAACGCGAAAGTGGCACGGAAATAGAGTCGCCAGCAATGTGTATTTATCCCAAGAGAAGGAAAGGAAACACAGCATAAACCTGAGGGAAGGAAAAAAAACACGGTCATCGCGACCAAGAGAAATAGGTAAGGGAGTCGGTTACGCGAGGGGAAGGTGTTAGCACCCCCACGTGTCCATCGTACTCGATGGGATCCACGCTTGTTGTCTAATCAAAGGATGAGTTATCCTAAAGTCTATGGCTAAAGGAAAAAAACTGGGAAGGGAGAGACAAAGACGAACTCACAATGATTATCGTAATCCAATGCCTACGTATCTTCGTGGACGAACGAAGAATCAGAGTCAAGGTAGTTCGACGGACAAGTCGAAAAGAGGGAAGGGTGCTCGCCAAGATATCGCATCTTGTGCCTACGTATCCTCAATCGGACGAGAAAGAGGAAATCAGAGCAGTCTTAGTTCGACCTAACGAGGTCGGTATGTGTTTTTTACGTGAGCGACGAGGTCTTTTTTTGAAAACGGTTTGAAACCCAACAATCCCGAAGGATAAAAATGATTTGAATTTGTTTTGTGTTTTTTAGACGGAAGTGGATTGAAGTTAGTTCGTAACTTGCATTGCACCGAAGTCTATGACGTAGGAACGAATGCATAGCAAATCGTCCCAAGACAGGACGTCCGCTAAACACTCTAGAAAAATGAGAGGAAACCCCTCATTCCTCATTTCCCACATACAAGGCTCATGCGCAATACACATTACCTTTATTAAGTGTTTTAGAGTTATTATGAGATGAGAAGAGAAGACTCAAGAAAAAGAAAGCACTAAGGGGAAATCTATCCTAATGTTGTCATACAAAGGGGGCCCTATAGTTGAGGTTAAAAGGGAAACATCTACCTAAGTTAGCATGCATGGTTTGAGAGCCTAATGTCTATCCTACTCCGAGCTTAATCAGGAATTAAATCGGACTAGGAGCCTTCAGGGAGCATGTGAATACAGAGTAATCCACAAGTAAACACCAGACGACTCAATCACAAAGAGAAAATCAAGCAAGTATCACCAAAAATTTAATCAGGAATTAATCAGAATAAGCATCAGAATCAAGATCAACAATTAATCAAGAATATCCAAGTTAGAATTAAAATGCTAATTAAAACAAGATAAAATTCTAAGAATTAAAACTAATGCTAAAAATCAATTAAAACAAGATTAATTTCTAAGAATAAAAACTAATGCTAAAAATCAAACAAAATTAATTTCTAAACAAAAGTTACCCTAAATTAATTCAAAATTAATCTAATAAAAATCTAATTCAAAATCAAAGTTAAATTCTAATTCAAGATTAACCTAATTAAGATCAAAATTAACTTCTAGAAAATTAAAACTAAAATAATTCTAATGACAATAGCAAGCTAATGAGGAGGCGCAACATTATTTCAAGGGTGTGAGAAAGATACAGGCGTATGGGCTTAATCTTCAGGCCCAAAAGTCTTCTTCAAGCATCTTAGGGGTGTATTAGTGAAAGATGAGGGTGTATCCAGAAACCCATGCGCATTGGCCATCAACCTAGGCCCATGGAATTTATCAACAACTCAAAGGGGAGGGTTCAGCGAGTGATAGCAGTGTGAGAAAGAAAGTCAGGCGGGCTTAGGCCCGGTCCAAATGGATACAATAGAATACCTAAATTATGAAGGTCAGCAAACCAACCTCTACCTCATCCCCTTCACAGCGCCGTTTACACACCATCTCCGCCACTCTCTGCTTCTCAACTCTTCCTTCCTATCTACACCGTCGGCGATGTCCTCTTCCACTTCTCACAACGTTCTTCCTTTTTTCCCTCTATATCCATTTGTCGCACCGCCGTCTTCCACAAATCAAGCCACCAACCTCAATGACCTTAAACCATCGCACTCGACCATGTCAGAGACAATCTCAGACGCGCCATGGCTCCAAGCCGGCAGCGGCGGAGAAACACTCATCACCTACATCGTAATCACCTTCAACAGTTCAAACAAAAGTTCACCTCTCACGATCCAAATCTAATGCTCTCTGCTTCTTCCATCACAACGCAACTCACAAACCAACGCCGAGAAACGACGCCGCACCAGAATCAAATTCGTTCTCCTTCACTCAAAATCGACGCGACGTTCAAAAGAAACGAAAGCAGGCTTATCGCAACTACAACAATGAGATGATAATTTCACAGAATCAATGGAAACAGATCAACTTACCTACCGGAGATAGTCCGGTGCTTCTTCGACTGCGAGATACTAACTAGTGCGAATCGAGAAGGACTTTAGGTATGCGTAATTTCTTTGTTCTTCGCTCTTCCTCTTCGAGTCCGCTATGCACTGCTGCTTTCGATCCTCTTCTACCTTTCACTTCTAAAATTGTTGTTGTTGCAAGCTTCTGTGTTAATGCATCGTTCTTCTTCTTCTTGCGTTGCTACTTCACTGTGTTGTTGAGTGTTGTTCTTGGATTTGGTGTTTGAATCGCTTCTGTGAGTTGCGTTGTTGCGAATTACTGTTGTGACGTGAGCTGAGTTTTGGCGTTGTGTTGACGCAAAATGATGCTTCAATTTGCTGGATTCAAATTTGTTGTAACCGTTGCGACTTGTGATCCAATTTGGAATTTCGGTTGTTTTATTTTGCAGGTGTTGAAAGGTGGCGTAAGAGATGCATAATTTGGAAACTCTCAAAGGTTAATGATGAAGATGAGATATGGTAATGGAATTGAAGATGATGAATGGTGAATTGAAGATATTGGTGATGATTTGTGCATAACCATTGAAGGTGGTTCGATGGAAAAGGTTTCTCTAAAAGTTTTGGTATTATGAAAATGAAGCTCTCTTCTGTTGTAGATTTATATCAGAATTCTTTGAGGGTAGGATAGTAATCACAAAGAAATTCTGTTATGCAAATTTGTTGAGTAGCAATTGTGATTCTGTTATGAGATCTTTGTGTAATCAGTCACGAGCTTTTGCACCGAGTTTTTTTGAAAATGGCTTTGTAAATTTTTTCACGTGTAATGGACTGCTATATAATGGACTGCTATGTTTTTTCCACTTGTTGTGAACTTTCCGTTATGGACTTATTGAGAAATTATGCTACATACTCCTTGTAATCTCTTTATGTAATTTCCCCTTTTTTTAAATTTTCTGTGACGATGATATACTCAAGAATTTCCTGAAGAAAAATGACTTGAATTGAGGAGGAGGTACTCAAGAATGGATCTGTTTACATTGGTTTTGTTATTGGAAGCAGCTTGTGAATTATTGGCTTCGAGAGTGAGAGCTTATGACTTGGCATAATGGTAGTAAAAAAATATAATTGGAAAAGAAATGGTTATGATAAAAAATGGATTTAAAAATTTGGAGTTTAAAAATGGATAATTTTATATTAGAATGGATAATGGATTTTTATGGATAAGTAATTGATTTTAGAATGAAATTTGAAATGGATATGGATCATGGATAGAAAATGGATAACCAAATGAATTCAAATCCAATTACAAACTTTTCACAAGCCTCTGATAAAATGGTCATAGCTACCACTGAACAATCTTGCCTTTGAAACAAAATATCTGAATCACACATCCTCTGAATCTCTAATCAAATGAATCCTAACTTTCTGAACCCACACCTCACATGAACCACTGAAGAGTCTCAACCGATAAACAGTCCACAAGCTCAACCTTGAACAAGAACCCTAACTATTCTTGAGACGTACACCCTGATTCACACTAATGAAACTCTAACCCAATACTTCTGATGAATCCTCTGAATGAGGAAAACCTCGAAACTTGATGAACTTCTGAATAAGAAGTCATTCATGATAATGTGAATTCAGCCTTTGATGAAGAAAATCTTGAGCTTGCACATAATACCTTGATCCCATATCTCAAGAACCAATGCAAATAAATGATTATGAGTTATGACCTAATGATGCAAATGAAAAAGAAACATAAGCCAGTTAGAGTCAGAAAAAGAGAGGGCAAATTTTAGGGTGCTACAGGTACGGTGAATTCTCTTGGCTTCCTTCGTTATTTACATGTGCTAGCAACAATGTTTCAAACTTTTAATTCTTTACTTCCACATAGTTGGTCTTCTCCTAGACTTTATTCTTGAAAGATCTACATTCTAAAGCATAATGGAGAAACTTCTGAAATTGTAGCATTGACTTTGAGATTCATGACACCTTGTGTTTATGTATCCTCTTCCATGTCCTCTTGTTGAGGTTTCTCCCATCTCATAATTTTCGCTAGTGAAATTTGAAACTCAACCATAGTTACCACGTCCAAAAATTCCTCTACCGCGACCTTATCCTTGGCCTCTACCTTGACTCTGTTGGCATCTCTCATTTTTTTAGTTTCTTCATTCTCCTTAAGTTGCATCTTGAATATTTTTTCGTGATATCTTTCTTCTTCTTCTATATCTCCTCATAAGCTAGGGGTGATCCATGAAGTTTCTCTATTGTCATAGTCTCTAAATCCTATGTTTCTTCGATTGTTACAACAATATACTATAATTCGTGGTCTAATGAGCACAATATCTTCTCCATAATTCTCACATCTTATAACTTTTCAACATTTATTTTTTAATTAATTTGAAATAGTAATAACACTTCAAACATATTTGAAAATAGACTTTGATGCTTAAATATGCAAGAATTCAAATGCACCTCTTAGAGTTTGGAGACACACCTTCTTTACTTTGTATTCACCTTTGCAAGATGTTTAGAGCTTCTACCACACCTCCTTAGCAGACATTGCTTTTGAGATTTTCATAAAATCATCTTCATCAAATGCCTGTTAGATAAGGAAAAGAGATTTGTTGTCTATCTTTCTTGAATCCTTCAAGATATCCTTTTGTGTTGAGTTAATGAATCCTCATCTTGTGATTCCTTATAACCTTTTTCAATAACCTCTCAAACATCATGTGCTTCAAGAAGAGCTTTCACTTTGATATACCATTTAACATGAGTACGTCCATTGAGAAGTGTAACTTATCAGGATGTTGCTCCATTGTTCGTCATAATCATGGATATATATATATATATATATATATATATATATATATATATATATATATATATATATATATATATATATATATATAGAGAGAGAGAGAGAGAGAGAGAGAGAGAGAGATATTATGAAAACCTAAGCTCAGGTGCCATTTTATTGGAAAACGAAAAGGCTATATTGTGGTTTGATGAGGAATTGGAAGTAGAGAATATTTGAGATAATGATTATTTCTATTGAGAGAATATTTTATAAGTTTGTTTAGTTGCTTTTACTTGCTTTTCTAATAGCTTTTACTAGATTTGTTTACAAATGATAACCTATCCCTATCAATAGGATTCATGGGAGAGTTCTACTTACCTCTGTAGATTATTCTACATATTTCATGATAGAGAGATTCCTCCACACTTCTCTCTAATACTTAGATTTATTATTATGACTCCACTCATCTTTTTCTACATCTCTCTAGAAATTTCTTTAGACTACACCACTAATACCAACTAATTGGTCTAACACTTTTTTAATCTAGTGGATCTTACAAGTTTATAATCCAAGAAGTATATCATATGTTAACGATCTTTCCATGGACACTACGTAAACTCAGAATCATCTTGTGCTTGCTTTATGTTAAGCTTCCTTAGGATGACGAAACTTATCAAATTTTATGCTCAATATTCTCTTTGATGTCTTTATTAATGGTCTATACCAATATATGACTCTGGTTGAGTAACGTACCATCCTTATATATTAACTTATGATTCTCTTATTTTCACTTTCTATTGATGAGGTTTTCCTTGTTTGCTTCAAGGTGTACTTGAATACATTTGGGGAAGTTGTCATTCATTGTAAAGAGCTTCCAACATTTAAATACTGACATGACTATATTAGGAATGTCTTATTTGATACATTTTGGTATTCTGGGATATATGTGAAAAAAGAGACGCATGTGAATTTCTTGAGTGACCCAAAAGAGGAGATATTTACACTTAGCCCAAAAGATATTCTAGTGTACAAGTGGGTAGGTGAAAAACAAATATGTGTAGACTTGACTAGAATTTCTCCACTAATGAAACTAAGAACTCGAGATTTTACTGTGGGACACACAACTCTCAATGTCTCTTTAATTATTATGGTCTAGCATAGCATGAGGAAACATGTTCCGACAATTAACATATTTTCATATTTTTTTAACACTTTTGGTTTTATTAATACCAAAAGAAATGAATTTAAAAAAAAAAAAAATACAAATGCTCATATAAAATAATGTTATATCTCCTAAAATAATAGATATAGTTTTTAAGAGAATTTGTTTTGCAATCCAACAACAATCACTTTTAATTTTTGAAAGAAAGAAGTTTGGCTGAAATAAATGCATAGTTTAAGTCAATTAACGATGAAATATATTTCTTATTCACCTTTTGTTTTTTGTTTATTTTCTTTATGATTTTTTTTGGCTTTTGTTGCTCACTAGTGTTTTATCAGCGTTGTTGACTATATTATATAATATATTTTTCCTGTATTTTTTAATGCTTTTTTAACTTTTCTTGTAATCCTTATGTTTATTATATTATATTATATTGTAAAATTTAACATTACAAAAAGATTTTGACTTAAATAAATGCCAAATTTAAAGCCAATTAAGGATGTAGTATATAAGTAGATTCCTAGTAAGAATCCCTTCATCCTCTCTCCATCTTATAAACTTGCCTTGTATTATATCTTCCTTTTTATTATTATTCTTCTGAGAAACATGAGAATGCTGAAACCATTGATATTATTCATTCTCATCTTGTGCACTATCCAACCAAACAATGCAGATTATGTAATAGAAGAAACTTGCATTAGGGCTCCTCTATATTTCCTGGAATGTGTTAAGTACGTGAAATCCTATCCTAGTACTCCAAAAAATCCCGTAGAGGTAGTAATAATCATGTTTAATATAATGAGATACAAAGCAACGATTACCTCAAATAAAATCAGTAAACTTCTTGCAAGCGGTAAAGCTGGCACTCGTGAATATCAAGCACTTAAGGTATGTGCTACTTCATACAAAGAAACTGCAACATCTGATTTTCAAAGAGGTCTTGGAAGTCTAGCCAAAGGAGAATTTAAAGATGCATTAGATGCTGCAAATGATGCATTAGGGAAACTCATTAAATGTGAGTTGAGCTTTTTTGGGAGAGCTGGTGGTGGCGTACGCACACCCCTCACGGATGAGAACAATGATATCATACTTTTAGTATCGATAGCAGCAGCTATTATCGATTCATTCGTGGAAACTAGCTAGTTTGCTCAACATTTCATTATCCTATTTAATGTTTAATAAATAAATTTTAAACATTAGTAAACTACATCAAAATAATGAAATAGGGGTGTGCAAAAAAACTGGTTCACAAGAACCAATTTTAAAATTATAGTACATTTATTTTAAATATCCATATTATTTTGATTAAAACTGATCCGGATTCATTTCATTAAAACCATAAAAAATCAATAACCACTTTTTAAAACCAATATATAAATGGTTAAGCAATGTACTCTTCACCTTGTCTCTAATTCATGATTATAAATTAATAATATATTGTAGATATCAAGACAACACTTAAGTACACATTAGTGCATTGCCACCAATTTTATTTATGGTCTTCATTAATCCTCTCTCAAGTTGAAATCTCCTTTTTTTTTTTTAATCATGGCTCTTAATTATATTTTTTGAATATTTTTTTTTGTTGATAAGCAATTCAATAAAAGAGATTAAGGAAATCTCCGAACCGAATCAATTACAAAAGTCTAATGGAAATTTATACCATTCATAAAGGCGACAATAAGCCCTACCTTTCCTACCTAGGATCAACCAATTCCAAGACGAGACTTTGATCTCATTTACAATGTCAATAATAATAAAAACATCATGTCAAAACAAGATTTTGTTACGAACCTTCCAAAATAATCCAGCAAATTATGAACCAAAACGACGATATCGTAGCCATGTTACTACGACTTTTGAGTCTAGAAATCCACTCGTTAGCATGGTTTAAGTAGGTCGAATCTGAAATAATCTCGATGTCCAACCAGTTACAAACCTCTCTCCATATCAGAATAGAAAATTGACAGGTAAATAAGAGATGATTCAAATCTTTTAGTTCTTGAGAATAGAAAACGCATTTCTTATCAATGTCATTAACAATAATCTTCCTAGCTGCCAAATTAATTCTAGTGGGTAACCTATCTAGACATAATCTCCACCCGAAAATTTTGATGTTAGGGGGAAGGCCAGAATTCCACATCAAGCTGAGTAATTTCTTGAATTCCAACTCATTATCAGTAAAAACAAAATGCGTATTAAGTATAGAATAATACGAACTCACCGAAAAAGCCAAGGAGTCGCTCATAATCCACTTCCAATCATCCTTCCTATCTTTCATCGGGGAAATACCTTCAAGGGATTGACAGAATTCAAACCGTTCCTGGTCCAGAACCTGATAATCAAAATAAGAATTGTCGGAATTTTCGATACTGTTCCATTTCCACGTTTCTCCATCCCACTCCCCCATCTTGCTTACCGAGCAGATCTGCTTCCTTCTGGTTAAGTACAAAACTGGAAAACGGTCCTTCAAAGCCTCGTTACCTTGCCAAATGGTATGCCAAAAATCAACATCAGTCCCGTCACCGATCGAACACTCCAAGAACTCTCTGAAAAAAACGGAAGATTCTGACTTGGAACTTGACAGAATATCCCTCATCCACGTCGAGTCTAATCTCGACGTACCAACTTCGTAATGCCTTTGAGCTTTCAAGCTCAGGTTGCCATATCTAGATTCCAAGGTTTTCCTCCAGATTTCATCACCGCCTATGTAAAATTTCCAAAGCCATTTCGCTAGGAGGGCCTTGTTGAAAAACCCGACATGTTTAAGTCCGAGGCCTCCGTTGTCCTTCGATTTGCAGATTGTTTTCCAAGGAATCCAAGGAATGAATCTTTTATCAGCTGCTCCAACCCACAGAAACCGTCTTTGGATCGCAATAAAGTCCTTCACTATCTTCTTAGGTGCCTTGTAGAAAGCTAGATGGTGGATTGGCAAATTAGCGATTACCGAATTAAGAAGCGTAACTCTGCCTCCGATAGAAAGATTGCGATTACTCCAACTAGCCAACTTCTTTTTCAGACAGAGAAGAATTGGATCCCAAAACTTTAAACTCCTTTGGTTCCCTCCAACCGTCAGGCCAAGGAAATTTAAAGGAAACTTACATGACTTACAGTGCAGGAATTGCTCAGCAGCAGAAATCAGACCAGTATCAACACCTATACCAAAAATACAGCTCTTGGAATAATTGATCTTTAACCCTGAAGAAACTTCGAAAGCTCTGAGTATAGATTTGAATGCCCAAATGTTGCGCACGGAACCTTCTCCTAAAAGCAGGGTATCGTCAGCGAATTGTAAGATGCTCGGCGAAGGACAGTCATAAACTTTGAAAGGAGTGAGGAGGTTGATATCTATAGCAGTTCTAACTAAACTCGCCAATCCCTCTGCGACAATAGCAAACATGAAGGGTGCAAGAGGATCGCCCTGTTTCAGACCTCTCCCAGCCTTAAAATCCCT
Source organism: Lathyrus tuberosus (assembly GCA_022829125.1). Taxonomy (NCBI): domain Eukaryota; kingdom Viridiplantae; phylum Streptophyta; class Magnoliopsida; order Fabales; family Fabaceae; genus Lathyrus; species Lathyrus tuberosus. Next base: position 11,718,941 of record JALAZF010000088.1, on the reverse strand, counting down.
TGAAGGACTACCGTTAATGAGAATCGACAAGTGACTGTTGAAAATAATACCACGAATCCACATCAACCATTTATGACCAAATCCCATCTTAACTAGTAGGCTATCGAGAAAACTCCAATCCACACTGTCGTAGGCCTTAGAAAAATCAACTTTAAGAAAAAGGCAAGCCTTCTTACATCTTTTAGCATAATCTACAACCTTATTAGCAAGAAGGACTCCGTCGAAAATTTGCCGACCTGGGATGAAAGCAGTCTGAGATGGAGAGATGATTTTGTGAATAACCTTGCCCAGTCTTGAAGCAAGCATCTTGGAAATAATCTTGGCAATGCTGCTGACGAGACTGATAGGTCTTAAGTTCTCGAATCTTTGAGGGTTGTCGATCTTCGGGATTAAAGTGATGAACGACGAAACAAACATTTTAGGCAAAAAACCGTACTTGAGAAACTCATCAATACAATTAAAGAACTCCTTTCCAACGATATCCCAACAGGATTTTATAAAAGAGAAGTTTAATCCGTCTACTCCGGGACATTTGTTGCTGTCGCAGCTGAAGACAGCCTCTTTCACATCTTCAACAGAAAAATCAGCCTCAAGAAAACATCTATCTGTCTCTGCAAAACAGGAAAAATTGTTAGAATTAAACCTTCTATTATGCTCAGTCTGGCTCTTGAACTTGGAGTCGAAATAATTAGCCGTTGCATCCTTAATCAAGTCAGGGCCCTCGATAAGATCATCCCCCACTCTCACGGCTGCAATAAAATTAGACCTTCTTCTCGCTTTAAGGTAATTATGGAAATATTTCGTGTTGTTGTCACCTTCATGCAACCAACGGACTCTGGACTTTTGAGCTATCATGCTTTCCTTTATCCTCAAGTTGGACCACAACTCCTCTTGAACTTTGATTCTCTTCTTGAGATCCTCTTCATCTAGCACGGAACTATCAACAGCTGACGCGTCCTCAATCAGATTGAGTTTATGTACCTCATCCTCTATGTTCAAATCCAGCCACCCAAATGAATGAATATTCCAATTCCTCAAGTCCTTTTTGAGAGCTTTAATCTTATTGGCCAGGATAATGCTCGCAGAACCTGAGAATTGGTAGGACTCCCAAGAATTCTTGACAAAATTGTGGAAATCTTTATGGTTCTGCCAACAATTGAAGGTCCTAAAAGGTTTAGGGCCCTAATTGATAAAATTGGAATTCAGCCACACCGGACGGTGATCGGAAACGTCCCTAGCTCCAACCGTTTGATTCTTGAGAGACAGCATATTAATGGCTGCATCATCCACCAGGAATCTATCCAATCTACTCCTGCTCAAACCATTAGAGTTAATCCAAGTAAAGCGATTACCAATAGCAGGTAGGTCTATCAGGTTCATGTTCTCGATAAAATCTTCAAACTCCTTCATGCCACTGCTAGAGTAATCCCTGATTCCCATTCTTTCATCCCTATTCTTAATAGCGTTGAAGTCGCCCCCCACAATCCACCCTCCTCCAGGGAATCTACGTTTGAAATCTAGAATATCCCTCAATAATCTCTTTTTATCCGAAAGTCCACACGGAGAGTAGACGTTAACTACTATAAGTTGGAAACTCCTCCAATAAAATTGGACGCCTACGAAACCGTGACCCCTAAAACTTGAGTAAGCTTGCAGAACTTTACCATTCCACATTGTGATTAAGCCTCTTGATCTCCCGTTAGAATTAATTCCCAACCATTCCATGTCATGATTATTCCAAAGACTAGAAATCAATTTGGAATTCAGCTCTGTGATTTTAGTTTCCTGAATGAGGCAAATATCAGCTCGGCCTCTTGAAAGGGATTGAGAAACTCTCCTCCTCTTAAGAGAACTACAACACCCACGAACATTATACGTAACAATATTCATAATCCACCAGTAGCTACATTCTTCTTTCCTTCTCTTCTCAACTTGTCTTCTGAGTCTAACTTCCTAAGGATATTGTCCAAACCAACAATGGTGTTAACATCATCAATTCCCAGTTCCTTCAATGAGTCTCGAAGTTTCGACGGAACTTCATCCAGAGTTTTACGGCATCTCCTGTTACTTCTAATGATATCAGTTTCTGTAATAGATTCACAACAAAGTAGGGCATTACTAGACTCAAAGGATTTGCTTCTGATTGCTTTTCTTCTGGCCGCTGGCCTAGTTGGAATTGTAGCTCTATGAGCAACTGGTTCCCTCGTGGCTGAATGGATGAGGTTAGAGAAAAAGGAGGGGGTGTATGAAATATTAATGCAGTTATACACCTCATGAAGAGGTTTCTTCTTCCTGACGTTGCTCCAATTGGAGGGGCCTACAAAGCCACCTGGAGGGCCTGAGATAGGGTTTGGTAGGCCCAAGTCCACAACAAGATCGCCCTTATTTAAGTTACAATTAACAAACTCCACTAACTTGTCTTGTTCACCTCCAACCGGATTAACTGAAACCGTGACTTTAGTTTGAGAGACTTCCTTGGCCTTATCGTTACAAACAAGCTTTAATGACTCTACTTTGTTCTCCGTACTAGCTGAGCATGCCACAGAGTGAAAATCACCTAAGACACTATCTTCTGACCCAACCGAGATTGCACGACTCTCAAGGCTATCACCAACCAAGGAAAGACTTTCAGAATTTGCTTCGTGGATTGGACTAGAAAGGCACCTTTTGGAAACGTCTCCCTTCAACCTAGTTTCTCTCTCCGCATGCTTGACTTTGGAACCACTAGAATCCTCACTCTCTACCTCTTCACCTGGATCCCACACGCCTTCTTCTTCTGAGGAGAACGTTGACTGAGCTTCGTCTGAGTCTATCAATTCGTCCTCTTCCTCACCACAAGAGCATGTTCTACCACTGCCAAAATCTTCAGTAATAGATAGAGAGTATTTGATGTTGTGAACTTCCACCCTGATCTTCATATTGATAATGACCTCTAAATTGGTTTTGATTAGTAATCTTGCTGCATCAAGCTTCGACTTGCTTCTAGTATTCTCGTCACATTGGAAGTAAGTACCCAACGATGAAGTAACAAGACTAAAGTTCGTCTCACTCCAAGCAAAGCAGGGTAAACCAAAGCAGTTAATCAACACAAATCTGTCATTGTCTATCTCCTCAGGAGACCAAGCACGGATATCTTTAAACCAAACATCCAACCACTCCTTAGCTTCATTAACGAAAATATCCATGTCTCCCCCTGAGATATCTTCCAAGAGACACTTAGATGCTCCTAGAGGAGTAACCTTGATATTGAAATGGCCTTCTTCATTGAAATTTCTCTGAATGTTGAATGCGTTACCATCATTCATCACCACCCCAACTCTCATACTATTCAGATTCTCCAAGTTGATGTTATCAGCCTCCAAGGGGATACACTTATCACTTTCCTTCTCAACCGTAATACCAAGACGGTCAGAATTACTCACCACATTAGCATAGGATCTATCGAGAAAGGATGAGTTCCCAGTTCTAGCCTGTAACCAAGGGGCCTCTTTCTGCTTCGAATGGGGAAAATTTGGAGCTTTCGAAGTGGGGTCCAAATTGAATCTCGGAATGTTAACAAAAATCTTCTTACCTTCAATCACTATGCTATCAAGGTTGCATGCAAGAATGCGCGAATCGTGAACTTTTCTGAACTTCGCGAATCCAAAGCGTCTTCCACGTTTGTTCCTTCTTGCGGAGATAAAAACTTCAGAAATTACTCCATGAACCTTGAAGATCTCAAACAAATCTTTGGCGTTCATGCTCTCCGGAAATTCTGTAACATAGAACGAAGTCGTGCTAACTCCAAAGGGGGCTCCTTTACCTCTGTTTTCCTTCCACACTGAAAACCCTCCATAGTTGTTATGTTTCTTCCTATTGACCTTCTCCCAACTCATCTCTCCGCATGCAACAAGATCTAAACACTACTACCTAACTTCGGACAGACACAAGCAATCCCACACAAAAATAAGAACTAGAATGATACCAAGGCCCCTAAACTCGAAAGCTAGGAATTTAAGCCGAAGATATCACAATAGGCACACTTATGCAAGACCACGAACGAGAAAATGGAAGGAATCAGTACTCCGGTGATGACTTGAAGGAGGTGGAAGCCAGAAAGTTAGAGAGGGATGGGAGTTTCTCTCTCATCATCTAAAAACGCAAGCATTGAATTCACTTGTCATTTAGATTTTCAAGTAAAAAAACTCTCTAGTAAAATCATTTAGATTTTTAAGTCACAATGCATTTTTGTTTTGTTATGATTTGTTTTTTTTTTGCCCTTTCTTATTATTTTTATTGATTCTATATTCTTGCAAAAATCAAATTATTGTTGATCGAATTTCTTAAATATTATAATTTACATTTAAAATCGACCACCGTCAAGAGGTTATTGATTTCAAAAAATGGATTTAAAATGATTGGATGGCGTTAGAAAAATGTTGTTTGAATTGAAAACGGAGTTTTAATAAAAAAACAAGTTTGAGAAAATTTGGTTTTAAAAATAGTCCAACCAAAAACCGGTTTTTGGTATAAACCAGTTTTGAACCAAACCAATCCAAATATAAACCAGTTTTTAAAAAATAAACTGGTTTCATTAAAATGGTTTTAAGAACCAAACTAAACCATATAATTGGTTCAATTTGGTTTGGTTTATGAATCATGCACACTCCTATAATGAAATAAAGATATTATGTTCCAACAGTGTAGTATTTGTTGGTCAAATTCACCAATTACTACATTATGCTAATTTGATAATTTGATACATTATGCCATGCCTAAAACAGATCCAGATTTGGACAAGCACCATGCAGTACCCAACTAATTCAGATTTGGATGCGGACATTATTGTTAGACATGACTATAACTATCACTTTAATGGATTACAAGTGAATGTAAAATATGACATTTCCAACTTCTTTCTGCCCTTTAACAAATATAAATTACAATCATGGTTCTTCAACCAAAACTGGGACTTCTAACTTAAAATGTTCCCAATAGTGCATGTTCGTAGCAGCAAGGAAATGACAAATGACTAGTGCTAAGTGTAATATGGAAATGCAGAAACTACAATTTCTAGAACAATATTAACTATGAGAAAACAAATAATCCATTATGCAAGCAACCTGAAGTTTTATAAGGCTTGATTCTCATGGAGTGTTCATTTTAATTCTAGTTCTAGTTCCATTCCTTTTGCTATATTCAGAAGAAGATTACTCAATGCTTGAGATAGAAAGGTTGATAAATATACTAAGTAAAACAAAAAAAAAAAAAACAAGTCAGCCTGTCAGCCAAACTATTGATTATTCAGAAATTCCGAAGATCAACAAGCTGCACAATTTACACTACTACGGAAAACAACTCTCATATCAGTTAGAAAAGGGATATAACCATGTCCGACCAACCGTTGTGAGGTAAGATGTGATTGTATGTATGATTTTTTCCACCACAGTCGTGTGACCGTGATTAGAAGTCAAGTAGCACGCAATCTATCACAACGGCTACTTTAAACAACTATTGTTGTATGTCTCTATGTATCACAACAGTTACTTTAAACAACCATTGTTGTATGCCTTTTAATAAAATAAAAAAAATGCAGTAGTAGAATAAAAACTACAACAACTAGAACAACATGAACAAGAACAACAACAACAACAATAACAACCACAATACCAATAACAAAAACAACAACCTTTCATCTTCTCCCACACCTCAGTCTAGATCCGGCTAACCTCTCATCTCAAGAGCAATGTATCAGGTACATTAACATACCCAGTTTCACATAGTTTATGTTCCTCTGGACTCTGGTTTATCTCGTTTTGGGTGCTACACTGGTAGATTCTTAAGGGTTTGGTTTAAAGTCCTAACCTTCGGGTTAGGGACCTTCCTCCCTTAGGGTCTACACTTCACAGTGCGGCTCGCAATACTTGGTAACTAGGTCCCTTGATCTTTTCTTGTGTCGAGAAGTCTGGTTCCTGGGTTTCTGGTTTTCGTCTGGATTCGTGATATTCTAGATTTTGCTCTGTATACTTTTAAGTATCCTTGCTTTAATATATGGCCGGTCTTACGTCCGTCGGACCTAAAAACTGTGTTGGGGAGGTGGCTGGAAAGAGGAAAGTTTGGAAACCTAACATTGGAAGAAGATCGATCTGGAAGAACAGTATGGGAAAAGACACTGACATAGACATGAAGGAAGCATCGTCATTCTTCTTTACAGAATTTCCTGACTCCTATGATGCTAAACAAATGTTTGAAAACTTTAAAAATTATGGATTGGTATTGGAAGTCTTTATACCAAGAAGAACATATATAAGGGGTAAAAGGTTTGGATTTGTAAGATTTAAAAAATTTGAAGACGACCATCTTCTCGCCATTAAACTTGACAACATTGTCATTAATGGCAACAAGATGTTTGCTAATCTGCCAAGGTTCCAAAGAGACGACAAGGTTGCAGGTGATGTGATGTACAAGCAGAAAGGTGGCTTGTCCAAAAAGATGGAAGGTCCTCCCCAAGAAAATCCCTCTGAAAGGAGTTGGAATGGCAACGGGGTCTCATATGCACAAATTACTAAAGGTGGTAGAGGAAGGCTAAGGAACGAGTCAAATCAGGTTCTTTTAGAGGATAAATCCAAATTTGCACATTTGAGATTCAATGTTAATGGAGAGGAAATGGAGAGATTTGATCAAGCTTACGCTGGAATGTTGGATAAACCCAGATCCGTAGTTGAAGTCAAGGAGGCTTTTCAGATGGAAGGATACTTCAACATCAAGGTCACGCCTATGGAGGCCAACTTATGTCTACTCGAAGAAGATAATTCGGGAGATATCAAAAAGCTGATAGATGAGGATACACCCTTGGTCCCCCCATTGATGATGACCAGGAGAGACTTACGTGGGTCCAAATTTTTGGGATGCCTTGCCACGTTTTGGGAGAAAAATTCTTCAAATTCCTAGCCGCAACAATCAGAGTTTTCATTAGGATGGATGAAGACACCTAGAGATAGTTGAGATTTGATGTAGCTCGAATATTGATTCGAACGAAATTCGCTATGAATTTAAATGAAGTAATTAATGTTGAAGTCAATGATAACATGTATAGAATCAAGATAGTTGAAGACTCCTACGGGCCATACATAAGGGAACAACGCCAATACAAAGTTTCCAGGTACAAAGAAGATAGTTCAGAGGTTGTGGAATCTGAAGATGAATCGGATGAAGAAACGACGTACCAGGACAACTCCTCAAAGGTTCTTACCAGCCTCTCAAAAACATCAGAGTCCAACACTGAAGAGGGAGAGATATGAGACATCCAAAAGACTAATCAGTTGGAAGCAAGTGATGAAGTGGGAGAATCCCAAGAAGCTGACAGTCTTGATGGAAAGTATCATACTAAGGTGGGGGCGGAGAGCATCGAGAAATGCAAAGAAACACAACTTTCGAAACAGGAGAGAGACATATCACATATGGGCCTAGTCAAAAGTATTGGAAGAAGTGAATCTCAGTATTCAAATATTGACCACGTGCCTTGCACCTTTGAGATTCAAAAGAGATTTGCTCAGAAGGAGGTCCCCATGACAGCATGCCTGAATAATACAGTTGGCCATAACAAAGATTCAGAAGATGATATTTGTGATACTCAAGGCGTAAAGTCTATTGAGGTTCCAGGAAGTGTGGGTTGTGACAAGTTGGGAGAAAATTATGCCAAGAAGAAAAATAAGCTAATTGAAGATATTTATCAAAGGATTAAAATACCATTCAACCCTTCATACTATGCCACCCTTTTGCAGGCAGAGAGTTCATATGCTAAAGCAATTTTCCCTCAGAATAGACACAAAGGATCAGTATGAGAAGTACAACTGTTATCCCCACGGCCTAAGGAAGGATGCTCATCAGATAACTCTATTGGCAATTCAAGTTTTATGCAGAGTAACTCTAGAATCAAGAAGAAACTAGAAAACCTACCTGCCAGAGTTTGGGACTCCATAAAATCTCTGAGGATAGAGGCTGAAGAAGACGATGAGGTTTTTGAATCCATCATTCGTAACTTAGAAGTTGTGGATAGAAAATAAATAAAAAGGTAAGTTGGCGGCAGCAATCGCTCACATATGAATATAATTACTTATAACATTAGAGGTTGTGGGAGTGGCTTAAAGAGGAATAAAATAAGTGCCACAATTCACAAGGCAGGAGCGGAGATATGTTTCTTACAAGAAACTAAGTGCACTAGCATGGATGATGATCTGGTAAATAGTATTTGGGGCAACAGTTCTTGTCAATGGTCGGCATTCCACTCAGTGGGCCTATCAGGAGGAATACTAACTATTTGGAAAGAAGATATCTTGGAGCCTATCTGTAGTTTTAAAGGAAAAGGATTCTTAGGCTTGCAGGAAATTTGGAAAGGGAGAAATTGTTATTTGTTCAACATCTACTCATCATGTAATATTTCAGAGAAGAGAGAACTCTGGCCCAAGCTTTTAAACATTAAACTCAGTTCAGAGCCGAGTGAATGGATATTTGGTGGTGACTTTAACTCTATTAAATGCCCGAGTGAACAAGTAGGTTGTACCAGCCATAATAGAAGGTATATGGAGGAATTTTCTGAGTTTATCAACATGAGAGGATGCATGGACCTTCCTTTATCTGATACAAAATACACCTGGTTTTAATCGAAAGGAAAGATTTGCAGTCGTCTTGATAGATTTTTGGTTACCACTGGATTTCTAAACGAGTGGAATATGGTATGCCAGAAGATTGGAGATCGGGATGTCTCAGACCATAGGCCGGTTTGGATTTCTGCCAAAAACACAAACTGGGGACCCAAACCGTTTAAATTAATATCTTGTTGGTTCGAAAATCTAAACTTTATGTCTTTTGTTAAGAAAGAGTGGGAAGATTTTGCTGTTGCAGGGAAGCCTTCCTTCATTTTGTCCAGGAAACTAAAGTTACTTAGAGAGAAGCTCAGATGGTGGAATGCCAACATATTTGGATGGATAGACACAAAAATCACTATGGATACTGGAGTTATAAACGATGTCGAGGGTCTTTTTGATAAAACACAAGGCAACATTGTATCAGAGCAGTTGGAAATGATGAATTCTGCATAAGATAACTTATGGAAAAGTTTATGGATTAAAGAAAGTATCCTTAGACAGAAATCTCGGACGAAATGGATCGAGGACAGATATCTTAACAGAAAGTTCTTTCATGCTGCATTAAAAAACCGCATCAATCTGAACACAATTCACTCGGTCTGTGTTAATGGAACTTTCGTGGAGGATGTGGTAGGTGTCAAAACAGCAGTCAGGCAACATTTTGAAAGAAGATTCAACAAAGTTAACAGACCTTTCCCATCAATTGGAGGTTTAGGATTCAAACGTCTTTCTGATCAGGACAAAATGGAACTTGAGCTAGCAGTTGATACGATTGAAATTAGAAGAGTTGTTTTCGATTGCGCAGGAGATCGAAGTTCGGGGCCTGGCGATTTCAGTTTCGAATTCTTTAAAAAATGTTGGAACATTGTAGGCCAAGACTTTACAAATTGCATCTTGGGGTACTTTGAAGGTGAGAAACTACACAAAGTCCACGCATCCTCATTCTTGGTCCTTATTCCAAAAAACGATAGCCCGAAGAACCTTGATGAATACAAACCAATTTCTCTAATTGGCTCGGTATACAAAGTTGTATCTAAGGTCCTAGCAAATAGACTCAAGAGAAAAATTGGAAGCATAATATCCAACTCTCAAATGGCGCTCTTTGAAGGTTGGAATCTACTTGATGGGGTGTTGGTTTAAAATGAAGTTATAGATCTGTCAAAGAGAACCAAAAAAAAGCTGTTGATGTTGAAGGTAGATTTCACCAAAGCATATGATTATGTGGACTGGAACTTCTTACGAGACGTAATGAAAATCATGGGTTTCGATCAAAAGTGGATGCTTTGGATGGAGAATGGAGTTTTTAACAGCTTTACTTCAGTTCTGGTAAATGGAAGTCCTACAAAGGACTTTGTTGTTTCAAGAGGCCTCAAGAAAGGCGACCCTTTAGCTCCTTTCCTTTTCACAATAGCAGCGGAAGGTCTGGCAGTTCTAATGGATAAAGTTGTGGACAGAGGCATTTACTCTGGTTTCAAGGTGGATCAGAACGTTTCTTTTCATTTATTGCAGTACGCAGATGATTCCATTCTACTGGGAGATGGTTCGTGGAATAACATATTGGAAATCAAGGCAATACTAAATGGATTCCACTTAATTTCTGGCCTTGAGATTAACTTTAACAAAAGCTCCATTTACGGTGTTGAAGTGGATGACACGGTTTTACTGGCTGCGGAAAACTTCCTAGCTTGCAAAGTTTCTGTATGCCCTTTTAAGTATCTTGGAATCTCCATTGGAGGCCATCATAGATTGGTTTCGTTTTGGAACCCTATGATTAATATGGTTCGAGCGAGGCTGAATTCCTGGAAAGGAAGTTTCTTATCCATGGGAGGTAAAGTAACTTTAATCAACTCCATTCTAGAAAATCTTCCTATCCACCACATGTCATTTTAAAGGCTCCCAAGTAAGGTTATCAACATACTCACTTCCATTCAAAAGAGATTTTTGTGGAACGGCTCGACGGCAAAAAAAGGCGTATCTTGGGTTCGTTGGAGTTTGGTATGCAAAACAAAAGAAGAAGGCAACTTAGGAATTAAAGACTTAAAGATGTTCAATTCAGCCTTGTTATTTAAATGGATTTGGAAGATCATGTCTCAGGAGGATCGTTTGTGGAAAGAATTAATTGACAGTTGGTATCCTAATTATATACACGACTTTCACTTAACAGAGGTTCCTAAACCTAGTGTTCCCTATTCAACTTGGTGGAGAGACCTCATTCATGTGTCTGATTCTTGTGGAATTAATCACTCCCCTGGCCTGATTTCCCACTTGATTGCAAATGGTGCTAAAACCTCCTTTTGAAAATCACGTTGGACAGGATCCTACACCTTGGCCTCTGAATACCCGGAGTTATGGAACAGAGTGGAAAACAAAACTAGCCGTGTGGTTGACAATGGGCGCTGGGAAGATGGTAAGTGGAAATGGACTGTCAAACTTCTCATCAAGGTTCGATTGAAGAATTCAGTTTACAGCGGGCAAACCTTTATGATGCATTAGGAGAATTCTCTGTGACAGAAGAAACATTAGACAGGGTTTCTTGGTTGCACAGTGATTCGTCCTAATTTTCTGTTTCTTCTTTATACTGTTTGCTGCAGGAGAATGCTGATAACAATGGATCGACTGTTGAAGACGACTTGAAGTCTGCTCTTAAGCTGGTGTGGATTGCGCAAGTATCATACAAAGTACAAATTTTTGGATGGAGGCTGATGCTTAACAAAATTCCAACTCGAGACAACTTAGTTCGCAGAGGAATCATAACGAATATCAACGAAATGGTCTGCACTTTCTGTTTCTTAGAGGAAGAATCGGCTGAACATATCTTTCCATTGCCCCAAAACTACTCGGGTGTGGAAGTTCGTGTATTTGTGGCTGGGAATTCCGGAGTTTTATGTCGGAGATATTATGAATCATCTATCATGTTAGGTACAGGGTTGCATACAAAAAAACATTACTGTAAGTATTGTAGTGGGATTTTGGTCGTTAGTTTGTTGGGTCACTTGGTCGTCTAGAAACAATACCATGTTTAGAGACGTGTTTTGGGATCTAGATATGATATCTAACTGGATTGTCTTTTTTTCTTGGTGGTGGATCGATAAGAAACACAAAAAGGCATTTAAATGTAACTATTATGAATGGGTTAATGCCCCTTGTGATTTTTTGTAGGCCTTGATTTTAGGAATATGCCTATCGATGTATATGGGTTTGGATATCCTTTTTGGTATCTTTGATATATAAAACAACAAAAATAACAAAAACAACAACAACAACAACAACAACACCAATAACAAAAAAACATGAATAGTGAATATGTGAAAAATGCAAGAAAGGGGGGTTTGAATTGGTTTTTCAATTTAAAAACGTTTCTTAAAAATAACTTCTTTTTCAAAAGACTTACTCCTTTTCTAGTAAAACACTTTAGTTAGACACAAGAAAGATAAACACGTTATGTTTATACTAGTTCACTTGAGTACCCCTTAAGTTAATCTAGTCCACCCGTCAAGGTGATTTTTCCTCTCTCACTTAAGGTCTTAATCCACTATTCAAACAAGTTAATACAATGCACGAGCCAACACAGCTAGTGACTAACATAACCTCTAGAACCCGCAAGTTCAAGACTTCTCAAGTAATCCAACCTCACACAGGTCTTACTCAAGGAACAACCTCTAAGACACACGTCCTAGACTTTTCAAGAGATCTTTTAACTAAGACTCTCTCAAGGAATACAAACCTAAGTTTGAATAACCTAAGTTTACAGAGAATTAATTCTTATCAAGCTGAAGTTGTAAACAAGTTTAAGACCAAAAATAACTTAAGAAAATAGATGAAGTTGTAAGCAAGCTGAAGTTCGCGTGTGTTGTTATGTTTCTTCAAGTCATTGAGCTTCCTTTTATAGCTGTATGAAAAGAGCCGTTGAAATGTAATGATCATAGCTAAGTAGGCTGGCGGCTAGAAGCGTGAGGACAGAAAAGAGCTTTTTGCGTGCTGCGCGTCCTGTCTGTGTCAGAATATCTTCGTTTGTACCGTTGCACAGTTTCCAAGAAATTTTACGTTGTAATGTGGTACAGCTGTACAATATAGCTAGTCTTCATGGCTTCTCAACTTCAGAGGCTTTTTGTGAGCATGAGTTAGAAGGGAAAACTTCGATTGGTTCTGAGAATTTCAAGTCTTCGAATCATCAGCTATGCGCTTCCAAAATCTTCAGCACTTGGTCTCTAGAACCTTGTTCTATTGGTACGTTGCCTTCACATCTTCAGAGGCTTCTGATAGTATTTGATTGAAGCATGAGAGTAGACTTTGGTTAGGTCTTCAGAACCTTGATTAGAGAGCGTGAGTCTTCAGCATATGGACTTGTTCCATCAGAACCTTCATCTTCAGATCTTCAGAACTCATTATCTTTTCCTTTCGAATCAGAGTCTTGTGAATCTTGTTCTATCTTCAGTTATTCAAAGTATCTTTCATTAAGCATTGCACCAATTCACGGAAGCAAAACCTGTTTGCTAGGTTCTCACATATAACAACATTAGTTGCATAAAATTGTTCATACAAATATTCATTCGTTATCATCAAAACTTAGAGATAATATTGCAAAACCAACTCTTGTTCTCACAATCTCCCCCTTTTTGATGATGACAAAACTTATATATTTTGATGACACAATTTTGATATCTATAACACAGGGAAAAAAATTTTAGGATAGCTTATCTTTTATATGAAGTGCTCCCCCTGAGTGTTAGACTTGATGAATTTTCGAACTTAGCTCCCCCTGCTTTTATTACCATCTTGAATCTTTCTTTATCAACCGAGTTCTGATTTTATGCTTGAGCTCCCCCTGATTCCATCATTATCTTGAATATTTCTTTGCAAGCAGAGTTCTGATATATCTGCAATAGAAAAAATACAGAAAAACAATCTAATAGAAGTGACAGATGTATCTGTTAGCATGTGAGCATCATTGTTTTTCAGAGATTGAATATGGAATCAAGATTATCACATTTAAATCTTCTCCCACTTTTTGTCATTAATAAAAAAAAATAACTAGTAGTCCAAGGGTGAAAAACACAGAACTAAACCTAAAAGTAAAACACAGAATTATTTGCTGTCAGAAGACATCTTGTCCAAAATCTTCTTCATCATGAACTGAAGATTCTCATTGACAGTGTCTTGTTTCTCGAACCTTTCTGAGAACTTCTTTTGTTCGATTCTAATCTCATTAATGGCGCTTTACAGACGCTTAACAACCGGATCAGAAGTGGAAGCAGCAATAACACCATTTATGGCCTTTTCTGCTTCAGGAAGTTCTTGTGCCTTTCTAGCCTCTTCAGCAGCCCGCTCTTTTGCTTCTCTCTGCTTGGCAGCCAAGAATCTGAGTACTCTGACTCGTGCTTCGGCTTCTGCTCTTTCCTTTTCCTTCTCCAGTCCATCAGTTATGGTGGCTTTTAAGAGACTTACAATTTTTGTAAGTTCCACTTCCAACCATTTCTGAAAACTTTGACAAGCATTTTCAAGCTCCATGAGCTTTGTGCTTGTACTAAGTTCTGCCTTCAGCATGGAAAACTTCTATAGAGCTTTGTCATGAAAATGACTTGTGCAATCCTCAAAGGATGTTGGAGGTGGTGCACTATAGATGACCAAGGCGAGATTGGATGTGGCATAGTTGATTTCTGGTGGTGTTTGCTGAGATGAATCAATCTCAGTAGGAGCAGGTTCAGGTGGTGGTTGTTGGTCAACAGGAGAGGGTACTTGTTGAGCGCCCGAACTTATGAGATTTTTAGGTAGGACAAATTTTAGGGATTCAGATATAGTTCCCTCAGAACTAGATTCAATGCTAATAACTTGAGGTTCAGAGATTGGATTCATGGGATCTGTTTCATTTGGTTGGATTATTGGGGTAGTTGTTGTTGGAGTAAAGGTAAAAACAGTTTGAGAGAAGATTGGGGTGCTGATTGATGAGGTGGTTGTCGATTGAACAATGGTGGTTACTTGAGGAATTGAAAAGGATGTGGGTTTAAACCTTACTTGTGGATTGGAGGTAGGAATGCATGGTGATGATGGTGCATCAACAAGTTTGATGTTGGTAGAAGAGTTTGTAGCAGTCTTGTTGATTTTCTCCAGAAGAAAAGATTCTTTTCTAGAAGTCTCAGTTTCATTCTTTTTCTTCTTTTTGACTTCTGCATCTTCTTCAGTTGCCTTTCTCTTACTCCTGGTAGCATATTTCGATTTAGATGCAACATCCTCAGTTATATCACGCTCAGCTTCTCTCATTATAGCAATGTAGGAGGCTATAGCTATGACACTATCTTCTTTGTTGTAGAAAGGATAATTCACTACAGGAATTCTAATCCTTTTTACAGTGTCAAGAAGGATAGGTATTGGTTTTACACCAACACTTGTGATCATTTTATATGCTTAAGATTTACAGCATTGAAAACTTCTCCAACACTTACATTTAGATAGGCTGTAAACTTTGCTTCCTTGATCAGATAACTTACCAGTACATTTTCAACCAGAATGTTAGAGATAAGCCTTCCAAAAGGGATGTAATTTACAATCTTCTTATTTGGTAATGTTGTTGTTGTTGTCTTGCGCACCATATCTCTTAGGTAGAAAAATAGAATAGAGGGAAGACACATTTTCTTATTTTTCTGTAGGTAGTACAACATGTGTTTTTGATTTGTGTTTGGAAAATCAGTGGCACTCTTTGTGGGTCTTGGATTTATACATCCAAGAATGATCTTATGCTAGATCCTTAGATTGTCACGCAAGTTTTTGCTTTTGTACTCCATCGTCCCAGATTGACCGCTTTTGAAAATAGCTTTATTGATGACGGAATCGGATTTCTCGGCTTTCCCATAGACCCTCTTTCCTTCCAAGAACTTCATTCCTAGCACTTCTGAAATAGACTTTTCGGTGATGATAACCTTTTGTTCCAGAAGAAAAGATACAACATGAAACTCATCGGCTTCAGCATGTCTCCAGAATTCTTTTACTAGATCATCGAAACTCAGACCTCTTAGTCTATCGAAATAACTTTTCCATCCTTTAACATTCATTTGATCAATTATGTTAAACCCATTATCACAAAGATTGTCGAAGTCGACATTTAACTCTTTCAGAACGATTAAATCATCTGCATGCGTTACACAAGTTACAGAGGAGGTTCTCTGGGTGACGTGGTTCTCGTCAATTGTGGGGAGAGTTAGAGGAGCTAAAACACTGGTTTCGGTGGTTGAGAAAGTCGACGTGGGATTGATAGATGTGGATGATAGTTCTGGAGGGATTCGAACATTATCTTGTTGAAGGGTGTTCATTATGACGATTGTAACACCCCAAATCCCATCGCGAATAAATAATACATAAATAAATCAGAGTAACTAAAAATTTATTTTTTCCGACAGAATCAAGGATGCCAGATTTACAGAAAGAAAGTACAATCCCTGCTCACAAAGTTTTGATACATAACACAAAATGGAAACACCTCAAAGGGAAACTTTTCCATATAAAAGGAACGGTCAATTACGGAATAAAGCGGAAAGATCCATAACTGCCTTGTTTTACAAAATAAATCCTTTTATAACGTCAAAATATACATACAAAAGTAATACAAAATATACTCAACAAATGTATACTAAAGCGTTCCCCGACTCCCGTGCTACGTATCAGAGCAGACAAACTGACAAACGGATGGAGAACTAATCTTCACAAAAGCCTCCCAGACTACTAATCTGCAATTGCATCATAGAGCAACAAACCACAGCAGAAGGGTGAGAAATAACAACTAAATCAAGATTGCATAATAATATGCAAAACATATAATTAACATACACGGTTATTCTCACCCTAAGCATCACATTTAATACACATATCATATACCAATTATACTCACACAATCACATATTCACACATAAGGCACACCAAAGTTATGACATATGGAAACACATCACCACATCACATAGCATATGCCTATAAATAAAACATATTATCCACAACCAATGCATTTATCACATATGCACATCAATTCACCAATCCAATCGTAAATCTCAACACATACTCAATCAATTCACAATTCCACACATAATCACATAATCAATCCATTCAAGATTTTCCACCATAATCACATAATCAATCCATTCATGATTCATGCAAATGCACAGAGACCAACACAACGATTCTATGCAATGCACATGCGGTACCATCCATCCATCAATCTCATCACTAGTTCACTCAGGAACTATTGGAATCATCGCTCGTTACTTAATGTAACTCCCCATCGGGCATACGATGTTCCCCACCGCTCACACCCCACACGGGAGCACGACGTTTATTGATGGCTCACACTCCACACGGGCACACAACCCGATCACTCACACCCCACACGGGCACACGATCGTCTATAATCATCGCTCAAACCCCACACGGGCACACGAAATTATAGCAGATTCCCTCTGGAATCGATTCGTCGCTCACACCCCACACGGGCACACGACATCACAAGATGCATATCATGATGCTTGACACACAAGAACTCATGACAATCAAATGCATCTTCACAATTCAACCATATGAATTAATCAACATCATCACCTTCATGCATTGCAAATCAATTCAAACAATGCATTTCAAACCATAAAGGCCACCAAACAACATACATTGAATTTCACATAAACAATGCACTTCATCACAAGCCACAAACCACCACAATCATATCATCACAATTCTTTACACACGGGATTCACATGTCAAATGCTACCCACAACACATCATAACAACATACAAAATCACACATTGAAATCAAACCCAAAACAACACATTTATTTGCCATACGTCCACAACCCATCATCACACCATCTAAACACATGCATTTACATCATACAACAGCACACAAGACATACCATATCCATATCACAAGCACATTGCATGAAACACATCAATTAAACACACTTATAACAGTAAAAGTCGACAAAATGACACAATTCCAAATTCCAGACATAATTAAATCGGCCAACAATTTCAAAACCATTTTAATAAGAAAGAGCATTTCATTAGCTTTCCAAGGGTATAAAGAACGTCCCGATCCGAGTTACGGATCAAAAGTTACGAAATTTAGAAAACAGATAAAATTTTTGAAGTCCCAGACCGCGCTGAGCGGGCTCCGAGCGCGCTGAGCGGGCTCCGCTCTGACTCGTGAGATTGCATTTTTTTCAGGAGCGCGCTGAGCGGGCTCTGCGATTTTCAGAATAAACCCCCTTCGAAAACTCAACCCAAAAATCCTATTTTTCACCCAAACTCGATTCCAACAGCAAAACAAACATCAACGATTGTTCATACACACAGTGTGATCATACAATACAGTTTATATCGATTTCCGACCGTGAAAACATCGATTTCTACTCGTTTATCTCATTTCGACCTATATT
Organism: Lathyrus tuberosus; assembly: GCA_022829125.1. Lineage (NCBI taxonomy): Eukaryota > Viridiplantae > Streptophyta > Magnoliopsida > Fabales > Fabaceae > Lathyrus > Lathyrus tuberosus. Next base: position 11,700,904 of record JALAZF010000088.1, on the reverse strand, counting down.
TGAAAAACCAATAAAACTTCCACACAAACATACATAAACAACACATATACATACACAAGCAAGATATAATTGAAACTTCTCACCCTTACCCGATTAATCGCGCTTGAAACAGATGAATTCTCGATTTTTCTCTCTTTTCCTCTTCTCCCTTCTTTCCTCTCCTTTTCTTTCTCTTCTTTTCCCCTTTCTTTTCCTTTCTCTGTATTTTCTCTCTATTTCTATTTTATAAAAAAAATACCCAAGCCAAAAGACCAAAATACCCCTCCGCTCAAATATCTCGCAAACGCGATAAAATGTAAACATATCGATGAAATATATTTCAGGAAATAAAAGTTGAAGAGAAATTATAATTTAATGCAAATATTTTATCTATCAGAGAAACTAACCAATAAACTCAATTAGCAGGTAAAATACAATAAATTCACACATTTCACAAAATTCACATAAATAAAATAAATAAATACAATTAAACAAATCGGGGCGTTACAACTCTCCCCCACTTAGAAATTTTCGTCCTCGAAAATATAACCGATATGAACAACTCCGGATACGACTCTCGTATCCAACTAACAACCCAACATGCCAACAAAAGACAACACCACGACTAACACAGACTGCCCAACCACCTCGATAACCACGACCACAACAACGACACAACAACAACGACAAGATGCAAAGCCTATACCATGCACTTGATGACCAACTTACGACTCAAAGAATACCCAAGTTATGAACACACACAGGTTCGCTCTTGAACCGAAACACAACAAGATCGTTACCCTCACCACAGGTAACACTCCCCTAATTCCCCGCACAGGAATTAGCCACACGCACTCGGACCATCACGATGGAAACGAGACCACAACACAAACAAGAACATAAAGTTCCACGACCCAACATCGTCTCAACAACCTCGACCAAACCAGGATACCAAACATCCTTGTCACACAACAATATTACAACAATGCTACGATTCACCAATCTAACATACAACCAAAACATCCATCTACATAGTAGCCCATGAATAATATTTAAACCTTTCACCTACACTTCCATTCTGAAACGTCCAATGGTTTCACCATTCCTACATGTTCCCAATGTTCAACTTATGAATTATTACAAGTTCCACACGCAAATACAAAATGTGCCACATCACGCTTTCGCATCGAACTCTGATTACTCGAAACCATCAAGTCTACCAATCTCACTTCCAAAGTCTGACTCTTTCTCACCTCTGCCAAAAATCACTGTTCACTTAAATATTCTCAACCTCACACTCTCCTGCGTTATCTCGCACATCATGCACAAGTCTCTAAACTGCTCAAATAATTTTAATTCTCTGATCATCAAAACAACCATGTATAAAAACTTCCAACTTAACTCATCACACACGACATTAAATTTTCCCGAAGGATAATCCAAGCAAAATTCATAACTCATCCCGAATTCTAACCATCCTTGTTGTCTCATGCTCTATCCCTTCAGCCCAAACAAGTACTCAATATTCTTGTGATTACCAAACACTTCGAACCTAGAACCGCAAAGATAATACCTCCAAATTTTCCAACACAATACAACCGCAACCAATTCCAAATCCATAATGGTATAGATCCTTTTATGAATCCTCAATCAAAGCCATTACGAACTTATCTAAATAAATAGGGAAGATACGATTCCTCTACTCCATAAACATTACAGACGCATTACTAACACCAAATACCATCACTGTACGTTGTAATTCCCAACCAAAATTCAAAAGATATAAATTCTTAAAGCTTTTGCAGAACTTTTCACTGGGTAACTGGTTACTCACACACCAGCTTAACCGAGTAAATAACAACCTATCCTGTTGATAACAAACATAACCAGTCATATTACGTCGATCAAAGCCTCAACTCACACACTTCACCACTCTTATCAAACATTCCAACCAATTGTAATTCACTCAAACTCAACCAAACCATTCCAGTCATCTGTTCATGAAAGTGGACACTTATTCTCAATCGTTACCTTATCCAGCTGTCAGTAATCCATACACAATTTCTTCTCTTGACAGTCCAAATTCCATAAATCCTAACATGTAGCAACAACAAATCAAAAAGAACTCTCAAATATGACACCCACACCTAGGGTTTCCTCAAAATTTTCATTAATGCTCTAAAACTTCAAGGACTCCAAACTTCACCAGGACTCTAAGTTTACTTTCCATAGTCTCAATACCATTATACACCTCATGCTTGTTATTCTGTTCAATCATCCCTCCTTTTGTTACTAACAATACTGGAGCTCTCTAAGGCAACACCTTAATGTTCCGTCCAAAAACACATCTGAAACCATACACCACTGACGGCCCATCACTATGACTTTCCTGCCAATTTCCAGAATACTATCATCATAAACAAGGCCAACATCTTAGTCCCATCTCCTAAGAGTTTTCTACTTACTTAGCAGATATAAACCTCAACTATTCACCTTCGTCCTATTTAAGTTCACTTTCTACTCTCTGAGAAGCAGCCATTAATAATACCCAATCATTTTCTCTCAATGACTTCCCAACTTAACCAACATATCAAAACCTCTAATCCGCCTCATCTTCTGATATAAGAATCTTCATTGACTCAACAAAACAATCTGTAACCATTTCCTTAAATTCCAAACAATTCATTTCACACACTACCAAAGCCGGAAAGAAACGTCTATTCCATCCAACATAATTCCGTCTACTACCAACAAGAGATTAAGGGTGATCAGTTCCTCAATTTATCAATAGACAGCCGACAATCATGATGGGGCATAAACCGTCCTTACCAAACTATAATAGCATTCCTTACATCCTGTGCACAAAACTACCCAAGGCACAAATCCTTAGTTGACATAAACTTTACCTCCGCATTCCTTCTAGAACCGAGAACCACAATATCCAAATAACACTTACAATCTTGCAATTCACAACACACTGAGCCAACGCTCCACACCTGAAGCAACTTGGAGAAGTACCAGCTTCTCCCCCATTTATCTCATTCTAACTCATGCAGACAATGGAATAGAACAACCAGAAAGCACTGGCAGTACCTCACACACATATCACGTACTAAGGGACAAACAACAATGACAGAATTCAACTGTCACACCAACTGACTCAACAACTTGGCCGGACTGACCGACCTGCTCTGATACCACTAATGTAACACCCCAAATCCCATCGCAAATAAATAATACATAAATAAATCAGAGTAACTAAAAATTTATTTTTCCGACAGAATCAAGGATGCCACATTTACAAAAAGAAAGTACAATCCCTGCTCACAAAGTTTTGATACATAACACAAAATGGAAACACCTCAAAGGGAAACTTTTCCATATAAAAGGAACGGTCAATTATGGAATAAAGCGGAAAGATCCAAAACTGCCTTGTTTTACAAAATAAATCATTTTATAACGTCAAAATATACATACAAAAGTAATACAAAATATACTCAACAAATGTATACATATATAACTAAAGCGTTCCCCGACTCCCGTGCTACGTATCAGAGCAGACAGACTGACAAACGGATGGAGAACTAATCTTCACAAAAGCCTCCAAGACTACTAATCTGCAATTGCCTCATAGAGTAACAAACCACAGCAGAAGGGTGAGAAATAACAACTAAATCAAGATTGCATAATAATATGCAAAACATATAATTAACATACACGGTTATTCTCACCACAAGCATCACATTTAACACACATATCATATACCAATTATACTCACACAATCACATATTCACACATAAGGCACACCAAAGTTATGACATATGGAAACACATCACCACATCACATAGCATATGCCTATACATAAAACATATTATCCACAGCCAATGCATTTATCACATATGCACATCAATTCACCAATCCAATCATAAATCTCAACACATACTCAATCAATTCACAATTCCACACATAATCACATAATCAATCCATTCATGATTTTCCACACATAATCACATAATCAATCCATTATGATTCATGCAAATGCACAGAGACCGACACAACGACTCTATGCAATGCACATGCGGTACCATCCATCCATCAATCTCATCACTAGTTCACTCAGGAACTATTGGAATCATCGCTTGTTACTTAATGTAACTCCCCGTCGGGCATACGATGTTCCCCGTCGCTCACACCCCACACGGGAACACGACGTTTATAGATCGCTCACACCCCACACGGGCACACGATCGTCTATAATCATCGCTCACACCCCACACGGGCACACGACATTATAGCGGATTCCCTCTGGAATCGATTCGTCGCTCACACCCCACACGGGCACACGACATCACAAGATGCATATCATGATGCTTGACACACAAGAACTCATGATAATCAAATACATCTTCACAATTCAACCATATGAATTAATCAACATCATCACCTTCATGCATTGCAAATCAATTCAAACAATGCATTTCAAACCATAAAGGCCACCAAACAACATACATTGAATTTCACATAAACAATGCACTTCATCACAAGCCACAAACCACCACAATCATATCATCACAATTCTTTACACACGGGATTCACATGTCAAATGCTACCACAACACATCATAACAACATACAAAATCACACATTGAAATCAAACCCAAAACAACACATTTATTTGCCATACGGCCACAACCCATCATCACACCATCTAAACACATGCATTTACATCATACAACAGCACACAAGTCATACCATATCCATATCACAAGCACATTGCATGAAACACATCAATTAAACACACTTATAACAGTAAAAGTCGACAAAACGACACAATTCCAAATTCCCGACATAATTAAATCGGCCAACAATTTCTAAACCATTTTAATAAGAAAGAAAATTTCATTAGCTTTCAAACGGTATAAAGAACGTCCCGATCCGAGTTACGGATCAAAAGTTACGGAATTTAGAAAATAGATAAAATTTTTGAAGTCCCAGACCGCGCTGAGCGGGCTCCGCTTTGACTCGTGAGATTGCATTTTTTTCAGGAGCGCGCTGAGCGGGCATCTGCGCGCTGAGCGGGCTCTGCGATTTTCAGAAAAAACCCCCTTTGAAAACTCAACCCAAAAATCCTATTTTTACCCAAACTCGATTCCAACAGCAAAACAAACATCAACGATTGTTCATACACACAGTGTGATCATACAATACACTTTATATCGATTTCCGACTGTGAAAACATCGATTTCTACTCGTTTATCTCATTTCGACCTATATTTGAAAAACCAATAAAACTTCCACACAAACATACATAAACAACACACATATATACACAAGCAAGATATAATTGAAACTTCTCACCCTTACCCGATTAATCGCGCTTGAAACGGATGAATTCTCAATTTTTCTCTCTTTTCCTCTTCTCCCTTCTTTCCTCTCATTTTCTTTCTCTTCTTTTCCCCTTTCTTTTCCTTTCTCTCTATTTTCTCTCTATTTCTATTTTATAAAAAAAATACCCAAGTCAAAAGACCAAAATACCCATCCGCTCAAATATCTCGCAAACGCTCTCAAAACGCGATAAAATGTAATCATATCGATGAAATATATTTCAGGAAATAAAAGTTGAAGAGAAATTATAATTTAATGCAAATATTTTATCTGTCAGAGAAACTAACCAATAAACTAAATTAGCAGGTAAAATACAATAAATTCACACATTTCACAAAATTCACATAAATAAAATAAATAAATACAATTACACAAATCGGGGCGTTACAACGATGGTTAATGAAAGATAGGAACCGGAATTGAGATGATTTTGAGGAGGTGAAGGAGTAAGAGAGAGATGGAGATCAATTAGGTTTTTAGGGTTTGTGAGGGAGAATAGAGACGTTCCTAAGAGCTTAAAGGATTGACACTTTTAGGGGGAAAATTTATAAGTGCAATAAAGTTGTGAGTCAATCTCGAGAAAAACGTTGTTCGTTTAATTTGAATAAATAAGGTGACTTAAAATTTAATTAAATCACATGTAACAAATGTTTTCTAATGATACGTCATAAAACATGGTTCTGAAAGAATGCCTTTCCTCTGACTAACTTATGAGGTTCTGAAAATGTTTTCATTCTGAACAATATTCCATATTCAGGGGTTTTAAAATAATTAGAAATCTATCTTCAGCCAAGGGTTTTGTAAAGATACCAGCCCATTGATGGTTTGTATCAATAAATTTTAAGCATAAAGTTCCCTTCTGAACATAGTCTCTTATAAAATGGTGTTTTATTTCAATGTGTTTAGCCCTAGAATGCAAAATTGGATTTTTACTTAAACAAATAGCAGCAGTATTATCACAGAAGATAGAAATGTTACTCTCATATATCTGATAGTCTTCCAGCTGATTTTTCATCCATAGCATTTGAGTGATGCATAAGGAAGATGATATGTATTCCGCTTCATCTGTTAAGAGAGCAATTGTAGATTGCCTCTTGCTTGACCATGAGATTAAGTTGCTTCCTAAGAACTGACAGTTACCAGATGTGCTCTTTCTTTCTAATCTGTCTCCAGCATAGTCTGCATCACAGTAACCAGAAAGAGTATACTCTGATGTTTTCTTATACATCAGACCAAGGTTAGTTGTTCCTTTCAGATACCTTAGAATTCGCTTGATAGCGGTTAGATGAGATTCTCTTGGATCTGATTGGAATCTAGCACATAGATGTACACTAAATAATATATCAGGTCTGGATGCATTTAGATATAAGAGAGAACCTATCATACCAGGATAGAGTTTTTGACAAACCTTAACTCCTGTTTCTTCCTTTCCCATAACACATGTTGGATGCATTGGTGTCTTAGCAATGTTACAATCCATCATGTTGAATTTCTTCAAAAGTTCTTTTGTGTACTTTGTTTGATGGATGTAAGTGGCTTCTGATTTTTGATCAATTTGAATTCCTAGGAAAAACTTTAGTTCTCCCATGAGCCTCATTTCGAATTCTGCCTGCATTAACTTTGAAAAATCTTCACATAGAGAGGAGTTAGCAGAACCAAAGATAATATCATCAACATAGATTTGAACAATGAGAATGTCATTCTTATATGTTTTACAGAAAAGAGTTGTGTCAACCTTCCCTCTGGTGAAGTTGTTTTCTAATAAGAATTTACTCAGTCTATAGTACCAAGCTCTAGGAGCTTGCTTTAAGCCATAGAGTGATTTTTTAAGTTTAAAAACAAAATTTGATTTTTCTGAATTATCAAAACCAGGAGGTTGTTTGACATAAACTTCTTCTGATATATAACCATTTAAGAATGCACTATTGACATCCATTTGATATAGGGTGATGTTATGATTTACTGAGAAGGAAATTAGTAGTCGTATTGCTTCAAGTCTGGCGACTGGAACAAATGTTTCATTGTAGTCAATTCCTTCTTGTTGGCTGTATCCTTGAGCAACAAGTTCTGCTTTATTTCTGACAACTTCTCGTTTTTCATTCAGCTTGTTCCTAAATACCCACTTAGTTCCTATTATATGAACATTCTTTGGTTTTGGAACTAGATCCCAAACATCATTTTTTGAGAACTGATTAAGTTCTTCTTCCATAGCCAGAACCCGGTCTTTGTCCATAAGGGCTTCTTCAATAGTAGCTGGTTCGATCAAGGATACAAGTCCTACGAGTGTTTCTTCTGATGGTTTAAATGCTGATCTGGTTCTGATTGGAGCATCTTTGTTACCCAGAATTAGTTCCTCAGGATGAGAAATAGATAATCTTCTTTTCCGTTGAGATGGAGTGTTTGGAGTTACGTCAGAAGTCTCTGGTGTAGGATCTTGCTGGTCTTTAACTTCATCCGACTTTTCTTTAGGTTCGGGAAAGCTGATTTCCAAATCTGTAAGTTTTTCAACTAGCTCTGACTTTTCAGGGTCAGGCTTGTCATCGAATCTAGCATGAATAGATTCCTCCACAATCCGTGACTCTGTGTTGTAAACTCTATAGCCTTTTGAACGTTCAGAGTATCCCAACAGCAGACACTTCTGTGCTTTGGAGTCAAATTTGCTGAGATTCTCTTTAGTGTTAAGCATAAAACAAACACATCCAAATGGATGAAAATAAGAGATGTTGGGTAATTTATTTTTACATAATTCATAGGGAGTTTTATTCAAGATAGGTCTAATAGAGATTCTATTTTGAATATAACATGCTGTGTTAATTGCCTCTGCCCAGAAATGTTTTGCCATGTCAGTTTCTTGAATCATGGTGCGAGTCATTTCTTGTAAAGTTCGATTCTTTCTTTCTACAACTTCGTTTTGTTGTAGAGTTCTAGGGCAAGAGAAATCATGAGATATCCCATGAGAATCAAAGATTTCTTCAAAATCTTTATTTTCAAATTCTCCACCATGATCACTTCTGACTTTGACTATTTTACAATTTTTCTCATTTTGGATATTAGTGCAGAAGGAAGCGAACACAGAGTGTGACTCATCCTTGTGTTTTAAGAATTTTACCCATGTCCACCTACTGTAATCATCAACGATGACTAGTCCATATTTCTTAATATTGATAGAGGCCGTTTTTACAGGGCCAAAAAGATCAATGTGAAGAAGTTCCAACGGTCTAGAGGTGGAAACAACATTCTTAGCTTTGAAAGAGGCTTTTGAAAACTTTCCTTTCTGACATGCTTCACAAAGAGAATCTGAAGAATATTTCAGATTTGGCAATCCTCTAACAAGACCTAGCTTGTTAAGCTGAGAAATTCTTCTCAAACTAACATGAACAAGACGTCTGTGCTAGATCCATTGCTCTTTGCTTACAGAAAGAAGATATTTTACATTTTGTTGTTTTAAATCCGATAATTTAATTTTGTAATTGTTGTTTTTCCTCTTTTCGTTGAACAGGACAAATCCATCCTTCTGACTTACAGCTTTATAGGACGTTTGATTAAAAATCAGATCATAACCACTGTCACTAAGTTGACTAATTGACAATAGATTATGCATTAGACCTTCAACTAACAGAAAATTCTTAGTGGAAGGAAGCTTACCATTTCCAACAGTTCCGGAGCCAATGATCCTTCCTTTCTGATTTCCTCCGAAACTGACAACACCTCCAGGCTTAAGTTTCAGATCTTGGAATATATGCCTTTCTCCCGTCATGTGTCGCGAGCATCCATTGTCCAGGTACCATGACTGGTGTCTCAATGGTGCCATTAAGGATGTCTGCAACATAAATTATCTTATTCTTAGGTACCCATTTTGTGGGTCCTTTCACATTAGCTTTTCTAAAGGTTCTGGCCCCTTTAGACTTCCTTAAGTTATAGTAATAGTGTGGGTTTTGTGCATAGTGTTTACGTTTAAGATTTTTCTATTGTGTGTGTGTGTGTTTGTGTAATACTAGGTTTTGAACCTTTTGGTTCTAAACACTTAAGGTTGGTTCCAGGGGGCACAAAATGTTTGGACAAAGGTATTATCTTGATATTCTTGGTCTCATCATAAGGTTGTGATGGTCCTGAATATCCCAGTCCTCTACTACCATTTCTACCGACTCCATAAATTATTGAAGCCATTTTACTTCTATCTATTCTTTTGGCAAGAAAGTGTTGAAAGACCTTATCATATTTGATTTCTTCACTAGTGTTGGTTGTGTTTGAGACAATTTCTTCTTCTAGCCTAGTTAATTTACATTTTAGGACAATATTTGAGTTTTCTAAGACAAATAGTTTCTCACTTTGTTCAGAAATGATTTGCTTGTTTTTAGCAAGATCTTCTGAAGAAGTCATAAAAGTTCTTTTCAAGGTTTTGTATTTACTTTGGAGGTTCGGATATCTTTTTATGAGTTCAGTTAATCCTATTTCTAGTTCAGAACGAGATAGGGAAGAAAGTACCTCTCTTTCATCGTCGGAGTCTGATAGTTCTTCTTCTGATAGGTCGTTTCTGGTTTCTACCATGAATGCCATGTTGACACGGTCTTCATCAGCATCGTCCTCAGATTCAGAATCATCCCAGGTTGCCATGAGACCCTTTCTGCCTTTCCTAGGTCTCTCTTCTTTCTTTGCTCTTGGACAATCATGTTTAAAATGTCCAGGTTCTTTACACTCAAAGCACGTAATGTCTTTTCCATAATTTCTTCTTTCACCAGACGTAGATTCTGATCTTCTTTTTGGTCCTTTGAATTTGTTCCTTCTGTATTTCCAGAGCTGACTAATTTTTCTCGATATAAGGGATATATCCTCTTCTTCTGAGTCCTCTTCAGATTCTTCCATTTCTTCTTGTACCTGATACGCCTTTTTCTTTTCAGGCTTGGCCTTTAGTGCAATGGATTTGTTTTTCTTCTGAGGTTCATCTCCTTGAAGCTCTATTTCACGAGTTCTTAAAGAATTGATAAGTTCTTCAAGACTGATGCTATTCAAATCCTTTGCAAGTTTCAAGGCAGTTACCATTGGTCTCCATTTGACAGGCAGACTTCTGATAATTTTCTTGACATGATCAGTAGTAGAATAACCTTTGTTCAGAACTCTGAGTCCAGCAATAAGCGTTTGAAACCTTGAAAACATGGTTTCAACAGACTCATCATCTTCCATTTTGAAGACTTCATATTTTTGGATTAATGCAAGAACCTTTGTCTCTTTGACTTGAACATTGCCTTCGTGAGTCATACGAAGAGAATCAAAGATGGATTTTGCAGTTTCTTTGTTTGTAATCTTTTCATATTCAGTGTAAGAAATTGTGTTTAACAAAATGGTTCTTGCTTTGTGATGGTTTTTGTAGGTTTTCTTCTGTGCATCTGAAAACTTACTTCTTTCAATATTTTTGCCTGTAGAATCCACAGGGTGATTATAACCATCAAGAACTAGATCCCACAGATCTAAGTCAAATGACAAAAAATAAATCTCTATTCTATCTTTCCAATAGTCAAACTTTTCACCATCAAAGATAGGAGGTTTTACAGTATACGACTCTCTTTCAATAACATTTGTTTCAGCAATTGGTGGTGGTGTAGTCATTGTTTTTCACACTTGGATCGGTACTGAACACTGTTAAGTGCTTGATAAAAATTCAATCTTTTTATCACCTCAGAACCGGAGCTCTGATGCCAATTGAAGGTGTGAAAAATGCAAGAAAGGGGGGTTTGAATTGGTTTTTCAAGTTTAAAACGTTTCTTAAAAATAACTTCTTTTTCAAAAGACTTACTCCTTTTCTAGTAAAACACTTTAGTTAGACACAAGAAAGATAAACACGTTATGTTTATACTAGTTCACTTAAGAACCCCTCAAGTTAATCTAGTCCACCCGCAAGGTGATTTTGCCTCTCTCACTCGAGGTCTTAATTCACTATTCAAACAAGTTAATACAATGCACGAGCCAACACAGCTGGTGACTAACACAACCTCTAGAACCCACAAGTTCAAGACTTCTCAAGTAATCCAACCTCACACAGGTCTTACTCAAGGAACAACCTCTAAGACACACCTCCTAGACTTCTCAAGAGATCTTCTAACTAAGACTCTCTCAAGGAATACAAACCTAAGTTTAAATAAAATAAGTTTACAGAGAGTTGCTTCTTATCAAGCTGAAGTTGTAAACAAGTTTAAGACAAAAAATAACTTAAGAAAGAACAGACTTAGAAAGTATCGTAGCAGTTCGCGTGTGTTTTTATCTTTCTTCAAGTCATTGAGCTTCCTTTTATAGTCGTATGAAAAGAGCCGTTGAAATATAATCATCATAGCTAAGTAGGCTGGCGGCTAGTAGCGTGAGGACAGAAAAGAGCTTTTTGCGTGCTGCGAGTCCTGTTTGTGTCAGAATATCTTCGTTTGTACAGTTGCACAGTTTCCAAGATATTTTACGTTGTAATGTGGTACAGCTGTACAGTATAGCTAGTCTTCGTGGCTTCTCAACTTCAGAGGCTTTTTGTGAGCATGAGTAAGAAGGGAAAACTTTTCTTGGTTCTGAGAATTTTAAGTCTTCAAATCATTAGCTCTGCGCTTCCAGAATCTTCAGCACTTGGTCTCCAGAACCTTGTTCTCTTGGTACGTTGCCTTCACATCTTCAGAGGCTTCTGATAGTATTTGATTGAAGCATGAGAGTAGACTTTGGTTAGGTCTTCAGAACCTTGATTAGAGAGCGTGAGTCTTCAGCATCTGGACTTGTTCCGTCAGAACCTTCGTCTTCAGATCTTCAGAACTCATTCTCTTTTCGTTTCGAATTAGAGTCTTGTGAATATTGTTTTGTCTTCAGTTCTTCAAAGTATCTTTCATTAAGCATTGCGCCAATTCACGGAAGCAGAACCTGTTTGCTAGGTTCTCACATATAACAACATTAGTTGCATAAAATTGTTCATACAAATATTCATTTGTTATCATCAAAACTTAGAGATAATATTGCAGAACCAACTCTTGTTCTCACAAATAGCAACAAGAAAAACAATAAATAACATTGCTAACTTGAATCCATATTTTCTTTGCTCATTCAAGTTGGACAAGAGGTGATGGAATTCTGAAATTTGTTAATTAAAAAAATAATCTTTCTGAATTTTGTTTATGGAATAAATGATGTTTTTGAGTTTGGTTTAGTGGAGAAATAGAGTGTCGTAAATGGAAGATGATATTTGGAGGTAAAAGATGACGTTCGTCTAAGTTGGAAGTTCATCTATGTTTTAGGTTTCATGTGTAACACTAATGGCAATGTCTTGAGTGTTGATACTCACTAAATGGAAGACAAAGATTTTTTTTAAGGACGATAAAGAAACTTAATAAACATGCTTATATTTCCCCATGACCCTGAGTGACTTTTCACCACAGTTGGAAGTTCTATACGTGGTAAAAAAATGGCTTAAAGTAAATAAAAACAAAATAATAGGTGCTAGGATTCGAACTCATGACCCTAACTGACTTTTCACCTTGGTTTGAGGTTCCAATTGGGGTTAAAGTAGCTTAAAAATAAATAAAAAACAAAACTGCGGGTGCTAGGATTCGAACTCATGGCCATGGACCACTTTTCACTATGATAGAAAGTTCCAACCGTGGTAAAAAGGGGCTTAAAAGTAAATAAAAAACTGTAGGTGATAGGATTCGAACTCATGGCCAGGTGTCAGTTTTCACCACGTTTGGAAGTTCCAACCGTGGTGAAAAGTGGCTTGAAAATGAAAATAAAAGGAAGCGTTAAATAATTTTTTAGTCCCTCTAAATATGATCATTTTCACTTTTAGTCCCTCTAAAAATTTCCTTCAAAGAATGGTCCTCATAATATTTTTCATCCACACTTTTGGTCCCTCCTGCCAACGGCATTTAACAGAAGCTGATGTGGCATGCCACGTGGAACTTTTTTTTATGACTCGGCATACATGTGACAATGCCAACGTGACAAAAAATGATGCCAGTGGAAATTTCTTCAATTTTTTTATATTAATTAAAATTATAGCGACGGAAAGTCCGACACTAATTTATCGCTAAGATAAACATCATAAATAAACCTAAAAGTTATAGCTAATTCCTAATAAATATAAACACACCATTCTTATGACCCAAAATTCAGTTTTTCATGATTTTTTTGCGTGGAAGTTTATAACCGTATAAAGATCTCTCACACAAAAATTTGATTTTTTTTATTTGAGATGAATTAAATATGAATTTTTTTAACGTCGATTTTCCATAAATCGGAAACAAGACATACTTTGGCATATGATTGAGTTTTGAGATAATATTTTGCAGACACCTATCTAATACATAAAATATATATGCAGAGTTTCATGGCGTTCCAAATAAGTCTCGATTTATTTTAATTTTTACCAGGGCCGGTCCTGACTTTTTAGAGGTCCGGGGCAAATAATAAAAATGGACCCCTAATAAATAAAAAATTTAAAATAAAAAAATATTATCTATTTAAATTGTAAATAGCATCAACAACATCAAAAGTAGACGTTTATTCATGTAACTAACATAAAAAAAAGACATGTTCTATTCAATATTATCAAAATATCTTCTAGCTACTTAAAAAAAGTCTCCCTTCTAGCATTTTTTGAAGCAAATTCTTCAATCAAGTCTTCATACTGTATATTCTCCAATAAATCATTCTCAATTGCTATCAATGCTAATCCATTAAGCCTTTCTTGTAACATGGTAGACCGCAAGTAAGACTTCAACAACTTCAATTTTGAAAAACTTCTTTCTGCTGAGGCAACTGTCACAGGAATAGTCAATAAAATTCTATATGCAATGAGTGCATTAGGAAAAAAATCCATACCTTTCAAAAATCTTACTATATCAATAGGTCCAATATTTCCTGGAGGCAAAAAATCTCTTAGTAACCTTAACTCCGCACATAATTCTTTCCCGTCAATATCACATTGCTCATCATGTTTCAATGTCTCTTCAAAATGACTACAACAAGACTCTAAAGTTGCATTATCCAATGATTGTAAAATTTGAGAAGTAAATAAGAAACCAAAAACACTTTCATATTGTTGGTATTGCTCAAATCTCTTATTAAGAGATACAATAGCTTGATCAACAAGGTAAAGAAAATAATTAACTCTAAAAGATTCCTCCTCAGATAGCTCAATTGGCGGGGTTTTCAAATTCTCATCAAACTGTCTTTTTCGTCGAATTACACGCCTTTGAGGAAATACTGGATCAATATTCAATTCAAGGGCAATTTCTGTAGCATAATTCAAGGCATTTTTAAAACCAATTTCTCTATATTCCTTAAAAAATGAAATCAACCCCTTTATTTTTTCCATAGCAACATCAATAACCATATCTCTTGATTGTAAGAGCTTGCTAACTACATTAATTGTAGATAATATTTCAAACCAAATGATTATTGACATTAAAAACTCAAAATCACCAAGCTCATTTGTTGCTAAAGATTTAGCTTCACTTCTTATTTTAGAATCAAGATCTTTTTCTGACACTTCAAGTAAAGCTTCTCTAAAATCTGACATTTGAATTTTAATAGCTTTGACACTATCTACATGACTCTCCCAACGAGTGGATGATAAATATTTTGGAGTCAACCATTTTACATTATCTTTCAAAATTTTCCATCTCTTAGTAGAATTAGCAAAAATAGTATAAATACGTTGAACAACTCCAAAAAAATCATTAGCTTTAGGACACGAGTTAGCCATATCACACAGTGTCAAATTAAGACTATGACAAGCACAATGTAACGCCCTGTATAATATTTATCTAGAATAATACCATACAAGTGTTTTCATTCGGTACTGACACAATCATAAGTGCCTAATGGCATAATTCACATACTTGACCATTTCTAATAAGTAAATACAACCTTTGGTACAAGGCATGGAAGTTAGACAAAAATAATAAAATCTAAGAATAAGGTACAATATTCCTCATTGTACAAGAAAATAATACACATCAGAATAAGCTTAACTAAGCTTCTCTTGAAACATCCAAGCATAGCTCCACTTGTAAAACAAACCTGCAATTAACACCTGAAAAATAACAACAATATTGGGGTGAGATAATAATCTCAGTGAGTTCCCCTATCTTATGGGTTCCCTCAGTTCTACAGGGTACATGCAATCAAACGGATCCACCGTGGATCTGGGGTTTACTCACGGTCTGGGGCAAATACACAACAATGGGTAATATCTTCATTAGTAGTCCCTTGACTCACCAATGAAATAACGACAAGTACACAAACAACAATAACCAGATCAACCAACCAAACATGCAGACCCGTACTCACGTACGAGGAATCCAGAAGTAGTATCAACCTGTCTACATAGGCCACAATATATCACACCCTCGATGAGTAACCAAGTGCCTACGTCAAGAGACTAGCACAAGCACACAGCACGATGAGTCAGATGAGTCTGAAGTGATACACGACTAAGTGGCCGCGGAAACCCATCCGTCCATCATCAATACGCATGTGTGTATCGGCAAGTGCAAGAATGCCTACATGACTGCACAAGCCCACCGGGAGAAAGCCTAGTGGTATTGCCTACATGACACCACTAGAGGTGAGTAACGGAGTGATATTGCCTTCATGGCATCACAACCCCACCATACCGATCACGCCGATGTGTTAACGGCAAGTGGGTAAACGCCCTATAAGGCCCCCACAAGCACATCGCAACGGTAGCTCAAGTGTATACCGAGCACGCAGATGAGTTAACGGCAATTGGGAAATACGTCCTAGAGGACCCTCACAAGCTCATCGCAACGGTATTCTTCGGAACAAGTTCGGTATCCATCGGACCAAGTCCGGAACTCAGGTGAAACACCACCTAGTAGCTTAGGCCTACTCCGATTCAAGCATACATCACAATCATATCACATCACATCACGACTCATCACATCCGAACGTTCAACCGGAATGAACGGGAACAAGCAAGGCAATGATCACATCACAGCATTTATCAACATAATGCATTATATTCACACATATACAAGGGAGACATAACAAGTGATCACATCAAGTCATTAGCCAAGCCACAATCAATATATATGCATAATATGTTAAACCTAATCAATATCGTAGTTCACACACATTTTAAGGCATACAACTAACACCCTCTACCAAGCATCCTTGCTTAACTCATGGTCTAACACACCATTCACTACCCTATGGAATTATCTTTCCAATGGCTTTGGACTCGTAACAATCGGATTCCCGATCCTTAAGTTTTGGTGGAAACAAAAGTACATACACTACATTTCTATATTTATCTTATCAATCCATAGCATATAGTCATGTTTCTACCTCACCATCACAAAGAGCATTGAAATAGCTTTCCAACGCTTCTGACCGTGCCCCGATCCGAGTTACGGATCAAAAGTTACGAAGGAAATAAAATGGGAAAAGCTGTCATGTTCGCTAGGCGAACCCGCCAGCGAACGTTCGCTTTTGCCTTCGCTTTGGTTCGCTAGGCGAACCCGCGAAACCCAGAATTCGCAGCAGCGTCAAAACAGGTCATTGGGGGCCAAAATCTCTCATTTCTTCACCCAAAACACTTCCAATTCATACAATATCAACCCCAAACGTGTAACAACAATCAAGGCAAGTATTTTCATCATAAAAACACATTTAGACATGTTATTTCACATAAAACCCAAAACCCCAAACATGAATTTTTCCCCAAACTTCCTACCCAAGTTCTATCTAATGGAACTCACCTTTGATTCAAGAAGAGGATGAATTGATGATGAAGATGATGAATCCAAGTTTCCTCTTCCTCTCCTTCTTTCTCTCCTCCCACGTTTTCCTTTTTCTTCTCCTTTACTAACTCTTCTTCTTCTTCTTACAAATATATATATAATACATATATTATATAATATAAATCCAATAGGGTAACTATCTCCAATTGATATTTTGTCTTCTAACACCAATTGATCAATTATTAGAGTTACCTTAAAATACTTTCTTGAACTTATAAATATTAATCCGTCTCGTTAATAAAATAATTGATCTCTTCAGAGTTCTCAAGTTGCTCTATTGATCCCAATTGACAACACTTAGAGCACATAGGATATTCCATTATTCCAATTAATCAAAGATAGAGCACATAGATATTCATCTGATCTTATCTGATGTCCAATTGAGCATTTAGAAAATACGGGGTATTACACTCTCCCCCCCTTAAATTGAAATTCGCCCCCGAATTTCCTCTAGTCGACAAAACTATAACCTGCATCATTGTCTTAGATCCATACTTAATCTTTACTTCCGTTCAAAAATCTGACTCAATCCAATTTTAACTTGACTTCATAGACCAAAATCCTTATTTTCACGAGTTATCAAACTTCGTTTCCTTAGTTATACTCTTATTCCAATATTGAGTTAATTTCGAACTTTACTTTTTCTATAACTCATTTGTTGTTCCATACAAACCACCTTGTCGCATCTTACTTCGGAAAGAATGTACCATTCTACATTCCTCTACCGAGTCACAACAAGACCGTAACACCTTATCTTGATTCAGAATAACAAACACTCATCAAATTCTCATGAGGCAATTTGGTGAATCCTTTCCTTTATGTAATTACCGACACTATCCTTTATAAATCCTTCAACGTTTCAAACCACTTCATGAACAGTCGAACGACTTCTTACCAGTCTCACTTGTACTCATTACACCAAGATAGCATGCTTAGGACAAGTTCTTCTTATTTCCATACGTATAAGTAGCAATCTTCCAAATTCCCATTATTCTGATTTAACTCTTTCATCGGTCACTTCCACTGCGCAACTCCAATTCTAACAATGGAATACCACCAATTCTGAAGCATTCTCAAGTAGCCAACAGTCCATGAAGAAACACACTTACCCACTGGGATCCTTACTAACCAACGACATCAGAAATTTACTGACGTCCTATGGTAGAACTATTCCCTCACCAACACACAATATCTTAACATCTGTCTAACACTCTCTAGACGATAAAGGTGCAGGGGTTACACTGTTACTACCACAACATATACAACTCCAAATTTATTCCAAACTCGAACCAATATAACCAAAATAGTTTAACAACCTCCGGTTCTGGTTACCACATTCCAAATCAATTATTCTTATGGTCTTCCGACTTACTCAAGGTTTCTGTCACCACAAAATCTCAACTAATGACAATGTAGTACCATTACGGAACTTCAACCATTCGCGAGTCACCATTATAAAACTTAAACCATCCAAAACGTAATTGTGAGTTTCCATACTATTCACCAATTCACAAGATTACTTCTCCAAAAGTCCAACTCTTTCGTCGTTTGAACAAATGGTCCACTACGCAACACCCTGCCAGAAGTTCCGATTTCAAAACACCAATCCATCTTTCATTTACTTGCAATCCCATTTTCCATTTACACAATACTCTCCAATTGAAGTAACATACGGTAACAAAACTCAGATGATGGTTCCTAAGGGATTTCACACTCTACACACACGTTAATCGATTAACCGTCTGAGGCTAATCGGTTAACTCCTCAAAATTCAGCACAAATACAATCCTTGCACGTATTAATCGGTTAACCCCATTACGTTAATCAGTTAACACTGCTGCAGAAGCTGAAAACCAATTTCTTATAATTCAAAAGTCATCACAACTCATACTTGATTCGTCCATAAGCAAAATCCAACACAACCATTAAACGGTACCACAAAGCGATGGACATCTCATATCAAAACACACAACCTTGTTCTCTCACTTGAATTCCTTGGAGAGAATCAATACACAACGTCCTTGGTCTAACCAAAGGTAGATTCCGAATATTCCGATTATTCGCAAATACAGAAGTTTCTCTATACTTGAAAGTAGATCAGGGTAATGAATCCACTTGAAGGACCTTTCCATCACTTCGCACACGTTGACCGGGATTTCTTACCCTTCAATATCCATTGCACATCCCACTTACACCTAATTACTTAATGGAAGATTCGCAACCGACAATTCTCATCAATTATCTACAAAACTTCTCCGGTGTAAACTGTTCCATGATTTACACTGTCCGTAATAATTCCTGATTCTCTTCTCGTTATTTTACCGTAATCCCACTTTTTAGGATACAATACTCACTGTTCCACAAAGTATGTCTCAAGGGTACGAATCCATTACATACTCTTGTGACCAAGGTGCCACCACTACACTCGTTCTTAATACCAAGGTGTAACTTCTCATAACATATTGTTAATACCGTTCATTCCACATAATCGAATAAAATCCGCCTCATAAACAATATTTTCATTTTCCACAGCATAGAACACTTTCAGAGCTTCATATCGATAATAAGAACGCTTAAATCGGACACTCGAGTCAAAAGGTATGGAGAAAACAAAAACGGAAAACCTGCCATGTTCGCTAGGCGAATCCCCCAGCGAACGTTCGCTTCGCGAACACCAGACGAACATTCGTCTTCCCCTTCGCTTAGCGAATCTCTAGGCGAAATAAGAAAGCGCCAAAAGGGCACAAAGTTCGCTTCGCGAACACCTGGCGAACCTTCGCCTTGCCCTTCGCTGTGGTTCGCTTAGCGAACACGCGAAAACCCAGAATCTCTCAGCAATGTAACAGCAGGTCCTTAAGGCCAAAAATATCATCCAAAACATAACCAAACACAAACCCAGTACCAACAGATGATTCCACACATGTATTGACCATACCACTCAATTATAACACATTTCAACCGTTAGATTCTTTGATTTTGCAAAATTACCCATTCTTCGTCCGACACATACTTGTTTCACTTGAAGCATGTAAACACATCCTTGTGTTCCTCCACACACTTCTCTACCACTTTAGGTTCCCATAAAAGTCGAATTTCTTTAACTCTCAACTTTAAACCAATTGGAAGATATGGTTCCGAACACATTCCACAAAACAACTTTTCTTTTCCTCGAAATGAGATTGCTTGAAACCCTTATCTATACCAGTAGTCAATCCGGCTCTACTAGTGACTTTACATATTCCTCAATACTTAAACCAATCGTCCGCTAGAGATTCTTAACTTTCAGAATCCGTCCTTCCCAAAGGATTTCTAGAACAACACACCACTCTTCAATTCCATGCTACCCAAAGCACGACTTCTACTAAGACCTCAACTGAACTGACCAAAACTCCACACTACTAACTCTTGGCTTGAGCCTACCCTCACAGCACAAGTTCCGACAACACTTCGGAGTCCTCGTGGTCGCTCACCCATGATTCTACCTATCACATACATAGTATTAGGTTGATTAGGCCCAACACTAGATAGTATGATATTAAGAGTCATGCTGGCAAGACACACTTAAGAGGCACGAATAGATTTACTTATGATGTTTCAAGGCTAGGTCGAGGACACGACCTGCTCTGATACCAACTGTAACGCCCTGTATAATATTTATCTAGAATAATACCATACAAGTGTTTTCATTCGGTACTGACACAATCATAAGTGCCTAATGGCATAATTCACATACTTGACCATTTCTAATACGTAAATACAACCTTTGGTACAAGGCATGGAAATTAGCCAAAAATAATAAAATCTAAGAATAAGGTACAATATTCCTCATTGTACAAGAAAATAATACACATCAGAATAAGCTTAACTAAGCTTCTCTTGAAACATCCAAGCATAGCTCCACTTGTAAAACAAACCTGCAATTAACACCTAAAAAATAACAACAATATTGGGGCGAGATAATAATCTCAGTGAGTTCCCCTATCTTATAGGTTCCCTCGGTTCTACAGGGTACATGCAATCAAACGGATCCACCGTGGATCCGGGGTTTACTCACGGTCTGGGGCAAATACACAACAATGGGTAATATCTTCATTAGTAGTCCCTTGACTCACCAATGAAATAACGACAAGTACACAAACAACAATAACCAGATCAACCAACCAAACATGCAGACCCGTACTCACGTACGAGGAATCCAGAAGTAGTATCAACCTGTCTACATAGGCCACAATATATCACACCCTCGATGAGTAACCAAGTGCCTACGTCAAGAGACTAGCACAAGCACACAACACGATGAGTCAGATGAGTCTGAAGTGATACACGGCTAAGTGGCCGCGGAAACCCATCCGTCCATCATCAATACGCATGTGTGTATCGGCAAGTGCAAGAACGCCTACATGACTGCACAAGCCCACCGGGAGAAAGCCTAGTGGTATTGCCTACATGACATCACTAGAGGTGAGTAACGGAGTGATATTGCCTTCATGGCATCACAACCCCACCATACCGATCACGCCGATGTGTTAACGGCAAGTGGGTAAACGCCCTATAAGGCCCCCACAAGCACATCGCAACGGTAGCTCTGGTGTATACCGAGCACGCAGATGAGTTAACGGCAAGTGGGAAATACGTCCTAGAGGACCCTCACAAGCTCATCGCAACGGTATTCTTCGGAACAAGTCCAGTATCCATCGGACTAAGTCCAGAACTCAGGTGAAACACCACCTAGTAGCTTAGGCCTACTCCGATTCAAGCATACATCACAATCATATCACATCACATCACGACTCATCACATCCGAACGTTCAACCGGAACGAACGGGAACAAGCAAGGCAATGATCAGATCACAGCATTTATCAACATAATGCATTATATTCACACATATACAAGGGAGACATAACAAGTGATCACATCAAGCCATTAGCCAAGCCACAATCAATATATATGCATAATATGTTAAACCTAATCAATATCGTAGTTCACACACATTTTAAGGCATACAACTAACACCCTCTACCAAGCATCCTTGCTTAACTCATGGTCTAACACACCATTCACTACCCTATGGAATTATCTTTCCAATGGCTTTGGACTCGTAACAATCGGATTCCCGATCCTTAAGTTTTGGTGGAAACAAAAGTACATACACTACATTTCTATATTTATCTTATCAATCCATAGCATATAGTCATGTTTCTACCTCACCATCACAAAGAGCATTGAAATAGCTTTCCAACGCTTCTGACCGTGCCCCGATCCGAGTTACGGATCAAAAGTTACGAAGGAAATAAAATGGGAAAAGCTGTCATGTTCGCTAGGCGAACCCGCCAGCGAACGTTCGCTTTTGCCTTCGCTTTGGTTCGCTAGGCGAACCCGCGAAACCCAGAATTCGCAGCAGCGTCAAAACAGGTCATTGGGGGCCAAAATCTCTCATTTCTTCACCCAAAACACTTCCAATTCATACAATATCAACCCCAAACGTGTAACAACAATCAAGGCAAGTATTTTCATCATAAAAACACATTTAGACATGTTATTTCACATAAAACCCAAAACCCCAAACATGAATTTTTCCCCAAACTTCCTACCCAAGTTCTATCTAATGGAACTCACCTTTGATTCAAGAAGAGGATGAATTGATGATGAAGATGATGAATCCAAGTTTCCTCTTCCTCTCCTTCTTTCTCTCCTTCCACGTTTTCCTTTTTCTTCTCCTTTACTAACTCTTCTTCTTCTTCTTACAAATATATATATAATACATATATTATATAATATAAATCCAATAGGGTAACTATCTCCAATTGATATTTTGTCTTCTAACACCAATTGATCAATTATTAGAGTTACCTTAAAATACTTTCTTGAACTTATAAATATTAATCCGTCTCTTTAATAAAATAATTGATCTCTTCAGAGTTCTCAAGTTGCTCTATTGATCCCAATTGACAACACTTAGAGCACATAGGATATTCCATTATTCCAATTAATCAAAGATAGAGCACATAGATATTCATCTGATCTTATCTGATGTCCAATTGAGCATTTAGAAAATACGGGGTATTACACACAAGGAGTATAAAAGGCTCTTGGATTTATGTATAAAAATTTCTTTTGTACACCTTGATGTTTTCCTTTCATATTTGACCCATTATCATAACCTTGTCCCCGCACATCAAATATGTCAAGATCAAGATTTTTCAATTCATCTTGTAAAACATCATAAATTCCTTAACCAGTTGTATCATTCACATTCAAAAATCCTAAAAATGATTCTTCAACACTAACAGAATATGAAGAAATATCCACATATCGTATTATCAAAGACATTTGCTCTTGGTGACTAACATCAGGAGTATAATCAAGTATCACTGAGAAATACTTCGCTTGTTTAACTTTTCTAATGATTTCATTTTTAATTGCAGAAGCAAGCAAAAGTATTAACTCATTTTGAATTTTATGCCCAAGAAAGTGAACATGAACATTATCATCTGTAATACGTCTAACATGTTCTTGGACAATTGGGTCAAATTCAGCTAACATTTCAATTAAGCCTAAAAAATTCCCATTGCTATTTTGGTACAATCTCTCATTAGAGCCACGAAAAGCCAAATTATGTTTAGCAAGAAATTTCACTATAGAAATAATTCTTTTTAAAACATTTTTCCAGTGTTCCTTTTTTTTCTCAATTAACCTTTGAGTTGATTTTTCAATAGTTTGAAAATTTTTCATTCTCTTACGCAACTCATACCAAGTAGTCATATTATGAACATGTTTCATGCCTGTCTCATGCTCTCTAAGTCTTTCACCAACATGTTTCCAAGTAGAAAAACCCTCATTTGCTAATTGACCTCTACCAATACCTCTTTTAAATATTTTACAACAAAAACAAAATACTCTATCAAGCTTTTTTGAATAAACAAGCCCATCTCTATCACATTTCTCTCCATTTGGTAAAACTCTAGTATACAAATTATTCGTAAAACGTCTAGATGATTTATCTTTAGGACCCTTCACAATAGACAAATCTCTTTTAGGACCTTTTGTTGCCAATAAATCAATCATTCTAGACTCAAGAGAATCCCATATTGCTGGATCAAATATATCTATATCCTCACCGTTGTCATTAGCATTACTAACATTTTCAGCATCGACATTTTCAGCACCTAAATTATCATTTTCGGTAGCATTAACATTAGCATTTTCCTCTATATTTTCAATAATTCCAACATCAACATTATGATTTTCAACAGAAATTTGTGGTTCTTTTATAATAAATTTATCAAGAGCTCCCGATTGAGATTGAGTTAATTCATCAAGTCTTTTCTTTTTCTTACGTTTCTCACATCCAGAATCAAACTTTCTAATCTTAGGAGGCAATTTAGGAGGCATAGAGAAAAATAATGAAAACAAACTTAGAACCTGAAATTGAAGTTGATCAATTCTGCAACATTGAAGTTGAACCGATAAATTCCGCAGCGTTAAAATTGAATCGATATTTTCCCTAGTGTTGAAATTGAATAAATAAATAAAAAGTTAGCTTTTCCACTTTACTAAAAAAACAATAAAAAAAAAAAAAGGAGTTCAAAATAAAAGTTATTATAATAAATTTGAATATTGTTATCTTAATTGTATTATATTTCTTGTTATAATAATCCAACAAAAGTACTAATTCAAAACAAAAGTACTAATTGTATTATATTGTTTGTTATAATAAACAACAGTAAAAGAATAAGAATTGATGTTAATTCATTATTCAATCTAAAAGCTGATTTTAGATTTGGATTGTATCACAGATTCACAGTATCAGTACACCAAGTCACTTAGTCACCAATACCACCGTCCATCATATTATATAAAATTGTTAAAATATATATAATATAAAAAAAGTCTCAATCTCCACTTTATATCTCTCTCACATAGTTTGTCAAAAGCACATCAGTAAAACACTACCATCTTTTACTTTCTCTCTCACTCTCATTCAAAACAACAACAACACCCATTAAAAAAACCACTCTAAATCTCTCTCATGAATCAATTTGAAGAAAAAAACACTCAACTTGAAGAAAAAAAACACCCAGATTTCTCTCTCACTCTCATGAATCAATTTGAAGAAAAATATATTTAAGTTATCAATCCATGATTATTCGAAGAAAAATGCGAAGAGATAAGATGAAGACTACCTCAGAGTCGGACACAGTGGTGGCGCAGACGGCTGGAGCAGAAAGTCGTCGGAGAGATTGATGAATAGTGAAACTGAACAGTTGCAATATTGTGGAAGTCGAACAGTGAAAGAAAAATTGAAGGAGAAAAACTCTTTTTTTTTAGTTACTTTTAACTGATTATTAAAATTGAACCGGGGCCATTAAAACTGAACCGATATCAAACTGAACCGGTGCCATTAAAACTGATTATTAAAATTGAAGGGAAAAAACTGAACCGATGCCTTTTTATTTAATTGATTATTAAAACTACCAAAAAAAAATATGAGCCCCAGTTTTTTTGAGGCCCTGGGCAGTGGGCCTGGTTGCCCTGCTCCAGGGTCGGGCCTGATTTTTACTATCGAAACACATATAAGTGTATTTTTGTCTAGAGGCGAAAATCATCATAATGACCTAGACTTCGTTTTTTTAATGAGTTTTTTCATGAATGTTTATCATATTATAAGGACCCCTCCCACAAAAATTAATTGTTTTTACATGAGATAAATTAAATATGAATTTTTAAACACCAATTTTCTATGAAACGGAAACAACTCAAACGTTGACATATGATTGAATTTAGAGATAACTAGATTAAGACCCGCGCATCTCGCGGGCCGAAATGAGTTTTTTAGATAGTGTTATAAAATGTAGATTTGGATTTTATTTATTATAAGTTTTTTATAATTGCGAAGATAACATGAAGATGATAAAAAGAGTAAAATTTTAAATGAAAAGAAATATATTTGCATCATAGAAATGAAAATAACATATCACAATTTAATTTTAAAATGTAAAAAAAGTGTAAAAAATTTCAATATTTTTTTATATTTCCTTTTTTTTTTCCAACATCTCCTAGAATGTCTTTTCTTCATTATTTCATGGACGGAAGACGTTTTACATTTAAATAACTTACACTCTATCTAACCATGTATGTCAATCAACACTAAAATCTTAGATGAAGCTCTCTATTGAACTATATCATTAATTTGTGACATTTACAATTGATTAATTCAATTGAATTAGCTATTCGATTTCAATTATTTACCATTCATCAATACATTATAGAACATTTTTATGTAAACAATTATAAACGATAGATAAAAATTTATGGTTTAATTTGTAATATTTATTTGCAATTATAACTTTTAATAATATTTTTGAATTTTTTTCGACATGCTTTTTTTTCAAGCTATTTAAAAATTGAATAATTTAATTTTTTTAGAAAATAATTCAGGTCTCATAGTTTTTTTATCGAGTTATTTCAAAATTGATTACTTTAGTTGTTTTATCACGTTATTGAAAAATTGATTAATTTAGTTTTGTTACCGAGTTATTTGAAAATTGGTTAATTTAGATGTTTTATCAAATTATTGGAAAATTAATTAATTTAGTTTTTTTATCGAGTTATTTGAAAATTGATTAATTCAACTTTTTTTATAGAGAATAAGCGTGTGTAATAGAAAATAGAATGAAAGTTTAATAGTTTGAGTTTTGAATAAGGGTGAATATATAATTTGTACGTTGTAGGTAATTTATAATAATATGTGTTTTGATGTAACATTATATATGAAGTCAAGATACAAAGAAAATACATCAATGGATATAAAATATTTTAAGTTAGAGGAATAGAAGGAGATGACTCATGGAATATCACAATATATGTCTTTTAATTAAATGAAATTTATACATGAAACGTTACACTTATTTATACAAAGAATAGAAGTCTTTTAATTTATACATGAAAAGTTACACTTATTTCTACAATGAATTAGAGAAGATTTAGAATATTGTATTTTGAAGAGTGTCACATAGGTTTTTTTTAATGATGTGGCAAATCAAAGAATGAGTTGTCAACAAAATAGTAATAGAATGAAAGTTTAATAGTTTGAGTTTTGATTAAGGGTGAATATATAATTTGTACGTTGTAGGTAATTTATAATAATATGTGTTTTGATGTAACATTATATATGAAGTGAAGATACAAAGGAAATAAATCAATGGATATAATAGATTTTAAGTTAGAGGAATAGAAGGAGATGACTCATGGAATATCACAATAGAAGTCTTTTAATTAAATGAAATTTATACATAAAACGTTACACTTATTTATACAACGAATAGAAGTCTTTTAATTTATACATTAAAAGTTACACTTATTTCTACAATGAATTAGAGAAGGTTTAGAATAGTGTATTTTGAAGAGTACCACATAGGTTTTTTTAATGATGTGGCAAATCAAAGAATGAGTTGTCAACAAAATAATTTGTGGCTTAGATTTAATATATTTTAATAGATAATAGATAATAGACATTAGATAGATATTTTGTAGAGACCTATATAATTACACATTAAAATGATCTTCAAAGTTTCATGGCATTTCGAATAAGTCACAATTTGTTTTAATTTTTCAATACAAACACGTATATATGCATTTCGATCAAAAAATTAAAATAAATCAAAACTTATTCGGAATGCCATGAAACTTTGCAAATCCATTTTATGTATTATTAGATAGGATTCTGCAAAATTTCATCTAAAAAATCAATCATATTTCAAGTTTGCGTTTCTTCCGTTTCATGAAAAATATACGATAAAAAAATTCATATTTGATTCATCTCAAGTAGAAAAAAAATTAAGATTTGTGTGTGAGATCCTTATAATATTACAACCTCTCTTGCAAAAAAATCATGAAAAACAATTTAGGTCATAAGAATTATGTGTTTAAATTAGCTACAAATTAGCTACGAATTATGAGTTTATTTATGATGTTCATCTTAGCGCGAATTAGCCACGGACTTTCTGTCGCTATAATTTTAATTAATATATAATATAAAAAGTAGAAGAAATTTCCATTGGCTTCCACATCATCATTTTTTGCCATGCTGACATTGCTACATGTATGCTTGGTCATAAAAAAAATTCCACGTGCCATGCCACATCAATATTTGTTAACGACCGTTAGCATAAGAGACCAAAAGTGTGGATGTAAAATATTAGGAGGACCATTTTTTGAAGGAAATTTTTAGAGGGACTAAAATTGAATGATATGATATTTTCGAGGACCCCTAACATATTTAACCCTAAAAGAAAAGAACTTAAGCGAATAGATTCTACCACAGTGGATACTTTACCCGAGGTGAAATGGTGTTACAAAAGGTACTTTTTATAGTAGTGTTACTTTGATTAAGATACACAGTAAATAGAGAACTAGTGTTTTTAAAATCCATTTAAGATAACATGTCTCTATTTAAAATAATGAACAAGATAACATAGACCAACAAATACCAACAAGCCGCATGAGGTATGTTTGGGAGTTTGGAGGGAATGGAGGGGAAGGCTTTGAAAAAAGAGAAGGATTGAGTGGAAAAAATTGAAATATTTTGGTTGAGAGGGTTTTAGAGGGTTTGCTTTTATTCATAACACCTAAAACACCATAATTTAACGGAACTCAAATTTTTTATTGAATGAGGATTTTGGAGGTCTTACATAAATTTTTCAAATATCTTTTATGTTGTTATAGTATTCTGAAAATTAAAAATATAGTAATGATAAACTCTGTTATATCATTCTATACAAATTTATTTTTTCAAAAAATGTCAAATATTTTCTTATAGTTTTTTAAAATTTCGTTTTTAAAAGCCTTTCCTTCCCCTACTCTACAAACTCCCAAAAAAATCCTAAGGAAACATGAATAAAATCCTTTATATTTAATTGAACCTTTGTAAGCAATCAAATATAACATTTTCTAAGACTTTCATATGGCATAACTAGGCTTAACAAACTTGTTAGTAGTTGTATAGTTGATAGTTGATATAAGATATTTTTAGAAAATTGTTTAGAAAGAAGGTTGTGTCATTGATTTCTTAGATAATAAAATACAAAGTACCAATTGCCTATTTATAGGCTCAAGTCGCCAACCTCCCAATGGCGGTGAATGTTTCTACATTATTTTTGTTATTTCTAGATGTTTCATGATAGATTTGTATCATGATAGTTCCAGGTTCTTCTATCATTTCCATACACTTATAATTCTAGGTTCTTCTACCTTTTTTATACACATTACAGTTTTAGATTCTTATACCATTTTATTACACATTATATTTAAGAATATTCTAGAAATTTGTAGCAATTTCAACACTCCTCCTTGATACAAATTCCTGTGACTCTAAGTGTAGCTCGTAGTTCTTCAAATCTTGGTCTCGGTGACACCTTCGTGTATATATCCGCAATTCGATCTTCTTTCATATAGTATTCAAATTTGATCTCTTTAGTTGCTTCAATTTCTCTGATAAAGTTATACTTGATTGTTATGTGTTTTGTTTAACGTTGATGCACTAGATTTTTCACCATGGCAATTGATGATTTGTTGTCGCAATTAATTTTATTAGTCTCACTCTTACTCCTCCTGAATCCTTGATCCATGAAATATTGATCGAATATACTATGTCATGCTTGAGGTGTTTGCTTCAGACTACAGAGTACTTTTCTTAGTCTTAACACTTTGCTTTCTTCCCCTTAAGACATGAATCCTTGTGGCTGCTCAACATACATGTCTTCTTCAAGTATGTCGTTGAGGAAGACATATTGGATATCTAGTTGATGTATACTCCATCCTTTTTGTTCGGCAAGATCTATTAGAACTCCTATGGTATCTACTATACCTTAAATATTGCTCTTATCTTTTCTTTTCATTAATTGATTTATATGAAATCATTTGTCAATTTTTTCCTTTTGCAAATCATGTCATTTTATTAATTCATCTTTACATACCATTCCATTTTGTCATCATCACAAAGTCACTCTTTGTTTAAAATCCCAAAGTATTCTAATTACATTTCATGCATTTTTATTCACCATATGTCATGCATTTTACATCCATTTTATTCATGCCTCATGTGAGGTCAAAGATAGTCAACAAAATTAATCTTGTACTTAGGATAAAATTACATTTTTTGCATCTGGAAAAAGTAAGGAAGTGCGTGTGGTTTGAGATTATGGAGAGAGAGAGAGAGAGAGAGAGAGAGAGAGAGAGAGAGAGAGAAGTCAGATAGAATAAAAGTGAAGAGAGAGAAAAAGAAAAGAAAAATAAGGAAGATTTCATGGGGAACCCTTTAAAATGCCCCTTTCCTTCGCCCTCCTGATGAAGCCACGTGGCTTCATCAAAGCTTTTGGATTTGGATCAAGATAGGATATTGTGTGTGTGCCCTCACAATAGCGGTAGCCTCTTGGCCGCTGATCTGTGATCAAAAGCTAAGCGCGCAAGCTTTGGTTTGATCTTGCAATAAGATCATGGCCACATGTTTTCAACAAAGGGCCACACACTCTTCCATTTGTTTATTTTCATTTCTTTAAGTCTTTAGGCCTTCTCCTTTAGGTCCAGGTGCCCATTTTGGGGGACCACCTCTGTTGACTAGAAGATTTCGAATGAGCAGGGAGAAAGAAGTGATGAAGAGAAGGCCAACATGTGGGTCGACACCAGCACAAGGCGTGTCGAAAGTCGACTCAGTATGCTATGTTGTCGAAGGGTTTCGACGGATTACCAACAGAGCCGACACAAAGCTGAAAATCTTGGGCGAGAAGAGATTTGAAGTGCTGAGAACGTGGGGGAAGTTACAAATATGGTGGGGCGACACGTGTCATATCCAGAGTCAACATTGAGAGAAAAAATAGTTATTTTATTTCTCTATTTAAGCAATGTCCATTTTCATTTTGAGGGAGTCGCATTTGTAACGTTGTCAAAGGAATACACTCAAAGTACCTAGTGTTACGAGAAAAGAGTTCATTTCCGCAAGATGTATGATAGCGTCCACATATCCTTTTAAGCAATTTACATCACCAAGTTTCAATATATCTTGTTATTTACTTGTTTACTAGTTTATTTATCAATTCACATACACCTTTTCTGCAAGTTTTTCCAACTTCCTCTAAATCAAAACCATCCTACCTACACCACCTATACTCCAACCATTTTTTCTTGGGATTTCGTGGCTGGTCCCACAAGTAAGCCTGCGATAGGAGGCCAGAGGTTCTTCACGCGGAAACCGTGTGCGAACAAATTGTCACACCTGGTGGGATCCGGTAAGATGGTGACACCATGTCCGAACGAAGAACCTTCTTTGGTGTAAAGTACGGTTGTTTGGCGTAAAGTACGGTTGTGACACAAATAACTAATGTTGGCTCTGGCACTGTGTCTGCGGCTTCGACCGTTCATAGTGGGCCATCCACAACACCACGTCGACCTGAACCTAGGCTGACAATGACGGGGATTGTGGGGCAGCAAGTGCCTAGTTTCACAATACCCATGCCTCAAGCGTTTGGGATGCCAACAGAGTTCATGTCGAGTCTACATTCTAGTGGTCCGGTGTTTGGGGAAAGTTCGTCGCCAGTTTCTTACCGTACCAAGGATTAAGGCCTTGGAAAACCAAGTTAATCGACCGCTAGGGCTCAGTCTTCTATCTCAATCAGTTCCAACTTTCACCTCAAGTTCTGTCACAGTTATGAGACAACAGATGGATGAGAGTATCACGAAATGGTTCACATGTTGACTCAGCAAATGGGCACCATATTAAGACCGTTGATACAAGATTCGACCCAGAGTTACCAATAATTGGAAACTCAGATGAGACGGATAGGTGACTTCCTAGGGGCTCCTAGGACACGGGGTCGACGGACTCCTCCACCTAGGCCGGAGACACCAGTTTGTCAAGAGGAACTCTTTGATGAAACAATTAATTAGCAACCCCATGAGGGTGAACACACCCCTAGGGTTGCCCAAAGGCCTCCCGTTGTGTTTGTTCATAGAAACCAAGATCCTGACTACGTGGTCAGGCAGGTTCGACACGATGCCATGGTTGACGAACCAAACTTAGAAGTTATGGTTGAACGGATCATGGTTCGGAATGGAGCGAACCCAGGCCTTCGACGACCAACATATATGTCCCCATTACCAGATTTTATTTTGAAAACAGAAATGCCTAGGGGATGGAAGGTTCCAAAGTTTACCAAATTCGCTGGAGAGACTGAAGAGTCCACCGTCGAACACGTTGCCAGATATCAAACTGAAGTTGGTGACATAGCAAATAATGAGGACTGGAAAATGAAATACTTTCCAAGCTCCCTCACAAAGAATGCGTTTACTTGGTTCACCAAGTTACCTCCACGGTATGTCCATACATGGACACAATTAGAAAGATTGTTTCATGAACAGTTTTACATGGGACAATCGAAAATTAGTCTGAAAGAATTGGCCAGTGTCAAATGGAATGCCACGGAGTCGGTGGACCAATATCTCAACAGGTTTATACTTTTGAAAGCACGATGTTTCACTCAAGTCCCTGAACATGAGCTAGTCGATATGGCTGCTGGCGGCCTAGATTATTCAAAAAAGTTTGGCACACAATATCTCAGAGTAATGGCGTAGTTAGTCGATATGGTCCGACAGGTCGGACGTTTGATAGCTGAAAAAACCAAAACTAGCAGATACCATAAGAAAGAGAAAGTTTCACATGTAACCGCTAACGAATACTTTTCTGAAAATGAAGAGCTTGTCGACGGAAGCAGGGTTAACGTGACTGAATTCAAGCCAGGGCCTCCGTACACGTGTAAATTATTGAAACCATCAAACGGGAAAAATCCCGTCGAAATTGAAAAAGATAAATACTTTGCTAAAACTTATACTTTTTATGTATCTAAGTGTGACGAAATATTTGATTTATTAGTTAAAGATGGTCAGATTATTATTCCTCCTAATTTGAAGGATCCCCCATTAGAGCAAAAGAAGAAAAAGGGATTTTGTAAGTTTCATAATTTCCTTGGTCATAAAACAGCTCAATGTGTTCTTTTCAGGGATTTGGTGCAGAAAGCTTTGAAGGAAGGTCGACTTTAATTTGGCGAAAGGCCGAAGGTGCAAGTTGACACGGACCCTCTGAAGGTCGAAGAAACCTTGTACTCTGAGCTTTATGATTGCATGATGGTCGAGACTACTGAAGGTCTCATCAAACCTTTAAAAACTGAATCTTTTGAATGCATGATAGTCGAGACTACTGATGGTTCCAACAAAAAGAATGAGGAAGGAGAATTAGAGGCAGTCTACCTTCAAGCTGGCGAAAACCTGACAGATTTCCAGGAGAAATGCTGGGTGAGTAGGTCGAAGGCTCTATTATGCCCAAGGTGCAACGCCGTCTTTGATGAAAAAGCTGCTAAGAAAAATGAAGCTGGCAAGAAAGAGACACTGCGAGTTAGTAAGCCGCCTGTTCCAAGGTTTGTGTTCGACCAAAGCGGTGCCCCTCGTCAAAACGAGGAGTACAGGAAGTTGTTACAGCAAGCACGACCCAGGACCTTTGTGCCACCGTCAGACACTCCACAAGAGAAGTGGGTAGAACTCGTGAGTCAGAAAGGGAGCAAGAGACCGAAATGGAAGGTGTTGGATCTTCAGAAGGAGGCTAAGATCTCCGACAAAAGGGTCGAACCCAGGGGCTATATGGTGTCTCCCAATTACAAAGAGAATAATCCTATGACAAGGACTCAGTGGAGGCATTATCAGCGAATTAAAAAGGCTGGGAAAGAGGCTTCGACTTCACAGTTGAAACCTACCATAACCTCTGGACAAAAAAGACAATACCCAAAAGGAAGGTGGGTCGAGAAGGAAAAAATCATGACAAATCAAACAATGGTAGTGACTGTTGAAGCTTCAGGAGAAAGGGGTGTGGTATTAACCCAAAGCTCAAAGTACACATCTTTGGTCCAAAGCAAGAAAGAGCCAGAGTACACTCCCCATTCAGATGAGGAAGAACCAAAATATTCTCCCCAGTCAGATGGAGAATATACCCCGTCACCAGAAGACGACTTCGACGAAGATATGTATGATGATACCAATGATGACACGTACGGTGAAGATTTCATCGTAAATTGTGGTGTCATGTCGATATTACCAGCGGCGTATGATATGGTGTCGGAAGTCTCTGAAGCAGACGAAGATTTCGTGCCAAATGAAACTGCAGAAGACAAACCGCTATGTTACTATATTATGAACAGTGGTGTGGTAAAAGAGCATCGTGTTGTGTTTGAGAGACCTAGTCCCAGAATGATGTACCATTTGAAACCATTATTCATAAAAGCAAAGGTCGACGGAGCGGCAGTCAACAAAGTGTTCATGGATGGAGGAGCAACTGTCAGTTTAATGCCTCAAAATTTATTTAAGAAGATTGAGAAAACTGAGGCTGGCCTCCGACAACATTCTTGGGGTTGTCCAAGTCGACCTAGTCGTGCGTATAACTACTAGATCAATGCTCTTCATGGTTATAAAGTCAAAGGCCAATTTTAATTTGCTGTTGGGTCGAGAATGGATCCATGGGATAGGGGCAATGCTTTTGACTTTACATCAGAGATTGGGTATTTGGAGGAAATATGGCATTGTTAAAAATATTGAGGCTGATCAGAGCTATTAAAAGATTAACGAAGCGAAGGGTACGAAGAAATCTTTTGATCAGCACCTGGCTAATGTGGCACCTTGTGACGATGGATCGGGGTCTTACACCTCTGTCGATACGGGTTGCGTCTTAAATTTGGATCCTGATTATGGGTTTATTTGGGATGTTGCTGATGAGACAATGGAGCCTACAGAAGAAGATCCACCTGTTGGGTGGCCAATAGTCAATGAAAATGACTACTGAGTTAGAAAGTTTGACTCGAATTTCGGCCTATTTGGCTGAAAACAAAAGAAAATCAGCACTAGAAGCAGATAAGCGAAAAAATTTAGCAAACAAGGCCAAACAACAACTTCAGAAAGCTGGAGGCTTGATTGCATCTACGACAACGAGCCTTTGGGGTTTGAGAAAGACCCATCCAATGAGCTGTAGAGAATGCAAGCGCAAGACCCACTTGAGGAGATAGACCTAGGGGATGGGACTACAAAAATACCCACCTACGTAAGCACTAAAATTGCGTCGAAGATGAAGGACAAGCTGATTGAGGTAATAAAATAATACAAGGATTGCTTCGCCTGGGATTATGAAGAAATGCCTGGTTTAAGTCAAAGTGTAGTGGAGCATCAACTGCCAATTCAGCCAGGAAAAAAGCCAATAAAGCAGCAGCCTCGATGATTCGCTCCAGAAATTACTCTAAAGATCAAGCAGGAGATCGAGAGACTGCTCAAAAGCTGGTTCATCAGCACTGCAAGGTACGTCGAATGGATAGCGAACATAGTGCCTGTTATCAAGAAAAATGGAACCCTTTAAGTCTGTATAGATTTTAGGGACCTGAACAACACTGTCGCTCCCAGGATTTTTCATCCAAGTACAAACGCGAGCGTGGAACAAAAACAGAGTCGCCAGCAATGTGTATTTATCCCAAGAGAGGGAAATGAAACACTGCGTAAACCTTAGGGAAAGGAAAGAGCATGGTCTCGCGACCAAGAGAAACAGGTAAGGGAGTCAGTTACGCGAGGGGAAGGTATTAGCACCCCTACGCATCCATCGGACTCGATGGGATCCACGCTTGCTATCTCGATCAAAGGGTGTCGTCATCTGGAACTCCGCTGCTACTGGAAAGAAGAAGGAACAGGAACGGAAAAGAACGAAGAAACGGGGAAGAAAAGAAAAAGAACTGACTCGGTAGGACATCCTCGGAGTCCTAGGCCTACATATTCCCTCGTGTAATGGGAAAGTCAGAGTCAACGTAGTTCAGACACGAACTGGGGGAGGTTTGCTCGCCAAGATATCGCCGTCTTGTGCCTACGTATCCTCAATATAACCAGAAAGAGGAAGTCAGAGCAATCATAGTTTGACATAACCAAGTCTGTGTATTTTTTATGAGCGACGTTAGATTCGCGTCCGGCAGTTAGGGTCGATGCCTGTTTATGACAAGACGGAAATAACATGCCCTTTTCTGAAAAGAAGTTTGAAACTTAACAAATCCAAAAGGGTAAAAAGGGTTGAATTTGTTTTATGTTTTTTAGACAGAAATGTTTTTGAAGTTGTTTGTAACTTGCATTGCACCCAAGTCTATAACACAGGAACGAATGCGTCGCATATCATCCTCAACAGGATGTACACTAAGCATCCTAGAAGAATGAAGGGAAACCCCTCATTCCTCATTTCCCATATACAAGGCTTATGTGCAATACCCGTTAACTTTTATTACGTGTTTTAAAGAAGTTATGATATGAGAAGAGAAGACTCAAAGGAAAAGGAAAACTAAGGGGAATTCTCTCCTAAAGTTATCATGCAAAGGATGGCCCTAAGGGGAGGTTTGAGAACCTAAGTCTAAGAAAAGAGAGGGATAGCACTACCTAATGCTTATCCTACCTCACCTTAATCAAAGATTAAGGATGAGCTAGGATCCCAAAAGGGTGTGAGAAAGTTGTACACAAAGCGTCATATCATGCTATTCACAAAAGAGAAAGGGAAGTGAAAGAGATAAGAGATGAAAGAATAAATGAGTATGGATTAAAATCCACATACTCAAATGTCTTACCTCTTCCCCTACACAAAAGGTTAGTACATAATCATCACAAGCAATGAAAACAAGTAAAAGAAACTAAACCAAACTAAACTTGTTGCTTTAAGAAGACAAATTAAGAAGAAAGCAAAGTTCAAACCAAAAGGGAAGGGTCCTAATGGTTAAGGGACATTCAAAGTCAGTAGGTACATTCTAAGGATCCCTAATAAGGCAAACATGCCATATAAAATCAAACAAAGGAAAACTATGCACCAAACAATCATGCAAATGCAAGTTAAGCATTAACTATGCAATATGAATGCAAATGAATCATGAACATGGATGAATGCACATGTAAACATCAAAGTCAGAAGTGAATGACATTTAAGAATGTGGGGAGATATCATTAATATGGCATGGGATTCATAAATGCAAACATGGATCAAGTAAGAAGAAAGGGGAGCAAACATCATTCAAGTTCCAACAATGAAGCATACTTGTAATGCAAGTAAGAAATGAAGATGTAAGATAAACAATCATGTATAATGAATGCAAGTCAGTAGTATATGATATTTGAGATGACATTTAGAAGTTAAGAATGCATGCACAAAATCCACACAAGTGTCATGTTGAAGCACATTGATGATTAGGAGCAAACATGTTCAAGTTAGGTCAAACAAGTATACAAAAGTTTATGAACTTAAGAAACATGTGATGTGCAATTATAGGTCATGGAATATGGTTGAGGAGTATTGCAAACAGAAGTGAATCATTTCCAAATAATGGTTTAAGATCATGCAAGAGTTGGTACAAACATGTGCTTAAAGAAGATCAAGTAGGAATACACAATTACACAAGACAGTCCAAGTTAAAACATGTGCATACAAGTCATGTAAGGATGAACTTTGGATGACTTATAACTTGAGGAGAAGTGACCTATAATGTTCATGCAACATGGATTAATAGGCCTCACCAATGTTAAAAAAGAATAGCACACAAGACTCATTAAAACCCTAGCACACATCTTCTAACATTCACACAAACAAACATGCTTTCATACAATCCATAAAGTCATGTTAAGATTATGAGAAAATTGAGAAAAGGTAAGCAAATAGAGGTATAATCAGTGTGCAAACATACTCCAAAAGGATGGCTCAAAAGTCATCACCAAACATGCTCAAAGAAGCTTCACAAAATCATGGAAATCACACTAACAGGTAGCTCAAAAATCTCATTCAAAAAATGCATGACATGCCTCAACATATCATAAATGCATATACCAATTATTAGGCAAAAATTCAGTACACAACTATGTCAAAAAATTCCACAATGAAGCATAGGTCATGATTAAATGCACAAACAAAAGAAATTAAAAGAATATTCATGAAAATATATCAAAATATGATAAAATTAGAAAATAAAATATGTCAAAATTATTTAAATGTCTTTTAATGCTTCATGAATTTTTATGGAATTTTTGGATGCTTGGAAGTAATTTTAGAAATTAAAAATGAAACAAGTATGCAAAAGAAAATAAAAACAAAAGGAAACGACCAAGGGGTGTAGCGCAAGCAAAAGTCAAGTTATAATAGTATTGGGCTCAGATGGAGGGGTGCGCGTAGCAAATTGGGCCCAATCCAATCCACACGCTCAGATAGGGTCTATAATATGGATGTTAGTCTATGTCTTGACTCATCCTGAGCCATCAGATCAAGTCAACTATGATGATCAGTCAAAGTACAACAATCACACGCATCATAAGGAGAGCACATGATATGCAAGGGTGAGGCATACACATAGCATCACACAATTCAAAAATAATCAGAAAAATGAAGCACGTGCTTCACACCATCCTCATTAATGCGCTGGCACTGTTTGGTGCGTTGGATCAGAAAAATCCAACGGCTGTGTTTTAAACTGAAGAAAATGCTAGGGTTCAGGTGAGTTGAAGAACACCACCGGCAGGAGAAGACTCCGGTCATCTTCTCCGGCCACTCACCACCATGGCAAAAATTGCAGATCACCAGAAAATGACAAAACGTACACCAAAATGATCCTTAAGTCACATAGATCATGAATCCAGTCTCAAAATTCAAAAACAAATCACACACGGAGAGATTCAGAGAGAAATATCTTGCCCTAAAATTTGAAACTATGCACCTATGGTGCCTATCAACTAGCCAGATCCACAAGAACTTATAATAAGCTCCAAAACACAGAGAAACAAGTTCAAAACACCTTAAATCTCAAGAAAAGAATGGAGAAAAACCTGTGTTGTTGATGAACCTTAGAGCACAAGAAAAACCAGAGAGGAGATTCCTTTTACACTTGAGCTTGATACTGAGCCAAATAAAGGCTTAATGAGCTTGGACTTGGTTGATGAAGCTGAAACAAAATCAATGTGAAGATCTGGTAGATTCAAATCTTTGCTTCTACACACTTTGTTAATGCTGATTGATGAAGAATCAAACTCAAAAAGGGATGAGAAGAAAATGATGAAGATGAAGCTTCGAGGGTAAGAAAACTCAGAGAGAGAGAGAGTTTTCAGAGAGAGAACTTGAAGTGTCTGTGAAATGTGAAGAATGAAAATGAAGTTAGTGTGAGATACAGTTATAAGTTCTATTTATATGTGAGGTTAACTGTTAAACAATTGTGGTTAACAGTTAGAAACTTAATTAACTGAGTTGAGTGAGTCAAGTTAGTTAGGCCCGAGTTGTGGTGTTTTCTTAGAGTGAGGAGAAGATCATGGCATGTTATGGTGTGGAATAAGGATGAAAGGTGATGATGTGCTGATGATAGCAGCAATGCAACTTTGTTATGCAAGTTTCTCACTCTCCCTTATGTTTGAACCAATAAAGAATGCATGGTACATGAGCATGTGTAGTTGTCGCTCCCGAAAGATTCGCATCCAACGGTACAAACGCGAGAGTGGCACGGAAAACACAGAGTTGCCAACAATGTGTATTTATCCCAAGAGAGGGAAAGGAAACACTGCGTAACCCTAAAGAGAAATGGAAAGAACATGGTCTCGCGACCAAGAGAAACGGGTACGGGAGTCGGTTACGCGAAGGGAAGGTGTTAGCACCCAACACGTCCATCGTACTCGATGGGACCCATGCTTGCTATCTGCATCAAAGGGTGTCGTCGCCTGGAGCTCCACTGCTACTGGACCGGAGAAGGAACAAGAACAGAAAGAAACGAAGAAACAAATGTAGGGAAAATAAAAGAAGTTGTCGCATGGGCCCTACCCCACTGCCTACGTATCTCATCGGGAGCATGAGAATCAGAGCGAGGTAGTTCTCCTCACTAGGGGTGGATTGTGTTTTTAAGGGAACGACTTACGTTCTAGCTCAGGTGTTGCAGACTCGCTGAATCGAGTGCGTTACCGTCTTGCATGAGAACGAGTAGGAGCACGTTCGTACGTTGAGAGTGAGTGAGATGAGAAAAGAATTCCTGAAGGAAAGAGGTTTTCGTTTGTTTGAAGTTTTTTAAGCAAGAAGTGTTTTTTACAGTTATTTGTAACTTGCATTGAACCAAAGTCTCAAATACAGGAACGAATACTTCTCGCATCATCCCCAACAGGACGTACACTAGATATCCTAAAAGAATGAGAGGAAGCCCCACATTCCCCACTTCCCACATAGAAGGCTCGAGCGCAATACACGTTAACCTTTATTACGTGTTTTCAAGAAGTTTTGAGATGAGAAGAGAGACGACACAAAGGAAACTCTAAAGGGAAACTAAGAGTCCTAATGTTATCATGCATGAATGTCCTATGGTTAGTGAGGCTTAGGAGTAATGACTACCTAAAACCTAATGCTAATCCTACTCCAAGCTTAATCAAAAATTAAGTTGGACTAGGTAGCTCTAAGGGAAAAAGAATCCAAGACTTAACCAAGTCTTGAGATTCATGGGATGAGAAAGAGTGAGAGAAGAAAGGAGCATCTTAAATGCTAAAGTAAACACAAGTATGAAAGCTTAAAAGAGAAAGGAGAAGTTAGAATATGGATGACCATCCACATCCCATTCACTTACCATTAGTCCCTACATGGTTAGCAAAAACTAACATAAGCAATAATAATGCAAATGAAACCCAACAAGGTACAACCCAAAGAGAAATGGCTACAAACCAAATGAAACTCATCCAAGTCAGAATGTACACCTTAAGGGTGACCCATAATGTTTACCAAACAAACTCAAGCAAAGAGAATGAAAACATGTGGCAAAACATCCAAGAAAGTCATCAAAGAAGGAATAGAAGAAGAATGAGTGGTTATGCAAGGTGATCATGCAAGAATGCTTCAAATAAAATCCAAGTCAGAATGTGGATGACCTAAGCATATGCCTAAACATGTTATACAAGTGTCACGCAAGGCATACAAGCAAGTATCCAACATTTAGAACCATTAGGAGAAGAAGAAAGAAGCATGTAAATGAAACATGTTAAAGGATGCAACATGAAGCATGGATAACATATGACATGAATACAAAACTCCAAGGTCAGAAACATACATCAAATGAGATGCAAAGAAGTGATATGGCATGGCATACACAAACCAAACACAAACCAAGAAGAGGCATAGATGAGAAGAAGTGAGAAAATAAGTCAAAAAGAGGCATGTAAATCAACATTGAACATGTGCACAAAATATGCAACAACCTCATACCAATTACCTATAATTGTGATCAAATGACTTATAATGATTCAAACATGGCTCATAAAGTCAAAGAAACAAATCCAAACAATGGCACAAGTGCCTTCTCAAACAAGCAATCAAACATGATCCAAAGATGTGCATAAAAGAGACCTCTAACAAAGAGCAATCAAGTAATTAGTAAATCAACTTCAGAAATTACCAAATTAATACTCAAAGTACCTCAACTAGTGAAAAACATCATAACGAAAATTCATGCCAAAATTCACAAGACAAGTCCTTCAAACAATTATGCAAAGTCACAAAAGAATCAAAATGTAACATACAAAAGAGAGGGACTAAAATGCAATATGAAAAAGTTTTTAAAATGAAACAAAAATGTTTTTATGCACTTCAATATATTAATGAAACAATTAAAAAAGAAAGGATTGAAAATGTTTTGTAGACTATGAGAAATAAATTCTACAAGTTAAGATGTGCATATATGAAGCAACTCAAAGAGAAAATCAAGTAAACAATTAATTCAGACACCAAAAATAAAATAAAAAAGAAAATTAAATTTTCCAAAATTTTATAAAATGCTAAACATGCTTCATGATTTTTTTCATAATTTTTGAATGCATAAAAATGATTTAAAAAAAATAAAATGCAAAACAACAATTAAGAAAATAAACATGGATGTGCAATCAGCAACAATTCACGTTGAAAATTGAAAGTGGGCTCAGACTGGGGGTGTGGAAAGTAAGGTCCAAAACAAAAGTCCACTAGCGAAATCAAATAATCTCATGGAATTCAGTCAAATAATCAGACTCAATATCAGCCACAAGATCCATCTAACGCATACCATCAGTCAACAAAAGCAATCAAGTAAACATGATCAAAGGTCATGATTAAAAGCACACCACAAAGAAAGTACACATGCACGCACCAAAACACTCAGCACACAATAGGAACCCACGTGATAGGCACATGCACTTTTTAATTCGCTGGCATAATAATATCCACATGATTCATCAGACGTATCACATTAAGTCAACAAATCAAAGATTAATCATGATCAAGGGCTGATATCCAACGCACATAATAACCCACATAGGCTAGCACACACGCAAACATTAAAATAAAGTCATAAAAATAAAAACGTGGCAACACGAGGGCCCTTGGATCACAACAATGGACGGCTGAGACTTCATCTTCTCCACTTGAACCCTCCACCGGCCGAAACACAAACCAGACGCCGGAGCCCTAGCTCCGGTCGTCTCCTCCGGTGAGCACCATCATGAAAAACTCCAGAAATGTCACATGAATATACCAATTGACCAGAAAATCATGAGGATCACAAATATCATGCTCGTTTCAACAAACAATCAACATACAAATCAAATCGAGCAAAATAAAGTTTGGATCCAAAACTTAAATCACCAAATACTCTCATAATACACGTCCAAACTTAAAATAAAATAGATCATCATGCTCAGCACACATCACAGATTATTATGCACACTTACAATTCAAGTTCAATGAGTATGAAATCAACACCAACCTGAACCTTGAAGAGCTCAAAATACCACAAGAACGCCTTCCAAAAGCTGCAGATCAAGTCCTTGGAACCTCTAATTGCAAAATAAATGCAACTAGACCTTGGAATCGTGCTAAATCTTGAGGTTTGAACTTGGATCCTCTTAAACCGAACTTGATGAAAACCTCAGTATGAGCTCTAATCAGTGGTTGATTCTTGCTCTATTCTCTTCACTGATCAAGAATGTGAAGAGAAATCTCAAAGAAACTCCAAGGAGAGTGAGTTTCGAAGAGAGAAAGTGTGAGAGCAAAAATTCAAAATTGAGCAAATGAGAGTCTCTGACCTAGCTGTGAGGGCATGAATAAGCTTATATACTCTTGATTATTCCCCTGATTATGATTAGCAAGTAGTTAATCCTTTGGTTAGTGAGATTTGGATGAATTTGCAATTTTGCACTTTGTGTTACCACCACTAATCCACACG
The DNA here is from genome assembly GCA_022829125.1 of Lathyrus tuberosus. NCBI lineage: Eukaryota > Viridiplantae > Streptophyta > Magnoliopsida > Fabales > Fabaceae > Lathyrus > Lathyrus tuberosus. The sequence continues at coordinate 11,657,457 of JALAZF010000088.1, read as the reverse complement.
TGCAAGCTCAATGAAATCAGCATGATTCACTTGCATTCCACTTGCTAACCACACCTGAATTGTACTTGGGCCTTGCAATGACTTTGTTGGTGAGTTTTTGATCCATTTGCAATTTTGAACTTTGTTGAATAAGTGAAAAATAAGTCATGGAATGAATTGATTCAAAGGCCAAAAATGATCCTCTTGACTTGTATTTTGATTTTGTAATGTGACATGAAGCAATTGGGAACATTACAAGTCCTGTTGAGTGAAAATGGCAATGGTGGAAAATTTAACATATAAGAAATCCATGAAATGCACCTTGCATTGTTTTGACCATAACTTGAGTTCTACAAATGATATGGAGACAAACTAGTACTTTTTGGAAATGGGAGAGAAAGATATTCAACTTTCATGTTGGAGGAAAATTCATTTGAAGCTTCCTTGATGATGAAAATTCAAGTTGAATGTGGTGGAAAAATTGCCAAAAATGGAAAGTTCTCATTATAGGTCATTTTCCAAATTTAGTAACTTTTGCACAAACTCTTGATTCTTGATGAATGGCATGAATCTTGACAATTGAAGACCATATGAGGATGTGAGACCTTGAAAACTATGAAAAGAACCTCAAAATTCCACAGTTGATCTTCTCCTTTACAGTTGACTTTTCTTGGTTCACAAGCAACTGATCCACTGAACATTCTTCACCATGAATTATCAACCAAACCCTCATCTTATGGATACATGTGAGCATATAGACCTCATAGCATCATGCTTGAACACACAAAGCTCTCCAAGAAGTCCTTTTGATTCACAAACCCTAATTGGTCCCTCTGGTTAGGAGGGAGAGATCCACTTGAAATCCTTTGCCAAGCTTGACCTTATGAAGATATGATGAACCCCATGAGCTACCTTGAAGCTTGAGACTTGAGAAAATGGACCAAGTACCTTGATCCCATGCTAAGAACCAATGCTATGCACAATGCAAAATGCAAGAAATGAAAAGAAACATAAGCCAATTAGTATATAAACAAAAGGGCAAATTTTGAGGTGTTACAGCTGCCCCTATTCAATCAACTTGGTCCTGAAGGTATGACGGCAACGGCTATCATGCATTCAAAGGATTCATGGAGATTGAATACCAAAAGAAACATGAAATTTGCATAAAGAACACCATCCCTGCTGATAGAGGGAATTGGCGAAGAAAATCTTCAACATAACTTCACATGAGAGAGACCTGAACGTCAACCTCTGCAGGGGAAGTACAATAAGAAATCTTCAACATGACTTCACATGAGAGAGACCAGAACGTTAACCTCTGCGGGGGAAGGGCAATAAGAAATCTTCAACATGACTTCACATGAGAGAGACCTGAACATCAACCTCTGCGGGGGAAGCGCAATAAGAAATCTTCAACCTGACTTCACATGAGAGAGACCTGAACATCAACCTCTGCGGGGGAAGCGCAATAAGAAATCTTCAACCTGACTTCACATGAGAGAGACCTGAACATCAACCTCTGCGGGGGAAGTACAATAATAAATCTTCAGCCTGACTTCACATGAGAGAGACCTAAACATCAACCTCTGCGGGGGAAGCGCAATAAAAAATCTTTAACCTGACTTCACATGAGAGAGACCTGAACATCAACCTCTGCGGGGGAAGCGCAATAAGAAATCTTCAACCTGACTTCACATGAGAGAGACCTGAACATCAACCTCTGCGGGGGAAGCGCAATAAGAAATCTTCAACCTGACTTCACATGAGAGAGACCTGAACATTAACCTCTGCTGGGGAAGTACAATAAGAAATCTTCACCATGACTTCACATGAGAGAGACCTGAACATCAACCTCTGCAGGGGAAGCGCAATAAGAAATCTTCAACATGACTTCACATGAGAGAGACCTAAACATCAACCTCTGCGGGGGAAGTACAATAAGAAATCTTCAACATGACTTCACATGAGAGAGACCTGAACGTCAACCTCTGCGGGGGAAGCGCAATAAGAAATCTTCAACATGACTTCACATGAGAGAGACCTGAACGTCAACCTCTGCGGGGGAAGCGCAATAATGAAGAAATCCCCAGATGCAGTCGCGTTGTTAAACAACATCCCTTGGAGCGTATCCTTTTCTGCTGGAAAAAGAAACCCTGCAACAAAATACCAAACTTGGCTTATGCTTCAAATGCATATGTTTGAATTTTGCCGTAATGCTCCATACGAGATGGAATGCTACGCATTTGGGAGGATGCCATGCAAAAGATGCTTATGCAATGCAAAAAGGGCGTCTTAGCGAAATAAACGCTAAGGACAAAGGCAGCTCCATGCCAATCTTAACCAAGAGATCCTGATGAGGTATACTTCACCCTGCTGGGAAGGAACAAAACCACCAATTCTGTCGGCGATGGACGAGACTCCGAGAGAATACCCACCCTATTGGGGAATGTCAGGATCAACAAATCTGTTGGAGATGGACGGAACTCCGAGAGGATACCCATTCAGCTGGGTAGGGAAATGAATACTGAAGATGGAAACTCCTCCGCTGGGAACGACCAACTGTTTCAGAACTTGGATTTGACGCCTGCCAAAAACAATTGGACTTTAGACCTGCTGGGAATACCACTCACCACCAGACTCTACTTGGGGATGTTGGTGAGCCTAATCTGCTGCTAGGGAAATAACTTTACCCTCACCCTGCTGGGGATTAGATCAAACCGTTGTCGTTAAAAATATACTTTCTGACCAACTGAGGAAAGTAGATGCCTAGACTCTGTGGGGATAATAACATCTTTGTCCATGAATCTCCTTCCAGAGATACAACAACATCCACCTTAGAGAAATCAACTTCTGAACGCTTGCTGGGGAATAGTAATCCAAACACAACTTCGGCTGGGCATACAATCCTCTGTGGACTGCTGAGGGGGACAATCCTCAACGACTCCGCTTGGGGAATTACTCCTTTATACTCTGCCGAGGAAAGACGATCCTTGATACCCTGATGGGGAAGAGTAATAAACTGCATGAGGAAGGTCAGACTTCAAAGTTAGAGAGAGCAACTCTACTGGGGAGAGCAGCAAACTGCTGAGGAAAATTAGGCTTCAAAGTTGGAGAGAGCAACTCTACTGGGGAGAGCAGCAAACTGCTGAGGAAAATTAGGCTTCAAAGTTGGAGAGAGCAACTTTGGGGAGGTACACCTGTCATCCTGCAAAACCAACAGAAAGGTTTATGTGCAAAAAATGATTACTTTAATTATCATCATAGTGACTATCGCCTAAGCAATTGTCACCTTTGAGGATGACTGACTGGACTGATTCCTTTCCTTCGAATTTTCCAAGCGTGAACAGTGATCACAGATCGAACGCGGATCATAGTCTTTGCTTTTAAATCCCTAACTTTTGCCTGGATCGCCCTTTTTGGGTTTTCAATCCACCGGGATACACATTTTTACCAAAGTTTCCTTTTCAGGTTTCAACCTTGCGGGTTTATTTCTTTTCTTTTTATCCCTAATTTTTGCCCGAACCTTTTCTTTTTATGGTTCGCCAGGATGCCCCATTTTTGCCTGAACCTTCTTTTTATGTTCAGCGGGTCTCTTTTATGCAAAGTATTTTTTGTCTACATCCGCATTCACAGGGGACGTAAAATCCTCGCCATCCGTAGTTGAAAGTAATAAGGCTCCACCAGAGAAAACCTGTCTTACTACATATGGCCCTTCGTAATTTGGAGTCCACTTGCCCCTGTGATCTGTTTGAGGAGGAATGATCCTTTTCAGAACTAATTCACCAGCTTGAAAACACCGAGGACGCACTTTCTAATCAAAGGCTTTCTTCATCCTGCTCTGATATAACCGGCCATGCGCAATGGCTTTCAATCTCTTCTCTTCAATGAGGTTCAGTTCATTCAGCCGGAAATGCACCCACTCAGCTTCATCAAGCTTCACATCTGTCAGAATTCTCAAAGAAGGAATCTCAACTTCTAATGGCAGGACTGTTTCCATACCATACACCAGTGAGAAAGGAGTTGCCCCAGTTGATGTGCGTACCGAAGTACGATATCCATGCAAAGCGTAAGGCAACATCTCATGCCAGTCTTTGTATGTCACTACCATCTTCTGCACAATCTTCTTTATGTTCTTATTAGCCGCTTCAACAGCCCCATTCATCTTCGGATGATAGGGAGAATAATTGTGATGCTCGATTTTAAAGCTCTGACATAGCTCCTTCATCATCTTATTGTTCAAATTCGAACCATTATCAGTAATGATTCTCTCCGGGACTCCATACCAGCAGATGATGTCCTTCTTAATAAACCGGGCTACCACTTGTCTGGTGACGTTGGCATACGATGCAGCTTCTACCCACTTCGTGAAATAATCAATAGCCACCAAGATAAAACGATGTCCATTCGAAGCGGTCGGCTCAATCTTTCCAATCATGTCAATGCCCCACATAGCAAAAGGCCAAGGTGACGACAAAACATTCAGAGGAGTAGGCGGTACGTGCACCTTGTCAGCATAAATCTGGCATTTATGACATTTTCGGGCGTATTTAAAACAGTCAGACTCCATAGTCATCCAATAATACCCCGCTCTTAACAATTTTCTTGCCATAGCATGCCCATTGGCATAAGTACCGAAGGAACCTTCGTGAACTTCTTCCATTAACAGGCCTGCCTCGTGTTCATCAACACAACGTAGCAAGACCATGTCAAAGTTCTCTTGTACAACACATCGTCCTTGTTCAAAAAGAAGTTTCCTGATAACCTCCTCAATGTCTTTTTATCCTTGGAAGATTCCCCAGCTGGGTATTCCCGACTCTTCAAGAAGACTTTGATGTCATGATACCAAGGCTTGCCATCTGATACCCCTTCAACTGAAAATACAAAAGCAGGCATGTCCAAGCGCATGATTCTGATTGAAGGAGCTTCATTCCAAAGATTCACTTTATACATTGATGACAACGTTGCCAACGCATCAGCCATCTGATTCTCTATCCGGGGAATATGATGGAAGTCCACTCTGTCAAAGAAAGGTAACAACCTTCTGGCATAGTTGTTATATGGAACAAGATTTACTTGACGAGTCTCCCATTCACCTATAATCTGATTAACCACAAACGCAGAATCACCATAAACATCGAGGTTCTTGATTCTCAAATCAATTGCTTCTTCTAACCCCATGATGCATGCTTCATACTCCGCCTCATTGTTGGTGCATATGAACGCTAATCGGGCAGTGAAGGGTATATGAGAACCCTGTGGAGTCGTAATGATTGCCCCGATTCCGTTACCATATGAATTAACAACTCCATCAAATACCATCTTCCACTGAGACCCAATCTCAGGTCCTTCATCAGGCAAAGGTTCTTCACAATCTTTCATCTTCAGATACATGATATGCTCGTCCAGAAATTCAAACTTCATCGGTTGATAATCCTCAATTGGCTGTTCAGCAAGATATTCTGACAAAACACTTCCCTTAATGGCTTTTTGGGAAACATACTGAATATCGTATTCCGTCAGAACCATCTGCCAACGGGCTATTCTACCAGAAAGTGCTTGCTTCTCAAACACATACTTGATCAGATCCATCTTCAAAATCAAGAGGGTTGTATGGTTTAACATATACTACCTCAAATGCTTAGCGGCCCAAGCGAGTGCACAACATGTTTTCTCCAGCATCGAGTACCTTGACTCACAATCAGTAAACTTCTTACTCAAGTAGTAGATGGCGTGCTCTTTTCTACCTGACTCGTCTTGTTGACCGAGCACACAACCCATTGAATTCTCAAGAACCGTGAGATACATAATCAAAGGCCTACCTGGCACTGGTGGCATAAGTACCGGAGGTTCCTGCAAGTATTCTTTAATCTTTTCAAACGCCTTTTGACAATTTTCATTCCACCTGACCGCTTGATCTTTTCTTAGCAATTTGAAGATTGGTTCACACGTGGTTGTGAGATGCGAGATGAACCTAGCAATGTAGTTTAATCTCCCCAAGAAACCACGAACCTCTTTTTCTGTTTTCGGCACAGGCATTTCTTGTATGGCTTTTACCTTTGCAGGATCAACATCGATACCTTTTTCACTAACAATAAACCCCAGCAATTTTCCTGATCTCACCCCGAAGGTGCATTTGTTTGGATTCAACCTCAGTCTGAATTTCCTTAACCTTTCAAACAACTTTTGAAGATTTACCAGATGTTCTTCTTCCATCCGTGACTTCGCAATCATGTCATCAACATAGACTTCAATCTCTTTGTGAATCATATCATGAAAGAGAGTCACCATCGCCCGTTGGTAGGTTGCCCCTGCATTTTTCAATCCAAAGGGCATCACTTTGTAGCAAAAAGTTCCCCACGGTGTTATGAATGTTGTTTTCTCCATGTCCTCTGGGGCCATCTTGATTTGGTTATACCCAGAGAAGCCATCCATGAAGGAAAACACAGAATACTGAGCAGTATTGTCGACTAACACATCAATGTGAGGGAGCGGGAAATCATCCTTTGGGCTTGCTTTGTTCAAATCCCTGTAGTCAACACACATCCTGACCTTCCCATCCTTCTTAGGTACAGGCATGATGTTAGCAACCCATGGAGGATAATTTGTCACAGCAAGAAAACCGACATCTAGCTGTTTCTGAACCTCTTCCTTGATTTTGACAGACATCTCCGGTTTAGTTCTTCTCAATTTTTGCTTGACCGGAGCACAACCTTCCTTAAGTGGTAGCCGGTGTACAACAATATCAGTATCGAGCCCAGGCATGTCTTGGTAAGACCAGGCGAAGATGTCCACATACTCTCGGAGCATTTCAATCAATCTTCCCTTGACACTGTCTTCCAATGCAGCCCCTACTCTTACTTCCTTTCTGGTGTCCTCGGTTCCCAGATTCACAATCTCAACTTCCTCCTGATGAGGTAGGATGACTCTCTCCTCTTGCTTCAACAATCAGGCCAACTCTTCGGGCAGTTCACAAACTTCGTCAGTCGCATCTTCAGCCTGATAGATTGGATTGTCAAAGTCATACTGAGCTATAGCTGAGTCATGATCGGTGTCATCTGAACAAAAAGACCTGCATGATTGATGAGGTATGTTTTATTATGTATGCAACAAAAGAAACACATTGCCATTTTGATATGGGTTTTTAATGCATAAAAATATATTAAAAAAAAACAGAAAGACAGAGATCAAAATATTTGAGTGTGAAAAGTCCTTTATTGATGATAAAGCAAAACATGCAACAATTAAAAGCCCCGCAAACAAAATCACTACGTCTTGGGCAGAACGCAGGATTAACATAATAGGAAAACAAAGCAATTACTCGAAGCCTGTCACTTGAATGACTCTCTCAGAGGACCAGTTGCACAGACTTTCTCCTGGGACGCAAGGGCGGATCCAGCTATCCATGTCATAATCACTGTCCCATTCTTCCTTAATGGCATTAACCCTGTCGAAGAAAACACCGGCACTAGTGAAATGGACTGGGCCATAGAATTTGGGAGGATCCCCATATCTCCTGGATGGCTTATATCCCAATCCATAAGTATCCCTCTTCTCCTGGACTTCAACCACCTGGCCCCACCTTTGTGGGCTACCAGCCTCAACCACAGCTTTGGCGTCCCTAAACGAAGACATGGAAACCTCAGGTTGGTTTGCCACTGCAGGCTACTCTATAGCTTCAGACTGGATAACCTCTTCAGAAACCTTCACCTTCTCAAACCCCTGGCACAGCGTCTCATGGATTTCACCATCCACTTCCACGTATTTAAAAGTTGACAGCTGACTAATCATTATGTCTTCTTCTCCGCACACTGTCACTACATGACCATCAACCATGTACTTTAGCTTTTGATGCAAAGTGGAGGTTACAGCGGCTGCCCCATGGATCCAAGGACGACCCAATAAACAGCTATATGCTGGCTGAATATCCATAATGTAAAATGTTGCATCAAAAACTTCCGGCCCAACCTTGACCGGAAGCATAATCTCACCAAAAACAGATCTCTTCGAGCCATCAAAAGCTCGCACCACCAAGTCACTTGGTGTACAAATAAGTCCCCTGGTATCTAACTTCATTAATGCTTTCTTGGACAATACATTCAACGATGATCCAGTATCCACCAAAACATGTGACATCAGTGAACCACGACACTCAATCGAAATATGCAGGGCATTGTTATGATTCCTGCCAGCGGTAGTCAAGTCAAGATCTGTGAAACCTAAGCCATTGCCAGCGTTCACATGTGCTACAACCCCTTCCAGCTGATTAACAGATATTTCTTGAGGAACGTAGGCTGCATTCAAGACTTTCAGAAGAGCATTCCTGTGAGCTTCAGAACACAATAGCAAATACAGAATAGAGATCTTGGACAGGGTCTGATGTAACTGGTCCACGATCTTGTAATCACTTTTCCGGATGAGTCTCATAAACTCCTCAACATTTTCAGAAAAGTCATCATCAACTGGCTTCACCGTAGAATTCGTAACCACTAGAGTCTGAATAGAACCATCCATTGCCTATTTTCCCCTATCTTGCCTAGAGGTACTGGGTTGATCATTAACGGGAGTAAGCACTCTACCACTTCTGGTTATAGCATCAGTCTCAACTTTAACCTCTGAACTAGAACTCACTGGTGAAGTATTCATTAATTCTTGCTTTTGTCCATTGACAAACACCTCTGTACCGTAATTCCATGGAATAGCCTTAGAACTTTCATACGGAATGGGTCCAGCCCTTGTGATAATGACTGGAGGTGGCCTTGCCGGACCAGAAATAGTAATTGTTTTGAACAGTATGGTGATAGTAGCAACCTTCTCACTAACAACCTCTTCTTGCTGATTACCTCTGTCAAACTGTAAACAGCCCTCATCAATCAGATTCTGAATACCCATCTTCAAGGAATCACAACCATTAACCTTCGTCAAACAATCTGAGCAATTCTCATTACAACCCGGATAGATGCCACCCTTCAATAACCTGTTCTTAACCACGGCCAACGGAGTCTTCAGCTCCTCAACGTCCATGATTAAATTCAGAGCTTCACATTCCTCAATTATCGCATTCACCTTCGGCCCATTGTGTTCAGGCAAAGGGTTTTGAATAACATTGGGCCCAGCATTCGAGAAATTGATAGCTTTGGAGTCTACAAGATCCTGCACCTTGTGCATAAAGGCTTTACACTTCTCTATAGTATGCCCCAGAGCACTAGAGTGGAAGTTGTAATGTGCGTTAGCGTCATAACTTCGTGGCAATTCCTCTCTTGGTGGAGCCAGGGTACGAAGTTAAACTAGACGCAACTGCAGCAAATGTTGCAACAACTGTGCATATGATATTGGTGGTTGATCAAAGTGCCTATCTACTCTTCTCTGTCTATTCTGATATTGGCCCTGCTTCCCGTTCTGATATTGATTAGCATTGTTGTTTTGCTGCTGTGGTGGAGGTAACGTTGCTGGGATAGTTACCGATGCTACTTGTTGATTATTGCCCTGACGCTGCTTCCCTTTTCCTCTGTGAGATGATACAGCGTTGGCCTCTCCTTTCTTCTTATAACCATCAAACGACTTCTTTCCATGTCCGGAGGATGATCCATCACCACTAGAAACTTTTCCAGCCTTAATTCCAACCTCTACCTTCTGTCCGATAGCAATCACATCTGCAAACTTGCCTAGAGAACAAGGCAAAAGCTTCTCATAGTAGTGCTTAGGCAGTGTGTCCATAAACATGTCCAACATTTCTTTTTCCAGCATTGGTGGCTGCACCCTAGCCGCCAATTCACGCCATCTTTGCGCATATTCTTTGAAACTTTCATCATTTTTCTGGGACATGCTCAAAAGCTGAGTTCTGTTGGGCGCCATGTCTGTGTTGTACTGGTAATGCTTAATAAAAGCTGCAGCTAGCTCTCTCCAGGTACGAACATCTCTACTTTCCAGCCCCATGTACCATTCCAAAGACGCGCCAGACAGACAGTCTTGGAAAAAGTGCATCATTAACTTTTCATCCTTAGCATGAGCAACCATCTTCCTGGTATAAGTCTTTATATGAGTTCTCGAGCAGGTAGAACCATTGTACTTCTCCAGTGTAGGAATCTGAATCTTGTGTGGAATGACAATATCAGGGACCAACCCTAGGTCGTCCAAATCTATTCCCAGATCATCCTATTTCACAGCCCCTTTCAATTGAGCCTCAATAAAACAGATTCTCTCATCACTGACCACAGGAAGACCAGCGTTCAAGCTTCTGACTGAAAAGACATCATCCTGTTGATTAACAATACGAGGGCCATGGATAGCCCGAACAGTGTTTCCCTCTCCAACCACTGAAGGAATACCACCCTGTCCACCAGCACCAGCGATAGGAATATTGATACCAGCACCACCTCCTCCCGGAGGAACAACACGATTAAGAAAACCACCGTGTAAGATACCATTCTCATCAACCTGCGACACCAAAGGCTGAACTAGAGTTCTGAATTCATTATGACTTTGCACCACACCCTGCATCATCTCCATGAATTGATCGATGCGAGCTTGCATAGCTGCCATGTCTACCTGAACTTTGTCCATCACTCTGCTTTGATTAAGCCTGGTATAATACCGATGAGTTGGTTGATCAATCCTGACTGACAAAAAGAGAGAGCATAAGAAAACCAGAGAATCTGAGATAACCTGCAATGCAAAAATGGTTATGATTATGCAAATGCGAATGCAAAATGCAAACAAACATATTTGGACATTCCTAAGACATATCCGCTTTGATTCCATTCCATGAAACCGGGCCAGGGATTAGACACACTATCGGAAAATAAATCCGAACCCAGAAATACCACCGGATCAAACCACAAGAACAAATACTCTCTGAAAACCAGAACTGCCAGAGCACAGATAATTAAACCAAATATTCCATTACTGAAAACAAAATAGTTCTTACAGACAGATTCAAGCATAATCAAAGGTGATTCCATCAACAATCCTGATGGTAATCCCGAAAAAAGATAAACAACAAAATCAACTACAAATCAATTCCAAACAAACCAGCTTCAACTTCCTCAAGAAGGTCCACAGTGTCAGGATGTGTAGGTTGTTTTATCAGTCCTTTGATCGACTTGTTCCTCTTTGCAATCTCATGGTTCAATTTAACAATCTGCTCTTCAGCGTTGTTGACCTCGCGCTTCGACTTCTTGACCTCGGCTTGCAGCTTGAGCTCTTCAATTTCCTTTTGTGCTTCTTTCCACTTGGCAAAGTAACGATCTTTCCTTGCTTTCACTACCTGAAGTTCTTCTTTCAGTTCTTCATTCTCAATCTTGGCCTCCTTCCACATATCCTGATACGTGGCAAGCTTGTCTTCTACTTTAGTCAAAAGCTTCTTGTTTTTTCTTTTAGCTTTACCTGACGATTCAACAGACATACTGACCTTTTTTAAGTGCTAAGCCCTGTCGGCAAAATCCTTCTCTTTTTTCTCTAGATGCGCAGTCATGTCTTGAACTTTCCATTTCAACTCCAAGTTGTCCTGTAGAGCACTCTGTAGCTGACTACTCATATCAGAGTTTTCCACCCTCAGATCAGATACCAACTTACGCTGCTTGTCGAATTCTTTGAATGGTACAGTGAGTCTTTCTTCCACAATCTCTGGATATAAGGGAGGCGCCCGATCAAAAGGAAAATAGAACTCTTCTACCCTTTTCTTCACCCATTCAACATACGGAGCGAAAGTTTGATTATTGGGTTTCCCCAAAACAGTTTTACCTATCTTCTGTCTGCTGAGCACGGCTTGAGAAGCTTCTTGTGCAGTAGTCACACCATCAGTCATATGAAAATACAAAGATTCTTCCAAATCTTTTCCAACTGGAGGATCTTTTAGGGCGTTTGCAAACTGTCTGATAGCCAAAGATGGGTTGTAGTTAATACCTCCCTTTCTTCTGATCAAAGGTACATTAGGATACCTGCCACAGCTATGCAAAATATCAGTCCCCACTAATCCTTTGTCCACCCAAAGAATATCTTTAGCAGCTAAGCCCATCAGACGCTTACTCCACTCTAAAGAAGTCTTTGAATCCACAAAAGCACCGGATTGGGGTAAACGTTTGGCAAACCACTTGTAAAAGAGAGATACGCAACAACAAACCACCCCACCTCGTCTTTTCTCATTCCTGTTGTATAGGGCGTAGTGGAGATCACCTAACAGAGTCGGCACCGGATTCTGAGCTGTAAATATCTGAATAGCATCTGTATCGACAAAATCAGACTCATTAGGGAATAACACAATGCCATATATACACAGAGCCAATATTGCATTGAAAGTCATCCACCTTTTCTCCTTAGCTTCCTCTTGAGCCCTCTTCACCAAGTACTCCAAGTGATAGCCTCGGGATTTTCCCTTCTTAGAAAAGTTAGCCTCCACTGTAGATCTGCTCAAATAAAGAGCCTTAGCCACTGCTTGGAAATCACAATCTCCTTGGGAACCACAGAAAGGAACACCTTCTTTGACAGGAATCCTCAAAATGTTGGAGTACTCCTCCAGGGTAGGAACCAACACATAATCTGGCATCACAAAGCACCTCAAGGAAGGATCATAAAACTGCATCAACGTGTGTAGCCCATTATATTCATATTCACTGAGGCTCCGAACTAGGGATAATATCCAACCATACTTCTCTTCAAAGGCTCCCAAAACTTCTGGACCAGCTATACTCTGTAAACTGTTCAACGGACCAAGAGTGATCTTCGGGAACTTGTAGACGATGATGTGCTTCTTACCCCTCTTAGTGTCCATCCCTATGAACGCCCTCTGACTGGAATCAAAGACTAGATACTACCTGAAAATGCACAAACATAAATGTCAGAAAAAATGGAATGCAATGCAGAGCATGGGATCAAGGTATCCACACGAACTGGCTGCACTGCGCTGACTGAACAAATCAAGGCTCTGTACCAAAACTCAGAACAACAACAACCATAGTGACAAAACCAAAAAACCAGGTAGGTTGAAGGTCACGGTCACCTGCAAACCTGCAAACACCCATCCCTCTCACATGTGGGTACTAAGATCCTCAATATCCCGGGCTCTCAGGTCGAGAAATGATGATACGTTCACCATTTCTGGTTTAGCATCATCTTCAATCGAGGAGGCCTCAATTGATTCACAAAAACGAAAGATCCTCAGCTTCAGAGGTTTGAGAAGCAATAGCAGATTCAGCCCGAAGGATACAATGCTATCGCCAATCAAAGAGGTCGTCCGCTGATTCACCTCAAAAGGAAATCCTATAGCAAGTTCCCAGCATTGGGTCCTCGGATCGAGAATGTGCAATGGATTTGCCACAGAACGTGGTCTGCCACTATCACATCTCGGGATGAGTGCTGTTACTGAGTCCTCGGGAATGGTCATCAGAGTCGACAATTCCTCAAGAGAATAACTACTGGCCTGTATCAACATACAGTAGCAGAAAGCTCCTGATAGAACCTTGTCTGACTGTAGGGATCGTAATCACCCACACGTGGCCAACACCATGGGAGCGTCACGCCTGCCCACGCTAAAACCTAGGTGTATGCTCGAGCCTGGGTATTGGGCTCATCTCTCAAAACCTCCCAACCTGCCAAACAGAAAAATAGCACAGCGCAGCACAGTCCAGCATAACAATGCAATGCAGTAAAATGCGATAAAAATAGTAAAACAGTAAAGCGAAAATACAGTAAACAGCAATACAGTAATATACAACAACACAAAGCACCACAAACAAAACACCCAATGAAATAAAACAGACAAGCGCTAGGATTGACTCGCAAAAGGGGATGGACCAGCAAGAGGTCAACCTGTCCCCTGCAGAGTCGCCAGCTGTCGCTCCCAAAAGATTCGCATCCAACGGTACAAACGCGAGAGTGGCGCGGAAAACACAGAGTCTCCAGCAATGTGTATTTATCCCAAGAGAGGGAAAGGAAACACTGCGTAAACCTGAAGAGAAAGGGAAAGAACATGGTCTCACGACCAAGAGAAACGGGTACGGGAGTCGGTTACGCGAAGGGAAGGTGTTAGCACCCAACACTTCCATCGTGCTCGATGGGATCCACGCTTGCTGTCTGCATCAAAGGGTGTCGTCGTCTGGTGCTCCACTGCTACTGGACCGGAGAAGGAACGAGAATGGAAAGAAACGAAGAAACAAATGTAGGGAAAATAAAAGAAGTGCTCGCATGGGCCCTACCCCACTGCCTACGTATCTCATCGGGAGCATGAGAATCAGAGCGACGTAGTTCCCCTCACTAGGGGTGGATTGTGTTTTTTAGGGAAAGGCTCACGTTCTAGCTCAGGTGTTGCAGACTCGCTGAATCGAGTGTGTTACCGTCTTGCATGAGAACGAGTAGGAGCACGTTCGTACGTTGAGAGTGAGTGAGATGAGAAAAGAATTCCCGAAGGAAAGACATTTTCGTTTGTTTGAAGTTTTTTAAGCAAGAAGTGTTTTTTACAGTTATTTGTAACTTGCATTGAACCAAAGTCTCAAATACAGGAACGAATACTTCGCGCATCGTCCCCAACAGGACGTACACTAGGTATCCTAGAAGAATGAGAGGAAGCCCCTCATTCCCCACTTCCCACATAGAAGGCTCGAGCGCAATACACGTTAACCTTTATTACGTATTTTCAAGAAGTTTTGAGATGAGAAGAGAGACGACGCAAAGGAAACTCTAAAGGGAAACTAAGAGTCCTAATGTTATCATGCATCGATGTCCTATGGTTAGTGAGGCTTAGGAGGAATGACTACCTAAAACCTAATGCTAATCCTACTCCAAGCTTAATCAAAAATTAAGTTGGACTAGGTAGCTCTAAGGGAAAAAGAATCCAAGACTTAACCAAGTCTTGAGATTCATGGGATGAGAAAGAGTGAGAGAAGAAAGGAGCATCTTAAATGCTAAAGAAAACACAAGTATGGAAGCTTAAAAGAGAAAGGAGAAGTTAGAATATGGATGACCATCCACATCCCATTCACTTACCATTAGTCCCTACATGGTTAGCAAAAACAAACATAAGCAATAATAATGCAAATGAAACCCAACAAGGTACAACCCAAAGAGAAATGGCTACAAACCAAATGAAACTCATCCAAGTCAGAATGTACACCTTAAGGGTAACCCATAATGTTTACCAAACAAACTCAAGCAAAGAGAATGCAAACAAGTGGCAAAACATCCAAGAAAGTCATCAAAGAAGGAATAAAAGAAGAATGAGTGGTTATGCAAGGTGATCATGCAAGAATGCTTCAAATAAAATCCAAGTCAGAATGTGGATGACCTAAGCATGTGCCTAAACATGTTATACAAGTGTCACACAAGGCATACAAGCAAGTATCCAACATTTAGAACCATTAGGAGAAGAAGAAAGAAGCATGTAAATGAAACATGTTAAAGGATGCAACATGAAGCATGGATAACATATGACATGAATACAAAACTCCAAGGTCAGAAACATACATCAAATGAGATGCAAAGAAGTGATATGGCATGGCATACACAAACCAAGAAGAGGCATAGATGAGAAGAAGTGAGAAAATAAGTCAAAAAGAGGCATGTAAATCAACATTGAACATGTACACAAAATATGCAACAACCTCATACCAATGACCTATAATTGTGATCAAATGACTTATAATGATTCAAACATGGCTCATAAAGTCAAAGAAACAAATCCAAACAATGGCACAAGTGTCTTCTCAAACAAGCAATCAAACATGATCCAAAGATGTGCATAAAAGAGACCTCCAACAAAGAGCAATCAAGAAATTAGCAAATCAACTTCAGAAATTACCAAATTAATACTCAAAGCACCTCAACCAGGGATAAACATCATATCGAAAATTCATGCCAAAATTCACAAGACAAGTCCTTCAAACAATTATGCAAAGTCACAAAAGAATCAAAATGCAACATACAAAAGAGAGGGACTAAAATGCAATATGAAAAATTTTTAAAGATGAAAAAAAATGTTTTTATGCACTTCAATATATTAATGAAACAATGTAAAAAGAAAGGATTGAAAATGTTTTGTAGACTATGAGAAATAAATTCTACAAGTTAAGGTGTGCATATATGAAGCAACTCAAAGAGAAAATCAAGTAAACAATTAATTCAGACACCAAAAATAAAATAAAAAAGAAAATAAAATTTGCCAAAATTTTATAAAATGCTAAACATGCTTCATGATTTTTTTCATAATTTTTGAATGCATAAAAATGATTTTAAAAAAATAAAATGCAAAACAACAATTAAGAAAATAAAAAGAAAGAAAATAAACATGGAGGTGCAATCAGTAACAATTCACGTTGAAAAATGAAAGTGGGCTCAGACTGTGGGTGTGGAAAGTAAGGTCCAAAACAAAAGTCCACTAGCGAAATCAAATAATCTCATGGAATTCAGTCAAACAATCAGACTCAATATCAGCCACAAGATCCATCTAACGCATACCATCAGTCAACAAAAGCAATCAAGTAAGCATGATCAAAGGTCATGATTAAAAGCACACCACAAAGAAAGTACACATGCACGCACCAAAACACTCAGCACACAATAGGAACACATGTGATAGGCACATGCACTTTTTAATTCGCTGGCATAATAATATCCACATGATTCATCAGACGTATCACATTAAGTCAACAAATCAAAGATTAATCATGATCAAGGGATGATATCCAACGCACACAATAACACACATAGGCTAGCACACACGCAAACATTAAAATAAAGTCAGAAAAATAAAAATGTGGCAACACGAGGGCCCTTGGATCACAATAATGGACGACTGAGACTTCATCTTCTCCACTTGAACCCTCCATCGACTGGAACACAAACCAGACGCCGGAGCCCTAGCTCCGGTCGTCTCCTCCGGTGAGAACCATCATGAAAAACTCCAGAAATGTCACATGAATATACCAAATTGACCAGAAAATCATGAGGATCACAAATATCATGCTCATTTCAACAAACAATCGACATACAAACCAAATCGAGCAAAATAAAGTTTGGATCCAAAACTTAAATCACCAAATACTCTCATAATACACGTCCAAACTTAAAATAAAATAGATTATCATGCTCAGCACACATCACAGATTATTATGCACACTTACAATTCAAGTTCTATGAGTATGAAATCAACACCAACCTGGACCTTGAAGAGCTCAAAATACCACAAGAACGCCTTCCAAAAGCTGCAGATCAAGTCCTTGGAACCTCTAATTGCAAAATAAATGCAACTAGAGCTTGGAATTGTGCTAGATCTTGAGGTTTGAACTTGGATCCTCTTGAACTGAACTTGTTGAAAACCTCAGTATGAGCTCCAATCAGTGGTTGATTCTTGCTCTATTCTCTTCACTGATCAAGAATGTGAAGAGAAATCTCAAAGAAACTCCAAGGAGAGTGAGTTTCGAAGAGAGAAACTGTGAGAGCAAAAATTAAAAACTGAGCAAATGAGAGTCTCTGACCTAGCTGTGAGGGCATGAGTAAGCTTATATACTCTCGATTATTCCCCTGATTATGATTAGCAAATGGTTAATGCTTTGGTTAGTGAGATTTGGATGAATCTGCAATTTTGCACTTTGTGTTACCACCACTAATCCACACGTGCAAGCCCAATGAAATCAGCATGATTCACATGCATTCCACTTGCTAACCACACCTGAATTGTACTTGGGCCTTGCAATGACTTGGTTGGTGAGTTTTTGATCCATTTGCAATTTTGAACTTTGTTGAATAAGTGAAAAATAAGTCATGGAATGAATTGATTCAAAGGCCAAAAATGATCCTCTTGACTTGTATTTTGATGTTGTAATGTGACATGAAGCAATTGGGAACATTACAAGTCCTTTTGAGTGAAAATGGCAATGGTGGAAAATTTGACATATAAGAAATCCATGAAATGCACCTTGCATTGTTTTGACCATAACTTGAGTTCTACAAATGATATGGAGACAAACTAGTACTTTTTCGAAATGGGAGAGAAAGATCTTAAACTTTCATTTTGGAGGAAAATTCATTTGAAGCTTCCTTGATGATGAAAAGTTAAGTTGAATGTGGTGGAAAAATTGTCAAAAATGGAAAGTTCTCATTATAGGTCATTTTCCAAATTTAGTAACTTTTGCACAAACTCTTGATTCTTGTTGAATGGCATGAATCTTGACAATTGAAGACCATATGAGGATGTGAGACCTTGAAAACCATGAAAAGAACCTCAAAATTCCACAGTTGACCTTCTCCTTTACAGTTGACTTTTCTTGGTTCACAAGCAACTGATCCACTGAACATTCTTCACCATGAATTATCAACCAAACCCTCATCTTATGGATACATGTGAGCATATAGACCTCATAGCATCATTCTTGAACACACAAAGCTCTCCAAGAAGTCCTTTTGATTCACAAACCCTAATTGGTCCCTCTGGTTAGGTGGGAGAGATCCACTTGAAATCCTTTGCCATGCTTGACCTTATGAAGATATGATGAACCCCATGAGCTACCTTGAAGCTCTAGACTTGAGAAAATGGACAAAGTACCTTGATCCCATGCTAAGAACTAATGCTATTCACAATGCAAAATGCAAGAAATGAAAAGAAACATAAGCCAATTAGTATATAAATAAAAGGGCAATTTTTAAGGTGTTACAGTAGTGTGTAAGATTTTGTCTTTCTCAAAATGGCAATGTTTGGACATGGCAGGTAACATGCGCATGAGAATGATAAGGACAAGACTCCTTTTTTGAATGAATTTATTTACTTGACATTGAAGAAACCAGATGGCAGGAGGATGAGTTTTAAGCATGATATCTCACTGATCATGAGATGGAAATGGTTGGCTAAGGGCTCTTTGGAAAGATGAAATGGAGGAGAACAACATTGGTGTGGAAAACATTTGCAAATGGAGTCTCTAACAATGTGAAAATGTCTCATGAAAATGTTGATACACAACTGATGTAGCATGCTAGCCTGACCTGGGCTTGACCTACCATGGCGTGTGAAAGAGATCAGTTGGAGGTCACCTACTTTGAGCTACCATATCTCTCAGTGAGTTGATCAGATGAAAAATATTTCAACACCAAAGTTGAAGGGGAGATGGAGAGGAACACGATTGATGTTGAACAATTTCCCAATTAAATCCTCCATCAATGAGATATTTAGCTATGAACTTGGACACAACATGTACACCAAGTGTTTGTGAAAATTATGGCGCGCTGGCTAGTCATGACTTGCCATTTTGTCTTGATTTGTCTTAACTTTGAAACACCATATCTCTCTTGATTTTGATCCAATGAACATGTTCTTGGTATGGTTTTGAAGCTTGGAATGTGAACTTTTGATAGGCCTCCATAACTTTTCAATTTGGTGCTTGGAACATGGAGAAAGAATGCTCTAAAGTTGACCTCTCACCTTGCCAAAACATGCCATAAATGGAAACCCTAATTTCTATTTTTGGCAAATTTGTACATTTCTTGATTTTTGATGAATGTCTTGATATTTCCTGATCAAATCTTCACCAATGATCATATTTGATATGAGGAACATGAAATTGACCTTGAAAAGTCAAGAGCTGACTTTTTTCTCTACATAGTTGACTTTTCCCCAATTCTCCCGATTCTCAATCAATTGATCAATTGAAACCCTTCCAAATGAAATTGATGGACAATTCTTCAACCCTAGACACTTAAGGACACGAGGAAAACCATAGAATCAAGTCTTGCCCAAAAAATCAGAAATAAACTAATTTTATGGCAAACCCTAATTTTGGTGCCCTCTGTCTAGGAGAAATCAACACATCCTCCAAATCCAAATTCCTCTGAGTATGATGTGTGTCCTCTTAAACAATGATGAGATATGCCCTTTGGTGATGATAAAAGCTCAAGGATCTTGCCTATTGGGGTGTCAAACTCAAAAACCCTAATTTGAACATCCTGTTAGGAGATGATGAACTGCTTCAATCTTTTGTTGAATGCTCATCTCTTGATGACTTGAGGACTCAAATGAGATGAATTGAGATATGAGGAGCCCTTGTGACTTGTTTAGAGAAGTTTGACTCTTGTCCTTTGGCTTTGAACTGTCCATTCCTTGGGACCCTTGATCCCATGCCTTGCAATCAATGATGTGTGTATGATTTTAGTATGACCTATTATGAAATGCAAATGAATAAAGCATAAGCCAATTATTGATGGTATAAATAGGAGGGCAAATTTTGAGGTATTACAGCTGCCCCTATTCAATTAACTGTGAACCTGAAGGGATGAGAGCAACGATTGTCAGACATTCAAGGTACATAGGGATTGAATACAAAAATAACCGGAAAAATTTGTACTCTATGGGTAAAAGGAAAAGATATGTCAAACAAAACAGTTGTGATGGAGGATATTTGTGGAAAAAAGTCCGGAACAATTGAAGCCCAAAGGATGCCTGTCGGGAACGACTAAAGTTTTTCCTGTCGGGAACGGTTAAGCTTAAACTCAAAGGTCGCCTGTCAGGAACGGCTAAAGTTGAGAACATATGGTATACCTATCGGGAACGGTAAATGGGCATGTCGGGAACAACTAGGTTTAAACTCACAGGTCGCCTGTCGGGAACGACTAAAGTTGAAAACCTATGGTATACCTGTCTGGAACGGTAAATGGACCTGTCGGGAACGGCTAGGTTTAAACTCAAAGTTCGCCTGTCGGGAACGGCTAAAGTTGAAAACCTATGGTATACCTGTCGGGAACGGTAAATGGGCATGTCGGGAACGGCTAGGTCTAAAACTTAAAGGTTGTCTGTTGGGAACGGTTAAGGTGTGCCTGTCGGGAACAGCTAAGGTGTGCCTGTCGGGAACGGCTAAAGTTGAAAACCTATGGTATACTTGTCGGGAACGGTAAATGGGCCTGTCAGGAACGGCTAGGTTTAAAACTCAAAGGGTGCCTGTCGGGAACGGCTAAAGTTGAAAACCTACCAGGGATGGTTAAGATATAGGATCAAAAAGGTCTACAACCGAGGAATAGGACTGTGTGAGGAGAAAAGTGGTGAAACCCTAGTACTGCTTTGAAGTGTCTGTTGGGGAATGAATGAGGCATTCTTTCTGGTTTTTTCAATCTGGTCGAATAAAAATAATTTGGGCTCTCGCACGAGCTGCCAAAATCGGCTTATGCTTCGCATGCGTATGTTTAAATTTTTCCATGGCGTAATGCTCCATCTCAAATGGAAATGCTACGCGTTTTTGAGGATGCAGTGTAATGATGATTACTATATGCAAAATGCAAGGAGGCCCCTCAGCAAAATAAATGCTAAGGATATGAAGGCAACTCTGCTGGGGATAACAAACTGGATTGTCCTCGTGGTTGCCAACCATGATGAGGAAGACAACTTGAGCGGCCTTCCCAATCCAAACCTCTGCTGAGATGGAACCTGACGAGAATTTCCACTCCGTTGAGGATCAAGAATGACAACTGATGACGATGGAACCCAAAGATCTGATACGAAAAAGGCGCCAATAACCATTAGAATTAGAATCTACCGGGGATGTCAAACACCATTGATCGGTCGTTGAGAGGATAACCACCACACTCTGCTTGGGGAGAGCAGTCGGTAATACCAAACCTGCCGGGGAATATCATTGCCTTTGACCTGCTTCTGGGGAAACATCCTTCATCTACTAAGGATGGTAAACATTCACACTCTTGCTAGGGAGAGAGGGGTTCTCGATTCTCTGCTTGGGATGCTAGCTCTTATATATTAGAGATAAAGGCTTTACTGAGAATGAGAGGTCCAACGAGCCTCTTGCTGGGGATGCCCACCTGCTTGGCGAGGAAGAACAAGCCATCTCTACCCTGTCTGGGGACTTAAACTCTTGCTGGAGAAAGGCAAATCCAACTCTGGTTGGGGAAACTAAACCTTAGGACTCTCGCTAGGGAGGATACTTTGCCAAGGACAATACCGTCTTGGCTATTTCTGCCGGGGGCGACTAGCAATTCTAATACCTCACTGGGGAACGATACCCTATGGCGCCTTGCCGAGGAAGAGAAAGCCCATGTTGGGAACTACTTTGGCGCTTCACGCTTCTGCTGATAAACTGTATGCCGAATATCACAAGAGAACTCCCAACTTGTCTTAGACCTCATGGTCTATTGGGAGAAATCATCTCAAGAGGATTTTACAGAAAACCCGGCATTCAAAATGCCCCAGGGTCTTCAAACTCTCGGAGAGATGTATGGATCTCGACGTAACTGCCTCAAACTGCATAGTTCATGAAAGAATTTGCCTCGAGAAGATTCGTAGTGATTTGAAATACTCTGCCCCAGTATACTGAATCTTGCAAAGGTGCTTTTGATTAACCGTCTTTTAGAGGAGGATAACTTCTCATGCTCTTGAGGTGGCCTGCCTCGATACGAGTCTTGAAATGATTTTGCCCCTGACTGATTGATCTTCGAGAGATTTGCCTAATCTCGACATGATTGCCCCATATTACACACTTGGGGAGAGTTTTATCTGATCTCGACATAATTTCCCCAGCTTTGCTGAACTTTGAAGAAATTTTCTCAACATGACTGCCCCAGATTACCTTAATCTTGGAATAAATTGCCCATTTGGCGTGATCGTTTAATGACTCGCCCCTACTCAACGAAGTCTTCTGGCGTTTGCATCTTATCTTGATCAATCTCTCCATTGTAGAAACTCTCCTAACATCAAGTGCTTACTCGCAAGTAAAACAATTCGTTTTGAATATGACAATTTTAATGCAATGCATATGACAGTTTTGACATCCAAGTCTATTCACTAGAAAAATGTGGTGACATATAGCGAACGAATCACTTATCAGAATGTCACATCGATACCACCATGAATGGTAAGAAAGATCCTCTTGGGAGTCAGAACTGACGTGATATTATCCGAAGTATGCTTTCGAAATAACCCTGCTTCAATTAGGTCTTTTGAAGGTTGTAACGTGGCCTGGTTCATGGTTTGAGAAAGAAATGATATAAGGCTCAAAGTTTTATTTTAACCCACCCATTCTCCTTGATATTCTCCATTCCTACATTCAGCTAATTCGACACAAGTGCTCACCTTTCAAAAGGGTTATTGAATTGTAGGAGGATCGTTAAGGAACCCACACGATTTTTGGAGTGACAGTCACCCCTTTTGTCTTTGGCGTCTGTATTCACACGACTTGTTCTTTGCTTGAGGATTTTTCATTTTTGTTCATCTTATTTTCACCTTTCATTCTTTTGTTTTTTATTTCCCTAAATTTTTCCTGGACTGATTCTTTTTGAATCTTTTGATTTGAAGTCCAGCGGGATGCCCTAACTTTTGCCTAAGTCACTTGTTTTCAAGCTTAGACTTAGCTGGCTTCTTTTTCTTTCGATTCTTCTTTTTTTTTGAATGAATCATGTGACTCAGGTTTGTCCGACCTGTAAAGGGTTGTGACCGTCTCACTCTTCGGTTGGTGAGGGATAACCATTGTGATTTGATCCTCGAACGGGACACTCCTTTTGAAATTTGAACGCACGGTCAAATTAACTGACACCTACCCTGCCCCGGGTTAAGATTGAGGGGTTTTTTCGTTTTCAAAAATAAACTCCTACTACTAGGCTCAACGGGGTTGACAAATGTTTCACTCCCTTATTTCTCCGGTGTTTAGGGTTTCGAAACAATGTTTGTACATCATCAACAGGGTTTTTGGTTCAAAAACATACAGTTAGAAGTTTTGCGTCTTCGATTTCGTCATCCTCCCTAGGCTCCTGCTTAAACAAGCATATGATATTGATAAAAAAGTATGAGTGAACACGATTTGATTTAATCAAAACATGCATATGTGTTTTATTATCATTATCAATTAAAAAAAACAAGTTTTACAAATGAGTTTGCACTTTAACAGGAAAGAAACTACAAATGCAAAGAAATGACATGATATAATGATTGCCAGCTTCTTGGAACTAGGCTTTCCAAGCTTGATTCGCTACTGAGCTAGCCTTCTCCAGAATTTCTCTTTGAAGTCACTCTGATAACCATCTGCACAACTGCTCTCGGTGACTTCTCCCATAACCTGGACTTATGAACCCACAAGACTGGATGAAGGAGAATTGTTGATCTGAATACCCTAAGGTGTGAATGTGAACTTTTTGGAGACACCAAGTGTTTGAACTCTTCTCTTGAGCACCTTACAGTCTTCAGCTGAATGCCCCTGTGCCCCGGCATGGTAGTCACAACGGGCGTTGACATCAAAACCCGACGGGTACGGAAAAGGTACTGGATTCAATTCCTTCGGCACTATTAGTACACCCTTGATCAAATCCGGCAGTATCTGACTGTACAACTTGGGCAACTGAGTGAAATGCCTCTCTGGCTTCCTTTGTCGGGTGTGATGGCGCTGATGACGACGATATGACCGTTGATTCTGAGAAAGTCCCTGATTTGGAGATGGATATTGTCCTTGATACGCAGACTCAGAAGATTGCTAACTTTGAACAGTTGAAGTACCTGAGTGCTGAGAATGAGGTGACGAAGATTCCTAAATGGAACTATTTTCTTCCTCCAATTCTTCTTGAGAACTGACAACTGATTCATTTCCACTAGCTTGGAAGTTCGAGATGCCTTGGAGCATTCCACACTTGAGCAGGCTCTCGATATGTTCTCCCACCATTACCAGGTCAAAAAAATTTTGTTGCCCCATTGACAATCATCTTTTCCAAGTACAAACCTTGCAAGGTATCCATGAACAAATAAACCAATTCTCTATCCGAAAGTGGTGGTTGAACACGAGTAGCTAAGTCTCTCTATCTCTGAGCATACCCTCTGACTGATTCATTATCTGCTTGAGACAAGTCTTGAAAATGCATTCGGCTGGGACCCATGTCAAGATTATAGTGGTTTTGCTTCACGAAGGCGTTGGCTAAATCTGACCATGACTGGATGCAACCACTCTTTAACTACATATACCAATACACTGATGCCCCACTCAGACTGTCTTGGAAACATTGAATCATGAGTTCTTCGTTGTGGACATAAGAGGTCATTCTTCGGCAAAACATCACCAAATGTTGCTTTGGTCAACCATCCCCTTTGTACTACTCAAACATCGGTGTCTTAAACTTTGGTGGCAACACAAGGCCAGGCACCAAACACATGCTTGAAGTATTCAGGTAAAGAGTCTCACGTCTCTCCAGGGGTTTCAGCTTTTCCTCCAACACACGGTGTCTTTTATCAAACTCAACAGATTGATGATTCTGAGGCTTCATCTTTGGAACTACCCCTTGGACATCTAGCATAGAGAATGCAAAACCGTGATAATCAGCGGCATTAAGAGAAGATGAATGTCTTCCTCGGACAATGGGGTGCTTTTGCATAACAGGATCATCAACAGGGACTCGCACAGGCTGAGCTCGAGCAACCTTGTTCACTAGAGGCAGAATGACATTCTCAGTTCTCTGAATATTAGCCTCTCCCCTTGTCATAGTGGCCACAGCTTCCACAAGTTAACCCAACTGATTTTTCATCAATTCAACATCAGCCCTAGTCACAAACTGGTTATGCTCTCCTGAGTTCATGATTCTCCCCAAAATACTGATTCAAGTCCAATACAAAAATCAGGAAACCAGCTGCAGGTCGAGGCAAAGGATAGATGAGCTCACTATTCTGGCCTGGAGAAAGACATGCAAAATGATGCGGATGCAAATGCAATGCAATAGTATTAATGCAATAAGACATGGGATCACAGCTTCCAAATACTCTAAATAAGTGATGTGTTGATGGCTGAATAAGGTCATAGGTCTGCTCTGGAGAAAATACCAGAATACCAGAATATCAGAATAATTAGAATACCCAGATGTTGGGATATCGGCATAATCAGAATACCAGAATGCCAGAATATCAGCATAATCAAAATACCGGGATGCTAGAATATCGACATAATCAGAATACCGGGATGCCAGAATATCGGCGTAATCAGAATACCGGGATGCCAAAATATCGACATAATCAGAATACCATAATACCAGGCTGATAAGTCCACACCGATAAGAAAACCAGAATACCGGGTAGGATGAAGGTCACAGTTAGCTACAAACCTGTAAACACCCACCCATTCTCACAGGTGGGTACTAAAACCAAGGTTCTTCAGTTTTGGATTCTCGATTTGAGAAGCAATAGTATATTCATCCCTCGGGGTACAATATTATTGCCAAACAAAGAGGTCATCCACTGATTCCCCAAAAAATAAGGTAATCCTATGACAAGTTCTCATCTTCGGGTCTCGGATCGAGAAGCGTAATGGGTTTGCCATTTCTGGTCTGCCATTATTGCCCCTCGGGAGGAGTGCCGTTACTGAGTCCTCGGGAATGGTCACCAGAGTCAACAGTTCCTCAGGAGAATATCCACTGGCCTGTATCAACATACAGTAGCAGATAGCTCCCGATAGAACCTCGTCTGGTTGTGGGTCTCGTGAACAAGAATATGTGGTCACCACCATGCAAGCGTCACGACTATCCACTCTAGATCCTACATGTATGCTCAAGCCTGGGTAGTGGGCTTATCTCTTAGATCACCCTGCCCACCAAACAGAAAAATCCAGTATAGCACAGCACAGTCCAGCATAATAATGAAATGCAAAATGCAGTAATTGCAGTAAATACAATAATATATAGTAAAGCAATAATACAGTAAACAACAATACAATAAAATAGTAAAATACAACACCACAACAAACACCTAATGTAATAAAATAGACAAGCGCTAGGATTGACTCGAATAGGGAACCAGAATCCCCATCAGAGTCGTCAGCTGTCGCTCCCGGGATTTTCATCCAAGTACAAACGCGAGAGTGGCGCGAAAATAGAGTCATCAGCAATGTGTATTTATCCCAAGAGAGGGAAAGGAAACACTGCGTAAACCTGAGGGAAAGGAAAGAGCATGGTCTCGCGACCAAGAGAAACGGGTAAGGGAGTCGGTTACGCGAGGGGAAGGTATTAGCACCCCCACGCGTCCATCGTACTCGATGGGATCCACGCTTGCTATCTCGATCAAAGGGTGTCCTCATCTGGAACTCTGCTGCTACTGGAAAGAAGAAGGAACAGGAACGGAAAAGAACGAAGAAACGGGGAAGAAAAGAAAAAGAATTGACTCGGTAGGACATCCTCGGAGTCCTAGGCCTACGTATTCCCTCGTGCAATGGGAAAGTCAGAGTCAACGTAGTTTGGACACGAACCAGGGGGAGGTTTGCTCGCCAAAACATCACCGTCTTGTGCCTACGTATCCTCAATCTAACCTGAAGGAGGAAGTCAGAGCAATCGTAGTTTGACTTAACCAAGTCTATGTATTTTTTATGAGCGACGTTAGATTCGCGTCTGGCAGTTAGGGTCTATGTCTGTTTGCGACGAGACGGAAATAACGTGCCCTTTTCTGAAAAGAAGTTTGAAACTTAACAAATCCTAAAGGGTAAAAAGGGTTAAATTTGTTTTATGTTTTTTAGACAGAAATGTTTTTGAAGTTGTTTGTAACTTGCATTGTACCAAAGTCTATAACACAAGAACGAATGTGTCGCACATCGTCCTCAACAGGACGTACACTAAGCATCCTAGAAGAATGAAGGGAAACCCCTCATTCCTCATTTCCCATATACAAGGCTTATGCGCAATACCCGTTAACTTTTATTACGTGTTTTAAATAAGTTATGAAATGAGAAGAGAAGACTCAAAGGAAAAGGAAAACTAAGGGGAATTCTCTCCTAAAGTTATCATGCTAAGGATGGCCCTAAGGGGAGGTTTGAGAACCTAAGTCTAAGAAAAGAGAGGGATAGCACTACCTAATGCTTATCCTATCTCACCATAATCTTTGATTAAGGATGAGCTAGGATCCCAAAGGGGTGTGAGAAAGTTGTACACAGAGCATCATATCATGCTATTCACAAAAGAGAAAGGGAAGTGAAAGAGATAAGATATGAAAGAAGAAATGAGTATGGATTAAAATCCACATACTCAAATGTCTTACCTCTTTCCCTACACAAAAGGTTAGTACATAATCATCACAAGTAATGAAAACAAGTAAAAGAAACTAAACCAAACAAAACTTGTTGCTTTAAGAAGACAAATTAAGAAGAAAGCAAATTTCAAACCAAAAGGGAAGGGTCCTAATGGTTAAGGGACATTAAAAGTCAGTAGGTACATTCCAAGGATCCCTAATAAGGCAAACATGCCATATAAAATCAAACAAAGGCAAACTATGCACCAAACAATCATGCAAATGCAAGTTAAGTATTAACTATGCAATATGAATGCAAATGAATCATGAACATGGATGAATGCACATGTAAACATCAAAGTCAGAAGTGAATGAAATTTAAGAATTTGGGAAGATATCTTTCATATGGCATGGGATTCATAAATGCAAACATGGATCAAGTAAGAAGAAAGGGGAGCAAACATCATTCAAGTTCCAACAACGAAGCATACTTGTAATGTAAGTAAGAAATGAAGATGTAAGATGAACAATCATGTAATATGAATGCAAGTC
Source organism: Lathyrus tuberosus (assembly GCA_022829125.1). Lineage (NCBI taxonomy): Eukaryota > Viridiplantae > Streptophyta > Magnoliopsida > Fabales > Fabaceae > Lathyrus > Lathyrus tuberosus. The sequence goes on along the minus strand of JALAZF010000088.1, from coordinate 11,628,992 downwards.
AGTAGTATATGACATTTAATATGACATTTAGAAGTCAAGAATACATGCACAAAATCCACACAAGTGTCATGTTGAAGCACATTGATGATTAGGAGCAAACATGTTCAAGTTAGGTCAAACAAGTATACAAAAGTTTATGAACTTAAGAAACATGTGATGTGCAATTATAGTTCATGGAATATGGTTGAGGAGGATTGCAAACAGAAGTGAATCATGTTCAAATGATGGTTAAAGATCATTCAAGAGTTGGTACAAACATGTGCTTAAAGAAGATCAAGTAGGAATGCACAATTACACAAGACATTCCAAGTTAAAACATGTGCATACAAGTCATGTAAGGATGAACTTTGGATGACTTATAACTTGAGGAGAAGTGACCTATAATGTTCATGCAACATGGATTAATAGGCCTCAACAATGTTAAAAAAGAATAGCGCACAAGACTTATTAAAACCCTAGCACACATCTTCTAACATCCACACAAACAAACATGCTTTAATACAATACATAAAGTCATGTTAAGATGATGAGAAAACTAAGAAAAGGTAAGAAAATTAAGGTACAATCAGTGTGAAAAAATACTCCAAACGGATGGCCCAAAAGTCATCACCAAACATGCTCAAAGAAGCTTCACAAAATCATGCAAATCACACAAACAAGTAGCTCAAAAATCTCATTCAAAAGTCAACAAGAAATGACCTAAAAAAATCTATAAAAAATGCATGGCATGCCTCAACATATCATAAATGCATATACCAATTATTAGGCAAAAATTCAGTACACAACTATGTCAAAAAATTCTACAATGAAGCATAGGTCATGATTAAATGCACAAACAAAAGAAATTAAACGAATATTCATGAAAATATATCAAAATATGATAAAATCAGAAAATAAAATATGTCAAAATTATTTAAATGTCTTTTAATACTTCATGAATTTTTATGGAATTTTTGGATTCTAGGAAGTAATTTTAGAAATTAAAAATGAAACAAGTATGCAAAAGAAAATAAAAACAAAAGGAAATGACCAGGGGGTGTAGCGCAAGCAAAAGTCAAGTTATAATAGTATTGGGCTCAGATGGACGGGTGCGCGTAGGAAAATGGGCCCAATCCAATCCACACGCTCAGATATGGTCTATAATATGGATGTTAGTCAATGTCTTGACTCATCTTGAGCCATCAGATTAAGTCAACTATGATGATCAGTCAAAGTACAACAATTACACACGTCATAAGGAGAGCACATGATATGCAAGGGTGAGGCACACACATAGCATCACACAATTCAAAAATAACCAGAAAAATGAGGCATGTGCTTCACACCATCCTCATTAATGCGCTGGCACTGTTTGGTGCGTTGGATCAGAAAAATCCAACGGCTGTGTTTTAAACTGAAGAAAATGCTAAGGTTCAGGTGAGTTGAAGAACACCACCGACCGGAGAAGACTCCAGTCATCTTCTCCGGCCACTCACCACCGTGGCAAAAATTTCAGATCACCAGAAAATGACAAAACGTACACCAAAATGATCCTTAAGTCACATAGATCATGAATCCAGTCTCAAAATTCAAAAACAAATCACACACGGAGAGATTCGAAGAGAAACATCTTGCCCTAAAATTTGAAACTATGCACCTATGGTGCCTATCAACTAGCCAGATCCACAAGAACTTCTAATAAGCTCCAAAACACAGAGAAACAAGTTCAAAACACCTTAAATCTCAAGAAAAGAATGGAGAAAAACCTGTGTTGTTGATGAACCTTAGAGCACAAGAAAAACCATAGAGGAGATTCCTTTGGCACTTGAGCTTGATACTGAGCCAAATAAAGGCTTAATGAGCTTGGACTTGGTTGATGAAGCTGAAACAAAATCAATGTGCAGATCTGGTAGATTCAAATCTTTGCTTCTACACACTTTGTTGATGCTGATTGATGAAGAATCAAACTCAAAAAGGAATGAGAAGAAAATGATGAAGATGAAGCTTCGAGGGTAAGAAAACTCAAAGAGAGAGATTTCAGAGAGAGAACTTGAAGTGTTTGTGAAATGTGAAGAATGAAAATGGAGTTAGAGTGAGATACAGTTATAAGTTCTATTTATATGTGAGGTTAATTATTAACTAATTGTTGTTAACAGTTAGAAACTTAGTTAACTGAGTTGAGTGAGTCAAGTTAGTTAGGCCCGAGTTGTGGTGTTTTCTTAGAGTGAGGAGAAGATCATGGCATGTTATGGTGTGGAATAAGGATGAAAGGTGATGATGTGCTGATGATAGTAGTAATGGAAATTTGTTATGCAAGTTTCTCACTCTCCCTTATGTTTGAACCAATAAAGAATGCATGGTACATGAGCATGTGTAGTGTGTAAGAGTTTGTCTTTCTCAAAATGGTAATGTTTGGACATGGCAGGTAACATGCGCATGAGAATGATAAGGACAAGACTCCTTTTTTGAATGAATTTATTTACTTGACATTGAAGAAACCATATGGAAGGAGGATGAGTTTTAAGCATGATATCTCACTGATCATGAGATGGAAATGGTTGGCTAAGGGCTCTTTGGAAAGATGAAATGAAGGAGAACAACATTGGCGTGGAAAACATTTGCAAATGGAGTCTCTAACAATGTGAAAATGTCTCATGAAAATGTTGATACACAACTGATGTACCATGCCAGCCTGACCTGGCCTTGACCTACCATGGCGTGTGAAAGAGATCAGTTGGAGGTCACCTACATTGAGCTACCATATCTCTCAGTGAGTTGATCAGATGAAAAATCTTTCAACACCAAAGTTGAAGGGGAGATGGAGAGGAACAAGATTGAAGTTAAACAATTTCCAATTAAAGCCTCTATCAATGATATATTTGGCTATGAACTTGGACACAACATGCACACCAAGTGTTTGTGAAAATTATGGCGCGCTGGCTGGTCATGACTTGCCATTTTGCCTTGATTTGTCTTAACTTTGAAACATCGTATCTCTCTTGATTTTGATCCAATGGACATGTTCTTGGTATGGTTTTGAAGCTTGGAATGTGAACTTTTGATAGGACTCCATAAATTTTCAATTTGGTGCTTGGAACATGGAGAAAGAATGCTCAAAATTTGACCTCTCACCTTGCCAAAACTTGTCATAAATGGAAACCCTAATTTTTATTTTTGGCAACTTTGTACATTTCTTGATTTTTGATGAATCTCTTGATATTTCCTGATCAAATCTTCACCAATGATCATATTTGATATGAGGAACATGAAATTGACCTTGAAAAGTCAAGAGCTGACTTTTTTCTCTACATAGTTGACTTTTCCCCAATTCTCCCGATTCTCAATCAATTGATCAATTGAAACCCTTCCAAATGAAATTGATGGACAATTCTTCAACCCTAGACACTTAAGGACACGAGGAAAACCATAGAATCAAGTCTTGCCCAAAAAATCAGAAATAAACTAATTTTATGGCAAACCCTAATTTTGGTGCCCTCTGTCTAGGAGAAATCAACACATCCTCCAAATCTAAATTCCTTTGAGTATGATGTGTGTCCTCTTAAACAATGATGAGATATGCCCTTTGGTGATGATAAAAGCTCAAGGATCTTGCCTATTGGGGTGTCATACTCCAAAATCCTAATTTGAACATCCTGTTAGGAGATGATGAACTACTTCAATCTTTTGTTGAATGCTCATCTCTTGATGACTTGAGGACTCAAATGAGATGAATTGAGATATGAGGAGCCCTTTTAACTTGTTTAGAGAAGTTTGACTCTTGTCCTTTGGCTTTGAACTATCCATTCCTTGGGACCCTTGATCCCATGCCTTGCAATCAATGATGTGTGTATGATTTTAATATGACCTATTATGAAATGTAAACGAATGAAGCATAAGCCAATTATTGATGGTATAAATAGGAGGGCAAATTTTGAGGTATTACAAACGCTACCCCAAAAGACGAGTATTCTATGCCTGTGGTAGAAATACTAGTCGATTCAGCTGCAGGTTTCGAATATTTGAGTATGCTCGATGGTTATTCTGGCTATAATCAAATTCTCATAGCCGAAGATGATGTCCCAAAACTGCGTTCCGATGCCGTGGGGATTTGGGAACATACGAATGGGTTGTAATGCCGTTTGGGTTAGAGAACGCTGGGGAAAACTATCAGAGAACCATGAACGCTATATTCCATGATTTTATTTAGAAATTTATGCAGGTGTATATTGATAACATTGTAATAAAATCCTCATCGGAGAATGGTCACTTAGACCACCTTCGACGTTCATTTGAAAGAATGAGAAAATATGGATTAAAAATGAATCCACTAAAATGTGCTTTTGGTGTTCACGCAGGAGACTTCCTGGGATTTTTGGTTCACAAAAAAGGCATCGAGATAAACCAAAATAAGACAAAGGCGGTTTTGGATCTCAAGCCTCCTTCGACAAAGAAACAGCTCCAATCTTTGTTAGGGAAGATAAACTTTTTGAGAAGGTTTATATAAAATCTAAGTGGCAAGACGAAGGTGTTCTCGCCATTGCTCAAGGTCAAGAAGGAAAGTGATTTTCACTGGGAACGGGAGCAGCAGGAGGCTTTCGACGCTATTAAAGAATACCTCACAAGGCCTCCCATTTTATTTCCACCTTGTATGAATAAGAGTATGAAGTTGTATATTGCTGCGTCGGACACGACCATAGGAAACATGTTAGCACAAAAGGATAACAGTGGCGTCAAAAGACCCATTTATTACCTTAGTCGAATGTTAATAGATGCTGAAACTATGTACACTATGATTGAAAAATTGTGCATATGCTTGTACTTTTCATGTATGAAATTAATGCAATATATCAAACCAGTTGATGTTTATGTTTCGTCGCATTTTGATGTTATTAAACATATGTTGTCTAAATTCATTCTGCATAGTCGAATTGGGAAATGGGCACTAACATTAACTGCATTTTCCTTGACGTATATCCCTTTAAAGGCTATGAAAGGTCAAATAGTGGAAGACTTTGTTGTTCATCACGCAGTGGTCGAACCGTCGTTATATATGGTCGACGTTGACCCTTGGAAGTTATACTTTGATGGGTCGAGTCATAAAACCGGGACAGGTATTGGAATCTTAATAATGTACCCGCAGGGAATTTTGACTACATTCAAGTGTAAGGTCGACGGGAAATGTTCCAATAACGAAGCAGAATATAAAGCCTTAATGACAAGCCTAAAAATACTCAAGGACTGGGGGGGGGGGGGCAAGAAAGTTGAAATAAAGGGTGATTCTGAACTGGTGATTAAACAAATCACGAGAGAATATAAGTGTGTCAAAGAACATCTTTTGATGTACTCCGCAATGGCGAAGCGACTGTTGGAATGCTTTAAGGTTGTCAGCATTACGCACATACCTAGAATAGAAAATCAAGAGGCAAACGATTTAGCGCAGATTGCCTCCAGGTACAAAGTGTCGGAGGAGAAGTTAAAAGACTTCTTTGAAATTAAGGAGAAGATGGTGTCGGACGTACTACCATCACCAAGCTTATCAATCCCAAAAGCTGGATTGGCAAACATCCCGACAGAGAGTTTAATCGAAAGTTTTAAAAATTATGAAGATTTTGCTATCAGCAATCTATCACCGTCAGATTGGAGAAGACCAATCATTGAGTATTTGGAGAATCCGGTTGGAAGTACTGATAGGAGGACTAAGTACAGAGCTCTAAGTTACATTCTAATTGGAAATGAGTTGCTGAAAAAGACTCCAAAAGGAGTGTTGCTCAAGTGTCTGGGAGACACAGATGCATACTTTGCAATTTCTGAGGTCTATAGCGGGACATGTGGAGCTCACCAATTTGTCCATAAGATGAAATGGTTGTTATTTGGACAAGGTGCCTATTGGCCAAGCATGCTCAAGGATTTCATGGACTTTGCCAAAGGATGCCAAGACTGTTAAAAACATGCAAACATTCAACATGTACCAGCCAGCGAATTACATGCAATTATCAAGCCATGGCCCTTTCGAGGATGGGCATTGGATGTCATAGGAGAAATTCGACCAGCCACGTTGAAACAACAGAAATTCATCCTTGTGAGTATAGATTACTTCACAAAATGGATATAGGCTATACCTCTAGTAAAAGTGGATCAGGAAGCTGTGATCGAATTCATCCAGAGTCATATTTTGTATAGGTTCGGTATCCACGAAACCATCACTACAGATCAAGGTTCTGTATTTTTTGGCAAGAAAATGCAAGAATTCGCAGCAGAAACATGTTTCAAGTTAATTACTTCGACGCCATATTACGCTTAAGCAAACGGTCAAGTCGAAGCTTCCAACAAAGTAGTGATTGGACTCATCAAGAAACACGTTTCCAAGAAACCTAAAAATTTGTACAAGACATTAGATCAAATTTATAGGCTTGTCGAACATCCCCTAAGGAATCAACAAACTCGACGCCATTTTGTTTGACATTCAGTTTTGATGCCGTAGTGCCAGCAAAAATTTGTCTACAGTCAATTAGGGTGCAACATCAGAATAATATTCTGTCGAAGCAATACTGAAGCATGATGCTAGACGAAACCGCAGACTTGGACGAAGAAAGGATGGCAGCGTTAAATGTATTACTATGCCAAAAGGCACGAGTTGCCAAAGCATATAATAAGAAGGTTAGAGAGAAGACCTTTGTAGTTAATGATTATGTGTGGAAATCAGTGTTGCTTATGGATCAAAGGGATCGAACGTTAGGGAAATGGTCACCAAATTGGGAGGGACCATTCCGAGTAATCCAAGTGTTTAGTAACAACGCATACAAAATTCAAGAAATAGGTACGGACCAACGAATCTTAAGAGTAAATGAGAAATATTTGAAAAAATATAAACCTATGTTACAAGAGATTCGAATCAAAAGGTAACTTTTCATTGATAATTAGCCAAAATGGACTAAGGGCCAAGATGCCTTATAAAAGTCTCCAAACGGAGTTACAAAAGTTTGACGACTAAAAATTTAAATTTAAATTAAATAGGGAATCGGGATTTGATGTCTTCAAAAAGAGTCTTTTCATAAGCAACCTTGGTGTCGAGGAGGATCTTCTTTTTCTGCATTTGGCTTATTGTATCTTTTAGTGCAAGGGCAGTTTCGACATGAGCACTTCCTTGGGTGACTTCTTGATCAATCACTTCTTGAGCAGGCAGAGGTTCAGTAGAATCCAAAGAGGCTTTTTGTTTCTCAACCTCAGCAATTTTCCTTGTAAGTTCAGCTATTTGAGCTTCATAGTCAGAGATATGCTGGTCGGAGGTAAAGAAGGCCTCGAATTCGATCAAGTACTTGGCCATAGAAGTGATGACTTGGAAGTGGGAAAATTCATCAAGTCGCTTGAAGATGTCACGAGCTACAGCTGGTTCTTCTGCGACGACAGCCAGAATTTTGTCCTCAAACAGGTATGTTTTCAACTGTTGGAGCTTGAGAGTGAAAGAAGCATCCATTTATGGATCAGGAATGGTCGTCGAGCTAGCGGGTTGAACGTCAATGGACTCCTGGTGAAGCTCGTGCAATGCTTTCAGGGTTTCTGCTGGATTCGTCTGCTTCGTCGCCAAAATCTCCTTTGGAGTAAGAGTTTTATTGTCATTTTGTGTAGGCATGTTAGGGCCATGTTCAGCAGAGGCTTGAGGATTCAGGTTGTCCTTAGCAACAGTAGTTTCAGTCGAATGGTTTTCACCACCACTCGTGGTTGCACCACCCTTGCCAACCTCAGGTGAGGTGTTTTGAGTTTGAGGTGTCTTCGCCGCTTGGTCATCTTTTGTCGACGCTCCTTGGAACTCATCAACTTTTTGGGGACTAAAAAGAGTTGTTGTCTCAGGAGGATTTTCAACATTAGTCATTGCGTTATCCTCAGCGATGGTCGAATCAGCCATAGTTTCCTACAAAGGGAATTTAAGTGAGAAAATGCCTAAAAAGCAATATATGAGCCAAGGGAACAAGGACGATTAATACCTCAGTAGTATGTTTTAGAGGCGGTGCTTGTAACACCCTAATTTTCCCCCGCGTATTCTATAATATAATTATCAGAGTAAAATTAAAATAAAATTCAGCATTTAGGATGTTACTTCAACCATTCACTTGCTCATATATACGACATGTAACACATACCACTTGAAAATTATTAATAATTAATAATATAGTAAATTATGTCGAAAATCCATCTTCATTAAAATAGTGCAAAATATACTTCATATTAGTAATAAAACATAATGTCAATGTAAGGAAATAAAACCAAATAATCAAATAAACATAAACGCGTTCCGACACCCCAGTGTTACATATCAGAGCAGACACCGACACTAAAGCATAAACGGAAGACTTCATCTTCCACTCACAACCGATCTCCTATTGCGGATCACCTGCGTGTTGCCCAGATAGGGGGGACATTCAACAGAAGGGGTGAGATATCATAACAATATAAAAAGAGATATAATAATAAGTATACGAAATTATATCATGCATAGCTATTCATTCCACATCTCACACCTTCACAACATCAACAAACATCATAATACATGTTATCATAGGACATGCATAATTATCAACACAAATCATCATCAACTATACAATTCAATGTCATGTCATCAACAACAAAATAACAATGCGACTCTTTACTGTGCAGATGCATGTGTACCAACAGGGCAAAACCCTCAACTTAATATTGCCAATTAATAGAGGCATCAACAAGGCATAAGCCTTCAACTTTCAACTTTTGCCAATCCAGGCCAACTTACAGAGCATAAGCTCCCAACTTTGATGATATGTATGCAACAACGTTATGAATGCGACAGTAACAACAACAACAATTCAACACTGGCATAAGCCTACATCTTATTTTTGCCAATAAATAGAGGCAACACAACAACATCATACAACAACATCATACAACAACAGCAACAACAGCAACAACGTGCAACAACAACAACAACAACAACAACAACGTCACACCACAACAACAACGTCACACAACAACAACAACGTCACGCAACAACAAGGCATAAGCCCTCAACAGTCGCCATTACAGGCCATCATCATCATTATGCAGCAACATACAATGCAATTCAATCATACAAGTTCATACAACATTCACACGATTAATAGCGTACACCCGGTTCAACAATTACACAACATTACACACGGAAAGGTATATCGATTCGACAAAATTCCTCTACTGTGTTTGAAAATATATTTATAAGTTAGAACATAATTTTAGCTTTCCAACGGTCCAAACGGCGCATCAAACGGACACTCGAGTCAAAAGTTATGGAAATTCTAAGTTTTTCAAAATTGCTGTAAAAAATACAGTAAAATTACTGTAGCGTAAATGCTACTGTCCAGCACGAATTTGCACCATAAATCCACCTTAATCCATAATTTTTCATGAAATAAATAGTTATACAACCTATATATATCATATAGCAACTATTAGGATCATAAAAACAAGATTCTAAGCTTCACTAATTTTCACCAAAATCTCAAATCAAGCATTTAAAGTGAAACTCAAACATACATATATGCACTAAATCATGTTCTATACACATACCCATTCATGGAATTCAATATAGAAACATCATAACATATATAAATCATCAATTTCATATATTGAAACATAGATTCATGTTAGGGTTTTCAAGAATATAACAAATCCCCAAATCCTAAGTTCATGATATCTAACCCATACATTACATAGATTATACAATAACCCAAACAAAATTATAACATCAATTTTCACATCATATAACACAATCACATTAACAATTGTAACAATTACAACACAACAATATTCAACCCACAACAACACAATCAAGACAATCATAAACAACATCACAAGAACCATAGCAATCAAAATCCCCATACCCATCATTATATCATCCCGTTATAGAGTTAGAATCCCACCCTTACCTTAGATTTGACGATTTTAAACCTCTTACAGTGAAAGATCCTTGCCCTAGCCTCTTCGCGTTCTTCCCCTTCTCTCTTCTACGATTGCTCTTCTCTTCGTTCTCTCGTTCCAAAATGTTACGATTGTAATCCCAATTCTCTCTTTTCCCTACTTTAACCCTTGGACCCCTATTAGGGTATTCCTCATTTACCCTCACTTACTCCAGCAGACATTACTATAATGCCCTTAATTTCTCTACACTCTTTATTTATTCCAATTCTAATAAAATAATATTATAACTATTATTTTACTAATAACAACAAAATAACTAGTATAGTTTCTAAACTCCAATAAATTCCAACTAATTATTTTAAATCCAAATAATTCTAATTAAATTATTTAAATTACCATAATTTCTCAACACCACTAAATCCCAACACTACCCCACATATAACATCACCACATCCTCAAATGCACCCCATAATTCCACGAAAATTCACAAATAATTCATAAATAATTAATTAAATAATTAATTATAATTTCGGGGTGTTACAACTCTCCCCTACTTAGAATATTTTCGTCCTCAAAAATCTATTCGATACTACCACTCTTACGCGAATTCTGCATCTAACTCTTTGATCCTCAAGTCACATTTGGCAACACTTCGACCACTACTTTCCCGACATAACAATAACTCAACACGATTTAAATCAAATACACACATGCTAATCATTCATCACCCTCGCGACATAATCGTTAATAACTTATCAACCACTTCAACAATATTTTGACATATCAACATTTAAAGTAGTGACACACTTATACTTGGATATACAACATCACATTATCATCTTAACATCTTCAACACCGAAACACTTACACAATTTCATTCCCGTATATATATGTATGTCAATTATCAACAAAATATCAACAACTCTATCCATATCGTTGTATCGCCCTTATAGTGGCATCAACATAGCCAACATAATCAACTTCGTCATATTATGGAGTATTATTCATCATTTACGGTAACCAACAACAACATCACGACGACTGGAACAAAATCATTATAACATCAACTTAACAGTATAACTCAACAAATATACACACAACTTACCATCAACCAACAACCACAATAATATCCTTATAAAATCAACAAATATTTACGAGAAAACACAATATCCTGTCACACCATCCTTATATCAACAATCCACCAAATTAAGCATGTAGATCAAGGCATATCATTCCCATAGGCTTCTGATATTTAGTCCTTCACTTCTAACGAGTCGTACACGCATAGCAACTGCGCCACATCACGCTTCAGCTGCGCAACTCTGATCATCCATCTTAAGTCACCGTCCTCATTAAAATTTCCGTTAACTATATGGTTTACAAGTTTCAATCTAGTTTCGGACTTTCTTTAACATCTACCATAAAATCGTTGTTCACTTGATATTCTCAATCTTTCACTTTGCGACGTTAGCTCGCATATAAACCCGCTACTCCGAATTGTGCACTACGTTTCAAGTCTTTCCTAACCATTCCTCTATTAATTTGCACAAACTGGTGAGCGACTATCCTCACGATATACATCAATCACTTTACACACTATTAAGATAGCAAGACAAGTCTATACCATCCAACACGATCTCGTCTTCTATCAACAAGAGATTAAGGGTGATCAGTTCCTCAATTTGTCAATAGATAGCCGACAACCATAATGAAGTATAAACCCTCATTACCAAACTATAATAGTGTTCCTTTAGAACTTGTACTCAAGTCACTTGAAGCACCAAAATCCAATGAGGTTTACAAATACTCCCATAATTTCCCTCTCATTCGATCTTGTCGATGAGACACCAACGTTCAACATATTACACGGTCCATATTAAACTCACTTAGCCTCACACGAAGGTTAAGTATTCTCCAACTCAAGAATTATTACTATGCCAGTACATTACACGTCGTCTCGTTCCAATTGAAATCTCACAATGTCGTTCCACACCATTTTGGTCATAGAACCTCTCCACTTCTTCTTTTACAGATGCCACTACCTTGGCATCATAAACATGACTCTAATTCCTCTTAAAAGCATCTTCCTTTAAAAGGACATCTTCATTCTAATCATTCTTAATCATCATAAGCCGCACCTCTATGCGCTTCTCCAATACTTTCACATCTTTTTTTTTAATGCCGAACATTTCATTTCTCAGCTTATTCGCCAACAACGTATTACGCTTGACCTCGTCTCGAACAACTGCGATAAAAACCATTTATGCCCAAAAAGCCTTTAGTTCCGCAACCGACTTCAGAGTCCCTCCATATAGGAATGCATCTATCGTATTTGAAAACATTTTCATAGGATATAATATATTTTTATCTCCTCATAGGTTCAAACAGAACATCAATCTGATATTCGGAACACAAGATATGAATTTCCAAAGTTATCCGAAAATGCGAACACCGACTTCTTGCAGCGACATACTATTACACACCTTACGATAACATCAGAACATAATTTCTTTGCACCAGTACCAACACTTACCATCCTTGAAATCATACTCATCTCCTCGCATTTTCTGACTCTGACTCGCAATTCAAAACATTCCAACAACATCAACAACTTTTACAGTCACTCACAAGGATCCCACGACACATTCTACATCAATCTGTCATTCTATCACCGTTCAAACGTCGACATCTTACGCAAGGGCTACTCAAACCGACAACTTCACAGTCCACCAGCAGCGCCGAACATCGCAACTTTCTAAATTCCATCTTCTAAAAATTATCCTCGTTACTTAACAATCACCTTCAGAAACATCAGGTATTTACACTCTACTCATATATCAACAACCGTTACATTGCTCCTCATCCTTCGAGAAGTAAACATCAACAATGTCTGATCATCCTCTCTCAAGATGTTCCAACTTGATTAACAAACAAAATCTTGAATCCATGTCATCTTCGGATTCGAGAAACAACAAAACTTCAACAATACTTGCACTGTCGCCATCAGCAGCTTACTGAACCAACATCTTACAACCAAAACATATCCGAGAAGCAAAACTTCTCCCCCACTTATCTTTAAACCTACTCCTGCATACAATCGATTAGAAAAGCAAGAAAGCACCGACAATGTTCCACACACTTGTCGCGTACTAAGGGACAAACAACATTAGACAACATGGTCGGACAGACCGACCTCCTCTGATACCAATTGTAACACCCTAATTTTCCCCCGCATATTTTATAATATAATTATCAGAGTAAAATTAAAATAAAATTCAGCATTTAGGATGTTACTTCAACCATTCACTTGCTCATATATACGACATGTAACACATACCACTTCATTAAAACAGCGGAAAATATACTTCATATTAGTAATAAAACATAATGTCAATGTAAGGAAATAAAACCAAATAATCAAATAAACATAAACGCGTTCCGACACCCCAGTGTTACATATCAGAGCAGACACCGACACTAAAGCATAAACGGAAGACTTCATCTTCCACTCACAATAGATCTCCTATTGCGGATCACCTGCGCGTCGCCCAAATAGGGGGGACATTCAACAGAAGGGGTGAGATATCATAACAATATAAAAAGAGATATAATAATAAGTATACGAAACTATATCATGCATAGCTATTCATTCCACATCTCACACCTTCACAACATCAACAAACATCATAGTACATGTTAACATAGGACATGCATAATTATCAACACAAATCATCATCAACTATACAATTCAATGTCATGTCATCAACAACAAAATAACAATGCGACTCTTTACTGTGCAGATGCATGTGGTACCAACAGGGCAAAACCCTCAACTTAATATTGCCAATTAATAGAGGCATCAACAAGGCATAAGCCTTCAACTTTCAACTTTTGTCAATCCAGGCCAACTTACAGAGCATAAGCTCCCAACTTTGATGATATGTATGCGACAACGTTATGAATGCGACAGTAACAACAACAACAATTCAACACTGGCATAAGCCTACATCTTATTTTTGCCAATAAATAGAGGTAACACAACAACATCATACAGCAACGTCATCCAACAACAGCAACAACGTGCAACAACAGCAACACGTGCAACAAAAACAACAACGTCACACCACAACAACAACGTCACACAACAACAACAACGTCACGCAACAAGAAGGAATAAGCCCTCAACAGTCGCCATTACAGGCCATCATCATCATTATGCAGCAACATACAATGCAATTCAATCATACAAGTTCATACAACATTCACACGATTAATAGCGTACACCCGATTCAGCAATTACACAACATTACACACGGAAAGGTGTATCGATTCGACAAAATTCCTCTACTGTGTTTGAAAATATATTTATAAGTTAGGACATAATTTTAGCTTTCCAACGGTCCAAACGGCGCGTCAAACGGACACCCGAGTCAAAAGTTATGGAAGTTCTAAGTTTTTCAAAATTGCTGTCAAAAAAATAGTAAAATTACTGTAGCGTAAATGCTACTGTCCAGCACGAATTTGCACCATAAATCCACCTTAATCCATCATTTTTCATGAAATAAATAGTTATACAACCTATATATATCATATAGCAACTATTAGGATCATAAAAACAAGATTCTAAGCTTCACAAATTTTTACCAAAATCTCAAATCAAGCATTTCAAGTGAAACTCAAACATACATATATGCACTAAATCATGTTCTATACACATACCCATTCATGGAATTCAATATAGAAACATCATAACATATATAAATCATCAATTTCATAGATTGAAACATAGATTGAAACATAAATCATCAACACAATCAAGACAATCATAAACAACATCACAAGAACCATAGCAATCAAAATCCCCATACCTATCATTATATCATCTTGTTATAGAGTTAGAATCTCACCCTTACCTTAGATTTGACGATTCTAAACCTCTTACGGTGAAAGATCCTTGCCCTAGCCTCTTCGCGTTCTTCTCCTTCTCTCTTCTACGATTGCTCTTCTCTTCGTTCTCTCGTTCCAAAATGTTACGATTGTAATCCCAATTCTCTCTTTTCCCTACTTTAACCCTTGGACCCCTATTAGGGTATTCCTCATTTACCCTCACTTACTCCACCAGACATTACTATAATGCCCTTAATTTCTCTACACTCTTTATTTATTCCAATTCTAATAAAATAATATTATAATTATTATTTTACTAATAACAACAAAATAACTAGTATAGTTTCTAAACTCCAATAAATTCCAACTAATTATTTTAAATCCAAATAATTCTAATTAAATTATTTAAATTACCATAATTTCTCAACACCACTAAATCCCAACACTACCCCACATATAACATCACCACATCCTCAAATGCACCCCGTAATTCCACGAAAATTCACAAATAATTCATAAATAATTAATTAAATAATTAATTATAATTTCGGGGTGTTACAGTGCTTCAGAGCCAACAAATTTGAAAACCTCAGTAAGATTTCCAGGAACATTGGGCTTCACGGTCGAAGTGACCATTTTAGAGGGCGTCTTCTTGATTGGGATTTTTCTTTTCTTTGTCAACAGAGTAGCCGGAGTGGATGCTGAGACTTCAGAAGGAAAGATACGAGATTAGGTACTTTCATCAGACCCTTCACCCTCATGAGATGTTACTTTTTCGGAGGCCTATCAAAGGACAAAGTAAGATAACGGTAGAAACAAGTGCAAAGGAACGTTGAAACATGTTATACCTGTGGTTTCGGGACCTTCGGCTTCTTTGCAATCTTTGTCAAGGACGATGCAGCCACAGGGTCTCATTTTCGACTCTGGGAAACAAGCACGAACGATTAGCTGATGACAATAAATGAAATAAAAGTAAAGAGTTTAGGAGTTACCTTCTTGGGTGGGTTTTCTTTGGCATCCTCCCCCTGGTTGTTCTCGACAGGCACAACAACTGTCGGAGTAGGAGCTTCGCCAGCAAGGGCAGCAAAGGCATCAACCATTTTTTCCAAAAAGAGGCCACGTTGAAAACATTGATTTTGATATTCTGACCACCATACATCAAAGTCTTCTGTAGTGAAGAAGGATGGTTAGACCGTAAAAACAGGCAACTCAAGGCGTTGAGTTGACTTAGAAAATTTAATGAAATTTTTGTGACCTATCAGGTTTAGCCATCGACCAGCCCAAACAATATCATAAGAGTGTTGCACTAAGGACTTAGGCAGCATCTGGCTCAGGCCAAATTGACGGGCCACCAAGTTAGGTTGGTAGTTCATAAACCTGTAACCTGTACTCCATGACTCAATTCAGAAGGATAACATGGTGGGAGTTAGAAACACCCTCCATATAGAATTCGACAGCGTTGCTGTTTTGGGAGAAGCACCAGGAAACGGATTTCTGAACCACGTCGAACAAAACTTTTGATCCACGAAGGGAGCCATACTTGGGACGAACGACATAGTTTCCACGAACATGTTGAGGTACTTTATGAAGAGAGTCTTATTGGTAGCTTCCTGAGTAGTCATCAGGGAAAGTCGAACACCTTCTATGGGACGTTCTTTGTTTAAGCGTTTTATTTTTGTAGATACGGGATAACCCATTTGGTGTTCGAATGTGGCATTAAGCCAATGTTGCAACAACCACACAGGCCCTGAAATATTCAAGGCCTTGGGAGTCTAATGGAGGAGTTTCAGTCTCAAGGATAATAGCACAAGAGAGTTATAGAGGGAGGCTAACAAGAGCTTACCCAAAGATACTTGTCGACCCTCATGAATTTGGATCGCCAGGTTGATGTAGCTTTTAGCTATTTGCAGAGAGCCAGGACAGAAGAGATAGTATGACAGCTAAAGAGTCAGAAAAGAAATGTGTTCTTCGTCTGACACTTCAATGGAACCCTGATAATGATGGTCTTCGATATAATTTTAAAAGTCGGCACGGTCAAAGTATAAGGAGTTGGTTGTGTCAAGATTTGGGTCGAAAGTTTCACCCAAAGGTGAGAGGCCAGTAATGACCGCCACGTCGAAGAGTGTCGGCATTACATACAACAGGGGAAGTGGAGTGTGTTGGTTGACCCCTCCCAAAAATACATCGACACCAGTAACAGACTGGGGTTAACCCTGTGAGCATTCCTAGAGAGTTGGATGGCGTCGAAGATGCCAGCTGTTTTCCATTGCTCATAACGTTTACCTTGGACTTTGTTAAGCCAGGCGATGTAGTCCTTGTTGCCAGGTGTGGGCGTCGACTGAAAGACCCTGGCCTTAGGCCCCATGAACTTGAGGTCTAAGGTGCCACCTTTCTCAAAAGTAGGTGGTATGGTAGGGGCGTAGCAAGGAAAGAACAAATTGAGTTCTTGGTGATTTGGCTTGGTATAAGGATATGGCCCATGGAAAGCATGAAGTTTTTCAGCCACCACAAAGAGAACGATCTTCTGGCGTTTCCAGGTTGCTATCACCGCATCATCAACTTATGTCGGTTGAGGAAGGGGTTTGTGAGACACTTTTTCAGAAAGGACGTAAGCAATCGGGTTGTTTGCGGTGTCGTGAACAGCAAAACCGGTGAGAGTTGTAGAAGAGGACATTGTAATAGACGAGAAGGAAAAAAGAACTTTGGGAGACAAGAAAATATGCGAAGAAGATGAAAGTATGAGAGAATGAGGAAAAGAAAATCAGACGTTGGTGGAGAGTATTTATAGGCACATGCATGCAACCTAAAGGTCAAGGAAGCAACTCTTCCGGTTCTGCAGTAAGTGGGAGTGGTTTAGAGCCCATAACTTGGGATGAGACTAGTCATGATGACACACTTCTTGGAAATCATGGCGCAAAAAGGTGCCATAATTACGTCAGATATCGTATGATGCGTGGTTGGGTTTTGTCAGAAAAGAAAAAAATGGTTAAGTTACTAGGTCGAAATGAAGGTGCAATCGAAATCTCGCTGGGAAAACAAAACGCCAAGTTTCTCTGTCGACATAGTGCTCAGTCGATACTGGCCTTTTACGGGGGCAATTTGTTGACTAGAAGATTTCGACTGAGACGAGAGAAAGAAGAGATGAAGAGAAGGCCAACATGTGGGTCGACACCAGCAGAAGGCGTGTCGCAAGTCGACCCAGCATGCTACGCTGTCAAAGGGTTTCGACGGATTGCCAACAGAACTGACACAAAGCTGAAAATCTTGGGCGGGAAGAGATTTGAAGTGCTGAGAACGTGGGGGAAGTTACAAAGATGGTGGGGAGACACGTGTCACATCCAGAGCAACACTGAGAGAAAAAACAATTATTTTATTTCCCTATTGAAGCAATGTCCATTTTCATTTTTAGGGGGTCGCATTTGTAACATTATCAAAGGAATACACTCGAAGTACTTAGAGTTACGAGAAAAGAGTTCATTTCCGCAAGATGTATGATAGCGTCCACATTTACTTTTAAGCAATTTACATTACCAAGTTTCAATATATCTTGTCATTTACTTGTTTACTCGTTTATTTATCAATTCGCATACACCTTTTCTGCAATTTTTTCCAACTTCCTTTAAATCAAAACCATCCTACCTACACCACCTATACTCCAACCATTTTGTCCTAGGATTTCGTGGCCGGTCCCGCAAGTAAGCCTGCGATAGGAGGCCAGAGGTTGTTCGCGCGAAAACCGCGTGCGAACAACCTCTAAACCCAAGGTTGCACTACCTCTTTTTTTATTGTTTTCTTTCATATTAGGCCTTAAGCCCACTTAGTGTTTTCTACTTTTTCATAGCTTTGTATTGATAATGTGCCCTTCCCGTCCCTTTTATTTTATTTTTTATGCTTTTTATTTTCATTAGTTATTTGTTTAATCGATAGTTGTTAATTCAAAAACATACAAAAAATAATAAAATTAGTATTTCTAAAAAATCAAACACGTATCAACATCTAGTTACTTTTCAAAAATCATTTCATAATCAAATCATTTTCAATTTAAAAAGCCAAAAAAATACTTGTTCAACATCAAGTCTTTTTTTTCAAACACGAACAAAATGTGAATAAAACACTTTATCAACATGAATTTATTTTCGGCTTAATCAACAACACTTAAAATATTTTCCAAAATAAGTAATCGGGTGAAAAAGGATTAGTTGGACGTAATTATCCATCCTAGTTCTCAAATATTTCGATGATTGTCGTTATTAGCCTACCATTCAAGTACTTATCTTTTGTTCAAAACAGAACAATTAACCAATTCTTGTTTGTTCTTTAGTGGCTGAAAAAGAATTAGTTGGAGGTAATTATCCATCCTCTTCCCCGAATATATAAATTCTAGCCTTAATTAGCTTGTTGCTCGAATACTAATCCTATGTTAAAGACTTATGACTGAATTCGTCTCACAACTTTCATAAACGATTTGGATTAAAAAGGATTAGTGGGACGTAATTATCCATCCTTTTACCCGACTATTTGAATGCTAGTTATAATTAGCTTATTATTCAAAAACTCGTCATCCACCTAAAAATAATCCAACCCATCAAACTTTCTCTTTTCCTGCCTTAGCGTGATCACAAACGAACAATGATTTATCCATTCTACCGCGATACAAACAAACATTTATGTCTTCCATGCACGAGCATACAAGCAACATTTAATTGCTATAATTAGATCAAAGTGGATTCATTCCACTGCAATACAAACAAACTATTAAGCCTCATATGTGCAAGCATACAATCAATGTTTAACGGCTAGAATTCAACCTAAACATCATTCATTAAAATTAAAAAACGCGCAATCATTTTCTACAAAGAACTATGTAGCTTTGAGTTTCTTATCTCACCTAAGGATACGTAGGAGCAAGATTCAACATCTCGTCAGGCACCCTAATAAAAAATCCAAAAATATCATTTTCTTACCCAAAACTACATAACTTTAAATTCCTCATCGCACCTTAGGATACGTAGTAGTAAGACTCAGAATCTTGTCAAAGACCCTAATAATCATAAAAATAAATAAATAACATCACACTAACACTTTTTAACAAAAGTAACTAAATGGTTTGCATTGAGTACAATAGATGTGAGGGATGCTAATACATTCCCCTAGAATTACTGACTCCCAAATCCAAATTTGATTGCAACTACTATTTTATTTTTATTTTGGGGTTTTGTCGACATTTTCCCTTTCCTTTTGGAATACATAAACTTCGGTGGTTACTCTGTTGTTATTTCGAGCATTTGTTATGCTCGGGTATTTTTTGCACCGTGACAGTATCAAGACAAGCTACTGGTACAAATATCTCATTGTACTCAATCACGTGTTGTTATGAATAAGCTTTAACTACTAGCCTCACTTGTGTTTCTATATGGTGTCATCAGGGTTGAGCTTTGTCTTATAGACCGTCGTAAGCCCAATGACATCTTTATCTCTTCTTCCATTGCCTTGACCCATACGTCATACTTTGATGCTTCTTCAAAGCTTCTAGGTATAAGTATGGCCAAGTTGCATGTTTCATATATGTCCACCAAAGATCCAACTTATCTTGGAGTAGACTCTGGTGATGATAGTTCTTGCTTTTGTTGTTATGGTGGAGGTGAAGGAGATTCACCTGGCACTACTAGAAAATAGACATTTCATAACACCATATTACAACAAACTTCCTGTTAACCGTAGTAATAACACTTTTTGGGCGCTTTATTTTTTTCCTATTTACTAAAGGACATTTGACTATGGTCATAGTTAACAACTGTGGTGAAATGTACATGGAGTATACGGGTTTGAATCCCAACACCAACAATTCTCTATTTTTTCGATACAAAATGGGCTTGTCATTGTATATCATCTCAGTTGATATCATCACGATTCTTATTATAAACCATGGTGAAAGGTTTTACATATTTATATATCAGCGAAATTATCTCCCGCTTCACTACATAACAACCGTCTTTCTCAAAACACAACCCTGATATCTCTCCCACTCGTCTCTCTCATATATCCTAATATCCATTAACATTTTAACAATCTTTCTTCACAAACATTCAAAATTGAGCCCCCAAACTAATGCAAAAAACTCGTCTTCTTTGAATGGTTACCTTTGTTGCATCAAATCTTAGGAAATGGCTACATTACAAGTTCGTCTTCACAATAGTTTATGTTTCAAACTATGTTTAGAAGTTAACTTAATATGAGTGAATGTATAACATAAGAAGTGACCTACGTTGTTTATGTATCATTATTTACGTTTCAATAGCTTGTTTCATAATGTTTGTAGGATAAAATGACGTGTATAACTTAAGATAAGTGAACTTTATAAAGGGTTGTACTTGTAGTTAGAGAAGGTGAATGAAAAAAATAAACAAGGATGAAGCTAAAGTGAGAGTTGCAAAGCTGTGTGAAAGACCTATAATGACATCCATTCAAATTTAACACAAGTTTGTAGCTCTCACTTCATCTTTATCCTCATTTCTTTGTGGATGCCATTTTGGGATAAGTACGTTTCTGAAACATTTTATCAAAAAATATGTTGTTGTTGTTGTTAGTAATAAAATTTGTATGTTATATGTAGTTTATGCTATGTCGTTGATAATTTTGTTGTTGCTAAAATGAGTTGGTTGTTTTATCTTGTATGTTATTTAAGGTTTTTTGTTGATGAATGTTGTTGATAAGATTTGTTAAGAAAACGAATTTATTATATCTTATGTGGTTTCAATATTTTTCCAACCCTTTACTGAATATATAAATTTTAGAGTAACATTATAAAATTATAATATGATATATAAAGTTGTATTAGAAAACAAGTTACACCGTTCAATGCAAGACAATAATTCTCTAGCCCATGGTATGCATTTCGCTCTTTAGCGATTATGACTTGGTTTAATGCTTCTAGTTCTTCAACCGCACCTTTCTCCACCTCTAATTTTGTTTCCAAAGTAAATAATATTTTAAAAAATTAACTAGAGATGAAGGAAGAGGAGGTGTAAGAACTGGGAGCATTGAAACAAAATCTAACAGTTAAAGAGCAAAATGCAAATAATATGATGAAGTATTGTTTTCTAGCATCGAACTGTGTAACTTGTTCTTCTAATATATCTTAATTTGTCATATTATAATGTTCTAGATCAGATTAAAAATTATATGTTTACCGACGATTGGCGAAATAAACATTCCACATAATTTATAATAAACTCGGTATATATACCACAACGGTTATTTAGTACAATCGTTGTTAAATGTTATGCGTTAAGAATATCACAATGTTTGTTTAAAGTAACCATTGTGATAGGTAGCAAGCTACCTAGTTTATATTAACGATCTCACGATCATGGTGGAAAGAATCATACTTACAAGTTACAACCATCCCTACCTTAAAACAGTTGATCAGGCATTGCGGTATCCCTTTTCCAACTGATGTGAAATGTTTTTTATGTAGTAGTATGGGTCTTCTTCCTCGGGTTCTTCTTGTAATTAAAGAAAGCAACTTAGTAGTGAAGGTGAGAAAAACACAAGAAATGGGGGTTTGAATTGGGGTTTTAAAAAACAAAAGCTTTTTACTCACTCAATAAAAATCACCACTAATGAACAACAAAGAGAAATACACTTTGATTTTTATATTGGTTAACTTGAAAATATCAAAGTTAATCCAGTCCACCTGCCAAGGTGATTTCGCCTTATACCCAAGGACTTAATCCACTATAATCAACTGATTACAACTGCACTAGGAACCAGTGGTGACTAACAAACTACAAAGACACACAATCTATGTCTTCTCAAGGATTCTTACCTAACTGGTCCCTAATGGAAATACAAACAACAATTTGATTACAACTGCACTAGCAATCACTAATGACTAACAAACCACAAAGACACACAATATATGTCTTCTCAAGGATTCTGACCTAACTGGTCCCTTAAGGAATTACAAACAACAGTTTGATTACAAAGTTGTGTTTACAAAGATTGCTTGTACACAAGCAGGTATAAACAAGTTAAAAGCACAATACACTTAAAGAAAATTCTTCACAAATTTAGACAATAGTCTTGTAAAAATTTCTTCGTTATTTCGCTTGCTTGCTTGCAGTAATTCTTCCAGTCTCAAGTCTTTATATAGCCAGTAAAAAAGATCCGTTGAAGGGTAGATCTAGTATTCTTCATGAATGAGTTGGCAACCTGAGTAACAGTTTGATACGGAGGGGACAAGAATCGTACTACCTCAATTTCCTTACTCCATGAAACTTGCTTAGTGGAAGGAATATTGGTTTGTCCCATGTACTATTTTTCCCATGTATAAAATCGTTCTTATATTCTATTCTTCAGTGGCTTCTAGATAAATAGTTGTTTGAATCATGAGTTAGAAGAGTTGATTTCGCTTGAGTTCAGAAACTTCAATCAACAATCAGAAGCTTGATCACATCAATATCTAACTTGAGATTCTTCAGAGTTTTTAGAACCTTCAACGTTTAATCTACGAAAGCTTGAGCAATCTTCAGAAGTGAATTAATCAGAGTCATACGTCAGAATACTAGATCAGTGAGTTTGATCAGAAGCTTTTCATCCGTAAGTTTGATCAGAAGCGATTTAGATCAATATATTCAGAAACTTGTAATGTTTCACGTTCAAGAGTCAAAATCAAAGTTGTTTGCTAAAGATACACAATAACAAACCGTTAGGGTACCAAAATTGTTCTCACACAAATATTGACTTGTTATCATCAAAACTTAGAGATACAGATGCAGAACCAAATCTTGTTCTAACAAGTAGTAGGAAGGAAGCAAAGAAAATCATGCCTTACATGGAATCAAGGTGTAAGCTCAAAGCATTAAAGATGAGTACATGAAAACACCAATGAAGAAAGTTCAGAGTGCAGATATAACGTTATCGACAAAAGACATTTTTTTTATCAGGAAGAAGCATACATAAGCGACCCTTTTATTTTATCTCACCATTGATGTCAGTCCAAGAAAGAAGGCTACTGCGGGACCCTAGGGCCTCCAAAATATATATATATATATATATATATATTGATCTATGCAAAAAATTCTAGATGTGTGTGTGTTCCCCTTTGTAAGGGTAGGGAGACTTAGAGACCCTAGTAGGTATATTACATGAACGGGGTGAGGGGTAGCTCATGGTGGTGAGTAGCCCTGTACGGCTTTTTTTTAAGGATGTTTAAAGGTCAAAATCACGTGAGGTGAGAGGCCATGCCGGTGAGGAGTGTTGGTAGGTTGCAGGCAGGCGGTTAGAGTGGTATTGTTAGGGTTACTCGAAGCTCAGTGTTCTCTGAGTAACGTTAGGTCGTAGTAAGTGTGTATCACATCTCATTCCCCTCTTTGAGGGGTAGTCTATTTATAGGAATTCTCGAGGGTCAGGATTTATGAACCCTTCTAGACGCGGTCTTAATTATTCCCCTTTATTAAGGAGATTATTGACCGGCTACACTTCTGGAGTGACCGTGGACTTTCTCTCTTTTAAATTTCATGTTTGACGAAACGCAAGGGCGACCCCATAGTGTCATACCCTAAATTTTGACCACAATAGTTTACATCATTGTGAAAATCATCACCACAATATGGATGTACCTTCATGCCTCATCAATCCTCTCAAAGATTGTTGAGCATTCACTCCAATCAAGAACTAGGGTTTAGAGCCCTCTCTCGGTACTCAGACAAAGGATCAATCAAGAATGGACATGATCCTCAATTTGTCAAACCTCTCTAGCATCCATGAAGGATCAAGAGGTCACACTCATCAAGAATTAAGCATAGGAATGCAACATTTCAAGCTGATCAAGCCTCAAGATCACCAGTGTCACCAAATTAGGGTTTTGGTCGACCAAGGCCTCCAGAGAGAATTTTTCATCTGGGCATGAGCCAATATTTAAAAACATGATCCAAGAAGCTCAAAGGGACCTCACGGATCCAATCACAAGTTCAAAATAGCCTCAGGGGATGCATTCATCAAAAATCAGGAATTAGGGTTTCTTGACCTAATTCACCCCTAAGTTTACATTTGGAGCAGGGCATGAGCCAAGCCCTCAAGAAATGTTTTGAAGACCTCAAATATCTTATATTGATCCTCTTACAAGTTCAAATGGACACAAAGAACTTGGTTTATGAGCCATATAGAGATACAAATTCATCTGGACCACTAATTAGGGGTTTTGAGAAAAAGTCAACCATATCTTTGACTTTTGACCAAGACATGATCTCAAGCCTTGGGACATGATTCAAGATACTATAAAACACCTATGGAATCCATCCATTTAGTTTGAATTAGGCCAAGAACTTGATTTCATAGAAAATCACAAAGTTTGAAATTCATCTAACAAAAAGTCAACTTGCCCAAAAACCAAGTTTGACTTTTGGAATTTCTTGAAAAACATGGCTCCCCTAAGTAAAAAACAATGCTAACTTATGGTTTGGATCATCATCCATCAAGAAAAATCAAGAAAAGTGAGGTTACTTGCAAAAGGGGCAATCTTAAGAAACTTAAAATTTCACTAAGTCATGAAAAAAAGTGATTTTTACCCAACTTTGCAAGACCATAACTTGTGATCCAAGTAACTTTTTTCTTCCATCCAACACTCAAATGAAAGCTCTCCTTACATAATTCAATATTGTCAACTACAACATATTCCAAATCCTCATGGATTTTGAGTTATAGATTGATCAAAATCACAAAAAATGAAAATGGACACTTTTTCAACACTTAGAAAAAATTTGAGACAGAATCTATCTCATGATTTGTCCAACTTTGAGGCCATTTTTCATTATGATTCAAGATGATTCAAGGCCAAAGTTAAACATCAAAGTTGAAGTATGATATAAGGGCTTTTTAAAAAGTACAAGAGCCTCCCATGGTTCAACTTAAGCAAGGAGTTATAAGCCTCCTAAAATGGCATTTTCACCTTGCCTACACCAAGGCATGAAAACATAACTTGTATCCCACGATTTCTTGAGCCAATTTTGGACACTTGAATCATTATATTTCTGTCCAAAATCAACATGAATGATGAAGTATCTCATCACAAGGCCACCAAGTCAAAAAATCCAATCCTTTAGGCATGTGACATTCAAAGTTCATTTCCAAAAACTCCAACTTTGTCATGAGGCATTGAATGGATACATAGAGCTGACATGTATCAGTCCACGACATTGCAAATGAGTAAACCCTTATCCCTGACTCTTAGCCTGCAAGATTGACTCAAGTCAATGGCTAGAGGAGACTTTGGCTACATGACAAAACTCAATGGATAATAGGGTGATCCAACCCCCAATCACTATTGCTCCCAAAATAAACTTGCTCTACTATAAATAGAGATTCTTTCTGATCAGTTTGAGTACACCAAAGCATAACAACACATGCTTTTCTTCATTTCATTCTCAAAAACCAGATTTTGCTTCTTTTTCAAGTCACTATCGAATTTTTCAATAGGGAGCAATTCTGTCAAAACCAATGGCATAGACACATTATATACATCATATATAAGTTGTCCAAACACTTCTCACCCATCTGTAACCTCAAAATCACAAAACTCCCATTCACCCTCAAGCCAACTTGCAGTTAAGGTGCCACAACAAGGTTCAGCTGTTTCCAATCCATTCCAAGCTTCCAAACACCTTACATAAGGTCCATTGAAGTTGTCTAGATCATCAAACAACATCTGTAACACCTCCAACACATAATTCGATTTATTCTTGCAAGAGGTAAGCCTGAACTCTCAAACTGTATGATCCATGCATCATAAATGTGTTTTCAAGTTACAAACATGTTTCTGCACTGATGTAGAGCGTTTACCCTCAATAAATTTCTTTGTAGCTATCGTGTATAAGATTTCACAGTGTTCTTACAGAAATTAGGGTTCATGTGTTCATCACTTGATGTCTCACTCCACACTTAATATAAATGCAATTAATTGGTACCATTGGAATCCTTATTCAAAAACGAGAGAGATTGATGTTTACAAAAGTCAAAACCATTGAGTAATCAGAGAGAAAAGTGAGGTTTTGAAAATCGTCCATGGCACGATCATGAGGAAGAAGAAGGTGACCGTTGGCGCCATTTTTCAAATTATTTGAATTTTTGAATTTTTTATTATTTTCTTAATTGATTTCAAAAATTAATTTCTCTCTCAATTTTAATCATTTTTTATTGGTTCTTTTTTTTTAAATTTCACAAAAATGTTAAAATATTTTATTCTAAAAAAAATCAAATTTATATTATTTATTTAATATATTTGAAATTTTTGTAAAGAATTTCATTTTAATTGTTTTTTTAACATTTTTAATGAAAGTTTCATCATGATATTTTCAAATTCAAATGATTTCACATGTGTATATAAACATAACATGATTTCCAAAACATTTTTCAAAATTTACAACTTGTTTTAAAATATGTTTGTTTGATATTTTATATCATTTTTATTTAATTTTCTTTGAAAAATTGTTTTTTAATTAAAATTAGGGTTTTCCTTAATTTTAATTTTTCAAACTTCATTTGATACACTTTTGGGCCTCTTTGTAGAGTTTAAGACCTAACCCCTTTGTAGATACACCATTTTTGGGCCTCAGTCATTGTATAAGTCCCGATACGATAAACAGTACGATCGTTGTTTTTCATATGGGCATCTCTTTGAGCTGTAAGCCCCAACTCTTGTATAAAAACAACATTTTTGGGCCTCTTTGTAGAGTGTAATGCCCATTCCTTTTGTAAATAAATAATTTGGGCCTCAGTCATTGTATAAGTCCCTCTGTGGTTTTCAAAATCACATCGCGATCGTCGCCTTTTCAAATAAATCATCTGGGCCTCTCCTTGAGTATAAGCCCCATTATTCTTTCTTCAAAAACACTTTTGGGCCTCTAATAGAGTGTAAGACCCAACCCCTCTTTGTAGAAAACAATTTTGGGCCCCTGCTATAGTATAAGTCCCACAATCTCTTTCGAATTCGCAGTGCGATCAATGTTTTCAAATAAGTCATCTGGGCCTCTCCTTGAGCATAAGCCCCAAACTTTTGTACAGAAACTTTATTTTAAACAATAAAAAAATTCCATGGGTCTCTCCTTGAGTTGTAAGCCTCATACCTCTATTTTCAAAATCATCTGTCTGTTTTAAACTGATACTATGAGGAGCATTATTTCCGGTGAAACTGCTCTTAGACCACTTGGGCCTCTCTTTGAGTTATAAGCCCCAAACTTTCTTTTCTTTTCAAATAACTTGTTTTTAATTCAAATTCAAATTCAAAGTTTTCCTCAAAACTTTCTTCAATTTCTTAAAAACTCTAATCATACAGTTTTAAATCAATACAATCAATCACCATACACTTAGGCCTCTTCTCAGAGTATAAGTCCCAACATCTTTTAAATTTAATGGATATTTGTTATATTCCTGTCAATACACTTATCTATATGTATACTTGTGTATATTTGTTTAAAGTTTCCCCAACACTTAGGTCTACATTTAGGTCACACCAGAGGTTACTTTCAAACTTAATCAAAACTAGTTCCCTCATAGGAAATTCTCTATACAGTCTGCCTCCTCCTGGGCTTTGTTCAATATGGAAATAATAAAGGCATTATTCTCGGTGAAACTTTTCTTAAGACTGTCAAAACTTAGAAACATATACAAGAAATTCATTTCCCCATAGAGGATTAATTCCCGGTGAAACCTCTTTTGAGTTTCTTCAAACCTTAGAACTTTTCAACAAAGAAAGCATTATTCCCGGTGAAAGACTTCTTGAACTATTCTTAGGCTTGGACCCACAGGCTTCTTAAAAGTATCCCCAACCTCCTCTTGGGCTTAGTACAAGGACCAACAGGCTTCTTAGATGTTCTCCAACCTCCTCTTGGGCTTAGTACAAGGATCCAAAGGCTTCCTAAAAGCATAGGATATAAATTACTCAACTCTGCTAGTTCAATCCATCCCCGGGAAAGTCAAAATTCCAGAACATCCTATCACCCAAGGGTTGATCTTCATCCCTTAAATGAACAGCCTCCTCTTAGGCATCATACAAAGATCTCTCTCCAGCAAGAGTATACCCCTCCTTGAGAGACTTGGACAGTCTTAGCCTCCTCTTGGCCTTCATTCAAGTAGACTTGGAATGTCTCATCTCCTCTTAGATCTTACACAGAAATCCTCAAGTTTCCTAAAAACATAGGGAAAATCCTGATCATTTCATCAATACAACAATCTCCAGGAGAGTTAGAATCTCTAGGGTTTTTAAACTCTAACTCCCTTGACCCCTAACAAGGCACACTTAATTTCACCTTGAAAAACTCAACCAGGTTTAATTTACCATCAATAAACCCTCAACAAAGTTAGAGCCTCATGGCATCTGGTACTTCAACTTTTCTCTGATTCCCAACAAGAGTCAATTCCCTTTTGGATTCCCAAATGCAACTTGGACCTTCTCCTGGATTTCAATAAATTATCAGCAAAAGATAACCTCCTCTTAGGCTTCATATAAGAATTTCCCCCAGTCAGCCTCAATCTTGGGCTTTGTAACAAGACACATATAACACTCCCCAAAGGAGTCATTATCTTTCAGCTTCAACCTTGGGCTTTGATCAAGGCACACAAAATCCATCATCCCCACAAATGAGACCATGAGTCCTCTCTGTAGGAAGATACCTCCTCTATACATCACATATCAAAACAAACAACCAAAAACTTTTTTCCAGATAACTGTTGTAAGTAGCACACTTGTTGAATCAAAATCCAAGCTGGAGTCCCTCTTTTATCCTGGCCAAAACTACTCTTTCATCTAACAGCTATAAGTGGCAAGCCTCTGGATTCCTCACATCCAAGCCAATGTCTCTCTCTTAGCAAGAAAGATTCATAAAGGAAACAGTGGCATTGCTCTGCACTGAGTTAAAGCTTTCTTCCTTCATGATATCTCTCTTATAAAGGAAATTATGGCATTGCTGGATCCTATATCCAAGTTAAAGTAATTTCCCTTATAACCAATTACCTGACATTTTGTGATGAATAGGTGAGATTTCTCCCTTTAGAGATGACAAATTCTCTCTCTCATTCACCTTTTTAGCTTCAATCTTGGGCTTTGAAGAAGATACAAACACCCTTTTAGCTTCAATCTTGGGCTTTGAACAAGACACAAATACTCAGCTAGCTTCAATCTTGGGCTTTGAACAAGACACCAAATATCTTTCCTCCCATAGAAATAGGAGGAACTACGATTGCTCTGATTTCCCAAATCTCTTTACGCGAATACGTAGGCATAAGATTGAGAAATCTTAGCGAGCACACAAATAAAAAATCTTTAGGTCCAGTACCTTCCCAAAAATAACAGAAAACCCGAAAACAACAAAAACACTCACTCAACACTCCCAAAGGAGAAACTTTCCCAACCTACAGCAGATAAACACAAGAAATCATTTCAAATTAGCAGAAATACATGCAAAAGAACGCATAAGATTGTCGCTAAGTTGTAGGAGGGACCAGATGAAATTTTTTAAAAGGATAATTATTTATAGAAAATTTTTTGAAATACTAAAAGTGAAATATATTATTTTTTAAAGATCACAAACATATATATATATATATATATATATATATATATATATATATATATATATATATATATATATATATATATATATATAATTTACAAAAGAATATATTATATAATATATTATTCAATAAAAATGAAGTTTGATTGAAATAAATACATAAATTCAAGTCAATACCCACCTTTTTATTTATTTTATGACCCACCTTTTTGTTTTTTTAATGTGTTTTTTATGACGTATTTGGCTTTTGTTGCTTACTAGTGTTTTTATCTGAGCTGTTTACTATATTATATAGTATCTGAGCTTTTTACTTTTCTATTAATCCTTATTATTTATTATATTATATAATATATTTTTAAATAAATAAAAAAAGAGTTTGACTAAAAGAAATGCCTAATTTAAAGCCAATTAATGATGTAGTATATATAAAACGTATCATATGAGAATGTCATTTTTATGTGAGAACATGAGAATCAATCTAAATCATTAGATTTTAAAATGACACATAATCTCCACCATTTATTTTAAAATCTAATG
Organism: Lathyrus tuberosus; assembly: GCA_022829125.1. NCBI lineage: Eukaryota > Viridiplantae > Streptophyta > Magnoliopsida > Fabales > Fabaceae > Lathyrus > Lathyrus tuberosus. Next base: position 11,598,096 of record JALAZF010000088.1, on the reverse strand, counting down.
ATTTAAAATCATTCGCACGTTCTCGCATAAAAATGGTATTCTTATAAAATATGTACTACACACTACCACAAAAAAGACCTTAGACAGCGCTTTTTTTTCCCTTAGACAGCGCTTTTAAGCGCTGTATAAACCTGCGCTGCTATAGGTTTAGACAGCGCTTTGGGTAATACCAAAAGCGCTGTCTAAAGTGGGGTATATTTAAAGAAAAGCGCTGTCTATGGTACCTTTAGACAGCGCTTTTTGACATTATAAGGTATACCTTAGACAGCGCTTTCACTAAAAGCGCTGTCTAAGGTCAACCTTTTTGAATTTTTCTAGGTATACCTTAGACAGCGCTTTTGTCAAAAGCGCTTTCTAAGCCCTACCTTAGACAACGCTTTTGTTAGAAGCGCTCTCTAAGCCCTACCTTAGACAGCGCTTTCTCCAGAAGCGTTGTCTAAGGTATACGAAAAATTTTATATAAATTTTTTTAAACCACAATTTTTACCAGGTTTTTTCAACCAGAATTTTACCTGTTTTTCAACCAGCAATTTTTTTTCAGAAATTGGCAATTCAAACCATTGGCAATTTACACCAAAATTATATATGCAAAACAATTGGCAATTCAAACCAATATATATATTTAAAATTACAAACCAAAATTATATATACACCTATTTATAATTACAAATCATTACATTTTTTCTACAAATGCACATATTACTTATACTAATACTTTTGCATCCAACCAAAGCATTGCTTCAAATCTACATTATAGGTCCTGAAAACACAAAGATTGTAATTCAATTAAAAGAAAATATGGATAAATCCTAAGTTTTATCAAGTAGCATCACTAATATAATAAAACATGTGATAATTAATATACCTTCACATAATTCCATGTAATAATGGGGTTAACTCTCCGCTGTGGTTAATTGCGACCAACAACCAATGTCCACTATAAGATTAAACAAGTGTAAGATTAACAGCTATATCCTTTGTTTTGGATCTTGTTGGAGTCTAAATAACATTACCATGTAAAAAATGAAAATAAAATGCTTTTTCACTATTATATAACAAATACGACATAATATATAACAAATATAATAAAGAAATCAAGTATATAACAAATTTTACCTCTTTCACTAACATCTCTTTCTTTTCTTGGTTGGAATATGAATTACTTGTGTCTTAGCAATGCGGACGGATGAATGGATCCAAATTCCCTCGTTATGGTCATTTCTGATATATGACTCATCCGCTATAAGATCCTCATCTTGATCATTTGTATTCAACTCATTCCGTCTAATGCATGACTCATTCTCAACATCAATATCACATTGATCTACACCGCTATCATCAACCACTTTGTTAGATAGAAGCACTATAGACCATTTCGTAGTCGTCGGGTCAGTGACATAGAACATTTGTCTAGCTTGAGATGCTAGAATAAAAGGCTCATCTTTGTACCCCACCCTATTAAGATCCACTTGCAAAAATCCAGACTTATCCATTCGTATGCCACTACTATTTACCCAGTTGCAACCAAAGATTGGAATCTGAAACTTCTCGTAATCAAACACCCAAATGTGCTCAATAACTCCAAAATATGACAGATTTGCATATTTGGGGTTTAAGTCCTTCATACTTGATATGTGCATTGCTTCAGCTAGGACGGTGACACCACTATTTTGCATAGTACTTTTATCGTCTTGGTCTTTGGTATAAAATGTGTATCCATTAATTGCGTATGCGCTATGAGAATACACATGCAAACTTGGACCATATGCCAAACATCTCAACCTTTCTGTTACTGAAGCAGGATCTGAAGAGCGCTTCGAATAAATATGATCCTTTAACCATTGTATGAAACTTTGATTGTGCTCTCGTACTATCCAATTTTCATTTCTGTTCTGATTTAACCCTCGGAGTACATCCTTGTGCATCTCAACATATGGCTCAATCTCATTATCATTGTGCAGAACATACAAATGCACTTGATCCCGTTCATCCCTTGATACTGTCACAATTTTATTTCCAATTAATTTTTTACCATCCTTTTTTTCAAAAATATGAGCTTTGGGGAGTCCAATCGACTGAACATTGGACAAATATTCAGTACAAAACTCAACCGCTTCTTCAACAATGTATCGTTCAACAATACACCCCTCTGGTCGACTTCGGCTTTTCACGTACCCTTTTAATATTTTCATATAACGTTCAGCAGGGTACATCCATCTCATATAAGCTGGTCCACACAACTGTGTCTCTTTCACAAGATGAACAACTAGATGTACCATTATGTCAAAAAAAGAGGGAGGAAAATACATTTCAAGCTCACACAAGGTAATAACTATCTCTTTTTGTAGTGTTGGTAAGATATCGGGATCGATTACCTTACTACAAATTGACCTAAAGAAAAAACACAAATTAGTTATGGCGCTTCTTACTTTCACTGGCAAAATAGAACGTATACCTATTGGTAGAAAGTGTTCCATTATAACATGGCAGTCGTGTGTCTTTAAACTCTTCAACGTGAGGTCTTTCATAGACATAAGTCTTCTGACATCTGAAGAGTATCCTTCTGGAACTTTAACTCCACTCAGAAACTTACACAATATTTTCTTCTCCTTTCTAGACAGAGTAAAAGCAGCAGGTGGTAGATATGTTCGTCTTCCTTTCTTCACAGGTGCTAATTCAGGTCTAATCCCCAGCGCTTCCAAGTCTTTTCTTGCTTTAAGGCCATCCTTAGTCTTTCCTTTTATATTGAGTAACGTACCAATAACACTTTCAAATACATTTTTCTCAATATGCATAACATCGAGAAAATGTCTCACATACAAAGACTTCCAATATGGCAATTCAAAAAATATCGACCTCTTTTTCCACCCACCTTTGACAACCTTATGTACAAAAGGTTTTCCAAACTCAGTATGCATATCTTTCACCTTTTTAAAAACTTGGTCACCTGACAACATAGGTGGAGCTCTACCTTGTTCGATGTCTCCATTGAATTCTTGTCTCCACCCACGGTAGTTATGTTTGGCATTTAAGAATCTACGATGACCGAGAAAGACATTCTTATGACCAAACTCCAATCGCTTCGAAACTGTTTTATCTTCACAAATAGGACACGCTTTTTCACCTTTTATGCTGTACCCTGATAGATTCCCGTAAGCTGGAAAATCATTAATTGTGCCAAACAACATCGCCCTCAAATTGAAACTTTCTTTCCTATATCCATCATAAACCTCCACACCGTTCTCCCACAATATCTTTAAATCTTCGATCAAAGGTGTCAAGTATACGTCTATGTCATTCCCTGGTTGTTTAGGTCCAGAGATTAACATAGATAACATCATGTACTTACGCTTCATGCATAGCGACGGAGGTAGGTTATAAATCATAAGAATCACAGGCCATGTGGTATGTGAGATACTTTGAAGACCATGCAGGTTCATTCCATCAGTAGATAATGCCAAGCGAAGGTTTCTTGCTTCTTCTCCAAAGTCAGGATAATCATTATCAATTTTCGACCACTGTGGTGAATCAGCCGGATGTCGCAACTTTCCATCAATAATTCTTTCATCTGCATGCCAAGTCAGGTGTCTTGCATCGGTTTCACTACGAAACAAGCGCCTAAATCTCGGTATTATAGGAAAATACCATAAGACCTTGGCTGGAGACAATTTTTTCTTATATCGAGACAAACCGCATTTAGGGCACTCAGTTAACGATGCATATTCGTTTCGAAACAAAACGTAATCGTTTGGACAAGCATGTATCTTATCATAGCTCATGCCAATAGAACACAACATTTTTTTGGCCTCATAGGTTTGATTGGGAAGAACATTATCCTCCGGTAACATTTCTCTCAAAAGGGCCAACAACTCTGTGAAACTTTTATCCGACCATCCATTGCCCGCCTTTAAGTTGTACAACTTCAATACCACAGACAGTCTTGTGAATTTAGTGCAACCTTGATAGAGTGGTTTCTCTGCATCGCTTACCAACCTCTCAAACATTTCGGGACAATCATGAAGATCTTCTACAACTGCTTCTGCAATCTCTTCGACTCGATCACAATCGTATGTTTCCGTGTCTTTATCATCTGAAGCATAGGTCGTATTACTTTTCCCCGTCGGTTCAACATTCTCGTTAATTTTCTTCCCATGATGTATCCAACACTTATAACTTCGATCAATTCCATTCATCAGTAAATGCGATTTCAATCCATCTGCGTCAACCCTACCCACATAACAACAACCCAAGCAAGGACATTTTATTCGATTGAGCTCTTCAGTATCAGCGTGTTGAACAGCAAACTTAACGAAATCCAATACCCCATTCTCGTACTCTTTGGACAATTGATCGGCATCCATCCATTTTTTATCCATGGTTTTCCTATTTATTAAGGTCAACAAAATAACATTAATTCAACCATATTAATCAAGAAATGAACAAGTTTGATAGTGTTTGATATGTAACTGGTTGAATTTCTTATGTTTTAGTGAAATGTTTATGTTCATTATATTTGTTTATTAACTCAACCATCTCAAATTCTAGAATTTTGAGGCTTCAAAAACAAGCTTTGAATTCTAAAATTCAGAGGACATTTCCATCAATTTTAAGAGTTTTTTAGAAGATTTAAGAGGTGGAAAAAATAAAACTAAACTAAACTATTTCCATCAATTTTAACAAAACTCCATCAATTTTAAGAGTTTTTTAGAGTTTTTTAGAAGATTTCATCAAACATACTCATTCACTACAAAACTTCATTAACAAAACTTCAAACATACTCATTCACTACAAAACTTCATTAATAAAACAGTCCAACATAACTTCATTAACAAAACTCATCAAACATAATCATTCACTACAACATTGTAAAGCAACAAAACCCTACAACAACAATGTAAAGCAACAAAACCCTATTCTTCACAACAACGACGTACCTTTAACGACGGTAACAACGACAATGCAAGAACGAAATGTATCAAAGAGCAGAAAGAGAAACGAACGACGACGGCAATGAGCAGAAACGAAAACGACGGCAGTGAGCAGAAACGGACGGACGGCAATGCAACGACGGCAACAACGAACGACGGCACGGTGGAGGACGGTTGACGGTGAAGGTTTTTCATATATTTTAATTTAATTAGACCTTAGACAGCGCTTGTCATAAAAGCGCTTTCTAAGGTGGATCTTATACAGCGCTTTTCAAAGCGCTTTCTAAAGTTGGCCTTAGACAGCGCTTTCGATTTTATTTTATTTTTAATTTTTAAGACCTTAGACAGCGCTTTTAATGAAAGCGCTGTCTAATATTTTCCTTTAATTTTTTTTTTAAATTAATAAAACTTTAGAAAGCGCTTTTTACGAAAGCGCTGTCTAAAGTCTTATATTTTTTTAAATTTATACGATCTTAGAAAGCGCTTTTGACCAAAGCGCTGTCTAAGGTCTTATATTTTTTGCGCTTTTATTTTTTTAAATGAATAGATTCCTTGTTTTTAACTTATAGCAGCGCTTTTGTATTAAAGCGCTGTCTAAGGTGCGATGTTATAACTTACTTTTATTGTAGTGACATCATAATATATATATATATATATATATATTAATGAGAATGACATTTTTATGTGATAATATAAGAATGAATCCGAACCATTAAATTTAAAATAATTGGTGAGAGGAGAGAGAATTTTAATTGTTAAAAATATAATAGTTTAATTTAATTCATTTATTTTATAATGGATGAGAGAGAAAATAAAAATGACACATAATCTTACTCATTTATTTTAAATCTAAAGGTTTTGATTCATTGTCATGTTCTCATATAAAAATATCATTAGAGTATATATATATATATATAGTTTTGTTCCTGTTAATATCTCATATTAAACTTTTAATCTCTAAAAAAATTTTCTAATGAAAATGACATTTTTATGTGAGAAAATGACACATATATATACATACACATACATACACTCACACACACACACATATATATATATATAGTTTTGTTCCTGTTAATATCTCATATTAAACTTTTAATCTCTAAAAAAATTTTCTAATGAAAATGACATTTTTATGTGAGAAAATGACACATATATATACATACACATACATACACTCACACACACACACACACACACACACACACACACACACACACATATATATATATATATATATATATATATATATATATATATATATATATATATATATATATATATATAGTTTTGTTCCTGTTAATATCTCATATTAAACTTTTAATTTCTAAAAAATATTTTTAATGAAAATGACATTTTTATGTGAGAATATGATAATGGATTTGAACCATTAGATTTAAAATAAATGGTGAGACGAGAGAAAATACTAATTGTCAAAAATATAATAATTTAATTTAATTCATTTATTTTTATAATGGATGAGAGAGAAAATAAAAATTACCCATTTATTTTAAATCTAAAGGTTCAGATTCATTCTCATTTTAAAGTACTAAATTTGAAATATATTATGTGTTTGAAAATCACTATATATATATATAATTTACAAGAGAATATATTATATTATATTTTTATCAATAAAAAATGATGTTTGATTGAAATAAATACATAAGTTCAAGTCAATTAATGATGATGTATATCTTTTTCATTCGGGATAGAGATTTTGGGTTTTCTTATTGCCCACCTTCTTGTTTTTTTTTGTTCTTTTTATGACTTTTTTGGCTTTTGTTGTTGGTTATTAATGTTTTTATCTGAGCTTTTTAATATATTATATAGTATATTTTTTGTGTTTTTATTTATTTATAATGATTTTTATGACTTTTCATTTAAGCATTATTTTTTTTAGAAAAACTTACATAAAGGAACGAATTTAAAACTTTATTGTAACAAACAATCAATTAAAAAAAGAGAAAATATTAAATTTATTTAAAATTTAATGTATTTTTAAATTAGGTTTATGGGTAATTGTGATTTTGAAGGAAAGTGAATATTATATTTTTTTATTAATTAAAAAAATATGATTAGCTGATTTTAAAAATTAAGTATTAGGTTTTTTTTTTTAATAAGCAACTTGTATTAAGACGGAGAAAAATGCTTCTCAAACCAATACAAGGAGGAGAAAGAAAGAAAAACTCCTAATAGTTACAAAAAATCAAGAGGAAATTTCAACCAATAATAGAAGCTACACTTGACACCTCCAATTTCCAGCCATCTCCAAGAAAGAATCAAAATACGGTTAAACATATGTTCAACGTTACCAATCTCATTACCGAAAATGATATTGTTTCTAGTGCTCCAAATGCACCAATTAGCGATCTGCCAAATATAAGTCGACATTCCTTGATTACACGAATCTTTCAAGGCAATGGACCAAATCAAAGCGTGATTAGGGACGGAAGATGCATTGTCCGGTTGAATTCCCAACCAAGAAGTTAACTTACTCCACAGGGCTTGGATTTTCAAACAAGAATGAAAAAGATGGAAAGCATTTTCTTCTTCCAAAAAGCAAAAAGGACAGACCTTATCATGAGAAGAAGAAACTACACCTCTTATCACCAAATTATCGCGAGTGGGCAGCCTGTTAATCAGCAATCTCCAACTGAAAATTTTGACCTTCATAGGGACTCTAGAGGACCAAGTCTCTTGAAGAACTGAAGCAACATCTGCATTAAGGCTCAGACCAGCAATTTCAGAGCAGAAGAAAGAGTACACAGAATTCACCGAAAATTCAGATTTATTATCCAAAATCCAGGCCCACCTATCAACCTTCTCTGAGTCCAACGAGCATCCGGATACCAAACCAGTCAACAAATGCACAGAACTAATGTCGAGATGTCCTTCGTGAAAACCCAAGGCATCAAAATTCCAGAACCAACAGCCCTGAGACCAAGAACCAGCTTCAGAAAGAGAGCAGTCCTTATAAACAGAACCTTCAAATAAAACAGAGAACACTTCTTTAAGCGCAAATTCACCGCACCAGTGGTGATACCAGAAAAGAATATTCCTCCCATTTCCAACAATAGGATACACCATGTCCACAAAAGCTGAACTAGAATCAAGGACCCTGAGTTTCATAATATCCCTAAACCAGACAGAGCATTTGGAAGGGAATAAAGAGATATCCGGACCAACCACAAAGTTAGACACGTTACCGTAACGGCTAATCAACACGTTTCTCCAAATCTCGTTTCCTTGATTAAGAAATTTCCACAGCCACTTAATTAACAAAGCCTTGTTAAACAGCCCAATATGCTTAATTCCTAAACCTCCTTCCTTCTTAGATTTACAAATCGATTTCCAATTCACCCAAGAAATGCTCCTTTTATCCACCGATCCCGACCAAAGAAAACGCCTATGAATGGAGATAATAGCTTTAACCACCTTTGTAGGAGCTTTGAAAAAAGACAAATAATGAATGGGGAGATTGGTAAGAACTGAATTGATAAGAGTAGCCCTGCCTCCAAGGGAGAGATTCCTCCCAATCCAAGTGCTAAGTCTAGATTTGAAAGCCGATAAAACTGGTTCCCAAAAGGAGATCCTTCTATTATTACCTCCAACTACTATGCCGAGAAATTTGAACGGAAGGGCACCCGACTTACAGAAAAGGAAAGTTTCAGCAGCTTGAAGAAAACCAGGTTCAAGCCCTTCTCCATATAAGCAGCTTTTAGCAAAATTGATTCTTAGACCAGAAGCAATCTCGAAACCACGAAGAATATATTTCACCCCCCATAGGTTCGAGAACTCTCCATTACAAACCAAAATAGTATCGTCAGCAAATTGTAATAACTCAACCGAATCTCCATCTTTAATGCGAAATCCAGAAAAAGAATTAGAAACAGTCGCTCTCTTAACCATAAGCGAAAGAACCTCAGCTACTACAGCAAACAGAAAAGGCGTTATAGGATCCCCTTGTTTGAGTCCCCTCGTTGCCTCGAAATCCCTAGTAGGACTACCATTAACGAGAACAGAAACATAGCTGGTACACACATTCCCTTTTATCCACTTTAACCAATTGGGCCCAAAGTTCATAGCCTCAAGAATAGATAACAAAAAATCCCAATCAACGCAATCGTATGCTTGCGCAAAATCCACCTTGAAAAGCAAACATTTACGTTTATCTCTTTTCGCAAGGTCAATAATTTCGATCGCAACAAGCACACCATCTACGAGATTCCTTCCCGGTATAAAAGCAGTTTGAGACAAAGAAACCAGGCTGCTAATGACTGAGGAGAGTCTTTTTGCCAAAAGCTTAGATGTAACTTTGGACACACAACCTACGAGACTAATAGGCCTATACTCCACAAAGGACTGCGGATTATCGACTTTCGGAATTAAAACTAGAAAAGAAGAGGCAAAAACTTTGGAAAGCTTACCAGTTCTAAAAAAGTGGAGAACACATTTAGAAAAATCATCACCAATAACCTCCCAACCTTCTTTGAAAAACGAAAAAGAAAATCCATCAGGCCCTGGAGATTTACTCCCGTCGCAATCAAACACAGCCAGCCGTATTTCTTCAGGGGAGAAATCAGATTCCAACCAAACTCTATCAGTAGAAGAGAGCCTATTCAAACCAGACAGATCCACATTGATACTAGGAGAGACCACTTTCTTGAACTTAAGAGCAAAAAACTCAAATGTTGCTTCCTTAATACCTTCAGGATCCTCGAGAAGGTTTTCAGGGGTTCCAAGAGCCGTAATTGCATTAAGTCTGGTTCTCACTTTAAGGGAAGCATGAAAAAACTGAGAATTAATGTCGCCTTCCATATTCCATCTAGATCGAGATTTCTGAACAATCAAGGCCTCCTTAATCCGAAGGGAACTCCAAAATTCCTCCTGAAGTTTAGCCCTCTTAATAAGCAACTCAACAGGCAGGGAAGAGTCAACACAAGCCAACTCCAAATCAATGCCATTTATACCTTCCACATTATCATCCAGCTTAAGGTCTATCCATCCAAAAACCTGACGATTCCACCAAATCAAACGAGACTTAAGGAACTTAAGTTTCTCCTTAAAAACAAAAGGGGGAGAACCTTGGAAAGAAACTGAGTTCCATTAAGTTTTGACAAATTCCCATAAGTCCTTATGTTGAAGCCAGCAATTAAGGAAACGAAACGGTTTTGGCCCCCATTTGGAAGAATCAGATTTAATCCAAATAGGCCGATGGTCATAGACATCATGAGAACCTACAAATTGAGCTTTAAGCTCCCACTTATCAACAAGAAACTCATCTATAAAGAATCTGTCAAGTTTACTGCAGCTACCTCCATTAGGATTAAACCAAGAGAACTTGTTGCCCACAAAAGGAAGGTCGACCAAGTTCAAATTATTGATAAACCAGTTGAACTCTTCACGATCCCGTCTATTAGAGAAACCACAACCTATCCTTTCATCACTAGACTTTACTGCATTAAAATCTCCACCACAAATCCACCTTCCCTCTGGACAGCTATGTTTGAAGGACAATAAGTTTGACCAAAGGATTCTTTTTTCCCTCAAATCGCAGGGAGAATAGATATTGACAACAAATAAATTAATATCTCTCCAGACAAGGTTAGAACAAAGGAAGCCTTTACCTTTAAAGCTAGAAATAGGGATGAAAGAATCCTTTCTCCAAATCGTCAGGATACCGCCCGATGCTCCTTCAGACCCAGCCGCAGACCAACCGAGCCCGAAATCACCCCACAAACTTTTAACTAAAATATCAGTCATCAATTGGATCTTGGACTCCTGAATGAGAACCAAATCAGCTTTACCTTTGGATAAAGCATGACAGATTCTTCTCCTCTTGATAGAAGAGTTGCAGCCTCGAACATTGAAAGTTACCACTATCATAACTCTGATTTTCCAACAACCTTTTTACAAGCGAACTCTATACCATCTCTAATCTCCAATTTGTTAACCATCTCAACACAAACTTCTTCATCCTCAACAGCATCTACCCCAAGGAGTTTGCAGGAGTCCCAAATACGCTGGGGAACAAGTTTCAAACTCTTGGAACACAAGGCGTTGCTTCGAACTATGTCAGAATCATCCACAGACGCACAAACGGAAGGATCCGGAATTGAACAAAAGTCATCAATCTCATTAATAGCAGAGAGATTAAGCTTCTTCTTAGACTTGGATTTTTTCACCTAAGGTTTTTTTTCTTATTTTTTATGAGATTAGTTGTATAATGTAAAATGTTTTATACTGTTAGTTCATCACCATCATTCGTTGGTATTACTTTATTGATAATTAAAATAAAAGTCAAACTTTTTTTAACATCCAACGGTTATGATTAATTGATAGTGTAAAATCTTTTTATACTGTCAGTTTATTTCAATTAAATTTATTTTTTATTATATTATATAATATATTTTTTTAATTTAAAAGAAAAGAGTTTGACTAAAACAAATGCCTAATTTAAAGCCAATTAATGATGTAGTATATATAAGTAAGTTCCTAGTAAGAATTCATTCATCCCCTCCATCTTGCAAACTTATCTTCTATTTTACCTTTCTTTTTATTATCAATTTTTCTCAAAAACATGAGAATTCTGAAACCATTGGCATTATTCATTCTCATCTTGTGCACTATCCAACCAAACAATGCGGAAGATATAATAGAAGAATCTTGCCATAGGGCTCCTCAATATTTTTTGGAATGTGTTAAGTACGTGAAACCCTATCAACCTAGTCCAAAAACTCCCATAGAGGTAGTAATAACCATGATTAACATAATGAGAGACAAAGCAATGACTACCTCAACCAAAATCTATCAACTACTTAGTATCGCTCGTCCTGGCTTTCGTGAATATGAAGCACTTCAGCAATGTCTTAATTCATATAAAGAAATTGAAACATCTGATTATAAAAGTGCCCGTGATAGTATACCCAGAGGATATCCTAAACATTCATTAGAGGTTGCAAATGGTGTGTTAGGGAAAGTCAGTAAATGTGAGGTGACCTTTCATGGGAGAGCTGGTGGTGACATACGCACGCCACTCACTGATGAGAATAATGAGATGAGAGTTGTAGTAAGCATAGCAGCGCAGATTCTCGATTCATTAGTGAACTAGCTAGTTTACTATCCTATTTAATGTTTAATAAATAAATTTTTAAAATGAATGTTAATGATATTATATTCCAACTATGTAGTAATTGATGGTCAAATTCATCCATTACATCAATTTATTTTTCAAAAGCAAACGAAATATATATATATATATATATATATATATATATATATATATATATATATATATATATATATATATAAAATGAAGTTCGAGTGAAATAAATACATAAATTCAAGTCAAATAATGATGAAATATATATTTTCATTTGAGGGAGGTGATCAATTGACATCAATGTCAAACATTAATTTTAACACCATATCTTATCAATTAAACAATATTTGATCCAATGATTTATATTAATTCAATTAATCATTAAAAAATTACATGAGTTCAATTTGTTTGTTTGTTAATTAGTTAGTTAGAATCGGTTAAAATCAAATGTCAAATTTGATTTGACACCAAATTTTGTCCTTTAAATTTTGTAATATAAAAAATCTGTGTTGATTAATTTGAATACAAACCTGATAAATTTAATCAATACAATTTATTTTATTTTAATAATATATACCAACCTGATTAATTTGAATACGAACCTAATCAGATATTTTTTTAAATCACACTCTCTCTTCATTTTTCATTTTCGATATCATCAATTTTAATTAAAATTATACTTTCACTAATTTAATAATTGCATGATATTGTTTTTGTTTAAATTATTTTACTTTATATTATGAAGAGAAGTGATTTCTGGTTAATCAAAATATTTATAAGAATAAAATATTGTATTTTTTTAAGTTAACATTAAACAATTTTTTTAAAATTCTATAAAAATACACTCGTGTACTATTGACTATAATAATAATAATAATAATAATAATAATAATAATAATAATAATAATAATAATAATAATAATAAGTTTGGTGTTGTGGAAACGATGCCTTGAAACAAAGTATTAACAGTTTGTTTATGATCAAGAAACACACAAAGGTTAGGATTAACGGAAAAACAAGGGGAAAACAACTGAAACCCTAATAGGGTTCACGAAGAAAGAGAAAAGAGTAAGAAGAATAGAGAATTGGTTAAATATGTTTTACTATTCACTTTCTCAATAGGGTTCAAAGATTACAAGTGAATAACAATAATTAACCTCTCTCAACCTAATAAGGATTTGTCACACAAATTTTCCTTATAAACTGTTATTCTTTCACTTCTCTTTCAAACAAGATTACAAGAATAACAAATAACCTCTCTCTATTGAATTAGGATTTTATCTTCCTATTTTTCCTTATTCAAGATTAGAAACTAGCATGCTATTTATAAGAAAACTAACACACTAACCTAATGGGTGTTTTAACAATTACCCATTACAAGCTAACTTAGGGTACAGGCTAACTTAAACAATTGGATCCTTAACACAAGGCCCAATCCGACATACTAACTTAAATTACAAGTTAATATATTTTGACAGTATGCTCGAACAGACTTCGACTACAGCATACAAGATCATCTTGTGAACAGACTTCGACTTCATACTAAACCTTCTTTCGAACCACTTACAACCTCAGCCTCAAGGGTATACAAGCCTTGTTTATTCACGCCTCTCAAGACTCCCTTCGACCCCTTCATGACTCTTAGGATACTTTTCTCTCCTTGGAAAACATATCCCTTCCTGTCGAATTCACCAAGAGAAATCAAATTTCTCTTCAAATCAGGTACATACCTGACTTCAGTCAATAACCTTAATGACTCATCATGGAGTTTGAATATCACAGATTTAATACCTATAATTTTGCAGGGTTTGTTGTTTCCCAGCAGCACCGATCCACCATCTTGATCATATAACTCCTCGAACAATTCTCTATTTGGAGTCATGTGCCAAGTGCAACCTAAATCCATAATCCACTCTTTTCTAGAGTCGCCACTTGAAACCACAAGAACATCAGATGAGTCTAAATCATCTAGAACAATGGATGTGTTGCCATTATCCTTACCTCCATGATCTTTCAGGCATTCAGGGCACACCTTTCTTGTGTGACCCTCCTTCTTATAGTGATAACATTGAAAACCAGATGTTTCACCACTATAAGACTTTTGTTGACTTTTACCTTTCTTCTTGTCGAACTTACATTCCTTTCGCAAGAATTTTCCCTTAACGGTCAAACCTTCACCAACCGTCGAAGGTTTATGCTCCTTTCATTCGTTCAGGTCCTTAGAATACAAGGCTGATTGAACTTCTTCAAAGGTCAGGGACACCCTTCCATACAAGAGAGTTTCTTTGAATTGAGCATGTGTTCTGGGCAAAGCACACAACAGCAACAGTGCTTGATCTTCGTCATCGATCTTCACATCAATATTTTCAAGATCAAGAATCATCTTGTTGAACTTATCCAACTGCTCAGTCAACGCTTTGTCTTCACTCATCTTTAATGAATACAAGGCTTGCTTCAGGTAGAGTCGATTCACCAAAGATTTGGTCATGTATAAGCTTTCAAGCTTCACCCATAACCCTGATGCTGTCGTCTCCTTTGATACCTGTCGAAGAACCTTATCACCAAGGCTTAATAAAATTGCGATGTGTGCCTTCTCTATCATGGTAGCCTTTTCTTTTTCCGTTAACACAACGTCCATGGCTGCCATTCCCATCAACGCTTCCAAACAACCCTGCTGAACCAGTAGGGCTTTCATCTTCAAGCGCCACAGACCGAAATCGTTCACTCCAGTGAACTTTTCAATATCATACTTTGTTGAAGACATCTTCTCCATGCTCACCGCACCAATTTGTTGTGAAAAACGATGCATTGAAACAAAGTATTAACAGTTTCTTTATGATCAAGAAACACACAAAGGTTAGGGTTAACGGAAAAATAAGGGAAAAACAACTGAAACCCTATTAGGGTTCACAAAGGAAGAGAAAAGAGTAAGAAGAATAAAGAATTGGTTCAATCTGTTTTACTATTCACTTTCTCAATAGGGTTCAAAGATTACAAGTGAATAACAACAATTAACCTCTCTCAACCTAATAAGGATTTGTCACACAAATTTTCCTTATAAACTGTTATTCTTTCCTTTCTCTTTCAAACAAGATTACAAGAATAACAAATAACCTCTCTCTCTTGAATTAGGATTTTATCTTCCTATTTTTCCTTATCCAAGATTAGAAACTAGCATGCTATTTATAAGAAAACTAACACACTAACCTAATGGGCTTTTTAACAATTACCCATTACAAGCTAACTTAGGGTACAGGCTAACTTAAACAATTGGATCGTTAACACAAGGCCCAATCCGACATACTAACTTAAATTACAAGTTAATATATTTTGACAGTATGCTCGAACAGACTTCGACTACAGCATACATGATCAACATGTGAATAGACTTCGACTTCATACTAAACCTTCTTTCGAACCATGAACCTATATTAGTCACTAGAGTTTGATCCAAATACTACATTTGGAAAATAGAATGTTTTTAAAAATAAATTCAAATTAAATAAAATATTTAGGGAATAGGATGAAATTAATTTATATATAGTTTTAAAAATATGTTTCATACTAATTTTTATATATTTGAATTTATATAGTTTAATAATTGAATTAGTATGTTTCATATTAGTATAAAACATATTAGTTCTAGAATTTATATAGTTTAATAATTTATATATATTAGTTTAAAAATATAGTTTAATAATAGTTCTAGAATTTTTTTTTTGATAAGCAACTTTGTATTAAAAGGAGAAAAAAGGGATTCTCCAACCCAATACAAAAGGAACACTAGAAGCAAACAGAGTTACATAAAATCAATCGGGGATTTCACCCAATGATAAAAACTACATTTACTCTGACCTAAAGCCAACCAATTCCAAGAGAAGGAGAGGATACGATGATAGATTTGATCGACATCACAAAACTCATCACCAAAAATAATATTATTTCTCGCTCTCCAAATACACGAAGTCATGATAAACCAAATATAACAGCACATATCTTCTTTGCACTTATCAGCCAAGGACAAAAACCGCAAAAGAGAATGATTGCACAAAGAATCGGATATTGGTCTATCCATCCCTATCCACGCATAAACCTTGGACCAAATTTGTTGAACTTTAGGACAGGTAATGAACATGTGGTCAGAATCCTCATCGGCTTGAAAACAAAAAACACACACAGAGTCGTTCGGAGATAACACTAAACCTTTAGAGACAAGATTCAATCTTGTCGGTAACCGGTTGAGGAGAAGCCTCCAAGCAAATACTTTTAGTTTCATCGGAATGCTAGTTTTCCATAACAATTTTAAGGCTAACCTCTGATTTTCCTCCAAAGAAATCCCACCGACATCATGTCTAATGGTATTATAGCAAGATCTGACCGAAAAAGAAAGGGATTTATCAAGCAGCCACACCCAATTGTCGAACTGGTGTCGCACCAACATCACAGGCTGCAACAGATTCTGCAGTAGAGCTACAGAGGCAGAATCCGCCAGCTACTCATCAAGGCCAAGAATACCAACATCCCAACTCCAGCCATCAGCATCCCATTTCCCAATATCCCCCACGTAACACATTTTGTTCGAAGCAGCAAGATGAAGATTCGGAAAAACCGTTTTCAAATTGAAATCACCACACCAGTTAGAGTCCCAAAAGCAAGCATTACTGCCACAACCTATATCCAAACGATAAAAGCTCGAGAAATTAATGGAATGACATAAAGACATTAAATCTCTCATCCATAACGATGCCCCTTTAGCGATACACAAGCGGTTGGGATTAAAAACACAGTGTTGTAAACTGCCATATCTACTAGATAAGAGATCTCTCCAAATCTGGTTGCCTTCAAGAATAAATTTCGATAACCATTTAGATAAAAGCGAGATATTAAGAGTTCCCACATGTTTAATACCAAGGCCACCATCCTCTTTAGACTTGCACAACTGACTCCATTTAACCCAAGGTATGCTAGACTTCTCCGCCGAACCCGACCACAGAAACTTACGCTGGATTGCGATAATATCTTTCACAATTTTGGAAGACACCTTAAAGAAGGCTAAATAATGGATTGGTAAATTAGAAAGGACAGAGTTAATAAGTACCACTCTAGCCCCTATGGACAAATTCCTACCGATCTAAGAATTTAACCGACATTTAAGACAATCCAGAACCGGCTTCCAAAACTCCAACCTCCTATGGTTGCCTCCAACCATAATCCCTAAGAATTTGAAAGGAAGCCTACTAGACCTGCAAAAAAGAAACGATTTGGCAGCTAACATGAAATCAAAATCCAAACCGATACCAAAAATACGGCTTTTGGCGAAGTTAATTTTCAGCCCCGAGACCATTTCAAAACCACGAAGGATGGTTTTAAGAGCCCATAAATTAGAGAACTTTTCATCACAGATAAAGAGGGTCTCATCAGCAAACTGCAAGAGCTCGATAGAGGTAACACCGTCAATTCTAAAACCAGATAACATATTGAGGGCAGCAGCACGGCGAGTCATTACAACTAAAATTTCAGCAACCAGAACAAACAAGAACGGCGCAAGAGGGTCCCCTTGTTTGAGACCTCTCGAAACCTCAAAATCCGCTGAGGGACTACCATTAACCAGGACAGAAACGAAACTAGGACAAATATTACCTTTAATCCATTTAATCCAGCGGGGGCCAAAATTCATAGCAGTAAGAACAGAGAGAAGGATCTCCCAATTGACGCAATCGTAGGCTTGGGAGAATCAACTTTAAAAAGAAGGCACTTACGCTTATCTCTCCTAGCCAAGTCCACAACCTTGTTAGCAACTAAAACACCATCGTAGATATTCCTACTAGGCACAAAAGCCGTTTGCGAATCTGAAACCAACTTAGAAATAACACCAGAAAGTCTAAAGGACATCGGCTTAGAAATCACCTTAGCAATGCAGCCTAAAAGACATATAGGTCTGAACTCCATGAAGTCTACAGGGCTGACAACTTTAGGAACCAGAACCAAGAACGAAGAAGTGAAAGCTTTGGGGAGGTTTCCTGTCTTAAAAAAGAACTGAACACAGTTGATAAACTCCTCCCCCACTATCTCCCACGTTTCCTTGAAAAAGTTAAGGGTAAAACCATCCGGCCCCGAAGCTTTGTTACCGTCATAATCAAAGACAACCTTCCTGATCTCGTCCCCATAAAAATCACTGTCCAGAAATGCCCGATCCAAGTCACTGAGTTTAGGAATGTCATGAAGATCAATGACTGGACTAACAACCGAACCACTTTGATACTTGGACTTGAAATAATCATAGGCAGCTTTTTTTATTTCTTCCGGCCCTTCAATTCGATTGTCTTCAGTACCCAAGCCTAAAATAGAGTTAACTCTAATCCTGGTCTTGACTGTAGCATGGAAAAACTGAGAATTCGCGTCACCTTCCTTCACCCACTTCATTCTAGACTTTGGTACAACATACTTTCTTTATAACGAAGGTTCTTCCACACATTTTCTTGTTCTTTCAACCTATTCAAAAGTAAATCATTCGACAGGCCCCCCCAATCATCTGTCAATTGTATCTCAATATCATTCAGCTTCTCAACGCAGCCATCTATCTTGAGATTAATCCATCCAAACACCTCGCGATTCCACGTCTTCAAGCAATCCTTAAGGGATTGAAGTTTCCGCTTAAAGACATAGGTCGGAGAACCACGAAACTCGAAAGACTTCCAGTTATTTTTCACGAAAACCAGGAATTCCTTATGGTCCAACCAAGCATTAAAAAAATGGAAATGTTTAGGGCCCCAATCAATCTTAGAAGAGGAAAGCCAAACAGGCCGGTGGTCTGAGACATCCCTCTTACCCACAGACTGAGCCTTGAAGTCCCAGGTATCAACAAGGGAACCGTCCACTAAAAACCTATCCAACTTACTACAGCAAAGACCACTAGAATTGAAATAAGTGAATTTGTTAACGACAAAAGGTAAATCGATCAAACTTGTCTCATCAATGAAGGTTTTGAACTCCATATAGTCGCTACTAGCATGTAAGCTCCTCCCAATTCTTTCTTCACGAGATTTAACCGAGTTGAAATCTCCTCCTAAAATCCATCTACCGTCAGTACATTTGTCTTTAAGGCTAAGAATCTCAGCCCACATAGCCCTTTTCTCCCTCAAAGGACAAGGAGAATACACGTTGACAACATACAAACTAATGCCTCTCAACAAAAATTGACAACAAAGAAAGCCTTTACCACGGTAGCTAACAATAGGCAGAAACAAATCCTTCCTCCAGATGGTAAGAATTCCACCAGAAAAACCCTCAGAATCACAGGCCGACCACCCAAAATTATCATTATCCCATAAACTTCTAGCGAGATAATCTTTCATAGAAGTCACCTTGGTCTCTTGAATCAAACACAACTCAACATTACCTTCTCTTAAACATTGAGCAATCCTTCTCCTTTTCAGGGGGATGCAACAACCTCTAACATTGTAAGTGACCATAATCATCGATTACCCTTTTCAACAACCTTCTTCTTCTGGAATACCAAACAATCCCTATCTTCCAATCCTTTAATAATGTTAACATAAACCTCTTCATCTTCTAAAGCTTCAAGACCCAAAAGTTTGGCAGAATTCCAAACTTTATTGGGTACCTTCTCCAAAATATCTTTGCTCCTATTGTTATTCCTCACGATATAAGAATTATCTAAGGAGCATAAATGAGAGCCAGATGGGGCGCATGAAGGACCCCCCCCCCCCCTCTCCAAAGAAATTCTTTTTTTAAGCGACTTGCTCAGAGGTCGCCTCCTCCCAATCTTACGGTTATGGTGGCTAACAGGCGCAACTTTAAGGATAGTGGAAAAGAAAGAATGGGAGAAAACGATGTTCCTGTTCTCATAGAAAACAGATAAAGGCTTCTTCCTTTTGGGCTTAGTCTTAGAAGATGGAAAAACAGCGTTCCCAACAAGACTGGAGATAGGGTCAGAGGCAACTAAACCCAAATGTCCAAGCCCAAAACTTGGGTCCAAAACCGGCCCAACACCAGCTGGTTCGTCTAAACACCCCTCCAAACTAGACAAAGAGTTTAAACCATGTTGGCTCCCCAAGGGACAACCAGATTTAACAACAGAATTCACCTTTTCTGACTTTTTGCCACTACTCGAGGAAGTCAAGGTATTATCAACACAATTAGCCTGAACATCATACCTGTCACTAGCCTTGATAAACGAGTCTTCACCAACCCCTAAAGTTTCACAGACAAAGGTGTGATTGGACTCAGCACTGCTCCCCAAATCCTCAAAATTATCCTTAGTATCCATGTTGTCATTCATCTCTCTAAAAGACCTATGAAATGACCTGTCGCTATCATCACCCACCTCAGAAGACCACACTTCATCGTCTTCTGAATCAAGCAACCCAGATGACTCGCCATCCAAATCAGTCAAGAGGAAATCAATCTTCCTAGGACCTGGAAAATCACTAAGGATTCTGACTTTGAACACAAGATTATTGACCTCGAGTTCGACCAAATAATTAATATCGGAATCAACAAAAGTTTTGATAAGCAGATGAGCTTCATCAAACCTGGATTTTTTAACCGTATCATCATCACCTTTTAAGAATATACCCAATTCCTTCGTAAGACTGGAAAAAACTTCATCACACCAAGCGAAGCAAGGGATGCCAAGACATCTCACCCAAACAAATCTGCTTTTGTCAATAACTTCTGGAGCCCAAGGAAAGAACTTAATAAATTTAGAATCAAACCAAGACTTAGCAGATTCAATGGTAATGGAAACGTCTTCCCCTCCTCTGGATTCAAAAAGACACAGGGTTGCCCCTAGAGGAACAACCAAAAAATCAAATAGACCTTCTTCAAACAGTTCTTTTTGGATAAGGTAAGGATTAAGGTTATCCCGGACCTCCCCAACCAGAGACTTGACAAACCTGGAAGTTTCAATACTGTCAACCTTGACTCTAACGTCATTGTTGACCTCACGAGAGCTACCACTGCGAACACTTACACCCTTACCATTCCTCAGAACCTGGGCAAAAGTAGGCTGGGAGGGAGTGTGCCCTGAACTAGCATTACCACCATTCACGAATCCCCCCGACCTCAAAGAAGAGGTTCGAACCTTGTTGACTACCTCCATATCTTTAGCAAACCGAGGAAAATTCGTGTGTAGTGTAGTTTCATACTAGAATTTATATAGTTCTAGAATTAGTATGAAACATAGTAGTATGAAAAATATGTTTTATACTAATTTATATATTATGTTTCATACTAATTAGTATGAAAGTAATTTATATATAGTTTTAAAAATATGTTTCATACAAATTAGTATGAAAATAAAATAAAATCAAATATATTTCATACTAATTATAGAACTATTAAAACTATAAGGTTTCACATCAACCGCATAATATATAAATGATTTTTGTTTTTTTTGGTATTTCATTTTTAAACTATAAGTTTTTTTTTTAGTTTTTTCTACTAATTATTTAACATTTCTAATTTAAATAAATTTTTTTATTATAGTATAATCATTTGAAAAAATGTTTTAAATATTTTTAAAAATATATATAAATTACTTTGATCTTATTTCCTAAATATTTCATTTAAATATAATGTATTTTTCAAAGCACTCTATTTTTCGAAACTTATTATTATTATTATTATTATTATTATTATTATTATAGTCAATACTTCACTGGGATATATTTTTCGAATTTAAAAAAATATTTTTTTAATGTTAACTTAAAAAATAATATATTATTTTAATCTTATAAATATTTTTTTTTTATAAGCAAATTCAATAATGGAGATTAAGGGAATCTCTAACCATAAAGTTACATCCACCGGTCCGACAACGATATTACAAAAAATCTAACGGAAATTTATACCATTCATATAATCTACAAGACTTACTATCGTGTCTACCTAATATCAACCAATTCCAAGAGGAAGTTTTGAACTCGTTGACAATGTCAATAGCGTTAAACACCGCGTCATTAAACAATATATTATTTCTGAACCTCCAAATAATCCAGCAAGTAATAAACCAAAGAGAATTTATCTTTCCCACTGCACAACGACCTTTAAGCCTCGAACTCCAAGTCTTCGCATGGAGGGAACAATTAGGTTCCGAAATTATGCCTAAGTCCACCCACTCGCAAATTTTGTTCCAAACCAATACGGATTTGTTGCAAGAGAAGAAGAGGTGAAACGAATCTTCTAAATGGTGGAAACAAAACATGCATACCTTGTCATGTTCATTAACAATTAACCTTCTGATTACCAAATTGGATCTAGTAGGCAGCCTGTCAAGAGCCAATTTCCACCTAAAAATTTGAACAGTCGCCAATAACGCTGTTTTCCACAGAAGTTGCAGAAGATAAGCATTAACCAGATCAGCCTCACTATCATAGAAAGAGCAGTTCAAAGCAGAGTAATACGAGTTGACTGTAAACGATAAAGAGTCATGAAGAGTCCAATGCCAAACGTCGATCTCGTCTTTATTGAGAGTGGTTTGTTCCAGCAGCAGACAGCAGTTATTCCACTCGTGTTCCATATAGGGGTCACCGATTTCCAAACAGTCACTCACCCTCCATCTCCAAATTTCACCGTCCCACTCCCCCATGTCTTAAACAGAGCTTGATTGTTTCCTACAAACCTGGAACAAATTAGGGAAACGATTTTTCAACGCCTCATTGCCTATCCAAATCGAATACCAAAAAGCCACGCTAGTTCCTTCACCAACAGAGCAATCCAGAAAATCGCTGAAACTATAAAAGGAATCAGAAACAGATATAGATAATAGGTCCTTCAACCATAACGAGTCATTCTTCGACAAACCATCTTCATCAGCAAGTTACGATTTGATGCTCAAGTTGTCGTATCTATTAACCAGAGTCTGTCTCTATATTTCGTTTCCTCCACGATAAAATTTCCAAATCCATTTTGGTAACAGAGCACAATTGAAACGACCAACGTGCTTTACTCCGAGACCTCCGAGTTCCTTTGGTTTGCAAACTGAGTTCCAGGAAATCCATGACACATACCCTTTATCAGAAGCTCCAGCCCAAAGAAAACGGCATTGTATCGCAATAATTTCCTCCACCCCCTTCTTGGGAGCCTTATAGAAAGCTAGGTGGTGAATAGGCAAATTGACAAGAACCGAGTTTAACAAGGAAACTCTTCCCCCAAAAGACAAGCTCCGACCGTTCCAGCTAGATAACTTCTTTCTCAAACAAGTTATGTCAGGGTTCCAAAAAGAATACCGACGATGGTTTCCTCCAACTAGAAGGCCCAGGAATTTGAAGGGGAGTAAACCAGATTTGCAATGCAGAAAATGTTCTGTAGCAGAAAGAATATCTGCGTCAACTCCTACGCCATAAATGCAACTCTTGGAGAAGTTAATTTTGAGGCCAGAGGTAACTTCGAACGCCTTCAGAATAGCCTTGAATGTCCAGATGTTGCGCACCGAACCGTCCCCAATAAGCAGAGTATCATCTGCAAACTAGAGCAAACAAGGAGAGGCGGAATCCAGAACTTTGAAAGGAGACAACGTGTTATTATCAGATGCAGCTCTAACCAAGCATGCCAGACCCTCAGCAACTATGGAAAACAAGTAAGGGGCTAAGGGGTCGCCCTGTTTCAAACCCCTGCCAGCCATGAAGTCCTTCGAAGGGCTGCCGTTAATAAGGATCGAAAAGTGACTCTTAAAAACTGATCCTCGAACCCACTTCAATCAGTTGCAGCCGAAACCCATCTTAATAAGCAAATTTTTGAGGTATCGCCAATCAACACAATCATACACCTTCGCGAAATCGACTTTAAAGAATAAGTAATCTTTCTTAAGTCTTTTAGCGTAGTCTGCAATCTCATTGGCTAAGAGAACACCGTCGAATATCTGGCGACCAGGGATGAAAGCAGTTTGAGAGAGGGAGATAATTTTATGGTTTAACTTGCCCAATCTACCCACCAACATCTTGGATACAGTCTTGAAAACACAACTCACGAGACTAATAGGCCTGAAATCTTCAAATCTTTTAGGATTATCAATCTTCGGAACCAACGAAATAAAGGAGGACACGAACATCTTAGGCAGAAAACCAGTCCTGAAAAACTCCAAAATACAGTTAGACAAATCCACTCCAATAATATCCCAACATACTTTGATGAATGAGAAGTTGAAACCGTCGACCCCTGGGCATTTGTTTTCGTCACAGTTAAAAACATCTATTTTCACGTCTTCAGCAGTAAAATCCGCCTCTAGGATAGCTCTGTCATGATCATCAAAACACGAAACATTAGTAGAGTTGAACCTACTGCTAAGCAAGGGTTATTTCTGAAATCTAGACTCGAAGAACTTCTTAGCTTCGTACTTTATCTTCTTAGGGTCCTCCACTAAATTACCTTCCGTTCTAATAGCTTAAATATAGTTAGAACTATCCCTCGATTTAAGATAGTTGTGAAAGTATTTGGTATTGAGGTCTCCTTCTTGAAGCCATTTCACGCGAGATTTCTGAGCCAACATACTCTCCTTTAACCTCAGATTGGACCACATATCCTCCTGGATTCTAAGCCTCTCTTTAATAGCTTCTTCGTCATGGCCTCCACTATCCATCTCAGAGCTCCTCTCAAGTTGATTAAGTTGATGAACTTTTCCTCTATATTTAGCTCCAACCACCCAAAAACCTTCAAATTCCAAAGTCTCAGGTCACCTTTAAGAGCTTGCAACTTCTTGAGGAGAATATTGCTGAACGAACTAGTGAAAGAGTAGGATTCCCACTTAAGTATCACGAATAGGAGGAAATCTATATGAGACTGCCAACAATTAAATGTCCTAAAAGGCTTAGGACCCCAGTTAATATTTTTGGAATTCAGCCACACAGGACGGTGATCTGACATGTCTCTATCACCCACCTCTTGATTCTTTAGGGATAAGATTTTGATGGCTAGATCATCCACCAATATTCTATCCAATCGACTTCTACTTTGGCCATTAGAATTGAACCATGTGAACCTAATCCTAGAAACCGGAAGGTCGATCAAGTTCATCTCCTCTATGAATGCACCAAATTCCTTCATACCGCTGATATTAGGTTCCCTAATACATTTCCTTTCTTCCAAATTTTTGACTGCGTTAAAATCCCCCCCCCCCCTCCCCCCCACGATCCACCCTCCTCCATGAAATCTCCTCTTCTCTTCAAGTAACTCCCTCCACAGTCTCTTTTTATCCAACAGTCCACAAGGAGAGTACACGTTTACCACAGTCAACTTATGATTTTTCCACATGAATTCAACACCCAGAAAGCCAAAACCACAGAAGCTAGAACAAGCAGACAAAACATTACGCTTCCACATTGTCAGGATGCCTCCGGATCTGCCAGCTGATTTCAAGCCCGACCATTCCACATCCTAGCTACTCCATATACTAAGAACCACTCTGGGATCCAATTCATGGATTTTAGTTTCCTGAATCAGACAAATGTCTGCCATACCTCTTGAAAGAATTTGAGCGACTCGCCGTCTCTTAAGAGGACTACATCATCCACGAACGTTGTAGGAAAGTATATTCATGGGACACCTATTGCAACAACCTTCTTACCAACCCTTGCAACCATATCGTCGTTGTCCAGCTTCCTTAACATACTATCTAGACCATCTTCACCAACCTAATAAGATATCCCCAATTTCAACAAGGACTTACGCATTTTGGTGGGAACTTCCTCTAGAGCTTTTCGACATCTCATGTTGCTTCTAACCATATCAGTGTCAGTAATAGACTCACAACACAGGAGGGAGGCACTTGACTCATTAGAGTTAATTCTATTAGTTCTTCTTTTAGGAGATGTCATGTCACTCTTCCTTTTGGGAGAAGTTTCTAAATCCCTCAAAGTAGAGTTGAGCAGGTTAGAGTAATAAGAAGGTGTCTAGGGTATCTTAATCTAATTATAGACCTCGTGGAGAAGTTTCTTCTTTTTAGCTTTGCCCCAATTTGAAGGCCCAACACAACCACCTAGAGGCCCTGAGATTAGGTTTGGTAGGCCCAAGTCCACAATAAGGTCTCCATTGCAAAAATCATTGTGGTTAGTAACATCAACCTTGTCTGGTTCAATTCCAACAGGACAAGCTACAGAGTTTGCTTCAGTAGAGAAAACTTCCTTACCTTTCTGATTGCCTCGTACGAATAAGTCTCCTTTGCTAGACTCAGAATAGCCTTTACACGCCAAAGTCTTTTCCTTACCTATACTATCCTCGGACCCACCGAAAGATACACGGTCGTCTAAGCTTTCACCAATTAAAGACAAGTTATCAGAGTTTGGGCTACATCCATTAGACAATTGTTCCTTTTGTAAAGAGTCTCTCTTCTCAAGCACGACCTCCGAGAAACTAGAATCCTCACACTCAACCTCTTCATCTGATTCCCACGCGCCCTCCTCATCTGAATGAAAAGAGGATTCAACCTCATCGGAGTCAATCAACTCGTCGTCTTCCTCCCCAAATGGTACAGACCGACCACAACAGAAATCTTCGGACACAGAAATAGTGAAGATACAATTGTTAACCTCAACCCTAATCTTCATGTTTAGGATAACCTCCTTCTTCGTTTTATCAACAATCTTGCAGCGTCGAGCCTTGATTTATTCCTGGTGGACTCGTCGCACTGGTAGAAAGTACCCAAATAATTTGAAATCAGATTGAATTTGGATACGCTCCAGGCGTAACTTGGTAACCCGTAGCATTTTACCCACACAGATCTATCCTTATTTATCAACTCCGGTGACCACGTTCGAACTTCTCTAAACCACACGTCCAGCCATTCCCGAGCGTCTTTCACAAAATCTTCAATGTCACCACCTGAAATGACTTCTTGCAGGCACATGGACGCTCCAATAGGAGTAGCCTTGATATTAAAGAAACCTTCTTCGTTAATATTTCTCTAGATGTTGAACGCGTTTCCGTCCTCCATCACCACTCCTACCCTCATCTGCTTCAACTTCTCCAAACTAACATTATCCACTTCTAAAGAGACACAGTTTCCTCCCACCTTGTCACTCCCCTTAGCATTGTTATCTTCTCTTCCGACCGCATTAGTATACGATTTCTCCTGAATATAAAATTTCTCGAATCTTCTGTCTGGGCCCTGGGGGCTGTTCTTCTTCGTAGGCATTTCCTTACCTAAATATGATTGACTGTTAGCCTTGTTGAATCTGGGAATATTGACATGAATCTTCTTACCTTCTAAGGTGATGCTATCAAGGTTGCAGGCCAGAATGCAAGAGTCATGAACTTTTCGGAACTTAGCGAAACCGAATCTTCTACCACGTTTGTCTCTTCTTGCTGAAATAAACACTTCTGAGATCACACCGTGAACCTTGAATACCTCAAAAAGATCTTTTGCATTCATCTTCTTTGGGAATTCGATCACGAAGAAAGAGGTCGTAGGTTCCCCATTTAAAGCTCCTTTACCAAAATTTTCTTTCCAAACTGAGAAACTTTCGTTGGAACCCCTTCTTTTCTTTCTAGATATCCTCTCCCAATCCATGTTTGACTCAAGCAAAAAGGAGACAAACCTGCAAATCGAACACTTAACTGAGAAGACAAGAGTAGCTCCGAAATCGGCGAATAAGCACAACACACAATCCCAACCCGGAATGAAGCCGAAAGGATTACCAAGGCCCCTAAACTCGAAAACTAGGAATTTAAGCCGAAGATAACCCAATGACTTCACTAGGTCGAAACTGTAGAAAACACCACCAGACTCGGAGAAGCTATAGCAAAGGAAGATGAACCGTTTCTAGAGAGAGGGCAGACATTCTCTCTCCTAGAAATTATTGTAGCTTTGTTATAAATATTTTGATTAAATAAAAATCACTTTTCTTCATAATATAAATTATAATAATATAAATAAAAACAATATCATGTAATTATTAACTTAGCGAATCTGTTGAAATCAAATGTCAAATTTAATTTGACATCAAATTTTGTCCCTTAAGTTTTTTAAGATAAAATACCTATGTTGATTGATTTGAATATGAATTTGATAAATTCAATCAATATATTACGTTAATAAAAGTCATTATATTAAATACTATTTAACAGTATCACATATTATATCAAAAATAGTATTTGACACATGAATGATTAATTGGGTTAATAAAAGCCATTGAAGCAAATATTGTTTAATGGATAAGATATAGTGTCAAAATTAATGTTTGACACCGGTGTCAATTTATCCTCTCATATATATATATATATATATATATATGAAACGATACAAGAAGATATATAACAACACACACCAAAAAATGGACTAAATATTTGAAAGCGATTCTGGGATTGTAGAGACTAGGCGGTAAATTTTAATAATTTATAGTTTATTTGTGTTCAAAGGTTTAAGATAAAGCTGTTGAACCAAGTGGTTTCTGTTTGCACAAAATACAAAAAAAAAGGAAGGGGGACATGATACCAAGACCTTCTGAAGATAACAAAAACGAAAATAAATGTAATTTTAGAGGAACAAAGTCAGACTTAATAGTCTAGGATGGATTTCCAGAATTGTTTTCTTTGAATGGAAAGATCCAAGTTACTATCATTTTCGCACAATGGTTTTCCTCTCTACAAATGAGGGAGACTGTGAAGGTTATGTTGGTGATAATATGAAGATAATTCAATAGGATTCTTAATTTCCAAGGAATTATAGAGGGGTTCCTAAAAGCTTGAGCAAATTAATTTGGAATTTGTTTCTAGCTAAAGATGAGACCATCCTTTTTAAGTTAATAATTCTATGGCTTTCATGGCACCACTTAACTCACATGAAAGGGAAAATAAAATCCAATGTTGCTAGCATAATGGTCAAGAAACGCATAGTTGTGTTTTCTAAATAAACCACCACAAGCAGTAGCCCCTAGGGTACTTGTAACGGTTCCATCACAGTTGTACTTGGTTCATAAATGTACGGGAGCAGTCCAGATAAATTTAATAACTCGAGGCACATTAAGAGGGTGGATAAGAACTTTGAAAGCATTTGGAATCCATAACTCCTCCATGGAAGCAGAAGTAGTGCATTTTGTAGAATATCCAGAACTCTTCTTATGGGTTCACAAAGCGGTAAGGGTTTTCAAGGAAGCAAAGAAACTAGGTTGTACCTTTCTCCTGAGTGATGAGGATGAGATTAAAAGGTTATTGGGTCTTGAATTTAGAGACAAACAGTTAAGGCCTACTAGACTATATAGGAGTTGTGCTCAATGTTTATTGGGTCTTTCAACGTCTGTGGTTTGGGAAGTAGGGTAAAAAAGAATAAGGTTAGAGACTTTATTGTCTCTAAGTCTCTGGAGCTCCTTACATTCCAGGAGACTAAGATTTATGAGGTCTCTACTTCTTTGGTCCATTCCCTTTTGGGGATCCTTTATGTGATTGGAGCTTTTTCCCATTGTCGTAACGTGAAAAATAACCGGCAGAAATAGAGTCGCCACCCAACGTTATTTATCCCAACAAGGGAAAGGAAACAATAGAAGAAACCTCAAAAAGGGAAAGGACATGGTCTCGCAACCAAATCATGGGTTGGGGAGTCGATTACGCGAGAGGAAGGTGTTAGCACCCCTCACGTTCATTGTACTCAACGGGATCCACTCTTGTTGTTCTAATCAAAGGGTTGTCATACCCCAAATTTGTCCTACCCTCTCATTTTTTCTTATACCAAGCATATGTGTTGCTTCATGATCGCTCTCAAGATAATCGTCTGGCCTTTAGCCTTGATCCTCCGAAATTCAGGTTATGGATATTTTGTTGGTGATTTTTGTCTCTTGCAAGGTGTGGAATTCATATGGAGATATAAAAAAGATATGTCCTCATTATCATGGGTAATTAGTCAAGACTTGGTTAATTAACATCAAATTGATTTCATGATTTGATGTTATGATTAGAAGTTATTTTCTCAATCCATGCCTAAGGTTGTTTCAAGTTTCAAGACCAATCTATGATAAGCTTTGACTTAAATCAAGTCATGTGATCCAAGTCCATTTGCAAGCCAGTGCATAAGCAAGATCAAGTCCTATGATTAACACACGCAGTATTTGGATTATTTTTTCAAGACACGCCATGAGTTTGTGGCTAATCAAATGTTATTTCAAATTAGTGCAAGATGTGACCGATTAACTTTCAAGCCGTGTTTTGAATTTATGTTTGAATTTATCTTCAAGGATATGATTGGAATTCTTCTTAAGCCATGTTACAAGTTTCAAGCCCTGATTATATTATGACCAAGGGTGAGCCAAACTGATGGAGTTGGTTGTTTATTTTCCAAGTCATGAAATACTTATGGACAAGTCACGAAATACTTATTTTCCAATGTTCCAAAAGTACCAACATCATACCATAATTCATCCTACAGTTTCTAAGTTTCAACATAAGCAATATCACACTACAAAGTTTGGAATTACAAATTCAATTGAGTTCAAATGTTACATTTTCTACGTGAATTCAAACTTGGTCACAAGAATGATACAAATGGCCCTACAAAATTACAAAGCCTAGGACTAAAAGGTGAAATTGTACGCTTCAATCCTGCACCAAAGCATCAAACGACAGCCTGCTACTCCAAGACAAAAGGCTTCACAGAGCAGCTGCCATACCAACAACGACAACTCACTGCGCAAAACCAACAACAACACCAGAACCTGCAATTGAAAGTAACCACTCAATCAATACAAGACAAGAATTTCGTACTGATAAACTTAATGGAGAAGTTTGAATTGTTTTAAAAAGGGAGGAAATTGAGAACAGAAAGGGGGGAAAAAAAACATAACAAAGAATTCTGAAAAATAGAGGAAAAAAAATTAACACACAAACCTTTGAACCAACATTCGTAAACCACGATCTTTGTTCGTCCCAAACACACAACCACATCGTCTTCTAATTTTCCCAATAAACCACAACCTTCACATCACCACTGCCGTGAACCGTCAACAACGTTAACCTCAATCCAACAACCCAGACAGTACCCACTCAACAACATCGAATGCCTCACCATCTGCCGTGAATCACCACTTTCAGCCGCTCACTCTAGAAATCCACAAATCAACAATAACAGAGGGAAAAAAGATGCCGCCGTGAGCTTATGAGAGGTTGAGAGAACCTGAGAGGGAAACGGAGGAGAAAACGAAAAAATTCAGAACAAGAAAAAAACTCTTTAGGAGAGAAAACAAAAAACCATCACCTGCTAAAATCTCAGCCATCAAGAACTTTGTCTCCCCCCCGCAACAACTTCATCGATCTCCTTCCGCACACCAGACAAGCCCTGATACGACAACTCGCGGCCACGCCCCATAACTAATCGTCGCGCCGTCGTGATTGAGAAAGAGGAGAGTTAAAGAGTTTTACTATCGCCGAAAAAGCTTCAGGACCGATTCGTTCCGATTTAGGTACTATCAGTCTCTTTTGAGCTCTCTATTGTTTGATCTGAACTTTTCATTGTATTTCGTATCCCTTTTGCAATTTGTTTGTAGAGTTAGGGTTTGTTTAGGAATAGGGTCGATTTGAGAGTTTGAAGAGGTTTTGTGAGAAATTGGTCTCAGATTTGGAAAGAGGGTGGAAAACAATGTAGGGTTTGTGTTGGTCATTTGAGATTTGGTGATGGTGTCGCCGGAGAAGACGGTGGCGGCCACCGCGCGCCGCCGCTTCTCCGGCCATTATAGGTTTCCGGTGAGAAATAATTGTGAGAGGTGGAAGAGAGACGTTATCCCAAGAGAGAGGAACGAATTGGAAATACGCTGATGTTTCTCCTCTCCTTGTTTTATCTTAAGCTTTGGTGGTGGCCGGATGAGGTGGTGACAAGTGTCTCCACCATAGACAATTGTCACCGGTAGAGTGATCCTCCCCCTTTTCCATCGTATCACGTACCCCACGTTTCAACCGTCAGATCAGAGTCAAGGTTGGCTCTTTGATTGGATCAACGCTCCAGATTCGCTGGGGAAGTCAACTGTTTGACTGAGGTCCATGGTGGACCTCTTCTTCCTGCGTGGGCCAACCATTCTTGGGCCTGGGAAGATTTCCATTCGCACCTCCTTTTTGCTTCACTATTTTCCTGGCCCAACCTTGTTTTTCTTTGTTTTTTTTTAGTTTTAGTTTTAAAATTTAATCTTAATTTTAATATTATTATTTCTTGATATTAGAAAATCTAAAAAACATTTTATCTTCTTTTAAAAAACATTTTCTTTTCTTTTAAAAACATTTTATTTTCTTTTAAAAACAAAATTTTTGAAATATTATTAATAATTTAATTTAGTTAATTTTATTAAACTTTTTTCATTTAATATTAATTAATCTTTTTTATGATTAATTTTTTTAGATATTGAATTTTAATTTAATTAATTATTAATTTGGTTTTAATTCTAGAAAATCTAAAAAATACTTTTTTCCATTTAATTCCTAACTTTTGTTTAATTAATTTTATTAAATTATTTTATTTAATAATAATTAACTTTAAAAGTTAATTTTATTAAATATCTTAATTTAATCTAATTAATTTGAGCCTCCTTAATCCTAAAACCTAAAATAATGATTTTTCTTAATCAAACTTTAATTAATTTTATTAAATCTTTGTACTTAATATTATAGTTAATTTTAGTTTAATCTAATTTTTTTTTGCACTTTATTTTAATTCTAAAACTTAGAATTTATTTTAGTTTAGGATTCCTCCCTTAAACTAACACTAGAATCAGGGAACTAACCATATCATGCTTGAGTCCATTTATTTATGCTTATTATGTGTGGTGCATGATGTTTACCTTGTGGATTTTTTATGCCTTGATTATATTATGCTATGTCATTGCGTGTTTATTCAAATCAAGATATTTTTCAACTAATATTTGGACTTTGTGTCAATCATTTTCATACTTGATAAGTCGATCGTTTTCACGATCGCTACCGACCTCCCCTTTGCCTCCTCTTGGGCCTTATGCAACGATTACCCATTTTATTTTGATTTGAATGCATGTATGTGATTGTTTTATGTTTAATCATTGCTTAATTAATTCCATAAGATTAAAATCAACCGTTTTTATAAGAGTAAAACAAACTTGATCCAACATCAAGTGTTTTCCAAATAAATTCAATCAATTCAATCCTAAGCATTTACTTGATCCATATATCAAGTATTTCCAACCTTCACTTCACACCATAACTTCCTTTCCTTCCATTTCTTAACCTCTTCATACGTAAATTAAAACCTCGACCCAACGTCGAGTGCATTTCTCAAATCAAACCAACGCACGTAATAATACTTAAACATTTTCATAAAGGTGAAAAAGAGGGGGACTAAGTCTTTGGTCTTTCTTTTCAATTGCTTGGGGGCGAGTTTCCTTACTCGTGTGTGGGCAATTGACGCCTTTAAAATACATATAATCCGATAACATTCAAACTCCTTTTCTTAATCAACCATCAATACATTTAATCATACTTAAAGATCATTTATTAAAAGGTGAAAGGGAGGGGGATCAAGTCTTTGGTCTTTCTTTTCGATTGTTTGGGTGCGAGTTCTCTTACTCGTGTGTGAACAATTGACACCTCTAAAAACTTAAACTTTAACTTGTCGATTGTTTAGGTGCGAGTTCTCTTACTCGTGTATGAACAATTGACACCACTAAAACATTTGTAACTCGACAGCATTCAAACCTTTTTCCAAGTAATCATTAAAACATTTAATCCTTATTTAAACACATTTTACTAAAGGTGAAGTGAGGGTGGTCGAGTCTTTGGCCCTTCTCCTCAATTGTTTGGGTGCGAGTTCTCTTACTCGTGTGTGAATAATTGTCATCTCTAAAATATCCAATACGAATGAAACTCCTTTCCTCGCCCACGTGCGACCGAAACCCTAATACACACGTAGATCAAATTATTTTCTTAATCAAACTCTTTAATATACTTAATCATATATTCAAACACAACTTCCTAAAAGGTGATGTGAGGGGGGCCAAGTCTTTGACCTTTCTCCTCAATTGTTTGGGTGCGAGTTCTCTTACTCGTGTGTGAACAATTGACACTTCTAAAAGACATAAACCTTAATTCGTCGATTGCTTGTGTGCGAGTTCTCTTACTCGTGCGTGAGTAATTGTTACATATTGCTTGGGTGCGAGTTCTCTTACTCGTGTGTGGGAAATTGTCACCTCTAAAATATCCAACACGACTAAAAATCATCCTTTCCGCCTCCGTGCGACCGAAACCCTAAAACACCTTTCCCAAAGAACATTGTTTAAGTCATTATTTCGTGCATATGAACTCGTGCTTCAGCCTCCCATGACAACGTTTAGCAGTTAGAATGCAACCTAAACTCTCGTTCGCCTAAAACACGTCCAAATTCAACTCTTTTTCTCAATCAAATCCTCAATACACTTAATTCATACTCAAACAACTTTTCACAAAAAGAACATTGTTTAGTCCATTCTCTCGCGCATATGAACTAGTGCTTCATCCTCCCTTGATGAGCAGACAAGCCAACGTTTAGCAGTTAGAATGCGAATTAAACGCTCGTTCGTTTAAAAAACACGAACCAAACAACCGTAGTCCCACGAACTACGAATGCTCTGACTTTCCCATTGCACGAGGGAATACGTAGGCCCAAGGGTTCTTAATCCTTGCCGAGCACACTAATAAAAAACCACCCCATTTTCCCTTTTAAAAAACGAACCAATTCTTTTACCTTAGAAGATAACAAACAAACTATATCTAACTTTCTCACGAATCGAATCAAGAGGTTCCCGTTGAGTACAACGGACGTAGAGGGTGCTAATACCTTCCCTCTTGCGTAACCGACTCCCGAACCCGAATTTGGTTGCGATGACCATGTTTTTATCTCCCTTTCAAAGGTTTTCTCGATATTTTTCTTTCCCTCTTTTGGGATAAATAAAGTTCGGTGGCGACTCTGTTTCGAACAGTTTTTTTCGCGTCCATCGCGAGGATCGTATTTTTCGAGGTAGGACAAGAGTGTGTTTGTCTAAAGCCTACTTGCTAACGGAAACGGAAAAGGGGAAACAAAAGGAAACTCGATAGGACTTCGTCGTCCCATGCCTACGCATTCCCTTGTGCAATGGGAAAGTTAGAGTCAGTGTAGTTCAGAGGACTACGGGTAGTGGAGGGATGGTTGCTCGCCAAGACTTCGCTGTCTTGTGTCTATTTATCTTCATTCGAACGAGAATGAAGAAGTTAGGGCGTTCGTAGTTCGGCCCGGACGAATTGTTAAGTGTCTTTTATGAGCGATGCTATGTTCGCATTCCAGCAGTTAGGGTCGAGGCCTATTTGCGGTAGAACAGAAGTAGCATGCCCTTTGTAAAAAAGGTTTGATGGAAAATCCCGAAGGACAAAATGATTTTCATTTGTTCAAGAGTTTTAGAGAAGTGGATTGACTTTGTTTGAGATGCTTATTGCACTAAAGTCTATGACATAGAAGTGAATGCTTTGCAAAATAGCCCCCAAACGCGAGTTATACTAAGCACTCTAGAAGAAGTAAGGAGAGACTCCTCACTCGTCATTTCCCATGTTATTAAGCCTCATGACGCACAATACTCATCGTATTTATTACGTGTTTTGATTTGATTTAAGAGAGAAGAAAGAGACTCAAAGGGCAAAAGAAAAAGACTAAGGGATCTCCACCCTAAATGTTATCATGTCAAATGGTCTCTGTCATCGGCGCGACTCTTCCCCTTCCTTGCTGAATGGGGTAGCAATTTTTACATGTGAACTTTTTATTTATCTAAAAAAAGAGGGAAGGGAAAAAATCTCAATAAACCCGTGAATGTGTGCAATGCAAAATAATGCACTTGAGAGATTAGGAATCAGGATTGGTTATACAAAGGGAAGGTACTAGCACCCTAAGTATCTATAGTATCCTATAGGAACCTCTTGTGTATATTTGTGTTATTGTTGATTAAGTCATTTAATGTGTAGTGGGGATTTTTTGATTGTTTTGAGTGAATGCTAAGAGTGGGAAATGTTTTTGTTGTTTTCTTAAGTTGAAATAAACTAAGACAAAGGTGTATGAACCTAAAGGTTTTATTTATTATTGTGCTCGCTAAGATCTTGCAATCTTATGCCTACGTATTCTCAAAAGAAATTTGAGACATCAGAGTGTTCGTAGTTCCACCTACTAATGGGTGGAATTGGGTTTGGGAGAAGAGACAAATTGTCATCTTAAGAGGGAGATATCTCACCTACTCACCACAAAAATTTTGAGAAAGAAGATAATAAGGGAAAAAGCTTTAAACTTGGATGTCGAAAATCCAGACTAATGCCGCATCTTCCTTTAAATAAGTATTTTTATATTAAAAGAAGGACTTGGACTTGGATATAGTATCCATGGAAGCAATCACAAAGAAGTTCAAGTAATATGTTCAAGATGAATCGAGGATCAGATGGTGATGAAGGGTAAAAAAACCTAATAGAAGTTCATGAAGATAACTCTAGGAACAAAGCATTCAAACGTGGCTGAATCAAGGGCTTTGGGGAATCCAAAATCAAGTGAAAGCCCTGACTATGTACAAAGATGTTCCCACAAAGTTGAAAACAAAAACCTAATTTCCAAAGAATATTTAATCAAAACATCTTTCAAATTAAAGGTTATCTAATCATGGTATAAAGATAAATAAGTCAAGACAACATGTTATGAACATTAATCAAGACTTTAAACAAAGTATAGTATAATCCCACCAATATTTACTATCAATTAGGTTAAGGAATGAATGAAAAAAAAAGTCATTTACAAGGTATAAAACACTTAAAATGTAATACTTTTCAACCTAATAAAAATACATCAAATAAATATTATTTGGGTGATTTTTTCATGGATTCAAGTAATAGGGAGTATGAATGAAAGGTGTGAAAAATAATGGCTCAAAAAGAATTAATTTTCTATGAGAAACAAATGTGTGAGGTTGTGAAAAAATGTGAAGAAAAGTGATAAAAAAGAAAGGAATGGTGTCACAAGGGTTTGAACCCGTGAGCTGAAGGTGAGAGGCCCAAAACTTACCATTAGGCCAACGCGCGTGTAGTGCACAAAGGGTGTACATATCACATAATATATTGAGTTTAAAGTTGAAAAATTGTAAAATAAATAAAACACCAAAAGGTCTGGGGCGAGGGAGATTCGAACCCCAGACTTAATGGTAACACAAAGCCTTAAACACCCGCCTTCAACCACAAGGGTGGTGATACATTCATGTATCAAACCACACCCAATTAATTAAGTAGTAAAAATAAAGATTAAAATATGAAAATGGCGCCACCACCAATGTTGTTCATCTTCATCGTGTTCATCATCTTCATCATCAATTTGAATTTCTATCTCCCTCAATACGCAACCAAATTGAATGAAATAAAAATGAAAGTTGCTAGATTTTTCAAGAGGAATTGAATGTTACAATCCAATTTCATTTATTCTTGCTAGAATTTAAATTATCTCGTGAGAACACATAAACCCTAAATTTGCAAAATCTAATGAGGGACCCTATATGTTAATGATACAAAGAAATTGATTGATGAAAAATAATCACAACATCATAACAAGAATATCTGGAATTTAAAATATCAAAAATAATGCATGGATCATAGGGTTTGAAAGTTTAAGAATTACCTTGCAAGTGAGAATCGGGTTATCTGTTGGAGGTGTTACATAAATGATTTGATGATTCAGACAGCTTCCTTGACCCTCAAGGATGGTGTTGCAATGCTTAGAATGAGTTGAAACCTTCTATATCACTTGGCTCGATTCAAACTGCAGCTTGATGCAAGTGAGATATAATGATGATGATTTTGGTATTACAGATGATGGATGAATGTTTGGATCAACTCTATATGATGTTTATGAAGTGTGTGGATGATTGAATTGAGTGGAAATGGCCTTGAATGGAGAATTCAAGTTTTCACTTTTTTGAAACTTAGAAATTTGGAAAGAGGAGAGAAGTGAGAAAACAAGCTATTTGCATTTTTTTAGTGTACTTAGAATGAAGAACAATGGCCTCTATTTATAGGAAAAAGAGTTCGGATATTTGAGAGGAAACTAGATGAGGATGCATCTTATTATCCGATGTGTAATAATGTGTAGCTAGTTGCTTGAGTGCTAAGGTTCATAGTGTCGCTCCCGGGATTTTTATCCAAGTACAAACGCGAAAGTGGCACGGAAACAGAGTCGCCAGCATTGTGTATTTATCCCAGGAGAGGGAAAGGAAACACTGCGTAAACTTGAGGGAAAGGAAAGAGCATGGTCTCGCGACTAAGAGAAACGGGTAAGGGAGTCGGTTACGCGAGGGGAAGGTATTAGCACCCCCACGCGTCCATCATACTCGATGGGATCCACGCTGGTTGTCTCGATCAAAGGGTATCGTCATCTGGAGCTCCACTGCTACTGGACACGAGAAGGAACAGGAACGGAAAAGAAAGGAGAGACGAAAGAAGGGGAAAAGAAGTGACTCGGTAGGATGTCCTCGGAGTCCTAGGCCTACGTATTCCCTCGTGCAATAGGAAAGTCAGAGTCAACATAGTTCGGACTACGATTTGGGGGAAAAGAGAAGGATGGTGCTCGGAGAGATCTCGCACGATCTCCTGTCTACGTATCCCGCTCGCACGCGAGAATCAGAGCGACGTAGTTCCCCTCACTAGGGATGGACTTTGCTTTGTTTGTGTTTTTTAAGTGGAATACGTCCAGGCATGCGTTCCAGCAGTTAGGTGTCGCAGCTCGTTGTACGGAGTCTTAGGCATTTACCTGTTTGCGGTAGAACGGACGTGACACATCCTTTTATGACTGGAGTGAGGAACATGAGAAGAGAATTGTTGTTTGTTTATTGATTTTTAGAAGAAGTGTTTTGATTATTTTGTGTTCATAACACGTATTGCATTAAAGTCTATGACATATGAACGAATGCCTCGCATGGTCGTCCTAACAGGACGTATGCTAAACACTCTAGAAGGGCGAAGGGAAACCATTCTCCTTCCATTTCCCATATGCAAGGCTCATATGCAATACATGGTAATCCTTTATTAGGTGTTTTTGCTTTTTGTTTTGAGATGAGAAAAGAGACTCAAAGAGAAGAAAGGACAAAGTCTAAGTGGGGGACTAGTTATCCTAAAGTTATCATGCATGGAGATCCTATGGTTGTGTGAGGCATAAGAACTACCTAAGTCTAAAGAAGATAGAGGGATAACACTATCTAATGCTTATCCTACATCACCTTAATAAAAAATTAACGATGAGTTAGGATCCCTAAGGGGTGTGAAAAAATTGTACACAAAGCATTATATCATGCTATTCCAACACATAAGAGAAATAGAATAAATAAGAAAAACAGCGGCTACAACAGCGCTGCAGCATCCATACAGTAGTAAAAAATGGCACATGATCAAGACAGCTTATGACAGCACATGATTAAGAGCAAAAGGAGCTATAAAAAGTCAAACAGCAGCACCTATAACAGCACATATGTGTCTAGACAGCAGTAATACATAGAGGCATCATGCATTCATAAATGATTCACTCATAGAAATAACAATCATGCATCAAGCCTTACACATTCTTCAATCATACATGATCACAATCACACCATAAATCATGGTAAACAATTCTTGAAATCATCATAGAATAACGCACATTATAAGAGAATACACATTATTAAGCACGTGAACAAATTAAAACAAATGTGCACCTCTTGAAATAGAAAGAAAATGAACATGCACATAACAATTCCAGCAACACAAGCATCAATTAATAATTAACAAGCTCCATGTGTGTGCCTTATATGATCATTACATTAATTAATCAACAACGCAAACCTAAACATTCATCGATTAAAAATCAAGAATCGCGTGTCGAAAAATCATGCTCATGCAATAGTGCGAAGTGAAACAGCTCAAGAATAGTCCACCAATCATCAATATATTAATCCATGAAGTTTAGACACGCGAAGGATCTCAAACAAACAAGAAAATGCAAGAAAATCACATTCTGCAGCAGTGGTAACCGGTTACAGCATAACTGCTAATCGGTTACACAGTTCAAAATCAGACCAATTATGCAAAATTTCAACATGTTTACCGGTTAACATAATTGCACTGTAATTATGTTAACCGGTTACTCTGGGACAGAAATAAAAAAAAAACAGTTCCAAAAGCACTTTTCAACAGCAAATCACTTCTCCAAACATCCAAATGAACATGCAACCAATTAATCACGAAATTACATGGAATTACAGTCATCAAACATCAATTGAATCCAATAATCATCAACATCAAGAATCAATTTCAAGCAAATGGATCCAAATCAAAAATCACCAAAGATCTACATCGAATAAGTTGCAAATAAGCTAAATCAAGTATAGATCTAAGAAAAACCAACCTACAAAGCGTAGATTTGCTTTGGTGATTGTTGCAAAGTGATCTTGGTGCAGAAAATTAAAGAAAACCAGAGATTCCTCGATTAGTAGACGAAACACGTCGAAACCGAGCAAAATCGTGAAAAATCACCGAGATCGAACTTGCACCAAAATAAATGGTGTGAAACCCTTGGATTGAAGTAGAATAAACTGAACTTCCAGAAATCCAACCAAAGAAAGCCAAATGATGGAGTTTGAGCTCAAGAATTAATCACTTTTCAATGTGAAAAGTGATTATCCTTCAAGAAATAAGAGCTTTTTGTGAGGATTTGGAAGAGAGAATTGAGATGAAAGTGTAAAAGTAGTAGAAAATTTCAGAGAGTAAAGAGAGAATTGAGAATGAAATGTGAGAAATTTGGTGATAAATGGTGGATCCCTTGAAAAATGAGTGAAGGGCTTTTTATATAGACTTTAGGTTTGGAGTGTGGGAGGTTTGGGATTAGCTTTGGACTTAGCTTTGGGTTTGGAGCTAGGGTCGGAGTTAGTTGGACTTGACTCACCGAGTCAAGGAGGTTAACTCGATTAGTTAGAACCAACTCGGTAACAATCCCTAGGTGAACTTCAACATCCAAAGGTGGAGATTCTTGGAAAACAAGGAATATGGTGCACTCAAATTGAAATGAAACATTAGAATAAATGCCCTTGGAATTAATTGGATTGAATTGAAATGTCTAGAGATGTCTAGAATATTCCATTTGCTGCTATAATACTTGTAGAATCAAAACCTCAAGTGTGCAATGGTGTTGTCATGAAAAAGTAGCAGAATATGCAAAATTTTCCTGTGTTAACCGGTTACAGCATAACTGCTAACCGGTTACACAGTTCAAAATCAGCCCAGATACGCCAAATTACAACATGTTAACCGGTTAACATAATTGCACTGTAATTGTGTTAACCGGTTAACCAGGCCAAAATTTGCCCATTTTGCTTGAAAAATGATGTTGTGGGTCCGGTTTCGATTCTCCGCTCTGTGCTCTGATAGATATCCATGAAATCCCCTATTTAAAGAACACCTTGATCCCATGCCTTAGGAAAACCAATGATATGTATGATGCTTTATGACCTATATAGAATGCAAATGAGTGGAGCATAAGCCAATTATTGGAGAGAGAGATAAGAGGGCAAAATTTTGAGGTATTACAGCTGCCCCTATTCAATCAACTGTGGACCTGAAGGGATGAGAGAAACGGCTGTCAGGACATTCAAGGTACATAGGGATTAAATACAAAAAATAACCAGAAAATTTGCACTCTGTGGGTAAAAGGAGTGGATATATGACAAACAAAGCAGTTGTGGTGGAGAGGTATTTATGGAAGAGAGTCTGGAACAAATGAAACCCAAAGAAGGCCTGTCGGGAACGATTGGAGTCTAGATTGTGCATGTCGGGGACAACTAAAGTTTACAACCTATGCTTACCTATCGGGAATGGTAAACGGTCCAATCGGGAACAGTCAAGGTAAGCTTGTCGGGATCGGCTAAAGTTGAAAACTTGGGCTTACCTATCGGGAATGGTAAATGGGTCTGTCGGGAACGGTTAAGGTGCGCCTGTCGGGAACGGCTAAAGTTTACAACCTATGGTTACCTATCGGGAATGGTAAATGGGCCTGTCGGGAACGGCTGGGCTTAAAACTCAAAGGTCGCCTGTCGGGAACAACTAAAGTTGAAAACCTATGGCTTACCTATCGGGAATGGTAAATGGGCCTGTCGAGAATGAATGGGTTTAAAACTCAAAGGTCGCCTGTCGGGAACGGATAAAGTTGAAAACATATGGCTTACCTATCGGGAATGGTAAATGGGCCTGTCGGGAACGGCTGGGTTTAAAACTCAAAAGGGTGCCTGTCGGTAACAGATAAAGTTGAAAACCTATGGCTTACCTATCGGGAATGGTAAATGGGCCTGTCGGGAACGGCTAAAGGAATCTTATCGGGAATGGTTCCAACAAAATGCGGTTAAGATGTAAGATCAAAAGATTTACAAACCGAGGTATGGGACTCTGTGGGGAGAAAAGTGGTGAAACCCTGGTACTGCTTTGAAATGTCTGTTGGGGGAATGAGCGAGGCATTCTTTCTGGCTTTGTCAATCTGATCGAAGAACAATGGTTTTGGGCTCTCGCGCGAGGTACCAAAACTAGCTTATGCTTCACATGCATATGTTTGAATTTTTCCATGGCGTAATGCTCCATCTCGAATGGAAATGCTACGCATTTTTGAGGATGCAATGCATACTACATGCAAGACGCAAAGAGGTTCCACAGCAAAATAAATGCTGAGGAAAAGAAGGCAACTCCGCTGGGGATAATAAGCTGGATTGTCCGTCGTGATCGCCACTCATGCTGGAGATAGCAAACTGAATTGTCCTTGTGTTCGTGACTCATGCTGGGGAAAACAAAATAACCTAATCTCCTAATCTGGTCTCTGAACTGACAAATCTGTTGAGATTACTGTAAGGAATGATGACCTTGCTGGGGAGGTATCATCTGAACCAATCCGCTTGGGGAAGAACTATAACCATAGAACTCCGCTGGGGAAATCAAACTCCTCCGACCTAGCTGCTGAGGAATTAGGAGCAAATGCTTTATGCTGAGGGACTGAGATCAACCATGTTCCTGCTGGGGATGACAACCTTAAGGAAGAAATTCCGGTTGAGGTACCCGCTTCTGCTTGGGGAGAACTATTATTTAAGTCCTGCTGGAAAAGACACTGAAGACACCATGTGTTCTTGATGAGCTAACCAGCGAACATTAACACCCGTAAACAAAAGGATGTACACATATGCCCCAGGGTATGACTGAATTTTGAATTCATCACCCAAGAACACCTAGCACTCAAAGCAATTTTAATTGTTTTCTTTTGCACGCATATCATTGTATAACCTTATGTTTATAAAAAATTCGGACGT
Organism: Lathyrus tuberosus; assembly: GCA_022829125.1. Lineage (NCBI taxonomy): Eukaryota > Viridiplantae > Streptophyta > Magnoliopsida > Fabales > Fabaceae > Lathyrus > Lathyrus tuberosus. The sequence goes on along the minus strand of JALAZF010000088.1, from coordinate 11,554,771 downwards.
TTTTTGTAAACAAAACAGACTGTAAAGGAAAACAAAAGAGACAGATATTCTGAATAACGAAAATTTTATTGATTGAAAAGCCCGAAAATAGGCGTTTACATCAGGAGGCAATTCCTGGAAAGAGGTAATTGCTTAAAAGAGAAAAGAAACTATCCTAATGGCAATGTGGAAAACGGCAATCCACTGAGTTTCAATCCTACTATGGTTCGTATGTCTTCAAGATTCTCTAAGTGCTTCGCTTTCCGAGGGGGATGATTGGACCGATTCCTATCCTTCGGCATGCCTCTTGTTGAAACGAGACGGGATACAGGCTACTTAGATCGCAGCCTTTCACTAAATCCCTCTTTTGCCTGGATCGCCCTTTGCGGGTTTTCGATCCACCGGGATACCTATTTTTGCCTAAGTTGCCCTTTCGGGTTTTCAACTTACCGGGTGTACTTATTATTTTTTTTATTTTATCCCTAATTTTTGCCCGAATCTTTTTCTCTTTTTTTTTGGTTCGCCGGGATGCCCCTTTTTGCCTGGACTCTCTTTTTACTGTCCAGCGGGCCCATTTATGCGAAGTATTTTTTGACTGCGTCTGAGTTCACAGGCGATGGAAAATCCTCACCATCCATAGTTGTAAGCATCAAGGCTCCGCCCAAGAAAACCTTCTTGACAACATATGGTCCTTCATAATTCGGAGTCCATTTGCCCCTGTGATCTATATTAGGAGGAAGAATCCTTTTCAACACCAAGTCACCTGTCTGATAATTCCGAGGACGCACTTTCTGATCGAATGCCCGTTTCATCCGCCTCTGATACAGTTGCCTATGGCATACTGCTGCCAATCTTCTCTCTTCTATGAGACTCAACTCGTTGAACCTCGTTCGAACCCATTCAGCCTCATCAAGCTTGACGTCCATCATGACCCTCAGAGAAGGAATCTCAACTTCAACCGGTAAGACCGCTTCCATGCCATACACAAGAGAAAACAGGGTTGCCCCAGTAGACGTGCGTACTGATGTACGGTACCCATGCAAAGCGAAAGGCAACATCTCATGCCAATCCTTGTACGTCACGACCATCTTTTGCATGATCTTCTTGATATTTTTATTGGCTGCCTCAACGACACCATTCATCTTTGGGCGGTATGGAGAAGAATTGTGATGCTCAATCTTGAAGCTCTGGCACAGCTCTTGCATTATTTTATTGTTAATATTAGAACCATTATCAGTGATGATCCTTTCAGGCATCCCGTATCGACAAATAATCTCTTTCTTGATAAACCTGGCAACCACCTGCTTAGTGACATTTGCAAATGAAGCTGCTTCCACCCACTTGGTGAAGTAATCAATGGCCACCAGAATAAAACGATGTCCATTAGAGGCGGTGGGCTCAATCTTCCCAATCATATCAATGCCCCACATGGCAAAGGGCCTAGGGGAACTCATCACATTTAAAGGATTCAGTGGCACGTGCACTTTATCAGCATAAATCTGGCACTTGTGGCATTTCCGAGCATATTTGAAACAATCAGCCTGCATGGTCATCCAGTAATAACCAGCTCGCAACAATTTCTTTGCCATGGCATGTCCACCAGCATGGGTACCAAAAGAAACTTCGTGCACTTCTTGCATCAACATGTCTGCTTCGTGTCTATCCACGCATCTAGCAAGACCATGTCAAAATTTCTTTTGTACAATACACCATCTTCATTCAAGAAGAAACTACCCGCTAACCTCCTCAGAGTCTTCTTATCGTTATTGGATGCCCCAGCCGGATACTCTTGACTCTCCAAGAAACGCTTGATATCATGATACCAAGGTTTATCACCGGTCGCCGTATCGGCTACAAACACATGAGCAGGTCTATCAAGCTGCATCACATCAATTTTGGGTATATGATTCCACCAATTCACTCGAATCATAGAAGATAACATTGCCAAAGCGTCCGCCATTTGATTCTCATCACGAGGTATATGGTACAACTTTACTGTTTTGAAGAAAGTCAACAGTCTTCTTATATAATCTCTGTAAGGGATCAAGTGGGGTTGATGGGTGTGCCAATCCCCGTTGACCTGACTGATCACTAGAGCGGAGGCCCCAAATACATCAAGCGTCTTGACCCTTAAATCAATGGCTTCTTCAATACCCATAATGCAGGCTTCGTATTCGGCTTCATTGTTGGTGACATCAAAAGTCAGTCTGGCAGTGAAAGGTATATGGGAACCTTTCGGTGTTGTTAGAACTGTCCCAACGCCACTACCATTCACATTAACAGCCCCGTCAAACATCAATTTCCACTTGTCATTAGGATCTGGTCCTTCATCAACTGGTGGCTCGTCACAATCTTTCATTTTCAGGTACATGATGTCTTCATCAGGGAACTCAAACTTCATTGGCTGATAATCATCGATTGGTTGCTCAGCGAGATAGTCAGACAGAATACTACCCTTTATGGCTTTTTGGGAAGTATATTGTATGCCATACTCTGTCAACACCATCTGTCAACGGGCAACCCTTCCGGTGAGACCTGGCTTTTCAAAAATGTACTTGACTGGATCCATCTTTGATATCAATAAGGTTGTATGAGTCAGCATATATTGTCTAAAACGCTTAGCAGCCCATGCAAGTGCACAACATGTCTTCTCAAGCATTGAGTATCTAGACTCGCAATCTGTGAATTTCTTGCTCAGGTAGTATATGCATTTTCCTTCCTACCTGTCTCGTCTTGTTGACCGAGAACACAACCCATTGAATTTTCACGTACCGTCAAATACATTATCAGTGGTCTCCCTGGAACTAGAGGCATAAGAATCGGAGGCTTTTGCAAATATTCTTTTATTTTATCAAATGCCCTTTGGCAATCATTATTCCACCGAATTGATTGATCTTTTCTCAATAATTTGAATATTGGCTCGCAAGTGGCTGTAAGATGAGAGATGAATCTATCAATGTAGTTTAATCACCCTAAGAGACCGCGGACTTGCTTTTATGTTCTTGGCTCGGGCATATCTTGTATTGCTTTTACTTTTGCTGGATCAACCTCGATTCCTCTTTCACTGACAATAAAGCCCAATAACTTACCAGATCTCACCCCGAAAGTACACTTATTCGGGTTCAGCCTCAGTCTGAATTGTCTCAATTGTTCAAAAAGCTTTTTCAGATTCACCAAGTGCTCTTCCTCAGTCTGCGACTTAGCAATCATATCATCAACATAAACCTCAATCTCTTTATGAATCATGTCATGAAAGAGTGTCACCATAGCACGCTGATAAGTTGCCCCTGCGTTTTTTAAACCAAAAGGTATCGCCTTATAGGAGAATGTGCCCCATGGGGTAATAAACGTTGTTTTCTCCATGTCTTCCGGTGCCATTTTAATCTGATTATAACCGGAAAAGCCATCCATGAAGGAAAATACCGAGAATTGAGTTGTATTATCTACCAACACGTCAATGTGAGGTAATGGAAAATCATCTTTCGGACTCGCTCGATTTAAATCATGGTAATCCACACACATCCGGACCTTACCATCTTTCTTTGGTACCGGGACAATATTCGCAACCCATGGTGGATAGCTGGTGACGGCCAGGAAACCTGCATCCAACTGTTTATGCACCTCCTCCTTTATCTTAATGGCCATTTCTGGTTTAGTTCTTCTGAGCTTCTGTTTGACGGGGGAACAACCTTCTTTGAGAGGCAACCTGTGCACAACAATATATGTATCTAATCCTGGCATATCTTGATAAGACCAGACAAAGATATCAATATATTCACGTAGCATATCAATCATCTCTTTCTTCACATTCCCTGCTAGGCTTGCCCCTATTTTGACCTCTTTTCTCGCATCCTCGGTGCCAAGGTTAACGACTTCTAGTGACTCTTGATGAGGCTGAATAGCTCTTTCCTCCTGTTTCAATAATCTGGCCAATTCTTCGGGAAGTTCACAATCTTCCTCATCCCCCTCTTCAGCTTGGTAAATTGAATTATCAAAGTCATATCGAGCCATAGCAGAACCGTTATCAACAGAATCCGGAGGATTCTTTCTGCATGAATGATGGTTCATGCTTTATTTTAGAAAGAGCTTTTTGAAAAGAAAGAAAATAAACTATGGAGAAAAACATTGCCATTTTATTTGAAATAAAAAGCGTAAAATGAAAGACAGGGAGCACAATTTTTGAATACAAAAAACGTCCTTTTATTGATGATAAACTTGCATATGAAACAAATGGGGCCCTACAATGAAATCACTAGGCCTTGGGCAGAGCCTAGGATTATACATGCAATATGAAAAAAAACAAAGAAAATTACTCTTTCTGCAGGGTGACTGGATGAGGTCTTCAGAGAACCAATTATTCAGCTTCTGCCCCGGGACACATGGGCGCACCCAATTGTCCATGTCATAGTCGATATCCCCATTGTCTTCATTTGCAGCAAAGACTTGACCTGGGTTAATGATCCCCCCACTAGAAAAAATGAAAGGTCCCTGACGCTTTTGGCCCTCTAGCTGCGAAGCTTGAGTAGACTAGTAACCAATCCCACACTTGTCTTCCTTAAAAGGCAACTCAATCAACTGGCCCCAACCCTCAGCATGGCCTGACTGCACTACTTCGAGAGCCTGTTTGTAAGAAACTATAGAAGTCCATGCTCTTGTTTCACTGGAAGGAGGATCATTTTCAATACTCACTGCTTCGAATGCTTGACAAAGAGTTTCATGGATCTCGTCGTCCATCTCCACATATTTGAATGACGACAAATGACTGATGAATATATCCTCCTCTCCACATACTATGACAACCTGACAATCCACGACAAACTTTATCTTCTGGTGGAGTGTTGACGAAATGGCCCCTGCAGCATGTATCCACGGGCGTCCTAGCAAGCAGCTATAAGCTAGCTGGATTTCCATCACATAAAAAACTGTATTAAACACTTGGGGTCCGATCTTCACAGGCAACTCTACCTCCCCAAAAACTGATCTTTTAGAACCATCAAATGCGCGCACCACTAAATCACATGGCCGGAGTACAACCCCCTCAACATCCACCTTTGTCAAAGCCTTCTTTGGCAACACATTCAGGGACGAGCCCGTATCCACCAACACATGGGACAAGACTGCCCCTTTGCACTCCATGGAGATGTGGAGAGCTTTGTTGTGATTTCTTCCCTCCGGTATTAGATCGAAATCGGTAAATCCCAACCCGTTACTGGCATTGACATTGGTGATAACACCCTTGAGCTGGTTCACCGATATCTCCTGTGGAACGTACTCCATATTCAAAATCTTCAGCAAGGCATTACGATGTGCCTCGGAACATAACAGTAATGACAAGATAGAAATCTTGGAGGGAGTTTGATGTAGGTGATCCACTATCTTGTAATCGCTCTTTCGGATAATCCTCATAAACTCTTCAACATCCTTTTCAAAGGAATTACCAGGCTCCATCCTTTGCACGGGCTCTCCACTTACTACCTGCTTGCCTTTAGCTTTCGCTGAAGTTTCAGCATCATCATTTTGTAACGTCTGTGGAGCAAAGAGCCTTCCACTACGGGTAAAACCACCCATTCATCCTACATTCCCTACACTTGAACCAGTTTCCCTGGGAACCTCCACTTCCTGTTTCTGCCCTTGATAATAGACATCAGCTCCGTAATGCCACGGGATCGCTTTTGTACTTTTGTATGGCAAAGGACCTAGAATAGTTATAGTTACCGGGGCTACCTGTTCAGGCGCAGGGGTTTGTATAGGTGCAGGCACAGGAATCTCTGATGGAGTAAAGTAGATAGTAACTGTTGAGACCATTTCATCCTTCTTTCCCATCTGATCAAATTGTAGACGACCCTCATCCATCATCATCTGAAGGCAAATCCTCAATTTATCACAACCTTTCACCGCGGACAAACATTCTAAACAATTTTCCTGACAACCAGGGAACACGCCCCCTTTCAGCAAACGCCCTTTTACCACTGCCAAAGGTGTCCTTACACGATTAACATCTGTCACCAGATTCAAGCTTCTGTCCTCTTCTATTTCATTGACCTTTGGTCTGCCATGCGGGGGCATGGGGTTTTGAATCATATTAGGATTAGGGGCGAAATTGATAGCTTTCGAATCAACCAGGTCCTGAACTACGTGCTTAAAAGCTTTGCAGTTCTCTATATGGTGGCCGGGCGCACCTGAATGGAACTCACACTTCACATTTGCATCATAGCCATAAGGTAGCTTGCCTGCTAGCGGTGCCAGTGTTCTCAACTATACCAACTTTAAGCAGAGCAAATTCTGCAACATCTGGGCATATCTCATAGGTAAAGTGTCAAAGTGACGATCACTCATTCTCTGCCTCGGTTGGTATTGTCTTTGAGGTTGTGGCTGAGATTTGGCAGACGGAGCCGGAATAGTTACAGCAGCTGCTTGATGGTACGAGGCCTGACGTCTTTTACCTTTGCCCCCCTGTCCATATGCAGCACTAGTTTCACCTTCACCCTTCTTCGAGCCATTTCCAAAAGGCCTCTTCGTATTGGAAGAGCCTGCCCCACTTTCATCCTGAATCTTCCCCGATTTCAATAGATTCTCAATTCTCTCTCCTGTTACCACAATTTCAGAGAACCCAGTGGACGGACATCCGGCCAAGCAGTCCAGATATGGGCCTTGTAAAGTATTCATGAACATATCAGCCATTTCCCTTTCCATCAACAGGGGTTGTACTCGAGCAGCTAGCTCACACCACCTTTGGGCGTATAGTTTGAAACCTTCCTTCGATCCTGTGTCATATTCTGCAATTGGGTACGATTAGGGGCCATGTCGATGTTATACTGATACTGTTTCAAGAAATCATCTCCCAAGTCCCTCCAGTTCCTGATATAAGCTCTTTCCAGCTTCATGTACCATTCCAATTAAGCTCCTGACAGGCTATCCAGAAAGAAGTACATCCACAACTTTTCATCATCAGAATATGCAGAAATCTTCCTAAAATACACCTGAATATGAGTCTTAGGACAGGTACTGCCATTATACTTGTCAAAGGTTGGAGGCTTGAACTTTGGAGGGATCCTCACCCCTTGCACCAGCCCCATGTCAGTAACATTAATTCCCATGGAGTTTTGACATTCAATAGCTCTTACCTTCTTAGCCAACTCTTCATACCTTCTGTCATTACCATCATTATGAACACCCAGGTCAGCATTCACCACAGAGAACTGATCATCTTGATGGTCCTCCACTTGTTGATGATTGTTATGGCCAACACCACCAGGAACTCCGCCAAGAGGATCAACTACTGCTCCGCCAGGAGGAATAACTGCCGCTCCGCCAGGAGGATTAACTGCGGCTCTGCCAGGAGGATTAACATTCGCTCCGCCAGGAGGATTAGCATTGGGGATTTCCACTTCCAACCTTTGGACTGTAGTTCTCAAATCTTGCTGCCTCTGGGCTATGCCCTGCATAAGGTTCATGAACTGCTCCATACGAGTCCTCATTTCAGCGAGTTCTACCTGCACCTGTTCCATGATCCTGGCTTGATTTTGTCGAGTCACGTAGCGATGAATGTTGAAATCAGCTATTATGCCTGTAACCAAATAAAGGCCAGAAACTCCCTGGGACGAGTACCTGTTATGCAAAATGATATGTTATGAAATGCATGCAAATGTCATGTTTAACCACTTCCAGGGCATTTCACACCCTGATTCCAATCTTAATCACAAGAAACTGAGCAATGTGCAGATATTGTCGAGAGAAACTATGCTGTGACACCGTGCTGTGATAATGTGCTTGTGAATAGAGGGCTGCCAAAGAACTATTTCTGAATAAACCATTCATTTGAATTTAATAGAAAACCAATACGCATTGAAGCATTCTACAATGAATTCAAAAACAGGAAATACATCAAGATAGTGGATCCATCAACAAGCCTGATGGTAACCACGGTACATCAACAAAACTGCACTAGGAAAATAAAGAGGAGACTATCAATCATTCAATTCCAAATCTTTTAACTTCTCGCTAGAGTACTTGATCTCTTGAAAGAATACTCTGGTGCGTTGATGATTTGGCTTCTCAATCATCTCTTTGATCAAAATGTCCCTCTTCTTCAGAGCTTCGACTAATGAATCTGTGTGCATCAAAAGAGCTTCATCTTCACTCACCTGCCTAGGCTTTTTCACACTAGCTAACACTTTGAGTTCTTCCATCTCTGCTACAACATCTTCAAGTTCCTTCTTGGAAGCTTCCAGCTCATCTCTAACCTTCTTCAACTGTTCCTGACTTTTACTGACGTCTTCACGATGCTTTCTTCGTTGTGCATGCGCGCTCTGGAGTTCATCATCTCTGGATTTTAACTGCTCTTGTAGCTCTGCATTCTTAATTCTTACTTCGTCCCATGCTTGCCGAAGTTGAGTGAGCTTGGCTTTTGTTTGGGCCAAAGACTGTTTAGTCTGCCTGTAAGTTTGAGCCGAGGTTTTAACAGCCATATTAACTTTTTGGAAATGTCGAGCCCTTTCAGCAAAATCTTTTTCTCTTGCTTCTAAGACCTTTTCTGCATCTTGGGCTTTCCCTTCCAATCTCTTGTTGGTATGTAGAGCGTCTTGAAGACGGCTGCTCAGCTCAGAATTCTCTCCTCGAAGCTTTTTCACCAAGGCTTGCAATTTGTCGAATTCTTCCATAGTGGCAGTACTTCCTTATTTCCCATTCTCAGGATACAAAAGGGGTGCCTTATCAAAAGGCAAGTGAAAATCTTCAACTCTCTTCTTCAACCACTCTTCATATGCTGGATAAGCCCGATTGTTGGGTTTGCCTAGAGCGACTTTTCCTTTCTTTAGTACACTAGCCCAGGCCTCAGAGGCTTTTCGTGTTGTTTCCAAACCATCTGATGCATGGAAATACAATGAATCTTCTACATCCCTCTTAATGGACGGACCTATCAGAGCGTACCTAAATTGCCTAATGGCCAAAGAAGGATTGTAGTTGATTCCCCCTTTTCTTCCCATCAATGGAACATTGGGGAACTCACCACAGCTATGGATAATGTTCTTGTCGAGTAGCCCATGATCTATCCATACGATGTCCTTGGCGACTAGTCCTATTAAGCGCTGACTCCATTTTAGAGAACCTTTAGAATCCACGAAAGCACCTGATTACGGTAAGCGACTTGCGAACCACTTATAGAACAAAGGTGCACAGCAACGAACTACCCCTCCTCTTTTCTTTTCGTTTCTATTGTATAAGGCGTAATGAAGATCTCCCAATAGTGTTGGTACTGGATTTTCCATCATGAATATCCTAATGGCATCCACATCAACAAAATCAGGCTCGTTGGGGAACAATACAATACCATATACACAAAGGGCCCGCAATGCATTGAAAATGACCCATTTCTCGTCTTTTGCTGCCTCCTGAGCTTTCTTTATCAGATACCCAACTTATAACCATGAAGCTTTCCTTTGTTAGAGATATTGGCCTCTAACTCTGACTTGCTCAAATAAAGAGCACCAGCCACTTTCCCAAAGTCCAGATCGCCCTAGACCCAAAGAATGGAGGTTCCTCCTTGATAGCAATCCCTAGCATGTTGGAATATCCTCTAAGGTAGGTACCAACAAATAATCTGGAAATACAAAGCACCTCAGGGGAGGGTCGTAGAACTACATCAAAGTATGAAGACCCCGGTATTCGTAATCACTGACATTGTGAACAAAAGATAAAATCCACCCATATTTTCTTTTGAAAGCTTCCAACACATCGGGGCTTGCCATTCCTTTTAAGATAGTAATGGAACCTAGAGTAGGCTTGAGAAATTTGTAACTGATCATGTTCTTTTTCTCTTTAGTATTCATCCTTGTGAGAACCCGGTGACTGGAATAAAGGGTAGAATATGAACCTGGAAATGAGTAAACATGTATGTTAGGATATGTAAATGCAATGCAAAATACATGGTATCAAAGTGCCGCGTGTCTATGCTGGACTGTGAATGGTGTCAGTGTAGCTCTGAGAATATTATAGAACCATGGACAAGAACCAACTGAATACAATAGGATGAATCCTCTTTTTTGCGTAATGACATCAGAAAACTGGGTATGCAAGAGGTTATGGTTACCTGCAAACCTGTAAACAACCCGCCCCTCTCACATGTGGGTATTAGAAAACCGAGGATCCTCAGTATCCCGGGCTCTCAGGTCGAGAAATAATGATACGTTCACCATTTCTGGTTTGGCATCATCATCAATCGAGGAGGCCTCAACTGATTCCCCTCAAAGCGAAAGTTCCTCAGCTTCTGACACTGAGGTCGAGAAGCAATAGTACATTCATCCCTCGGGGTACAGTACTATTGCCAATCGAGGAGTGCCTCCACTGATTCTCTTTCAAAAATGATATCCTATAGCAAGTTCCCAGCATTGGGTCCTTGGATCGAGAAGTGTAATGGGTTTGCCATTTCTGGTCTGCCATTATCACAACTCGGGAGAAGTGTCATTACTGAGTTCTCGGGAATGGTCACTAGAGTCGACGGTTCCTCAAGAGAATAACTATTGGCCTGTATAAATATACAGTAGCAGATAGCTTCTGATAGAACCTCGTCTGGTTGTGGGTCTCGTGAACAACAATACGTGGTCACCACCATGCAAGTGTCACGATTATCCACTCTAATACCTATGTGTATGCTCAAGCCTGGGTAGTGGGCTTATCTCTCAGAACACCCTGCCCACCAAACAGAAAAATCCAGTACAGTCCAGCACAGTATAATATATGACAACAGTAAATGAAAAGCATGTAAATGCAATAAAACAGTAAACATGCAACAATGCCATAAATAAAGCGAGTAAAGTAAACAGATAAAACACCCTATAATCGAAAACAAACAAGCGCTAGGATTGACTCGCATAGGGGATGGACCAGTAAGCGGTCTATCTTTCCCTAGCAGAGTCACCAGCTGTCGCTCCCGGGATTTTCATCCAAGTACAAATGCGAAAGTGGCACGGAAACAGAGTCGCCAGCACTGTGTATTTATCCCATGAGAGGGAAAGGAAACACTGCGTAAACCTGAGGGAAAGGAAAGAACATGGTCTCGCGACCAAGAGAAACGGGTATGGGAGTCGGTTACGCGAGGGGAAGGTATTAGCACCCCCACGCGTCCATCGTACTCGATGGGATCCACGCCGGTTGTCTCGATCAAAGGGTATCGTCATCTGGAGCTCCACTACTACTGGACACGAGAAGGAACAGGAACGAAAAAGAAAGGAGAGACGGAAGAAGAGGAAAAAAAGTGACTCGGTAGGACGTCCTCGGAGTCCTAGGCCTACGTATTCCCTCGTGCAATGGGAAAGTCAGAGTCAACGTAGTTCGGACTACGGTTTAGGGAAAAAGAGAAGGATGGTGCTCGGAAAGATATCGCACAATCTCCTGCCTACGTATCCCGCTCGCACGCAAGAATCAGAGCAACGTAGTTCCCCTCACTAGGGATGGACTTTGCTTTGTTTGTGTTTTTTAAGTGGAATACGTCCAGGCATGCGTTCCAGTAGTTAGGTGTCGCAGCTCATTGTACGGAGTCTTAGGCATTTACCTGTTTGCGGTAGAACGGACGTGACACATCCTTTTATGACTGGAGTGAGGAAGATGAGAAGAGAATTGTTGTTTGTTTATTGATTTTTAGAAGAAGTGTTTTGATTATTTTGTGTTCATAACACGTATTGCATTAAAGTCTATGACATATGAACGAATGCCTCGCATGGTCGTCCTAACAGGACGTATGCTAAACACTCTAGAAAGGCGAAGGGAAACCCTTCTCCTTCCATTTCCCATATGCAAGGCTCATATGCAATACATGGTAATCCTTTATTAGATGTTTTTGCTTTTTGTTTTGAGATGAGAAAAGAGACTCAAAGAGAAGAAAGGACAAAGTCTAAGTGGGGGACTAGTTATCCTAAAGTTATCATGCATGGAGATCCTATGGTTGTGGGAGGCATAAGAACTACCTAAGTCTAAAGAAGAGAGACAGATAGAACTATCTAATGCTTATCCTACCTCACCTTAATCAAAAATTAAGGATGAGCTAGGATCCCTAAGGGGTGTGAAAAAGTTGTACACAAAGCATTATATCATGCTATTCCAACACATAAGAGAAATAGAATAAATAAGAAAAACAGCGGCTACAACAGCGCTGCAGCATCCATACAGTAGTAAAAAATGGCACATGATCAAGAGAGCTTATGACAGCACATGATTCAGCACAAAAGGAGCTATAAAAAGTCAAACAGCCGCACCTATAACAATAATACATAGAGGCAGCATGCATTCATAAATGATTCACTCATAGAAATAACAATCATGCATCAAGCCTTACACATTCTTCAATCAAACATGATCACAATCACACCATAAATCATGGTAAACAATTCTTGAACTCATCATAGAATAACGCACATTATAAGAGAATACACATTATTAAGCACGTGAACAAATTAAAACAAATGTGCACCTCTTGAAATAGAAAGCAAATGAACATGCGCATAACAATTCCAGCAACACAAGCATCAATTAACAATTAACAAGCTCCATGTGTGTGCCTTATATGATCATTACATCAATTAATAAACAACACAAACCTAAAAATTCATCGATTAAAAATCAAGAATCGCGTGTCGAAAAATCATGTTCATGCAATAGTGCGAAGTGAAACAGCTCAAGAATAGTCCACCAATCATCAACATATTAATCCATGAAGTTTAGACATGCGAAGGATCTCAAACAAACAAGAAAATGCAAGAAAATCACATTCTGCAGCAGTGGTAACCGGTTACAGCATAACTGCTAACCGGTTACACAGTTCAAAATCAGACCAATTACGCAAAATTTCAACATGTTAACCGGTTAACATAATTGCACTGTAATTGTGTTAACCGGTTACTCTGGGACAGAAATAAAAAAAACCAGTTCCAAAAGCACTTTTCAATAGCAAATAACTTCTCCTAACATCCAAATGAAAATGAAACCAATTAATCACAAAATTACATGGAATTACAGTCATCAAACATCAATTGAATCCAGTAATCATCAACATCAAGAATCAATTTCAAGCAAATGGATCCAAATCAAAAATCACCAAAGATCTACATCGAATAAGTTGCAAATAAGCTAAATCAAGTATAGATCTAAGAAAAACCAACCTACAAAGCGGAGATTTGCTTTGGTGATTGTTGCAAAGTGATCATGGTGCAGAAAATTAAAGAAACCCAGAGATTCCTCGATTAGTAGCCGAAACGCGTCGAAATCGAGCAAAATCGCGAAAAATCACCGAGATCGAACTTGCACCAAAATAAATGGTGTGAAACCCTTGGATTGAAGTAGAATAAACTGAACTTCCAGAAATCCAACCAAAGAAAGCCAAATGATGGAGTTTGAGCTAAAGAATTAATCACTTTTCAATGTGAAAAGTGATTATCCTTCAAGAAATAAGAGTTTTTTGTGAGGATTTGGAAGAGAGAATTGAGATGAAAGTGTAGAAGTAGCAGAAAATTTCAGAGAGTAAAGAGAGAATTGAGAGTGAAGTGTGAGAAATTTGGTGAAAAATTGTGGATCCCTTGAAAAATGAGTGAAGGGTTTCTTATATAGACTTTAGGTTTGGAGTGTGGGAGGTTTGGGATTAGCTTTGGACTTAGCTTTGGGTTTGGAGCTAGGGTCAGAGTTAGTTAGACTTGACTCACCGAGTCAAGGCAGTTAACTTGGTTAGTTAGAACCAACTCAGTAACAATCCCAAGGTGAACTTCAACATCCAAAGGTGGAGATGCTTGGAAAACAAGGAATATGGTGCACTCAAATTGAAATGAAACATTAGAATAAATGCCCTTGGAATTAATTGGATTGAATTGAAATGTCTAGAGATGTCTAGAATATTCCATTTGCTGCTATAATACTTGTAGAATAAAAAACCCCAAGTGTGCAATGGTGCTGTCATGAAAAAGTAGCAGAATATGCAAAATTTGCATGTGTTAACCGGTTACACCATAACTGCTAACCGATTACACAGTTCAAAATCAGCCCAATACGCCAAATTACAACATGTTAACCGGTTAACATAATTGCACTGTAATTGTGTTAATCGGTTACTCTGGGACAGAAATCAAAAAAACCAGTTCCAAAAGCACTTTTCAATAGCAAATCACTTCTCCAAACATCCAAATGAACATGAAACCAATTAATCACAAAATTACATGGAATTACAGTCATCAAACATCAATTGAATCCAGTAATCATCAACATCAAGAATCAATTTCAAGCAAATGGATCCAAATCAAAAATCACCAAAGATCTACATCGAATAAGTTGCAAATAAGCTAAATCAAGTATAGATCTAAGAAAAACCAACCTACAAAGCGGAGATTTGCTTTGGTGATTGTTGCAAAGTGATCATGGTGCAGAAAATTAAAGAAACCCAGAGATTCCTCGATTAGTAGCCGAAACGCGTCGAAATCGAGCAAAATCGCGAAAAATCACCGAGATCGAACTTGCACCAAAATAAATGGTGTGAAACCCTTGGATTGAAGTAGAATAAACTGAACTTCCAGAAATCCAACCAAAGAAAGCCAAATGATGGAGGTTGAGCTAAAGAATTAATCACTTTTCAATGTGAAAAGTGATTATCCTTCAAGAAATAAGAGTTTTTTGTGAGGATTTGGAAGAGAGAATTGAGATGAAAGTGTAGAAGTAGCAGAAAATTTCAGAGAGTAAAGAGAGAATTGAGAGTGAAGTGTGAGAAATTTGGTGAAAAATTGTGGATCCCTTGAAAAATGAGTGAAGGGTTTCTTATATAGACTTTAGGTTTGGAGTGTGGGAGGTTTGGGATTAGCTTTGGACTTAGCTTTGGGTTTGGAGCTAGGGTCAGAGTTAGTTAGACTTGACTCACCGAGTCAAGGCAGTTAACTTGGTTAGTTAGAACCAACTCAGTAACAATCCCAAGGTGAACTTCAACATCCAAAGGTGGAGATGCTTGGAAAACAAGGAATATGGTGCACTCAAATTGAAATGAAACATTAGAATAAATGCCCTTGGAATTAATTGGATTGAATTGAAATGTCTAGAGATGTCTAGAATATTCCATTTGCTGCTATAATACTTGTAGAATAAAAAACCCCAAGTGTGCAATGGTGCTGTCATGAAAAAGTAGCAGAATATGCAAAATTTGCATGTGTTAACCGGTTACACCATAACTGCTAACCGGTTACACAGTTCAAAATCAGCCCAATACGCCAAATTACAACATGTTAACCGGTTAACATAATTGCACTGTAATTGTGTTAATCGGTTACTCTGGGACAGAAATCAAAAAAACCAGTTCCAAAAGCACTTTTCAATAGCAAATCACTTCTCCAAACATCCAAATGAACATGCAACCAATTAATCACAAAATTACATGGAATTACTGTCATCAAACATCTATTGAATCCAGTAATCATCAACATCAAGAATCAATTTCAAGCAAATGGATCCAAATCAAAAATCACCAAAGATCTACATCGAATAAGTTGCAAATAAGCTAAATCAAGTATAGATCTAAGAAAAACCAACCTACAAAGCGGAGATTTGCTTTTCATGATTGTAGCAACGTGATCTTGGTGCAGAAATTAAAGAAAACCAGAGATTCCTCGATTAGTAGCCGAAACGCGTCGAAACCGAGCAAAATCGCGAAAAATCATCGAGATCGAACTTGCACCAAAATAAATGGTGTGAAACCCTTGGATTGAAGTAGAATAAACTGAACTTCCAGAAATCCAACCAAAGAAAGCCAAATGATGGAGTTTGAGCTAAAGAATTAATCACTTTTCAATGTGAAAAGTGATTATCCTTCAAGAAATAAGAGCTTTTTGTGAGTATTTGGAAGAGAGAATTGAGATGAAAGTGTAGAAGTAGCAGAAAATTTCAGAGAGTAAAGAGAAAATTGAGAGTGAAGTGTGAGAAATTTGGTGAAAAATGGTGGATCCCTTGAAAAATGAGTGAAGGGTTTCTTATATAGACTTTAGGTTTGGAGTGTGGGAGGTTTGGGATTAGCTTTGGACTTAGCTTTGGGTTTGGAGCTAGGGTCGGAGTTAGTTGGACTTGACTCACCGAGTCAAGGCGGTTAACTTGGTTAGTTAGAACCAACTCGGTAACAATCCCAAGGTGAACTTCAACATCCAAAAGTGGAGATGCTTGGAAAACAAGGAATATGGTGCACTCAAATTGAAATGAAACATTAGAATAAATGCCCTTGGAATTAATTGGATTGAATTGAAATGTCTAGAGATGTCTAGAATATTCCATTTGCTGCTATAATACTTGTTTGTAAGTTCCTGGATTGGCTGGAATTTTGGTAAAACAACAAGGTGTTCAATGCTGATGTCATGGTGTTGATGTTGCAGCATTGAGTCTTAGTACTGGGCTGTACTAAGTTGTGAAGGTTAACTATGTTTGATGTCATGGGCTTGATGTCATAACATTGCACTTAACACTGGGCTGTGTTAAGGTTGCTAGTTGTTGAAGTGGATGTCTGATGTCACATAGGTGATGTTGTAACATCAGACCTGCAGAACTGAAGCTAATGACAGCATGGGCTTGTTGTTATTAGGGTCGCGTATTAGCTGGAATTGTGGAGAGTGTTGACTCGTTGGATGAGAATATCTTGGGCTAGATATTTTCTGTTACATGGGAGATTTGATTACAGGTTTGTTGGAGAATTAAAAGGTGGAAGATTTAAAAAGATTTTGGGGATAAAATCTGTTTTAAAAGATTCAGTTTTTAATTAACAAATCTGATCAAATATTGTGACAAATCCAATCCAAATTCAAGGAGCTATATAAAGCGCACAAGACCAAGGAAGAATGTACAGAAAACAGATTGAAGATCAAGAGCTGGAGGCTTAGAGTCTAGGGTTTGTTTAGAGTACTTGTAATCACACTATTCTAGGTTGAATAGGTGTTGAATTTTCTGTCCTCTCTAGAAGCTGTGAAGCAATAGAGAGTTATTGATTGATCGAAGCTAGGAAGCAAGATCAAGGGATCTCAAAGAGGTTGTTCTTTGAGTGTTTTAGGGGATTGAGTAGTGTTCTCATATCTAAGTGGTTTCTTAGGTAGAAAGTCACTAGTAGAGTATAAGTTTAGGAGATTGTCAACTGGTGTGTTGAGTCTGTAAATTATATCTACAAGTAGTGAATTTCATCCCTGGCTTGGTAGCCCCCAGACGTAGGTAGTTAGACAGAACTGGGTGAACAATTCCTTGTGTTTTCCTGTTGCTTATTCTGTCCATTATTGCAGAGTGTGTTGTTGTGACATCGCACCTTAACATCACACGTCTGGTACCAGAATTTCAATTGGTATCAGAGCAGGCATCCTGTCTGTCTCTGGGTGAGATCTAGGGAAGTTACTTTCTGGTGAAAGATGGACAAAGAGGTTGGAGGATTCGTCAACAGACCCCCTATCTTGGATGGCTCAAACTATGAGTATTGGAAGCCTAGAATGACTACTTTTTTAAAGTCATTAGACAGCAGAGCTTGGAAGGCTGTCATTAAAGAGTGGAAAGCTCCAGAGGTATGTGAGAAAGATGAGGCTGGCAAGGATAAAGAAGGCACCTCAAAGCCTAAGCCTGAAGAAGAATGGACCAAGGAAGAAGATGAGCTTGCCCTTGGGAATTCAAAAGCCCTAAATGCTATCTTCAATGGGGTTGACAAGAACATATTCAGGCTGATCAACTCATGTGAAACTGCTAAGGCTGCTTGGGATATTTTGAAGGCTACTCATGAAGGCACATCTAGAGTTAAGATGTCTAGACTTCAGCTTCTAACATCTAAGTTTGAAAGCTTGAAGATGAAGGAAGATGAGACTATTCATGACTTCCACATGAGTGTTCTTGAGCTGTCAAATGCATCCAGTGCTCTTGGTGAGAAGATGACAGAAGAGAAGCTGGTAAGAAAGATTCTTAGGTCCCTCCCTAAGAAGTATAAGATGAAGGTAACAACCATTGAAGAATCTCAAGACATCAGCAAGATGAGAGTTGATGAGCTTATTGGATCTCTTCAAACATTTGAACTTGGGCTGAATGAGGAAGAACCAGAAAAGAAGCCCAAGAGTATAGCCTTAGTCTCCACTCCTGCAGCAGCTAAAGATGATGAGTCCCAGGAGGATCTGCCTCAGGCTATAGTTATGTTGGGAAGGCAATTCAACAAAGTGTTCAAGAAGATGAACTATAACTACAGGCCTAATGTCAAGAACATCTCCTCTGACATCAGCAAGTCAAAAGAGAAAGATGAAGAGAAGACTGTCCAAGATAAAGGTGTTCAGTGCTTTGAATGTGAAGGGTATGGACATGTCAAGAAAGAGTGTCCCACATTCTTGAAGAAGCAGAATAAGGGCTTGACAATTTCCTGGTCTGACTCTGACAGTGAAAGTGAAAGTGAGTCAGCAAAGCATGTTACAGCTTTGACAGGAATTGTTGAATCTGATGATGATAGTGATGGAGAAGTCACTTATGATGAGCTAGCTTCAACCTACAGAGAGCTGTGTTTTAAAAGTGCTGAGATTTGTCAAGAGAACAAGTGTCATAAGGAACAGATTGCTCAGCTTGAGAATGAAAAAGCTTATCTGGAAAATGAAGTGGTGCTAGTAAGAGCTCATCTTGATCAAATGACCAAGTCTGTTAGGATGCTGAACAGTGGTACAGACACTCTTGACAAGATTCTTCAGACGGAAAGGATAGCTGGAGACAGGACTGGATTAGGATTTGTGGTTGAGGGAAAAGTATCTACTGAAGCAAGCACTTCAGGAACCAAAGTGGAGATGTCTCAACCATTGTCTCAACATCAGCCAAAGGTGCAGGATCCTACTCCTAAGAAAGCTGATGTTTCACAACCTAAGAGGATTGAGAAGAAGACTGGTCATAATCAGAAGAGAAAGCAGCCTCAAGGTGCTAGACAGTATATGCCTCCCCAATATCATAGGAGCATGAAGGCTGCAAGGCACAAACAGAACATGTCAGAGCAGATGTCTCAACATCAGGAAAACTGGTATGGATCTGGTTTCAACAATGCTGTACCGTATAATTATGGAAGAAGAAAGCCTCATCACTATGGGAGACAGCCTAGAAGACAGCATTCTCAGTTCAAACAGCACGTGTCTCATCAGGTGTCTCAACATCAGGGGTATGGTTACACTAATGTTGTGTCTCATTATGGAAGGAGAAAGTCCCACCATCATGGGAGACAATCCAGGAAAAAGTATTCTCAGCTTCCTTATGGATACCAGCATAATAGAAGGCAGGCAAGCAATGTTAGGAGAAGACCACATTATGGATGGCAACCTATGCAGTCTCATCAAGGCAGAAGATTCAGAGAAGAAAGGGTGAGATGCTTTTATTGTGGAAGGCTTGGACATATGCAATACTATTGCTACAAGCTGCATGGATACCCTCAGACACAGAACAGATGGAGAGAATACAGGTACAAAGTCGTTAAACAATTGGTACAGAATGAGAAGATGAAGTGCTTATTGGCTCACCTGACTGACAAAGAAGCTAAAGAAGAAACATGGTATTTTGACAGTGGGTGTTCCAAACACATGTCTGGATGTAGATCCATGTTTGCTAAATGTAGACCGTGTCCTTCTCTTGAAGTGGTGTTTGGTAAAGGGAATAACGGAGTTGTAGAAGGTATTGGAAAAGTAAGAGGACCTGAACTTGACAATGTCTATCTTGTCAATGGTTTGAATGCTAATCTGATAAGCATCAGCCAATTATGTGATGAAGGTTACTTAGTCAGCTACACCAAAGACAAATGTGTTGTAACGAATGAGAAGGGTGAGGCAGTAATGACTGGTGCAAGATCCAAAGACAATTGTTATCAGTGGATTCCTCAAACTGAAAGCCAGTCTGGTGATGATAAAGAAGATATCAGGTGTAGACATCAGAATGATGAAGGTTCCCTCAGGTTGATGAAGGTCAGAAGAAAAGATGATCTGAAATTAGTCAAGGACAAATGTTACACATCAGTCCTCACCATTGATGGAAGGATTAAAGGCTCTCAGGAGCTGAATAGAGCAACATCTCTCGAGAGGAAAGATGCTGATGTCTTGACATCTGAACAAATCATCAGAATCTCGCATCAATGTAGTGGTCTGACTGTGAGTAAGTCTAAAAGGCTAGAGATTGAAGAACTCACTGAAGTTATGGGAGATACCAGTGGTAACTATAAAAAATTCTATCATCAAGATCTGAAGAAGATCGATGTCTCAGAAGAAAACCTCCCCTGGATGAATAGCTCTGTGTCGAAAGATACAGATGTCAGAGCAGATGCTGAAACATCTCAAGACAAGAAGAGTATTTCTAGCCTCAAGAAGGATGATGAGCAAAGTGAAAAAATGATTCAGAATAGACTAGAGTCTAAGACTGATCCCAATATGAAAATTGACATGCAGAGGACCTCTGATATTGGCTCTATCAGATCCTGGATTAAAATGTCAAGAATAAATACACATCCTCTAGGATGGAATCATGCTGGTCAAAAGATACAAACTGATATTGGAAGACTAAGAAGAAGAAAGAGGGGCAAAATCAGATTAGTTCTCAGATCTAAGAAGAAGAACAGTCGTAGATCAGTGTTATGTGGAAAGAACTCATGCTATCAACTCTTGTGGAAGAAACGACTGTTGGGCAATCACCATGTCAAGAAAGATGTTACAACATTGCAGAATGTTACTCATCAATGGGATGATGAGCAGGTTGATAGAAAAGATCTGGTTAAATACTCAGATTATTTGGTAAATAAAGAGAAATTAGATGATGAGTTCATGTATGCTAACCAATTTGAGAGCTTAAAATTGGGGAGCGTATTACTTCAAAATTAATTGAAAGATGTTTTATGGTGCAGTTGGCCTATAAGATAATGGTTATTCAACTGCAGATAGTATGGTACATAAAATAGTCTGTTCAATTTTTTAGTGTAGTCTCTCTAAGAAACTCATCTTGGTGCTCTGGTTCTGTTTAATGCAGTACAAGTTTCAGCAGTTTAGAAAAGTACTGTAAAGTGTTTGGCATGGCAACTGAAAAATCTAAAAATAGGATTTTTATTCAATGGTTGAAAATACAAGATTAGACTACATCCCCATGCCAATCTCCTGCATCCAGAAAAGCCTTCCAATCTGCATCCCATTCATCTTCTGAAGGCTCTTGTTGAGCAGAATGGTTCTTACCAGGCTTCATAGTGGTCACTGAAGTCCTGCCAATTTTTGTTGCTCCTGTAGAAGGACCTGATGTCGTCTGAGATTTGATCTTCTTCTTCATAGGGTCTGGTTGTGTATCCTCATGCTTGAGGTTCTTGGTTGGTTCTTTGGAGCTTGATTGACTCATGCTTTATTGGTGTGTTGTGCTGAGCATAGGAGAAAGAGTGGTTTTATAATGGTTTGTTCAAATGCTTGGGTTGTATCGCCTGACCAGTCAAGGGGTTGGAAGTTGTTTTTGACTATGTCATTAATAATGTCAGAACATTGTGCTTGGAGACTACATAGGTCTTGTTGCTACTGACAGTGGGACCAGTATTATGTCACCTTGAAGGGCATTTGATTTGGGATAGTTGTCTAATTATGGCTAAAAAGGGGGAGAGTTAAAAATTGCCATGAGGAGAAGAGTAGTTGCTGCTAAAAGAATAAAAATAAAAGGTGTTTAGTTGAAAAGTAATGATGCAGCTGTGGAGGGGGAGTATAGACAGCATAGTTGTGGAGCTGCTAGTGAAGTACTCATAGCATTGAAGAGTGGAGAGTGCAGCAAAGCAGACATCAAGGGGAGATGTGTTGCACATTGTGAGCTACTGAACAGCTGTGATGCTGGTTCAAGTTTTTGAGGGGGAGCACCAATTGGCTGTTGTCAATAATGAAGATGATGCTGCAGCAGATCAAGTAATGAAGACTATATGAAGATTGTCAAACTGCTGCAAGTTGAAGTTTCAATATATTGAAGATATTCCACTGCTGAAGCCTCTGAAGATGCAGAGATTATTTTAGCCAAAATTAGCCAAAGGGGGAGATTGTAAGTTCCTGGATTGGCTGGAATTTTGGTAAAACAACAAGGTGTTCAATGCTGATGTCATGGTGTTGATGTTGCAGCATTGAGTCTTAGTACTGGGCTGTACTAAGTTGTGAAGGTTAACTATGTTTGATGTCATGGGCTTGATGTCATAACATTGCACTTAACACTGGGCTGTGTTAAGGTTGCTAGTTGCTGAAGTGGATGTCTGATGTCACATAGGTGATGTTGTAACATCAGACCTGCAGAACTGAAGCTAATGACAGCATGAGCTTGTTGTTATTAGGGTCGCGTATTAGCTGAAATTGTGGAGAGTGTTGACTCGTTGGATGAGAATATCTTGGGCTAGATATTTTCTGTTACATGGGAGATTTGATTACAGGTTTGTTGGAGAATTAAAAGGTGGAAGATTTAAAAAGATTTTGGGGATAAAATCTGTTTTAAAAGATTCAGTTTTTAATTAACAAATCTGATCAAATATTGTGACAAATCCAATCCAAATTCAAGGAGCTATATAAAGCGCACAAGACCAAGGAAGAAGGTACAGAAAACAGATTGAAGATCAAGAGCTGGAGGCTTAGAGTCTAGGGTTTGTTTAGAGTACTTGTAATCACACTATTCTAGGTTGAATAGGTGTTGAATTTTCTATCCTCTCTAGAAGCTGTGAAGCAATAGAGAGTTGTTGATTGATCGAAGCTAGGAAGCAAGATCAAGGGATCTCAAAGAGGTTGTTCTTTGAGTGTTTTAGGGGATTGAGTAGTGTTCTCATATCTAAGTGGTTTCTTAGGTAGAAAGTCACTAGTAGAGTATAAGTTTAGGAGATTGTCAACTGGTGTGTTGAGTCTGTAAATTATATCTACAAGTAGTGAATTTCATCCCTGGCTTGGTATCCCCCAGACGTAGGTAGTTAGACCGAACTGGGTGAACAATTCCTTGTGTTTTCCTGTTGCTTATTCTGTCCATTATTGCAGAGTGTGTTGTTGTGACATCGCACCTTAACATCACACGTCTGGTACCAGAATTTCATTGTTGAATCAAAAACCAACAGAATATACAAAATTTGAATGTGTTAACCGGTTACAGCATAACTGCTAACCGGTTACACAGTTCAAAATCAGCCCAGATACGCCAAATTACAATATGTTAACCGGTTAACATAATTGCACTGTAATTGTGTTAACCGGTTACTCTGGGACAGAAATAAAAAAACCAGTTCCAAAAGCACTTTTCAACAGCAAATCACTTCTCCAAACATCCAAATGAACATGCAACCAATTAATCACGAAATTACATGGAATTACAGTCATCAAACATCAATTGAATCCAATAATCATCAACATCAAGAATCAATTTCAAGCAAATGGATCCAAATCAAAAATCACCAAAGATCTACATCGAATCAGTTAAAAATAAGCTAAATAAAGTATAGATCTAAGAAAAACCAACCTACAAAGCGGAGATTTGCTTTGGTGATTGTTGCAAAGTGATCTTGGTGCAGGAAATTAAAGAAAACCAGAGATTTCTCGATTAGTAGCCGAAACGCGTCGAAATCGAGCAAAATCGCGAAAAATCACCGAGATCGAACTTGCACCAAAATAAATGGTGTGAAACCCTTGGATTGAAGTAGAATAAACTGAACTTCCAGAAATCCAACCAAAGAAAGCTAAATGATGGAGTTTGAGCTCAAGAATTAATCACTTTTCAATGTGAAAAGTGATTATCCTTCAAGAAATAAGAGCTTTTTGTGAGGATTTGGAAGAGAGAATTGAGATGAAAGTGTAGAAGTAGCAGAAAATTTCAGAGAGTAAAGAGAGATTTGAGAGTGAAGTGTTAGAAATTTGGTGAAAAATGGTGGATCCCTTGAAAAATGAGTGAAGGGTTTCTTATATAGACTTTAGGTTTGGAGTGTGGGAGGTTTGGGATTAGCTTTGGACGTAGCTTTGGGTTTGGAGCTAGGGTCGGAGTTAGTTGGACTTGACTCACCGAGTCAAGGCGGTTAACTTGTTTGACATCATGAACTGTGTAATTCCTTGGGCAATCTTGTACCATGTTGATTGATTGATAATCCCCTATTCTATTTGGTAGGATCTCTCCATAGTCTACCAGATTCTAGAGAGATGCCCATACGAGGTAGCATTCTTGGTTATTTTCTGAACATATCCCATATCGCTCATAATTGTGGGGAGGTACTCGACTGTATCCACTCTGTATGCAGTGCATCTTTACCAAGTCTGTTTCTAATAAGAGAACGTCAAAGTTTCCGTGTCAGCTTGGGCCTTCATCCGCTATGTCGACTTGATGAGTTTCTGTGTTCTGGTATATTAGAGACCACCAGTGATCTAATAAGTGTTAAAGAGTTCTTTGTACAAGCGCACAACCTTGATCGTTCTCGGAGCAAACTTTACAATCCTGATAGGTGTGCGATGCTAAGAAGCTAAGTTGAACCTGTTTTGCGTGTAATTCTACCAAACTTGTGTTCATTAGGCGAATGTCGAAGATTTTAACTCTGTTCGGACATTCATCAATCATGTTGATCTGATGATCGTCTCTTCCATGATAGTCTTAAATCCAACCTAGATCCATTTGACGTTGGAGAGCCTCCTACACAAAAGGACATCCTTGATTATTTTTTTAGCAAATTGAGCAAACGTTGTAGTCGTGCGATGGCAGATTGTAATGTTGACTTTGTCTGAAGTGTATCGCAACCAAGTTTACATTCATTGCGCGAATGTTAAAATCTGAATGATACCGGTACATTTGTAAACCATGTTTACTCCATGGATTTTGTATTCTTGGATCCAGCCCAGATCCATTTGCTTTTGAAGGGCTGTCTGTATAATGATGCACCCTTGGTTATTCTTGGAACAAATGTTGCATTGATGATAGTTGTGAGGTGTCACATGGCCATACCTACTTTATCTGCAATGCATCTTCACCAGATTTGTTCCTAGTAAGCGCACATCATTAATTTGATAACTGTTGTGAAGACCTTTGTCAATCAAGTTGAAAGAAGCATTCTCATGCTGAGGTAACAGATTACTTTGAACATTTGGATTAGTGTCCTTGAAAGACAAAACTCCACTCTTGACCACTTTTTGTACATCGGATTTAAAACTAAAACAATTCTCGATGTTGTGCCCTAGTGCTCCTTGATGATAAAGACAGGATTGGTCACCCTTGAACCAATAAGGGGGATTCTCAGGAATGACAGGAGGAGTCCTGGTTTGAATGTGTCCTTTTGCTAGCAAAACTGGGAATAGCTCCGCATATGGCATTGGGATAGGATCAAAACCTGGTAACCTTGAGATACGATTGTTGTTGTTGTATTGTGGACGGGCCTGCTGAAGAGGCTGTTGCTGCCTTTGCTGATATTGTGGTTGTTGAATTTGTAGATTTTGAGGAATCTGTGGTTGATATGTCGGAACTGGTGCTGAGTTGATAACAAGAGATATTGCCGCTATCTCCCGAGGTTGGTATCTTCGTCTCTATTTACCCTGTGAGATAATGCTGATATCTTGCTCTTTCTTCTTCTGGAAAGAACTTCCATATCTTTTGCTACTACTAGATGGTTCTGCCTCTTTGACTAATCGACCTTCTCGGACCGCTTCTTCAAGACGTACTCCCATGCTCACCATCTCAGTAAAGTCACTAGGCGCACTTGCGACCATTCGGTCATAGTAGAATTAGCTCAAGGTTTTCAAATATATCTTTGTCATTTCCTTTTCCTCGAGAGAAGGACAGATCTGGACGACAATTTCACGCCATCTCTGAGAGTATTCTTTGAAGTTTTCCTTATCTTTTTGAGACATTGCTCTGAGTTGATCCCTATCAGGTGCCATATCCAAATTGTATTTAAACTGCTGAACAAAGGCTGCTCCAAGATCTCCGAAGGTGCTGATCTTTGTAAGGTTCAACCCCATGTACCATTTGAGTGCGGCACTAGTTAAACTGTCTTGAGAGTAGTGGATCAATAACTGTTGATTTTCCGTCTGGGTAGACATCTTCCGAGCATACATTACAAAGTGACTTTGAGGGCAAGAGTTGCCTTTGCACTTTTCAAAGTCGGGCACCTTAAATTCGTGCGGTATTTTAACATTTGGGACTAAGCAGAGATCGGCAGCATCTTTCCCAAACAAGTCCTGTCTGCGAATGGCATGAAGTTCTTTCTTCTTTTCCAAGAACTGTTCTTGAAATTCATTCATTCTTTCGTATACTTCTATATCCTTGCTAGGAGTGGCATGAATGATTTGTTCCTCTGGGATAATATGTATCACAGGTTGTGGTATAGACATTATTATTGCAGTTCTTGGTGCTTCAGTGACCTGAAGTTTGTAACCTTCAGGTACAGGAGTCTCTGTCGTAGCTCTTGCGTCTTCATTCACTTGAATTTTTTAACCTTCAGGTCTGGAGGTTTCAGCTGTAGCTTCTGGGTCTTCAGCGACCGAAGGTATATATCCCTCAGGTACAAAATTGAAAGGCATGGCCCACGGAAAACCTTTAGGCATGTTGTACTGAGTAAGATTGACGGGTACTTCAAATGTTGGCGTAGACACAATTTCTGAGATTACAGTCCTCTGAGGTGGTTGATCCTGAGCTACTGCTAGTGATTCAATCATGACGTTGAGTCTTTCCAGACTTTCCTTCAGAGTATTAACTTCCTCTCTTAGTTCTCTGTTTTATTCCTCAAGATCGTCCATTTTCTTCTGATGATTGGCCCGGTTATTGTACGAATGAGACACTTTGACTCTAAAGTATGATAAGTGTTTAAGTTTTTTATGAGAAATGTGGTGAAAGGCTAGAATGATGCATGATGTGCAAAGAAATGCAAATGCATTTTTTTTTTGTTTTTAAAAGAACTCTTAACAATTATGTTGCAAATATCATACAACATAGGAAACTTTTTATTGAATTCAAAGGATTACAATATTTTACGGAGAAAAGTACATTATTCTACAAAGCGTAGGAAGGAAAACTTAGGCTTATGAATCCTACGGAATCCCTGACGAAGGTCTAGATGCCGGTTGCCGACTCCTTTTTTGCTTCTTTGATCGGGCATCCTCAAGCCTTGGTGGGTCGATGATCCTTTTCCAGGTGAAAGGAGAGAGTAAACTTTTATGTTCCTCTTGACTTTCTACAGCATGTTGCTCTAGTATCTCAATCAGAGCATCTTTTTCCTTCAGTAACTCTTGAATCTTTGTGCACTCTAAACTGACAATTTAATACTTGTTCCTCCAAGAGTTCTTTTCACGTTGAGTTTTGTTAAAAGCGACTTGAAGCTTCTCTGTGTCGTTCATGAAGTAGAGGATAGATTCCTTTAGGGGAAATACTTTATGACGAGGGTAAGGCATCTTTAACTTGATGGCTCTAGCTTGTACCCATTGGAGATAAGGATCCACAGAGATGCAGTTTAGTTTTCCTAGAGACTCTCTTCTTTTCTTATGAACATGATGCCAGGCATGCACAACTTCCTATTTGAGTGCTCTGTCATTTTCTCCTTCCTTGAAGAAAAGACCTTCCAGATGAATGTTGTAATCCAAGCTGACGACGAGCTAAAACTGGATGGTAGTTGATCCCACCTTTAGTACCAATGAGGGGTACATTGGGGAAGCTTCCACATCTGTCAATGATCTTTATTCCATCTTAGACCCGATTGTACCAATCTATGTCAGAGTGAGTGAGAGACATAATCTTTTGCGACCATCGCATACCACTTTTGAGATCCCAAAAAGCAGCATATTTGGGTAAGTGGGAAATAAACAATTTGTAGAGTAATGGTACACAGCATGTAATCATCCCTCCATTGTATAAGTTCCTTATATGCACTGAGTGGTAAGCATCTGCAAGCAAAGTTGGAATCAGATTCCCAATTAAGAATATCTTGATAGCATTGATGTCGACAAAGTTGTTAATGTTGGGAAAGAGGAATAACCCATAGATGAGTAGAACAAAGATATCCTCGAAAGCGACTATGTTTCCAACGCTGGCAAAGTACAGGGCTTTTTCAAATAGAAACCTAGCCGGTAGACCTTGAATTTCTCCCTTGGTGGTCATGTGAGTTTTGATATCTGAAACTTCCAAAGAGGTAGCTCTCACAATGGTTTGATCTTTGGGAATCTCTTCCAGCCCTGAGAATGGATCTTGATCAGAAATGGGTAAATCAATCATCTGAGAGTACTCTTCCAATGTTGGAGTGAGCTGATAATCTAGAAATGTGAAGCAGTGGTACACCGGATCATAAAACTGAGCCAATGCAGATAAGACTCCTTCCACCATGTTGAGTTTTAAAAGGAACAAAAACCCTCCATACTTAGCTCTGAAAGCTTCCGAATTAGTGATTAACCTTCCCAATCTTCTCAGGTCTTCAAGTCTTGGACTTCTGAAGGTGTATTTCTGAGTTTTTCTTCTACCAAAATCCATAGCAGAATTTCTGATATTTGCAACACCCTATTTTTTTTAGTTCTTTTGAAAAATTTTAATGGATGCATGAATGCATGAACAAAAATATTTACAAGCAATGGTTTAAAGGTTTATCGTCAAGAGCATGGAGCCATGGATCTACCTATCCCAAAGGTATGTACTAGGGGTTCTTTTTGTACTTGTAGAACGAGTTCTAATAAGGTTCCCAAAATCACTGACCCCTCTTAAGAATATTACCAACAAACCGATTGACTCGTGAGAGTTGTAATATCCCCAAGAAGGATCTCATTCGAGTGTAGTATTGCGTATCAACTATTCCCGATAGTCACTGCACTACATCCTAAAATGGTCGAATGGTTAAATGTTTACTAATCCTTAGTTTCACGGGTGCCCAGTGAAAAAAGTAATGTTTTCACGACTTGCTCGCATAACATCAGTAATTCCAAAAGGGTACTTTCAAGTTAGCTTGGTCGGGATTCACTCCCTATAAGCTTTCTTGATTCTGCCACCTCCTATCTTAAAATATTCTCTCAAGCCCACTTAGGACTTTTTGACTAACCACATGTGTATTAATCACATTCCCAGATAAAAGCATTTTAACAAGTATGGCAAATAAGCAGGTAGTATGATGGAAAACAGTAAAAGATATCAAATGAGAAAGCAAATATGTAAATGAAATAGTAAAAATATATGCAATGTAAGGCTTAACCCTCTTAGACCGGAAAAAAGAATAATCCCCAGTGAAGTCGCCATTTTTCTGTAGCTCCAGTTTTGTGACGCAACCACTACCACATTTAGTGCTACTTTCTGATTTCTAATATTTATCCTATGATGCTTAAAAGGAAGGGGAAGATACCTTAAACTAACCCTGCTCGCAAGTGATTTTCTTACAAATGCTAAGAGATCTGGAACCGGGGGTTGGTTATACTGAGGGGAGCTATTAACACCCTGAGTATCTATAGTAATCTATAGGAACCTTTATTATATACATTTCTACTATTGAATTGCTTTGGTTGCTTAAGTCTGTTTGCTGCTAAATTGGGAAAGTTTCTCCTATGTGAAAGCTGAGGAAATGTTTTTGATGTTTTATGGTTTTCTATTGTTTTTGGAAAGGTACCTGGACCTAAGGTTTTTTATCAGTGCGCTCGCTAAGATTTCGCATTCTTATGCCTACGTATTCCCGTAAAGAAACTTTGGGAAATCAGAGCGTTCAAAGTTCCTCCCAATCTATGGGAGAAGGAAATTTGTTTTATATCTTGCTCAAATCCCAAGATGATGAAGCTAAAATAAGTGTTTGAAAGATTTGACAAATTGTCATCTTTAAGACAGATATTTCACCTATTCACTACAATCATTTGAGAGTGATGTCATAAGGGAAAGAGCTTTAAACTTATTGTGTTAAGCAATGCCACTTTTTCCTTTATGAATTCTTTACATACTAAAAGAGGGACGTTAACTTGGATATAGAATCGACAAGTGTGCCACTTACAACAATTTAGATGAAAGAAAATTTTTTGAACCATGATAAAGGAGGGATTCCAACTTGGATTTTGAATCAACAAGAGTGCCACTTACATCAATTATCAGGAAAACAGTTTTGATTGTTTGAATTGTAATGATTAGAAGAGGTATCTTCCTACATAGATGGCTCAAGGTCTTACCTGTGAGGAGATGAGTTTATTTAAGTATTTTGATTGAAGCCCAAGATATGAATTTGAAAAAGAGATTGACTCAACTGGGAAGTTTTATTTGTATCCTGTACAAAGGCCAGGATGAATGAGGCTAAAAGATTTATTGTATGTTGTACAAAGCCCGGGATGGTGAGGCTAAAATATTTATTGTATCCTGTACAAAGCCCAGGATGGTGAGGCTATGATGATTGGATAAAGCCCAAGAGGAGGCTAGGGGATTGAATGAGACTTCCCAAGTCTCCTTGTATGAAGCTTAAGAGGAGGCTATCTTTTGGGTAGATTCATTGTATGATGCCCAAGAGGAGACAATGATGCTTGGATAAAGCCCAAGAGGAGGATAATGATGCTTGGATAAAGCCCAAGAGGAGGCTAATGATGCTTGGATAAAGCCCAATAGGAGGCTAATGATGCTTAGATAAATCCCAAGAGGAGGCTAATGATGCTTGTATAAGACCCAAGAAGAGGCCAAGGAGCTAGTTGTTTGAAATAAGTTGTGATTGAAGGGATCTTATTGTTTGACCTATGTCTAAACTAAGGATGATATAAATGTCAAGAGAAACTTAACAGGATATGAACAAACATGATTGAAGATTAGTAAGCATAGACATTGATATGACATGTTTGAATTCATGGAGATTTTGCATCTTTAGGGTTTGATGTGTTGAATATTTTATTCTATTCATAAAAGTGTCGGGTCTTACACTCTAATAGAGGCCCAAGGAGTTTATTGAAAAGAAAAGAAAAGTTGGTGGGTCTTAAACTCTAGTAGAGGCCCAAGATTTTGATGATTTGAAAATTTAAAGGGGTTGGGACTTACACTCTAAGCAGAGGCCCAAGGAGTTTGAAAACGTAATGCCACTAGGGTTGTGCTTGATGAAAGTTGAAGCTTAAGTTTTGAACTATTGAAATATGAGAAATTGAAGAAAGTCTTGAAGAGGAGGGGATGGACTTACACTCTAGTAGAGGCCTAAGGAGTATGAAATCAAAAGATGATTTTGAAAGTTTAGTTGAAAGATGATGTGTATTTTAAAGAGAAGTTTTTATCATGGTGAAAGTTTTTTCAAAGAAATACTTGAACATTGAAGAAAGGATATCATGTTAAGACATGTTTATAACAATCAAACATTCATGTTAGGGTTTAAACACGGGTTTGGATAAAGTGGAAACACCACAAAATTCATACAAATGAACATGTATAAAAACATTTTCAAAGAAAAGTTCAAATGTTTTAGGAGCATATAAACAGGGTATGATGAACACAAAGGGACATAAACATATCAAAGTCATGTAAGCATGGAAGAAGATCAACATGTTAAGGCTAAGGATTAAGTAAAAATTCAATGACATGTTTGAAAAATAATCATTCATATGTAAACATACACTTAAAAATGAATTAATATCAAGTGAGGACAAATATGTACCAATTCACAACATCACTTAAGGTTTATACAAGATGTATATGGTTCATACAAATCATTATAAGCAAGGAAAGACAAGGAATTATTCAAAAGAATCAAGAAGTTCTTTAAGAAACCCTAAGAACATCACTTACTTTTAACATTCATAAATGTATTAAAAATAATTATTTTTGGAATTAACATGATGGAAAGAGAAATGTGCGTGTGGAGGGTTCAAAATTTACCAACTGAGCCATGTGCGTGTGGTGATAGCATGATGGAAAGAGAAAATAATATATTGAAAACCCTTTTGAAAATAGTTTTTAAAATAAAACCAAAAGGTCTGGGGCGAGGGGGATTCGAACCCTAGACCTTGGACTCGCTCACACACAAATACTGGTGTTTCCATTAGGGCACAATGGAAATTCAAGTTTTAAGTTGGAAACCAAAGAATATATATTTAAACTTCTTTTTATTTTTGAAAAATAGAGCCATGGCCTTCTTTTTCCTCGTGTTCTTCATCAGATTTGCAAAACCAACTCTATCTCACTCAACTCGTAACCATTTTGCAAAGTGTAAACATGAAAGTTGTGTGTTTTTCAACAAGGAATTGAATAGTCGTTTTTAATTTCATTTATTTTAAGTGTATCACAAGATATCATGTTATAATCATATGAACCCTAAAATATGCCAAAACTATATGAAATCCTATATACAACAGATGATATGCAATTGATTGAGGAGAAACAACATATATAGGTACATAAACATAATGGTAACTCAAAATAACAAGTATGATGCATGTGTCATTGAGTTTGAGAGATTGAGGCTTACCTCTGCAAGAAGGAATTAAATTCTATGGTAGGGGTGTTCCATAAGTGAAACAATGATCCTCACAGCTTCCTTGAGTCTCAAGGATCGTGTTGCAACCTTTGGAATGATTTGAAACTCCTTGGATCAACTGGCTCGAATTAGACTACAGTTGGATCAAGTGATGATGAAGGATGTTGATCCTGGTGTTACAGATGTGTTTGGCTGATTCAAATCACTTCTATATAACATTTATGAGGTGTGTGGATGATTGGTTTGAGTGGAATTGCTCTAAAATGAGAAGTTCGATTTCTCACTTCCTTGGTGTTTTGAAATTTTGAACAAAGATGAATTTGGAGAAAACAAGTATTGAAGTTGTTTCGGTGTGTCTTAGATGATCACAAGTGAGCTCTATTTATAGGTGAATGAGTTTATCTCGGTTGAATAGTGATGACTTGAAGGATAAGAGCTTGGTTCAATGGTTTTGGCAAGGTGTCATTACTTTATGCCAAGGTACATTATCTCTTCCAAATAGCATAGCTACTTTTTGACCAATTCCACATTCTGCAGAGTGATTTAATGTTGTTTAGAGATCTTGAATGAGGAGATTAGCTTTGTTGAATGTGCACTATTTCACATAAATGCACTTTGAATTTCAAGGCTTTCATGACAAAACTTCATCATTCTCATGAGATTTTTCTTGATTCTTTGGCTCTATCTTGCAGGTTTGTGAAGATTCACTCTGATCTTTGTTGAATTGGTATGATCATGATAATTGCAATTGACTCCAAAATCTTATGGTGCAAAAATGCCTAAAACTGATTTTGCAAAACAGTTGCAGCAAGGTGTTTTGTGCACTCCATAACTCTTTGCTCAAGTGGAATTGAATGGAGTTTTTGGACATTTTGGAAAGCTGGGATATCCTACTTTAACTTTGATGATTGCCTTTGGTCTTGAATCTCCTTGGATCATGGTGAAAAATATCCCCAAAGTTGGCCAAAACACAAAACAGATTCTGCCTAAAAAATTTCTAAGTGTCAAAGTTCAAAACATAAATTCTTTCAACTTTATGGCTTTGTATCTCAAAATCTATGCATTTTTTGGGGATGATTTAACCCAGCAATCTTGTAGTATGGAAGAAGATCTATCATTTAAGGTTTGGATCAAAGAAAATGGTTGCTTGGATCACAAGTTATGGCCTTGCAAAGTTAGGTAAAAATCATGTTTTTCCATAACTTAGTGAAATTTTAAAGTTTGCCAAGGTTGCCCTCTTTACAAGTTATCTCACTTTTCTTAATTTTTCTTGATCAATCATGATCCAAATTACATATTAACATTATTCTTGACTTGAAAAGGGCATGGTTGACCAAAAACTTAAAAAGTCAAACTTGATTTTGAACACAGTTGACTTTTTGTATCAGATGAATCTTGAACTTTGTGATCCGTTATGAACTCAAACCCTTGGGATTTTTAAACATCATGGATGGACTCCAAGGGTGTTTTTGAATGTCTTGAA
Source organism: Lathyrus tuberosus (assembly GCA_022829125.1). NCBI lineage: Eukaryota > Viridiplantae > Streptophyta > Magnoliopsida > Fabales > Fabaceae > Lathyrus > Lathyrus tuberosus. The sequence goes on along the minus strand of JALAZF010000088.1, from coordinate 11,520,938 downwards.
TCATGTCCCAAGGTTTGAGATCATGTCTTGGTCAAAAGTCAAAGGCATGGTTGACTTTTTTGTCAAAAACCCTAGTTTATGGTCCAAACAAATTTGAATCTTTGCACTGCTTATGAATTAAGTTCTTTGGGTCAATCCAAGCATATGATTAGACTAATATGATGTATTTGAGGTCTTTGAAACACATCTTGAAGTATTGGCTCATGCTCAAATGAAAATTTCTCTCTGGAGCCCTTGATCAACCAAAACCCTAATTTGGTGCCTCAGATGATCTTGGGGTTTGATCCACTTGAAGTGATGCAGAATTGTGCTTGATTCTTAATGAAAGAGGCCTCTTGATCTTTATGAATGAGTGAGAGACTTTATAGGTTGAAGATCATTCTTATCCTTGATTGTTCATCTGCTTAAGCTTTAGGGGGATCACCTAACCTGTGAAGCAAGTAAGCACACATATCTTGTACTTGTGATGGATTAGTGATGCATGAAAGTACATTCATATGATATGCAAATGATGTGGAATCTTAGGGTCAAAATTTAGGGTATGACAGTGATGTAAGTGGCACAATTGTTGATACTATATCCAAGTTAATGTCCTTCTCTTAGCATGCAAAGACTCATAAAGGAAGATGTGGCATTGCTTAGGATTCTTTAATATCCAAGTTCAAAGCTTCTTCCCTTATGACATTATTCTCAAATTTTTGTGATGAATAGGTGATATATCTCCCTTAAGAATGACAATTTGTCTTTTCTTTCAAACCAACAAAACGTTTAGCTTCATCATCTTGGGCTTTGAACAAGATACAAATTCCACCCATAGTTAGGTGGAACTATGATTGTTCTAATTTTCCAAAGTCTCTTTTTTTTGGAATATGTAGGTATAACATTGCGAGATCTTAACGAGCACACTTTAAAAAAACCCTTAGGTCCCAGTACCTTTCATAAAACAAAAAACTCCCAAAAATATCTTACATTCTCATTCCCACCCATAGGTTAAAATTTTTCCAATTAAAAAGTAAACATTGTAAGAAGATATGATAACTAATAGTAAAAAAAAGTATAAAAAGGTTCCTATAAAGTACTATAGATACTTAGGGTGTTAATAGATTCCCTTAGTATAGCCGAACCCCGATTCCAGATCTCTTTGCACTTGTAGGGAAAACATTTATACGCAGGGTTAGTTTAGATTTCTTCCCCTTCGTTTTAAGCATCATAGGATAAATATTAGAAATTCAAAAGTGGCGAAAGCACGGTTTACGAGGACTCCACCATCTCAGGATTGGTGGGTGTAACGCCCCAGTTTTGATCATTTTATTTAATCGAGTCGATTTAATTATTTTGAGTATTATATTATTTTTACTTATGACTTTAGTGTGATAATATGTTGTTTTGTACTGTTATTATATTTTATCGCATTTTGGGATCGTTTGGGAGATAATTGAGAGTAAGGGTATTTTAGTCTTTTCCCTAATTATTTACTAAGTTAGTAAAGAAAACAGAATAGAAATAGAAAGGAGAGAAAAATAGAGAGAAAGAAAAGAGAAGAAGAAAAAGGGAAGAAAGAAAAGAAGAGAAAGGAGAAAAAGAGAGAAAAAGAGGAAAAGCTAGGAAACTCAAGAAAATCACTTCTAGGAATCGATTTAATCGGGTAAGGGTGTGAAATATTGTTATCCTAACTTTGTGTATGATTATGTATGTGTGATTGTGTGAAGGTTTTTCTTGTTTTTCCATAGTTTTCCAATTCTAGGTCGAAATGAGAAAAATGGATAGAAATCGATGTTTTCACGGATGAAATTCGGAATAAATCGCGTAGTAGAGTCGTGTGATGTTGGGCCTTGATTTAGTGTGATCGTTTGATTGAATCGAGTTGAATTTATAACTTTTGAGTTTTTGGTATATATTGAGGTTTTTGTGTAAATTGAGGTTGTGATCGAGTAAGAGTGTTTGGATATGTCTGGTAACATTGGTATAGGTTGATATTTCATCGGGTAAGGTTTGGGTTTAATCGGGAATGGTTGTTTGCGTGTTTTTCCGCGGTTTCGATCGAGTTCGAATTTAGAATTCAATGATAAAATTATGTTTTAAAATATTTCAAAAATGGAAAATGTGTTGGATGGCTTCTTAATGGTGAAAATATTGTAGTACGTTGAATTCTGAGATCGTAGCTTTTTACGGAATCGAAATCGGAGGTCCGGAAGGCTTCCGACGATAAAAAATGCATTTTCTGGGCTCTGACACGGCCCGTGTCACACAACACGGGGGCCGTGTCAGACCACTGACTATGGAGGGTGGAAACGTGAAAAAAAGTGATTTTTGGGATTTTGGGGTGACACGGGCCGTGTCCCACAACACGGGGGCCGTGTCAGGCCTGCTGTAGGTTTTTCTTTCAAAATTGTTTCGATCGTAACTTTTGAACCGTAAATCCGTTTTAGTCCCCGTTCGAAGTGTTGGAAAGCTTATGAAATATTCTTTCTAATAAAAATGGGTTGGAGGTCAGTAGATGATTTATTTAAGTCGTGATTTTGAAAAAGTGTTGTATTGTTGGATTTTTACCGTCGTAGTGGTATGCAAATGATGTGTTATCATGCTACATGCTTTTGATATGTAACGTATAGCTTGTGTGCTGTTATATGACGTGAGTATATGTGATAAAATGTTGTGCATGATTGATATGTATTGGTGATGGATGTATGATGTCTGAATAGTGTGTTTTGTCGACTTTTAACCGACTTTTCCGGTAAACCGTAAATTGATTTGTTTGGATACATGTGTATGTTGTTATACCATTGATGTGAATGTAGATGGATTATATGTGATGAATGCATGACTATCTTGTGAATAAGTATGCATTGCATGAGTGTATTGGTTCATTTATTATGTGAAGCATCATGATATGCATTCTTGTGTTGTGGGATTCTAAGATGAATCTGTTGTAACGTCGTATGCCGATATGCGGTTGAAGCGATGATTACAAACGATTGTATGCCCAAGTGGGGTTGTAGCAATCGGATTGTATGCCGAGGTGCGGTTGTATCAATCCTTAAACATTGTATGCCGATGTGCGGTTGTAGCAATGATATTGTATGCCGATGTGCGGTTGTAGCAATCCGTAAACATTGTATGCCGAGGTGCGGTTGTAGCAATCATATTGTATGCTGATGTGCGGTTGTAGCAATGGTTCCAATAAGTTCTTCAATTGAACTTGAGATGATGAGTCGGTACCGCATGCATCTGCATAGAGTCGTGAGTCGGTCTCTATGAGTTGCATTTGTCATCATTGTATTTGTGCATTGATGAATAAACATATATATGTATATGTTGATGTGGAATGAGTAGAATTGTGCAGGTGTGCATGGATGGATAAACATGAATATGTGTGTTTATGTCGAATGATAAGCATTATGAGGAATATGCTTGGTTATATATATATATGCCTTGCGATGTATATTGAGTGAGATGTGATGATTGTGACATAGTAAACATAATATGCATGTTTATGTGGTATGATGGAATGGTGAGAATATGTGGTATATGTGTATTTTTATGTTGAGATATATAATTATATGTATTGTTATTATGATAATATTTCTCACCCTTCTGTTGTTTTATGATGCTCTATGAGGCATTGCAGATTAGGTATCTGACGGTCTTTTTGTGAAGCGTGTCTTCATTTTCCTTGTTGGTCGGTTGGCTCTGATATGTAGCACCGGGTAGCTAGGACATTTTGATCTTTTTGTGATACATTTGCATATGTATCTTGCTGATGAATTTGTGTATATAAACATGATGTTGCTTGTGATCCATATTGGATGATGTATATATATGTTGATGTATATATGTGGTTGTTATTCAATATTTTAGATGTTTCCGCTTTTATTCTAAATATTGAGATGTGGGTATAAGGACTGAGATCCTTTGTTGTTTGAAAGTTACCCCACTGTTGCATATCTTTGTGAGCAGGTGTTGTATGTGTTTAATTTCATGCATAATGTGACATTCTCTTTTTATGCCGTAGTTACAATTATACTCTGATGAAATTTTCAATACGTGCCTAAATGATTTAATTGATTATTTGGGGGTATAGAAAGGGGTGTTACATTAAGTGGTATCAGAGCCAAGGTTGAGTCAGTCGTGTCTGTCTCGTTGTTGTGTTGGTTGAACTGTTGTTTAACCTTTGTTGTTATTTTTGGGAATTATCAGAATATGGCTGGTAGAAACGATAATGCGATGGCTGCTGCTATGGAAGCGATGGCTAGGGTGGTGCAGGGTGCGCCGAATGTAAGTGCTAATGAAGAGTTCAGGAAGAATCAACCACCAGTCTTCAAAGGAAGATTTGATCCCGATGGTGCTCAACTTTGGCTGAAAGAGATTGAAAGAATCTTCAGAGTCATGGACTGTGCGGAAGAGAATAAGGTGAGGCTTGGATCTCACATGCTGAGGGAAGAAGCCGACGATTGGTGGGTCGGTATGCGTGAAATTCTTGAGGTGGATAATGAAGAGGTAACTTGGGAATTGTTTCGTACCGAGTTTTTGCTGAAGTATTACCCTGAAAGTGTGAAAGGGAAGAAAGAGACGGAATTCCTAGAATTGAAACAAGGTGGTATGTCAGTGGTGGACTATACTGCTAAGTTTGTGGAATTGGTTCAATTTCATTCTCATTATGCTGCGATTACTGCTGAGTTCTCAAAGTGTATTAAATATGAGAATGGTTTGCATCCTGAGATTAAGCAAGCTGTGGGATACCAGAGGATTAGAAGATTTTCAGATTTGACTGAATGTTGTAGAATTTTCGAGGAAGATAGCAAGGCTCGTTCTGCCCATTACAAAAGTGTGAATGAGAGGAAAGGTAAACAGCAAGCTAGGGATGGTCCTTATGTGACTCCTGTTGATAAAGGCAAGTATAAAGGAAATTTTGATAAGAGATCTGGAGGAGGAGGTTCCGGTTATATGAAGTGTTTCAGGTGTGGCGAATCGGGTCATAAAGTAACTGATTGTAGGAAGACTGTACCGAAATGTTCTAACTGTGGAATCCTTGGGCATGTTACTAATGATTGTAGAAGAAATATGATGAAGTTTTTTAACAGTGGAGAAGTAGGTCACATTAGTCCTAACTGTACTAAACCGAAACAAGCTCAAGCGGGCGGAAAGGTGTTTGCATTAGCTGGGTCAGACACTACCAGTGCGGATCGTTTGATTAAAGGTATATGTTTTATTAATAGTACGCCGTTAATTGCTATTATGGATATGGGAGCGACTTATTCTTTTATTTCTCATGTGTGTGAAAAGTGTTTGAATTTGTTTATGACTTGTTGGACAAGAGATTGGTAATGCCAAGTTGTTGAGTCTGTGTGGCATGGCAGTTGTATATTGTCGATGTTGTTTATTCCCTAGTACGTGATAAGTGTGTAGAACACTATCAGTGCTTTCTGGTTTTTCTAATCCTTTGTCTTCAGGATTGAGAATGTTATAAGTGGGGGAGAAGCTGGTACTTCTCCAAGTGGCTTCAGGTGAGGAGCGTTGGCTCAGGGTGCCGTTGTTTGACCGATTGTAAGTGTTGTTTGGACAGTGTGGTTTCCGATTCCAAAGGGAATATGGAGGTAAGGTTTATGTCAAGTAAGGATTGGTGCCTTAGGTGGTTTTGTGCACAAGATGCAAGGAATGTTGTTATGGCTTGGTAAAGATGGTTTATGCCCCATCATGATTGTCGACTGTCTATTGACAAATTGAGGAACTGATCACCCTTAATCTCTTGTTGATAGCAGACGGGGATTATGTTGGATGAAATGGACGTGTATTTCTGGCTTTGATAGTGTGTGCAATGAATTGTTTGGAATTTAAGGAAATGGTTACAGATTGTTTTGTTGTGTCGATGAAGATTCTTATATTAGAAGATGAGATGGATTAGAGGTGCTGGTAGGTGGTTAAGTGGTGAATTCATTAAGAGTCCTTTTAGGTTGGTTGAGTTTGATTAGAATCACAATTGTTGGAATGTTTGATAAGAGTGGTGGTTTGTGTAAGTTGTGGTTTATGTTCTTCGACATTTGAGGATTCGAGGAAGGATCAGTACTATTGTGGAATTGGTTATAGCTGTGTTATGTTGGATTATAGGAAGTATTATCTTTGTGATTCTAGATTCGAAGTGTTTGGTAATTATAAGAATATTGAATATTGAATATTGAGTTGGTCTGAAAGAATAGAGACAACGAGGATGATTGGGATTCGTGGCGAGTCATGAATTGGTTTAGGATTATCCTTGGGGGAAAGGATGTTGTTGTGCCTGATGTGTAAGTTGGAAATTTTTATGCGTGTCTGTTTTGATGGTTAGAGAATTGGAATTATTTGAGCAGTACAGAGGCTCGTGTTTAGTGTTGTTGGATATATTGGCAGTGAAGAGTGATTTTTGGTGGATATGAGAAAGAGTTAGGTTTTGAGCGTGAGGTTGATAGTCTTCATGGTTTCGGGTAATCAGAGTGCGCGGCGGAAGCGTGATGTGGTACATTTTGTATTTGAGAGTGAACTAGCAAGTTGTGCTTGTGTATTCTTTGAGTTGGGAGTTGGTCGGCAAGTGCATTGTATGGGCTTTACGCCTTGTCGTTGTTGTTGCTGCTGTTAGCCAGGTGGTCAGTCAGTTGTGTTATTTGTGGTGTGCTTTTGGTTGATCTAGTGTTTGTTTGGTCGGATGCGAGGGCCGTGTTTGGAGTTGTTGAGATCGGTTATATTTTCGAGGACGAAAATTTCCAAGTGGGGGAGAGTTGTAACGCCCCAGTTTTGATCATTTTATTTAATCGAGTCGATTTAATTATTTTGAGTATTATATTATTTTTACTTATGACTTTGGTGTGATAATATGTTGTTTTGTACTGTTATTATATTTTATCGCATTTTGGGATCGTTTGGGAGATAATTGAGAGTAAGGGTATTTTAGTCTTTTCCCTAATTATTTACTAAGTTAGTAAAGAAAAGAGAATAGAAATAGAAAGGAGAGAAAAATAGAGAGAAAGAAAAGAGAAGAAGAAAAAGGGAAGAAAGAAAAGAAGAGAAAAGAGAAAAAGAGAGAAAAAGAGGAAAAGCTTGGAAACTCAAGAAAATCACTTCTAGGAATCAATTTAATCGGGTAAGGGTGTGAAATATTGTTATCCTAACTTTGTGTATGATTATGTATGTGTGATTGTGTGAAGGTTTTTCTTGTTTTTCCATAGTTTTCCAATTCTAGGTCGAAATGAGAAAAATGGATAGAAATCGATGTTTTCACGGATGAAATTCGGAATAAATCGCGTAGTAGAGTCGTGTGATGTTGGGCCTTGATTTAGTGTGATCGTTTGATTGAATCGAGTTGAATTTATAACTTTTGAGTTTTTGGTATATATTGAGGTTTTTGTGTAAATTGAGGTTGTGATCGAGTAAGAGTGTTTGGATATGTCTGGTAACATTGGTATAGGTTGATATTTCATCGGGTAAGGTTTGGGTTTAATCGGGAATGGTTGTTTGCGTGTTTTTCCGCGGTTTCGATCGAGTTCGAGTTTAGAATTCAATGATAAAATTATGTTTTAAAATATTTCAAAAATGGAAAATGTGTTGGATGGCTTCTTAATGGTGAAAATATTGTAGTACGTTGAATTCTGAGATCGTAGCTTTTTACGGAATCGAAATCGGAGGTCCGGAAGGCTTCCGACGATGAAAAATGCATTTTCTGGGCCCTGACACGGCCCGTGTCACACAACACGGGGGCCGTGTCAGACCACTGACTATGGAGGGTGGAAACGTGAAAAAAAAGTGATTTTTGGGATTTTGGGGTGACACGGGCCGTGTCCCACAACACGGGGGCCGTGTCAGGCCTGCTGTAGGTTTTTCTTTCAAAATTGTTTCGATCGTAACTTTTGAACCGTAAATCCGTTTTGGTCCCCGTTCGAAGCGTTGGAAAGCTTATGAAATATTCTTTCTAATAAAAATGGGTTGGAGGTCAGTAGATGATTTATTTAAGTCGTGATTTTGAAAAAGTGTTGTATTGGTGGATTTTTACCGTCGTAGTGGTATGCAAATGATGTGTTATCATGCTACATGCTTTTGATATGTAACGTATAGCTTATGTGTTGTTATATGACGTGAGTATATGTGATAAAATGTTGTGCATGATTGATATGTATTGGTGATGGATGTATGATGTCTGAATAGTGTGTTTTGTCGACTTTTAACCGACTTTTCCGGTAAACCGTAAATTGATTTGTTTGGATACATGTGTATGTTGTTATACCATTGATGTGAATGTAGATGGATTATATGTGATGAATGCATGACTATGTTGTGAATAAGTATGCATTGCATGAGTGTATTGGTTCATTTTGTATGTGAAGCATCATGATATGCATTCTTGTGTTGTGGGATTCTAAGATGAATCTGTTGTAACGTCGTATGCCGATATGCGGTTGAAGCGATGATTACAAACGATTGTATGCCCAAGTGGGGTTGTAGCAATCGGATTGTATGCCGAGGTGCGGTTGTAGCAATCCTTAAACATTGTATGCCGATGTGCGGTTGTAGCAATGATATTGTATGCCGATGTGCGGTTGTAGCAATCCGTAAACATTGTATGCCGAGGTGCGGTTGTAGCAATCATATTGTATGCCGATGTGCGGTTGTAGCAATGGTTCCAATAAGTTCTTCAATTGAACTTGAGATGATGAGTCGGTACCGCATGCATCTACATAGAGTCGTGAGTCGGTCTCTATGAGTTGCATTTGTCATCATTGTATTTGTGCATTGATGAATAAACATATATATGTATATGTTGATGTGGAATGAGTAGAATTGTGCAGGTGTGCATGGATGGATAAACATGAATATGTGTGTTTATGTCGAATGATAAGCATTATGAGGAATATGCTTGGTTATATATATATATGCCTTGCGATGTATATTGAGTGAGATGTGATGATTGTGACATAGTAAACATAATATGTATGTTTATGTGGTATGATGGAATGGTGAGAATATGTGGTATATGTGTATTTTTATGTTGAGATATATAATTATATGCATTGTTATTATGATAATATTTCTCACCCTTCTGCTGTTTTATGATGCTCTATGAGGCATTGCAGATTAGGTATCTGGCGGTCTTTTTGTGAAGCGTGTCTTCATTTTCCTTGTTGGTCGGTTGGCTCTGATATGTAGCACCGGGTAGCTAGGACGTTTTGATCTTTTTGTGATACATTTGCATATGTATCTTGCTGATGAATTTGTGTATATAAACATGATGTTGCTTGTGATCCATATTGGATGATGTATATATATGTTTATGTATATATGTGGTTGTTATTCAATATTTTAGATGTTTCCGCTTTTATTCTAAATATTGAGATGTGGGTATAAGGACTGAGATCCTTTGTTGTTTGAAAGTTACCCCACTGTTGCATATCTTTGTGGGCAGGTGTTGTATGTGTTTAATTTCATGCATAATGTGACATTCTCTTTTTATGCCGTAGTTACAATTATACTCTGATGAAATTTTCAATACGTGCCTAAATGATTTAATTGATTATTTGGGGGTATAGAAAGGGGTGTTACAGTGGGGGTCATGGAAATCAGTCCATAATTTGTATTTGGTACTACCTTGCAATTTCATCCTTGATTGCATTAAGTTTGTTCTTTATTGAGCAAATTTAATTCTGTATAATCATTACTCTCGCCCGTTTGCTTTGACGATCTTTCGGTTCGTTTGGAAGATTATTGGCTTGATCATTTCCCTTGATCGATTAATCAAAACCTTATTTCGATTAGTCAATCTCCCATCTTTTCTCTCTTTAGGTTCCTTTAGAGCCTTGTTCTATTAATCCCCTACCGAGTCGGAGGTTGGCGCTGTTACTATGTCGGTTCCAATTTCCGCACTATCCTCTGAGCGCTGGAGAAGAAATGAGGATGAAGTCTTTCTTACCCTTATTCTGACTATTTTGGGTAGGGGCGTTTTACCCTGAACTTGGAATAGTCATCTATATCTCCAGACTATAGTGCTTCAATCCCCAGCCAGATCGTTCTTTGATCACTCTTACACCTTTCAATCTCTCCTTTGATCAATCACCATTTCCTTGGTTAAAGATCTTTGTCACTTTGGATTAACAACCTCCTTTTGGTTTAGCATCCTTTTCTTTTGGTCAATTAATGTTCCTTGATTCCCCATCAGAGTCGTATTCATTTTCTTTGGTTAATCATGGTCATTCTGTTAATTACCAAATTCTCTTCTTCCCTCAACGAAGTCACATTTCTTTTCTTCGGTTAATCACAATCTTCCTGTTAAATACCGAATCCCTAGCGGAGTTTGCAACCTTCTCTTGGTTCTCTCCCTTTTGATTGGTTAAACACTACCTGCCAGTTAAACACCAATTTGCACCCTTTCTCAGTTAACCACGGTTTATCTGTTAACACACTGAGCTCCTTTTGAGTTAATCACCTTCTCTTGGTTAATCATTCATTCTTTTTTGGTTGATCACAATCCTTCTTTTAAAACCAATACTCCTGGGAGTTAGCAACCTTCTTTTGGTTCAAATACTCGCACCTTTGGGTCACAACCTTCGCTTGGTTCCACACCCGTCCTTTGGGTCACAACCTTTGCTTGGTTCCACACCCGTCCTTTGGGTCACAACCTTCTCTTGGTTCCACACCCGTCCTTTGGGTCACAACCTTCGCTTGATTCCACACTCGTTCTTCGGTTAACCACTTTTTATTAGTTAATATACCGAAATCCCTTAAGAGTCAAACATCTTCTCTTGGTTCAGTATTCTCTCCTTCTGGTTCATCACAGTCTGTCTGTTGACACCAACTCTTTTTCCCCACAGAGTCTTGCTATTTTCCTTCAGTTAACCACTGCCTATCAGTTAATATACCAAATCATCATTGAATCTTACTTTACCTCGATTCAATGTTCCTTGCTCTCTTATTCTCTTGCTTTCGACACCATTACCTTTGTCTATTCGCCAATAAAGTCACTAATATTCTTTTGCTCCTTTATCCCCTTGGTTTCGACACTATCTCTTTATCCTATCCTCAGTAGAGTTGTTAATATTCTCGTGTTTTTCTTTCTTGGTTTTGACACCAATTCTTTGCATTCCCCGGTGGATTACTTTCTACCTCGTTTTGCTCTTGGTTTTGACACCATTTTCCTTTTGTTTCCTGTCTTTGTTCTCCGAACTACGTAGGCTATGAATTCCTCATTGCACTATGAGGATATGTAGACACGAGATTTCAAAATCTTGGTGAGCCTCCTTTTTTTTCCTTTTCCCTGGTTCCTTGAACTACGGAGCTCTGAATTCCTCATTGCATTATAAGGGTACGTAGGCACGAGGGCCCCAATCCTCCACGAGCACTTTCTTTCACTTTCTTTTCCTTTTTTCTTTTTTCTATTTTTAGCTAGAATTTTTTCTCTTTTTAGCTGGAATCCATCAAAGACTAGAAGCAAGCGAAATGGTTCCCGTCGAGTATGACGGATGCGTGAGGTGCTGATACCTTCCTCTCGCATAACCGACCCCCTTACCCGTTTCTCTTCCCCTTGGGTTTTATCGATATTTTCCCTGTCCTTTGGGACTAAATAAAGTTTGGTGGCGACTCTGTTGTATCTTTGAGTGTGTGATTCACTTAGGTATAATCCCGCTAGCTCCAGAAAGCAAGAAGAAACACTACTAGAACCTAATATCAGATGCTCTTCAATGTCTAATCTTTTGAAGCAGATATTAGTGAAGGATACAGGTGAAAAGAAACATTTGTGTTCTGAAATAAAAATCAAGTATTGAAGAGCAAGAGATGTTGTTAAAGCTATCTTGCTTCAAAATATTTGATAATGTGGAGTTTGTTCTTTAAGGTGATATCTTAAGAAACTCCATTGCTTCTTGGTTAAGGATCATCATGGAAGTTGTTTTAAAAGACATTTCTATGAGAAATATTCAACTTCTCTTGAGTTCAGTCAGCTCTACTAAGACAGTACTTTGATGTGCTTTATGTCAATTTCTGATAGCTAACATCATCTGGTTCTGAGCTTGTCAATGGTTTCATAGTCAAAAGATTTAATCCCAGATAATGAGATTAGTGACATTGCTTAGAACAAGATTATGTTCCTATCATATCTCATTCTAGACTTATACTCTGGAGTGACTTATGGTTTTGCTATTAGATTGAGATGTAAGGTAAACAAGAGTCTTTTTGTACTTACATAAATGATCTTATAGAAATATGAGTATCATAATGTATCTACTACAGATATCAAGGAAAGAAGCAGAGGCATCTTCCATAAGGTTGTTTACAACATTTATTGGAAGAAGAACCAACAACCCAGATTCAAGTACTGGTGGTATTGAATTTGATGAGAGTAGTAGAATTAATGGTTAGAAAATCATTTAATCATAATCCACTCAAAGTTGTGTTCAGACTCTATTGGTCAAGTCTGAATACTGAATCGAGCTTGGACAAAAAAAAAAGAGGTATGCATGTTCTTTTCTGGTTTATCTTTTGATTCAATGAAACATTTATATAAATATAAATACAAAGTTTCTGTTAGACTTCTAGAGATGTTATTTTGTAAAGAAGAACTTCATAAATCTTTATGAGGAAACTTTGTTGTGTTTGTCTATACTGAATGTTTTATTAAGCCAGATGATGATCATTTTATGGAAACAGTTTGTTCACTTTTGTGTTGATATTGTTATATGTTAGCTGTCTAAAGAAGAAATTTCAATATTCATCTATCACTCATGACTCTTGTTTCAATATAAAGTGCTAGTTCTTAATAGAACCTTAGAGACTTGTGACTGGCATATGATATCTCTGTCTAAGTCTAGATCTACTAGACTCTGATGGATGATAGCTTCTGAAAGTGTCAGTTTCTGATATTCGGAAGAAGATTCTTTTTTACTGTCATAACAGTTTAAGTAAAAAGTTTTTCAAAAAATTTTATAATACTTAACTTTTAATAAAGGTGAAACTCATCTAGTGGAATTAAAATATTTGCTGGATAAGAAACCTTTTGGTAATGATGTTTTTTCTTTTAGTACTTGTTGTTACTATTCCCTGTCTTGTGAAACATAATTGTGTCCTTTTTCTGACAAGATTCTTATTCTTGTAAGATTATTGTTCAATTCTTCTTCTTCTTTTTCTTCGTCTCTTCTTCTTGGTTGCGTGATAATCAAACGAAACATGAGATGAGTTCTTCAGTTAATTCTCCTTTGAATCAGCTGGTTGTTATCAATGAAAAGTTTGTAAATTTTGATGAGTTGCTTAAGATTGGTTTCAACTTCTTGAAGACTGTGTCTAAACAAGGTTGGAATGGCTACTTTGAGATGCTATGTGGTTTCACTTATCCGAATCTTGTCAAAGAGTTTTGGATCAATGCCTCCATTGTTGAGCTGAATTCTGAGTATGCCATTCTGTCTAGAGTAGCTGGTGTTTCTATTATAGTAACCTCTAAAGCGATTGCAAATGTGATCAATTGTGAGGAAATTGGAGAAATCCCAGGAACTGTTGTTTGGAAACACTATCTTCCTTCATGGTGTATCTTTGTAGACCCATCTAATACATCAGAGGTCTCAAATCTTCTTCCTGATGTTGTTGTTTGGAATCAGATTATGAATTCAAACTTACTTCTTAAGGATAAAGATTTAGACCAAGTGGACCCTATTGAAAATGATTTGCTTCTACTTCTTAATTCAGATTTGAAGATTGATCTTCCTCAAGTTATGTTTCACCATCTAAAGAGGTCTCTTTCTTCTTTTCAAAAGGGAAAGATCTTCTTCATTCCTTATGGACGAGTTATTTCTAAAATACTTGTTCAGCAAGGGGTTAACATAAGTTCTGAGGCTAGTTCTTCCAAGATTTGGAGAGACAAGTTTGAAGCTATCTATGAAAGATTCTGATGTTAGATTCCTGCATAGTTATGCTTTATATGTTGTTGAAATCTTTGTATTAAGCATCTTATTAATAAATTCAGAGTTTGTTCATGCTTATGTTCAGTTTTAACTGATTAGTATTTATTCTTGTTGTTCAATGAGAATCTGAAATAGATAAAAGAACTCAAATGTTTGCAACTTATTTTATTAATAAAAAGAAAGCTACTACAAGACAATTATATTTTCTAGTCTAATGGATGTGTCCTAAGGAATTCCCTAGGATCATCTGACATGTCTATATTATCTAAGAAATCTTGTCATTCTTTCTTGGTAAAATCCAAAGCCTCCTTTCTCAGTTTGTTTTTGCGTCTGGATCTAGAAGATCTTCTTCTTCTATGAGTCTTCACAAAGGATGCTGAAGAGGAGAGAACTTCTGAAGCTGTATGCTTGTTTACAGAGTCTTCAGCTGCTGCCTTGCTTTAATTTGCTTGAGTTGCTGCATTCAGTACTGCTGCCTTCCTGAAATCTCTCTTTGGAACCCAGATTTGCTTTTTCTTATACGTCTTGGTGTTTTAGGGATTAATTGGTGATGGAAGAAAGCTTACTAGAGTCCATTTATTAACGTGTTACATTCATTGTCTTGAGTTTAATATTATTTAAGTACTAATTAAATCTTATCAGTATTTTAATAATGACTCTTGAAAATGTGATCTAGCAGTCTAACCTATTAAGATTCTGTAAATAACTATGAGTTCATGTTTGATATGTGTTAACTATCGTTTCTGTGTCAGTTTCACTTTGTTAATGTACCTTTAAAAAATTGTCGCTCCCGGGATTTTCATCCAAGAATAAATGTGAAAGTGGCGTGGAAACAGAGTCGCCAGCAATGTGTATTTATCCCACGAGAGGGAAAGGAAACACTGCGTAAACCTGAAGGAAGGGAAAAGAGCATGGTCTCGCGACCAAGAGAAATGGGTAAAGGAGTCGGTTACGCGAGGGGAAGGTATTAGCACCCCCACACGTCCATCGTACTCGATGGGATCCACGCTTGCTATCTCGATCAAAGGGTGTCGTCATCTGGAGCTCCGCTGCTACTGGAAACGAGAAGGAACAATTATGGGAAAGAACGAAGGAACGAGGAAGAAAAGAAAAATAAAAGTGACTCGATAGGACGTCCTCGGAGTCCTAGGCCTACGTATTCCCTCGGGAGCGGGAAAGTCAGAGTCAACGTACTTCGGACACAAAATAAAGGGGGAGGTTGCTCGCCAAGACTTCGCCGTCTTGTGCCTACGTATCCTCAATCGGACGAGAAAGAGAAAATCAGAGCAGTCGTAGTTCGACCTAACGAGGTCGGTGCTTTTTATGAGCGACGTTAAGCCCGCGTCCGGCAGTTAGGGTCGATGCCTGTTTGCGACGAGACGGAAAATAACGTGCCCTTTTTTGAAAATGGTTTGAAACTTAGCGATCCCGAAGGATAAAAAAGGTTTGAGTTTGTTTTGTGTTTTTTAGACAGAAGTGGATTGAAGTTAGTTCTTAACTTACATTGCACCAAAGTCTACCATGCGGGAACGAGTGAGTCGCATGGTCGCCCCCAGATGGGACGTATGCTAAACACTCTAGAAGAGGAGGGGAGACCCCTCGTTCTTCATTTCCTACACTTAAGGCTCGAGCGCAATATACGTTATATTTATTACGTATTTTAGGGATGTTGTGAGATGAGAAGAGAAGATTCAAAGGAAAAGAAAACACTAAGGGGAATTCTATCCTAATGTTGTCATGCAAAAGATGGCCCTAAGGTTGAGTTTGAAAGGGAAACTTCTACCTAAGTTAGCATGCAAAGAGAAGCCTAACGCTAATCCTACTCCAAGCTTAATCGAAAATTAAATTGGACTAGGTAGCTCTAAGGGAGTAAATCCAAGACTTAAGCAAGTCTTGAGATTCAAGGGAAGAGAAAGAGTAAAAGAGACGAAGAAGAAAAGAAGAAATGAACAAAAAACAGCAGTTACAACAGCGCATCCGCACCAATACAGCAGTTAAAGACATCACACAAGCAAGACAGCTTTCAACAGCACACAAATCAACACAAAAGGAGGTGTAAAAGGCAACAAGTAGCAAGTGTGAACAATATACATCACATGAACCAACTTAAAACAACAGCTGTAAAAAAAATAGGGCAGCATGCATCCAAGCAAGAGATGATTGCAAATGAACATGCATAGGAAGGCAAATCAGGCATAGAGGTTACAAACATCAAGGATGAACAAGCATGATCATGTTAACCACTCAAGAACGAGCATGCTCAACTTAATTGTACAATTTACATATTGATTAAAACAAATCATGTATAAGCAACCATGGGGACAAACAACAATCATGCATCAAGCATTACATACCTTTCAATCAAACATGGTTACAATCACACCACCAACCAAGGTAAATAACTCTTGAAATCATCGTGAAAGCATGCATATCATGAGGAAGCATATCATTAGGCATATGAACAAATCAAGTGAGCATGCATCTCACAACATTAGGTGAACAAGCAAACACAAAGTAATTCCAGCAGCATAAGCATCAATTGACAATTGTCATGCTCAAGGAGTATGTGCTATGTGTTCATGGCATCAAGAATGCAACAATGTAAACATATTCATAAACGATGAACATACAAGAGCCGCGTGTTGGAAAATTGTGCACATACAATGGGGTGAGGTGTAACAACATCAAAACAGTCATTAAACATGTATCATATCAATCCATGAAGATTAGAAATGAAACGGGATCGAAACATGCTAAAAAATGCACAAAAAACACATTCTGCATCAGTGTTAATCGATTAACCAATTGCAGTGCAATTGTGTTAATTGATTAACAGCTCTTATTACGCACATTTTGTACTAGTTAACCGATTAACCTAATTGCACTGCAATTGGTTAATCAATTAACACTATAAAATCAGCACAAAATCAGTTTGAAAAATCACTTCCAGCAGCAAAAGCACTTATGCAATCATATCCAATGATCATGTAATCATCAATGCACGAAAATTAAGCTCAGAAACATCACTTAGATTCAATAATCATCAACATCCACAATCAAGATCAACCAAATGAATCAAAACACACCAAAATTCATGGATCTACATTGTATAAGTTACAATTAAGCTAAAATGAGTATGGATCTGAAATTAACCAACCTACAAAGCTGAGATTTGCTTTGGTAAGTGTTGTAAACATAAATGGATGAATTCAAGTAGAGAAATCCAAGATCCACAAGCTTCTTGCACTCAAAACTTGAAGATCCAAGCAATAAGCAACCAAAGCTCCAAAAGCACATCCGAAAATCACTTTTGAAAATTCAGAACTAGATCCAAATGAAAATCCAAATTGAAAAGCTGAAATGTAGTGATGATGAGAGGTTTTAGCTCAAGAATTAACAAGTTCCAATGAAGAACTTGTTAATCTTTGAAGAAGAGCTTTGAGTGTGGTTGAAAATGGAGTTGGAGAATGAAAAAGTGGGAGAGAATTGAGAGCAAATTTTGAAAAATGAGGGTGAAAAAATGATCTAGTTCCTCAGAGGTTTGGAGTTGATGAGATTAAATAACCCCTAGGTTAGGAGTTAAGTTTGGGTTTGGAGTGAGGTTAAGTGAGTGGAAATTGGAGTGAAACGTGAATTAGGAAAGGAAATATGGAATTGGAGTGGAAAGAATTTGAATTTTTGAATGGAAAATCAACTCTCTAGATCCTTCTACTGATGTGTAGAATTAAAATGGGTGATTAAAAATTGGATAAAAAAGAAACAGCTCTGAAAATCCAGCATTTGGGCAAAATTCACTATGGTTAATCGATTAACCTAATTTCACTGCAATTGGTTAATCGATTAACACACTCAAATTTTGAATTTTTGCGCCAAAAGGAGGGAAACTTGGATATTCGTCTGGTTCCACCCGTTCTGAACCACAATAGACCTCTGAAACTTGCCATTTGATATTACCACTGGAATACACTTGAAATATGCTGTGAAATATTTTTTTTCCCTCGAATTAAACTGCTGGTAACAACTGTCTGGTGCTGAATAACTGATGAAAAATTGACTGCCGGAGTTTCTGATCATCAAGTCACTTAATGAGCAAAATAAATGCTCAAAAAGATTTGGAAAGCTATCTGCCTGGCCTTGAACGCTATTAAAAATCATATGGGAACTGCTGACGCCGTGAGCTACTGGAGAATACCCTGGCCCCATGCCCAAAAGAACCATGCAAATGCAGAAAGGAGGACGCAAATGAAATGAAGCACAAGCCAGTTAGTGCTAAAAGTAAGAGGGCCAATTTTAGGGTATTACAGTTGCCCTTATTCAATCAACTGTGGACTTGAAGGGATGAGAGCAACGGCTGTCAGACATTCAAGGGACTTAGGGATTGAATACAAAAATACCTAAAAAATTTGCGCTCTGAGGGAAAGAGAATGAGATATATGAAGGAGTTGCGGGAAAAGATAATTGTGGAAAAGAGTCTGAAACAAATGAAATCAAAGGTCGCCCGTCGGGAACGGCTCAAGTTGAAAAC
Organism: Lathyrus tuberosus; assembly: GCA_022829125.1. Lineage (NCBI taxonomy): Eukaryota > Viridiplantae > Streptophyta > Magnoliopsida > Fabales > Fabaceae > Lathyrus > Lathyrus tuberosus. Next base: position 11,502,512 of record JALAZF010000088.1, on the reverse strand, counting down.
CTATGGCTTACCTGTCGGGAACGGTAAATGGGCATGTCGGGAACGACTAGGTTTAAAACTCAAAGGGTGCCTGTCGGGAACAGCTGAAATTGAAAACCTGTGGCATACTCGTCGGGGACGGTAAATGGGCCTGTCGGGAACGACTAGGTTTAAAACTCAAAGGGTGCCTGTCGGGAACGACTGAAGTTAAAAACATGTGGCATACCTGTCGGGAACGGTAAATGGGCCTGTCGGGAACGACTAGGTTTAAAACTCAAAGGGTTCCTGTCGGGAACGGCTGAAGTTGAAAACCTGTGGCATACCTGTCGGGAACGGTAAATGGGCCTGTCGGGAACGGCTAGGTTTAAAACTCAAAGGGTGCCTGTCGGGAACGGCTGAAGTTGAAAACCTGTGGCATACCTGTCGGGAACGGTAAATGGGCCTGTCGGGAACGGCTAGGTTTAAAATTCAAAGGGTGCCTGTCGGGAACGGCTGAAGTTGAAAACCTATGGCATACCTGTCGGGAACGGTAAATGGGCCTGTCGGGAACGGCTAGGTTTAAAACTCAAAGGGTTCCTGTCGGGAACGGCTAGGTTTAAAACTCAAAAAGGTGCCTGTCGGGAACGACTGAAGTTGAAAACCTGTGGCATACCTGTCGGGAACGGTAAATGGGCCTGTCGGGAACGGCTAGGTTTAAAACTCAAAGTGTGCCTGTCGGGAACGGCTAGGTTTAAAACTCAAAGGGTGCCTGTCGGGAACGACTGAAGCTGAAAACCTGTGGCATACCCGTCGGGAACGGTAAATGGGCCTGTCGGGAACGGCTAGGTTTTAAACTCAAAGGGTGCCTGTCTGGAACGGCTGAAGTTGAAAACCTGTGGCATACCTGTCGGGAACGGTAAATGGGCCTGTCCGGAACGGCTAGGTTTAAAACTCAAAGTGTGTCTGTCGAGAACGGCTGAAGTTGAAAACCTGTGGCATACCTGTCAAGAACGGTAAATGGGCATGTCGGGAACGACTAGGTTTAAAACACAAAGGGTTCCTGCCGGGAACGGCTGAAGTTGAAAACCTGTGGCATACCTGTCGGGAATGGTAAATGGGCCTGTCGGGAACGGCTAGGTTTAAAACTCAAAGGGTGCCTGTCGGAACGGTAAATGGGCCTGTCGGGAACGGCTAGGTTTAAAACTCAAAGGGTGCCTGTCGGAACGGTAAATGGGCTTGTCGGGAACGGCTAGGTTTAAAACTCAAAGGGTGCCTGTCGGGAACGGCTGAAGTTGAAAACCTGTGGCATACTTGTCAGGAACGGTAAATGGGCATGTCGGGAACGACTAGGTTTAAAACTCAAATGGTACCTGTCAGGAACGACTGAAGTTGAAAACCTGTGGCATACCTGTCGGGAACGGCTAAGTTTAAAACTCAAAGGGTGCCTGTCGGGAACGGATGAAGTTGAAAACCTGTGGCATACTTGTCGGGAACGGTAAATGGGCCTGCCGGGAACGGCTAGGTTTAAAACTCAAAGGGTGCCTGTCGGGAACGGCTGAAGTTGAAAACCTGTGGCATACCTGTCGGGAACGGTAAATGGGCCTGTCGGGAATGGCTAGGTTTCAAACTCAAAGGGTGCCTGTCGGGAACGGCTGAAGTTGAAAACCTGTGGCATACCTGTCGGGAACGGTAAATGGGCCTGTCGGGAACGGCTAAGTTTAAAACTCAAAGGGTGCCTGTCAGGAACGGCTGAAGTTGAAAACCTGTGGCATACCTGTCGGGAACGGTAAATGGGCCTGTCGGGAACGGCTAGGTTTAAAATTCAAAGGGTGCCTGTCGGGAACGGCTGAAGTTGAAAACCTATGGCATACCTGTCGGGAACGGTAAATGGGCCTGTCGGGAACGGCTAGGTTTAAAACTCAAAGGGTTCCTGTCGGGAACGGCTAGGTTTAAAACTCAAAAAGGTGCCTGTCGGGAACGACTGAAGTTGAAAACCTGTGGCATACCTGTCGGGAACGGTAAATGGGCCTGTCGGGAACGACTAGGTTTAAAACTCAAAGTGTGCCTGTCGGGAACGGCTAGGTTTAAAACTCAAAGGGTGCCTGTCGGGAACGACTGAAGTTGAAAACTTGTGGCATACCCGTCGGGAACGGTAAATGGGCCTGTCGGGAACGGCTAGGTTTTAAACTCAAAGGGTGCCTGTCGGGAACGGCTGAAGTTGAAAACCTGTGGCATACCTGTCAGGAACGGTAAATGGGCCTGTCCGGAATGGCTAGGTTTAAAACTCAAAGTGTGCCTGTCGAGAACGGCTGAAGTTGAAAACCTGTGGCATACCTGTCAGGAACGGTAAATGGGCATGTCGGGAACGACTAGGTTTAAAACTCAAAGGGTTCCTGCCGGGAACGGCTGAAGTTGAAAACCTGTGGCATACCTGTCGGGAATGGTAAATGGGCCTGTCGGGAACGGCTAGGTTTAAAACTCAAAGGGTGCCTGTCGGAACGGTAAATGGGCCTGTCGGGAACGGCTAGGTTTAAAACTCAAAGGGTGCCTGTCGGGAACGGCTGAAGTTGAAAACCTGTGGCATACCTGTCAGGAACGGTAAATGGGCATGTCGGGAACGACTAGGTTTAAAACTCAAATGGTGCATGTCAGGAACGGATGAAGTTGAAAACCTGTGGCATACCTGTCGGGAACGGCTAGGTTTAAAACTCAAAGGGTGCCTGTCGGGAACGGATGAAGTTGAAAACCTGTGGCATACTTGTCGGGAACGGTAAATGGGCCTGTCGGGAACGGCTAGGTTTAAAACTCAAAGGGTGCCTGTCGGGAACGGCTGAAGTTGAAAACCTGTGGCATACCTGTCGGGAACGGTAAATGGGCCTGTCGGGAACGGCTAGGTTTAAAATTCAAAGGGTGCCTGTCGGGAACGGCTGAAGTTGAAAACCTATGGCATACCTGTCGGGAACGGTAAATGGGCCTGTCGGGAACGGCTAGGTTTAAAACTCAAAGGGTTCCTGTCGGGAACGGCTAGGTTTAAAACTCAAAAAGGTGCCTGTCGGGAACGACTGAAGTTGAAAACCTGTGGCATACCTGTCGGGAACGGTAAATGGGCCTGTCGGGAACGACTAGGTTTAAAACTCAAAGCGTGCCTGTCGGGAACGGCTAGGTTTAAAACTCAAAGGGTGCCTGTCGGGAACGACTGAAGTTGAAAACCTGTGGCATACCCGTCGGGAACGGTAAATGGGCCTGTCGGGAACGGCTAGGTTTTAAACTCAAAGGGTGCCTGTCGGGAACGGCTGAAGTTGAAAACCTGTGGCATACCTGCCGGGAACGGTAAATGGGCCTGTCTGGAACGGCTAGGTTTAAAACTCAAAGTGTGCCTGTCGAGAACGGCTGAAGTTGAAAACCTGTGGCATACCTGTCAGGAACGGTAAATGGGCATGTCGGGAACGACTAGGTTTAAAACTCAAAGGGTTCCTGCCGGGAACGGCTGAAGTTGAAAACCTGTGGCATACCTGTCGGGAATGGTAAATGGGCCTGTCGGGAACGGCTAGGTTTAAAACTCAAAGGGTGCCTGTCGGAACGGTAAATGGGCCTGTCGGGAACGGCTAGGTTTAAAACTCAAAGGGTGCCTGTCGGGAACGGCTGAAGTTGAAAACCTGTGGCATACCTGTCAGGAACGGTAAATGGACATGTCGGGAACGACTAGGTTTAAATCTCAAATGGTGCCTGTCAGGAACGGATGAAGTTGAAAACCTGTGGCATACTTGTCGGGAACGGCTAGGTTTAAAACTCAAAGGGTGCCTGTCGGGAACGGATGAAGTTGAAAACCTGTGGCATACTTGTCGGGAACGGTAAATGGGCCTGTCGGGAACGGCTGAAGTTGAAAACCTGTGGCATACCTGTCGGGAACGGTAAATGGGCCTGTCGGGAATGGCTAGGTTTCAAACTCAAAGGGTGCCTGTCAGGAACGGCTGAAGTTGAAAACCTGTGGCATACCTTTCGGGAATGGTAAATGGGCCTATCGGGAACGGCTAGGTTTAAAAATCAAAGCGTGCCTGTTGGGAACGGCTGAAGTTGAAAACCTGTGGCATACCTGTCGGGAACGGTAAATGGCCTGTCAGGAACGGCTAGGTTTCAAACTCAAAGGGTACCTGTCGGGAACAGCTGAAGTTGAAAACCTGTGGCATACCTATCGGGAACGGTAATTGGGCATGTCAGGAACGGCTAGGTTTAAAACTCAAAGGGTGCCTGTCGGGAACGGCTGAAGGAATCCTATCGGGAGTGGCTCCGGTAATGTTCGGTTGAGATGTAAGATCAAAAGATTTACAACCAAGGAATAGGACTTTGTGGGGAGCAACGTAATGGAACCCTTGTACTGCTTTAAAATGTCTGTTGGGGAATGAGCGAGGCATTCTTTTTGGTTTTGTCAATATGATAGAAGAGAAACAAATTTGGGCTCTCGCGCGAGGCATCAAAACTGGCTTATGCTTCGCATGCATATGTTTGAATTTCTCCATGGCGTAATGCTCCACCTCGAATGGAAATGCTACGCGTTTTTGAGGATGCAATGATTACTATATATAAGATGCAAAGAGGTTCCTTTGCAAAATAAATGCTGAGGAATAGAAGGCAACTCCGCTGGGGATAACAAGCTGGATTAAATTCGTGGTCGCAAACCGTACTGGAGAAGACAAATTGACCTGATCTCCTGATCCGGGCTCTGACCTGACAAACCTGTTGAGGTTGCTGTAAGAAATGATAACTTTGTTGGGGAGGCATCATCTGGACCAGTCTGCTTGGGGAATAACTATAACCATAGAACTCTTCTTGGGAAATGACAACTTTCTGACCTGGCTGCTGCGGAATTGGGATCAAACGAACTCTTGCTGAGGAAGGAAATTCCTGCTGAGGGACTGAGATCAACCAATTTTCCTGATGGGGATGACATCCTTAAGGAAGGAAATTCCTATTGAGGTAAACGCTTCTGCTTGGGGAGAACTATTATTTAAGTCCAGCTGGAAAAGACACTGAAGACATCACGTGCCATTGATGGGCTGACCAGCGAACATTAACACCTGCAAACAAAAGGGTGCACACACATGCCCCAGGGTAGCCTGTGTTTTGAATTCATCACCCAAGAACACCTGGCATTTAAAGCAATTTTAATTGTTTTCTTTTGCAAGCATGTCATTGTAAAACCTCGATGTTTTCAAATGCAATGTTTATCAAAAACTCAGACGTTTTTTGCAATTAAAACAAACTGTAAAAGAAAACACAAGAAATGGATATTCTGAATAAAGAAAATTTTATTGATTGAAAAGCCCGAAACTAGGTGTTTACATCAGGAGGCAGTTCCTAGAAAGAGGTAACTGCTTAAAAGAGAAAAAGAAACTCCCTAATGGCAATGTGGAAAACGGAAATCCATTGAGTTTCAATCCTGCTATGGCTCATATATCTTCAAGACTCTCCAAGTGCTTTGCTTTCCAAGGGGGATGATTAGACCGATTCCTATCCTTCAGAATGCCTCCCATTGAAACGAGATGGGATACAGGTTACTCAGATTGCAGCCTTTCGCTAAATCCCGCTTTTGTCTGGGTTGCCCTTTGCGGGTTTTCAATCCATCGGGATACCCATTTTTGCCTAAGTTGCCCTTTCGGGTTTTCAACTTACCGGGTGTACTCATTTTTTTTTTATTTTATCCCTAATTTTTGCTCGAACCCTTTTTTTGTGTTCACCGGGATGCCCTTTTTTGTCTGGACTCTCTTTTTACTGTCCAACGGGTCCATTTATGCGAAGTATTTTTTGACTGCGTCCGAGTTCATAGGCGACGGAAAATCTTCACCGTCCATAGTTGTAAGCATCAAGGCTCTGTCCGAGAAAACCTTCTTGACAACATATGGTCCTTCATAATTCGGAGTCCACTTGCCCCTGTGATCTGTATTAGGAGGAAGAATCCTTTTCAACACCAAGTCACCAGTCTGATAATTCCGAGGACGCACTTTCTGATCGAATGCCCGCTTCATCCTTCTCTGATACAGTTGCCCATGGCATACTGCTGCCAATCTCCTTTATTCTATAGGACTCACCTCATTGAACCTCGTTCGAACCCATTCAGCCTCATCAAGCTTAACATCCATCATGACCCTCAGAGAAGGAATCTCGACTTCCACCGGTAAGACCGCTTCCATTCCATACACAAGAGAAAACGGGGTTGCCCCAGTAGACGTACGTACTGATGTACGGTACCCATGCAAAGCGAAAGGAAACATCTCATGCCAATCCTTATATGTCACGACCATCTTTTGCACAATCTTCTTGATGTTTTTATTGGCTGCCTCGATGGCACCATTCATCTTTGGGCGGTACGGAGAAGAATTGTGATGTTCAATCTTAAAGCTCTGGCACAGCTCTTGCATCATCTTATTATTAAGATTAGAACCATTATCAGTGATGATCCTTTTGGGCACCCCGTAACGACAAATGATCTCTTTCTTGATAAACCGGGCAACCACCTGCTTGGTGACATTTGTAAACGAAGCAGCATCCACCCACTTGGTGAAGTAATCAATGGCCACTAGAATAAAACGATGTCCATTAGAGGCGGTGGGCTCAATATTTCCAATCATGTCAATGCCCCAGATGGCGAAGGGCCAGGGGGAACTCATCACGTTTAAAGGATTCGGTGGCACATGTACTTTATCAGCATAAATCTGGCACTTGTGGCATTTTCTAGCATATTTGAAACAATCAGCCTCCATGGTCATCTACTAATAACCAGCTCACAACAATTTCTTCGCCATGACATGTCCACCAGCATGGATACCAAAAGAACCTTCGTGCACTTCCTGTATTAACATGTCTGCTTCGTGTCTATCCACGCATCTGAGCAAGACCATGTCAAAATTTCTCTTGTACAACACCCCATCTTCATTCAAGAAGAAACCGCCCGCTAACCTTCTCAAAGTCTTCTTGTCATTATTGGATGCCCCAGCCGGATACTCTTGACTCTCCAAGAAATGCTTGATATCATGATACCAAGTTTTATCATCGTTCGTTGTATCGGCTGCAAACACATGAACAGGTCTATCAAGCCGCATCACATCAATTTTGGGTATATGATTTCACCAATTCACTTGAATCATAGAAGATAACGTTGCCAAGGCGTCTGCCATTTGATTCTCATCATGAGGTACATGATACAACTTTACTGTTTTGAAGAAAGTCAACAGTCTTCTCGTATAGTCTCTGTAAGGGATCAAGTGGGGTTGATGGGTGTGCCAATCTCTGTTGACCTGATTGATTACTAGAGTAGAGTCCCCAAATACATCAAGAGTGTTGACCCTTAAATCAATGGCTTCTTCAATACCCATAATGCAGGCTTCGTATTCGGATTCATTGTTGGTGACCTCAAAAGTCAGTCTGGCGGTGAAAGGTATATGGGAACCTTTCGGAGTTATGAGAACTGCCCCAATGCCATTACCATTCAGATTAATAGCCCCATCAAACATCAATTTCCACTTGTCATCAGGATCTGGCCCTTCATCGACCGGTGGCTCGTCACAATCTTTCATTTTCAAATACATGATGACTTCATCAGGGAACTCAAACTTCATTGGCTGATAGTCATCAATTGGTTACTCAGCAAGATAGTCAGACAAAATACTACCCTTTATGGCTTTTTGGGAAGTATATTGTATGTCATACTCTGCTAACACCGTCTGCCAACGGGCAACCCTTCCGGTGAGAGCTGGATTTTCAAAAATGTACTTGACTGGATCCATCTTTGATATCAATAAGGTTGTATGAGTCAGCATATATTGTCTCAAACGCTTAGCAGCCCATGCAAGTGGACAACATGTCTTCTCAAGCATTAAGTATCTGGACTCGTAATCTGTGAACTTCTTGCTCAGGTAGTATATGGCATGTTCTTTTCTACCTGTCTCGTCGTGTTGACCGAGAACCCATTGAATTGTCACGCACCGACAAATACATTATCAGTGGTCTCCCTGGAACTGGAGGCATAAGAATCGAAGGCTTTTGCAAATATTCTTTTATTTTATCAAATGCCCTTTGACAATCATTACTCCACCGAATTGATTGGTCTTTTCTCAACAATTTGAATATTGGCTCGTAAGTGGCTGTCAGATGAGAAATGAATCTAGCAATATAGTTCAATCTCCCTAAGAAACCACGAACTTGCTTTTCTGTTCTTGGCTCGGGCATATCTTGTATTGCTTTTACTTTTGCTGGATCAACCTCAATTCCTCTTTCACTAACAATGAAGCCTAACAGCTTACCAGATCTCACCCCGAAAGTACACTTATTTGGGTTCAGCCTCAGTCTGAATTGTCTCAGCCGTTCAAAAAGCTTTTTCAGATTCACCAAGTGCTCTTCCTCAGTCTGCGACTTAGCAATCATATCATCAACATAAACCTCAATCTTTTTATGAATCATGTCATGAAAGAGCGTTACCATAGCACACTAATAAGTTGCCCCTGCGTTTTTTAAACCAAACGGCATCACCTTATAGCAGATTGTGCCCTATGGGGTAATAAATGTTGTTTTCTCCATGTCTTCCGGTGCCATCTTAATCTGATTATAACCGGAAAAGCCATCTATAAAGGAAAATACCGAGAATTGAGCTGTATTATCTACCAACACATCAATGTGAGGTAGTGGAAAATCATCTTTCGGACTTGCTCGGTTTAAATCACGGTAGTCAACGCACATCTGGACCCTACCATCTTTCTTAGGTACCGGGACAATATTCGCAACCCATGGTGGATAGCTGGTGATGGCCAAGAATCTTGTATCCAACTGTTTATGCACCTCCTCTTTGATCTTAATGGCCATTTCCGGTTTAGTTCTTCTGAGCTTCTGTTTGACGGGGGAGCAACCTTCTTTGAGAGGCAACCTGTGCACAACAATATATGTATCCAACCCCGACATATCTTGATAGGACCAGGCAAAGATATCAACATATTCACGCAACATCTCAATCAGCTCTTTCTTCACATTCTCTGCTAGGCTTGTGTAGCGAGCGATTTTGGACGCGGTTCTTAAGCGCTGGTCGCTCTCTGCGGTTTGAGCTTACTACAGGTCGATTCATTTTTTATCCTATTGTGAGCTGAATAAGGAAGGGAAATAGATGTCTCCAATTAACCCTGCTTGCATACTGAGTTTAAACAGCAGTCTGTTAGGTTACGGATGCTATCAATGTGGGGGGCCTTTGTACTGGTTATTTGTATTTTCGCCAATACTGATTTCTTTCTTTTTACGTTGACAGAAGGTTTCTGGCGGGGAACAAGGATTAGGATGTTAGGACTGATGCTTTTTGAATTACTGCTTTTGATTGATGGAGATATGGGATTTGGGTTTTTTGTTTAGTGTGCTCTCTAAGATTTTTCTTTCAATCTTATGCCTACGTATTCCCGTTTACCGAAACAGGGAAATCAGAGCGTTCGTAGTTCCTCCTATTCTATAGGAGGAAATGGGTGTTTTGGTGTCTTGTTCAAAGCCCAAGACATGAAGCGAAAGGTGATTTGTATCTTGTTCAAAGCCCAAGATATGAAGCTGAAAGGTTGACCTTAGAGAGAATTTTTCATCTCTAAAGGGGGTCTGTTTGTCACAACTGTTGGGTGACTGGTTATAAAGGAGGATTACTTTAACCGGGATGTGTGAATCCGACAATGCCATAATTTCCTTTATATGGGTTTTTAACCTGAAGGAGAAGACTTTAACTCAGTGTAGAGCAATGCTATCTTTCCTTAGGAATTTCTTATGCTAAAAGAGGGACAGTGGCATGGATATAGATGATCCAGAGGCTTGCCGCTTACAGCGATTAGATGAAAGGGAAGGAGTTGTTGATGTTTGTATACTGTGAACGAGGCACAACTTTGATGCTAAAACGTTAATTAGATTAACCAGTGGTTTTCTTATATAAAGCCTAAGAGGAGGCTAATATGTGTCTCGTACAAAGCCCGAGAGAGAGGCTAAAAGGTTTTTGACTCAACGAGGGAATCTTTTGGTATCTCGTATAAAGCCCGAGATGGAGGCGAAAATTCGTTTGGCTCGGTAAGAACCCTTTTGTATCTCGTATAAAGCCCGAGATGGAGGCTGAAGGGTGATTGACTCAACGAGGGAGTCCCTTATGTGTCTCGTACAAAGCCCGAGAGAGAGGCTAAACGTTGTTCGACTCTGCTGGGGAGAATCATTTGTACAAAGCCCAAGAGGAGGCTGTGGTTACTGTTTCAATTAAGTGACAGGTCCAGTATACTGATATTAAAAGAGAAAATCAGTTCTTATATGAGCAATGTTGTACTCAAGGATTTGATCCAAGGATCCAGGTTATTCCTGTTCTTTAAAGAATCGGGAAATCCGAAGGGTATTGAGACTGTCCGAGTCTACGGGTTTCTTTCCTATTTAACGAAGGGGTCACTTGAGAATGTCTTTGAGACTCAAGGAGATTAGACTGTCCAAGTCTAGAGTGTCCTCTTTTGAACTATGCTTTGAGAAATAGTAGTAAACTCTATGAAAGGACTGTTCTATGAAGGTGACTAAGTTCTGTTCCTATACCTCTAGGAGGTCGTCGGGATAATTTGTACGAAGCCCAAGAGGAGGCTGGAAACTTTTAAGAAGCCGATCGGTCCTTGTACTAAGCCCAAGAGAAGGCTATCATTCCCGGAGGAAGAGATCATTATACGAAGCCTAAGAGGAGGCTGTGAATACTTCTAAGAAGCCGTAGGGTCCTTGTACTAAGCCCAAGAGGAGGTTGGGTTGCTTTTAGGAAGCCTGTGGGTCCTTGTACGATGCCCAAGAGGAGGCCGATGCTTTTAAGAAGCCCGTGGGTCCCCAAACCCCGAGAAATTCAAGGCAAGCTATTCACAAGGAATAGATCAAGTCAGGAAAGTTCGAGAATTTGGAAGAAACTCAAAGATGCCATTCACAGAGAATACATTCATCTCTGGGAATAGAGTTTCTTGACAATTCCTAATGAGGACAGCCGAAGAGAAGACTGTATCTGGTGATCCTATTGGGGATCTAGTTGTCTATTTCTACGAATAAACGAGACGACGTCACCTAGTTCTAGACGTAGTTGCCGGGGAAACTCGAAATATCTATACTATTATTACACAGTTGATATGAGTTTACGAAAGAAGACTTACAGTGAAATAGCCCCACAATACAGTTATAAGTATATGAAAGCGGTAAATGAAAGCAATAACCACTTACTCGGTTGTAGAGCTTCCATGTTGTTTGGTTAGTTGTTCAACAAAGAAATATTGAAAACAACAGTATATTCAAAATCAAAGGAGAAAGTGCTTTGAAAAAGAAAGATTTGGGGCTTACAGCTCAAGGAGAGGCCTAGGGTTTTATCAGTGAGCGCACTGTTTGAATTTGTACAGAGGGACTTATACAAGTGACTGAGGCCCAAAAATGTTTTTCTGTACAAAGGGATGGGTCTTACACTCTTTCAAGAGGCCCAAAAAAGTTTAAAGAAAAAGAGTGGGGCTTACAACACGAGGGTAGGCCCAGATGATTTTTCCGTTTAAAAATGGCGATCACGCAGAGGTTTTCTTTTAACGTGGAGGGAATTATACAATAAGTGAGGCCCAAAATGTTTGGTTAAAAGGGGGTTGGGTCTTACACTCTATTAGAGGCCCAAAAGTTTTGAATGGGTCTTATAGCTCGAGGAGAGGCCCAAAAGGTTATTTTTCAAAAGGCGACGATCGCGCCGTTTGTTTTTTACGGTATCAGGACTTATACAATGCACTGAGGCCCAAAAATGATTTGGTCAAAAAAGGATTGGGTCTTACACTCTATTAGAGGCCCAAAAGGTTTTGAAAATGATTTATGAGGGTTGAATTAATCCAAAAACCCTAATTTGTTTTCAAAAATGTATTTAATTGAATAAAAATTCAATTAAAATGATCAAAATTGTTTAACATGTGAAAAACAAATTGTGATCTTGGATTAATGCCTCAAAAATTAAGTATTGACCTACAAAATAATTAGAAAGCATTAAAAGTTGCAAAATCAATGTGGAAAAAAATATTTAAAATGTCAAAAACAATTAAAATATTAATTCTTTGTAAAAATATCAATTATATGAAATAAATAATATTTTTGGGATTTTTTGGGAAAATAAAACATTTTAACATTTTTGTGAATTATTAAAAAAAGAATCAACTCAAAATCATTAAAACTCAGAGAGAAATTAATTTTTGAATCAATTAAACAAAAATCACAAAATTCAAATATTTGAAAATTCAAAAAAGGCGCCAAGAACAGCTGAAGAACACGCGCGTGTTCTGGGTTTGGCTGATTTGCATTTTCTATCCAATCTCCCTGAATACTTGATTATAACATGCAATCCATACATCATTATGCTCGTCTCAACCTCACGATCATGTCTATGTCCATTAATTTCATTTAAATTAAACACATAACAAGAAATCATGAAAAATCCCCAAGAACCCTAATTTCTGCATGAAGGCCAGGATTTTTGATACACGATTTAAACAATGCAATTAATTGAGGGAAAATATTCCATGCATGATTATGAACATATGGCCAAATTATTGTGCAGCAAAAATTGCATGGATCATAGAGTTAGAAGAGCTCACGCTTACCACTTGCAGCTGGTGATCGTGATTTGTGTTGGAGGTGTTACAGCTAGGTTCCAATGATGTGGATAGCTTCCCTAGGTACCAAGTGATGTGTCTGAGTGCTTGGAATGGATTGAAATGGTTTGGAGTTGAAGATGGCACCTCAACTGCAAAACTGTCAAGAACTTGAGTAATTGGCTGGTGATTTTGTGAAATCAGTGTTCCAGATGTTATGTGAGTGTTTGGATAACTTTTATATGATGTATGTGAGGTGTGTGAGTGATTGGTTTGATTGGAAAAGCTCTCAAACTCAAAACCCGATAGCTACCTTGCTAAGAAAGGCATTTTTGCCAAGAGAAAGGGATTTTGAGGAAAGCATCTGTTAGATGGCTTTGGTGTACTCAAACTAATCACAATTGAGCTCTATTTATGGTAGAGGAAGTTTGTTTTGCAAGGAATAGTGAATGGCAACTGGTAAGTAGGTTTGGCTAATGTTGGCAAATGAAAATCCAAGTCTCCTCTAGCCATTGACTAGAGGTTAGGGCACAGAGCTTTGGTTCCCTTGGTCTTGGATAAGTCTTGACTGATTTCATATGAGAATGGCTCAGTCCATGCCACCTTGATGCTTCCATTGAATGCTTCAATCCAAATTTGGAGTCTTGTCCCTATTTTGGCCATTCTAGGTTCAACATGCTATTTCTTGTTCCATGGACTTTGGAGGCTTGGCTCAGTGATTGTCCCCTTTAGATTCAATCCTCAGATTTGTCCAAGTGGATAGGAGCATTTGGATTTGGCTGATTTTGGCAAATCGAGTAAAAGTGCAAATTCTGCCTTGCCTTGGCAGATTTCAGCAAGGCAACTTTCCAATGTCATATCTCATGACTCAAATTGAATTTGGTAATGTTCTTGGTCATTTTGGAAAGCCCTTACATGATACAACAACTGTTTGAACATGTTTGGTTTTGATCTCTTTTGAATACAACTGAAAAATCCCTCTACATTTGGCAAAAAGTGAAGGCAGATTCTGACTTAGTGAAAATTTCACTAAGTGTTGGAAAAAGTGATATTTTCACATTTCAGCCACTTTGATCACTCACTAACTCAAAATCCTTAATGAATTGGACTTAGGTCTAGTTGAAGTTTTTGTAGAGGGTAATGAGGGCTACAAATCCTTCTTTGGATGAAAAAAAATGGCTTTGTGGTTTAGGAGTTATGATCCTCCAAAGTTGGTGCCCTTGTCACTTTATTTTTAACTTAGAAAATTTTCTAAGTTTTAATCGTTACCCCTTTTACAAGTTATCCCACTTTTCTTGATTTTTCTTGATGAATGATGATTCAAATCATAAATTAACATCATTTTAGGGTTAAAAATCCATTTTGGTGAAAAATCTCAAAAAGTCAAAGTTGACTTTTGTGCACAGTTGACTTTTTATCAGATGAATTCCAAACTGTGCTATTCTTCAGGAAATCATGTCCTTGACCTAAATCAAACTTGATGGACATGTTCCATGGGTGTCATAGGGTATATTTATGCATGTCATAGGGCTTGGGAGCATGTCCTAGTCAAAAGTCAAAGTTACAGTTGACTTTTCCCTTAAAACCCTAACTGTGGTACAGATGAAATTGAGACTTGTTGCTCAAGCTTCTTGGATTAATCCATTGTTCCAAATGGATCAATATAGTTCATTAGAGACCCTCAAACCCTCTCTTGAGGTCTTGGCTCATGATTTGTCCCAAATGTCAACTTAGGGGTGAATTAGGTCAAGAACCCTAATTCCTGATTTTTGATGAATGCATCCCCTGAGGAAAAATTGACTTGATGATTGGGTCCATGAGGTCCCATGGAGTATATTAGGTTATGTTTTGGATCATTGGCTTGTGGCCAGATGAAAAATTTCCATCTGGAGGCCCTGGTCGACCAAAACCCTAATTTGGTGACACTGTCAATCTTGAGACTTGATCCACCTAGAAGGGAGCATCCTTGTGCTTGATCCTTGAAGTGGGAGTCCTTTTTGATCCTTTATGTATGTTTTAGAGGTTTAGACAAGTTGAAGATCATGTCATTCCTTGATTGATCCTTGGTCTAAGGCTCTGAGAGGGCTTAAAACCCTAATTTTGATTTTAGTGGATGCTCACCCATCTTTGGGGAGACTGATGAGGTATGATGGTTCCTCCATATTGTGATGATGAGTGACACAATGATGGGACCTCTTAGTGGTCAAAATTTGGGGTATGACAGATGCCCCTATTTAATCTTCTTGGACACGAAGGTGTGAATGACGAAGGTATTCGGGCATTCGAGGTGCAAGAGGATTAAATATCGGAATACCCGAAATTTTGATGGTGGTTATGAATGGTAGCTTGCACATTCATCTTCTTTAGCTAAGCAATGATCCTTAGAAAAGGTAAACTTCCCCTCGATCCTGGTCTTTAGCCAAGGAACTGGTCTCTGTTTTCTTTTGTCAACCTCCCCCTCGTTCCTGGTTTCCTACCAAGGAACTGGTCTCAGTTGCTGATTTAAACTTCCCCTCGATCCTGGTTTCCCACCAAGGAACTGGTCTTAGTTTCTGATTTAAACTTCCCCTCGATCCTGGTCTCCCACCAAGGAACTGGTCTCAGTTTCTTTTGTCAATAAACTTTACTGACAAGGGACGCTACTCGTAGCGGTTTTCCTCAAACTTCTCGCCGAATTTTCCTGGGGAGGTGCCATTTGAGTGGAAAAAGTTTTGATGTCAGACTTGCTGGGGAACCCAGTCGTCTGAGTTGTAGAGGTGTACAAACTTCTCTGTTGGAGATGCCATTTGTCGATTCTACTGGGGAAAGCGAGTCTCTTGAGAGACTGTTTTCGTTTTGGGGCTTACATCATACTTTTCTCGGGATCTTTCCGGAGAAATGCCATATGATGGGATCCAATTTTGAGGTGCCGATGACCTTTTCATCGGTGGGTTTTTCGGAGAATGGCAGCTGTACTACCAAATCTCTGCTTATGAGGCTTTCTCTGGGGATTTTCCTTAATTCGGGAAAGCAAGGATATCATCTTCAATGGCGAAGAGTGACATCGGTCGAAGGTTCTCTGGTCTTTTAGAGGTTCAAGTTATCAAAGTGGTCAAGGGCCAATTCTGATCCAGAAATAAACTGGAGGAGAGAGAATGTTCAGACGCAGCGTTTCCTGACGAGGAAAAAACTGACGACTCGATTGAGAGAACTTCTATCACTAGGGGACAAGACCGACTAGAGTGATAGTGATGCAATATGAAATGTGAATGCAAATCAATAATGCATGATGTGTGTATGTTTATGCTGACAAAACTGACGCGACATACAAACTGACAGGTGAACATGACTAGATACTCGGCCATCGCGGGGCGAAGAAGTACTGTTGGTTCAGAATAGCAATTCCGCCTTGCTTAGGAGAGATAGTCCCTGTTGGGAATACCGTTGATCGGGCTTAGGAGATAAGAACTCGGCCGAGGTGTGTCAGATGAAACAAGGTCTCTGACACAGTTGATCCATTCATTCAGGCGTACTAGGCCTAGCAGGAGTACTTTGATTCTGCA
This sequence comes from Lathyrus tuberosus, assembly GCA_022829125.1. Lineage (NCBI taxonomy): Eukaryota > Viridiplantae > Streptophyta > Magnoliopsida > Fabales > Fabaceae > Lathyrus > Lathyrus tuberosus. The sequence goes on along the minus strand of JALAZF010000088.1, from coordinate 11,486,389 downwards.
CTTTGAAGTTCGCTTACTTCTGGAGAAGCGACCGATGTTCCTTTGATGTTCAACAGTCAAAAGAAATTGCCGACTTTATTTTAAAAGAAGAAAAAGTTTTAATAGATAAATTCATTTTTGTTTTATTTCAAGAATCGTTAATCATGTTAACAACGTCGTTCTGTAAAGCTAAAACAAATAAGAATTACAAACAAAAGCACAAGGGATCAAATTTTATTGATGAGATGGAGATCAGCCAAACGCATGATTCCAAAGAGTATATACAAAGTTTGAAAATGGTAATTTACAGGGAAAAGGGCTACGTTGAAACATAACAACCACTATTCTTCTACCAACTTTGAATTCGGGGCATCCCGAGCTTCTGTCGAAGATGACCTTGACTGGAGTTTTCCTCCGATGGATGGTGTAACTGCTGCTGCTGAGGGACTTGCCTCTGTTGAACATAGTTACTTGCCAATATCCCTAACTTTTTCTTGGATTGTACTGTGATGTTTCCAATCCACCGGGATGATTTTTTTCTCTGTCTCTAACTTTTGCCTGGACCGCCCTTTCGGGTTTTCAATTCACCGAGACGTTTTTTTTTTTTTAGTTTAGGCGAAGTATTTCTTGACTACATCAATATTTGTGGGGTAGGCAAATTCCTCTCCGTCCATGGTTGCAAGTCTCAAGACACCGCCTGAGAAAGCTTTCGTGACCACATAGGGGCCATCATAATTCGGAGTCCATTTACCTCGCGAATCAGTGAGAAATGATTGTATCTTCTTGAGCACGAGTTCTCCTTTCCTGAAGATGCGAGGTCGAACCTTTTTGTCGAACGCCTTCTTCATTCTCTGTTGATACAGCTGACCATGGCATAGTGCCGTGATTCTCTTTTCTTCGATCAGATTCAGTTTGTCGTGTCGACTTTGACACCATTCAGCTTCGGTGAGCTTGGCTTCCATCAATACTCAGATTGACGGGATCTCTACTTCTATGGGGAGCACTGCTTCCATGCCATACACTAGAGAAAAAGGGGTTGACCCTGTTGAAGTGCGAACAGATGTACGATAACATCTAGTGCCAATCTTTGTAGGTTACAACCATCTTCTGAACAATCCTCTTGATGTTCTTGTTAGTCGCTTCTACTGCTCCGTTCATCTTGGGTCGGTAGGGAGATGAGTTATGGTGTTCGATTTTGAACTCTGCACACAACTCTCTCATCATCTTGTTGTTCAAGTTAGATCCATTATCAGTAATGATCTCGCTTGGAACACCATAACGGCAGATGATATTGTTTTTGATAAATTGGACCACCACTTGTCGGGTTACATTAGCATACGACGCTGCTTCGACCCACTTGGTGAAGTAGTCAATGGCTACTAGGATGAACCGATGTCCGTTTGAAGCCTTGGGCTCAATCATGCCAATCATGTCGATTCCCCATATCGAGAAAGGCCATGGGGAAGAGAGAACTTTGAGATGTGATGGCTGTACATGAATTTTGTCGGAGTATATCTGACACTTGTGACACCTCCTCATGTACTTGTGGCAGTCGGATTCCATGGTCAACCAATAGTACCCTGCTCTCAAAATTTTTCTCGCCATTGTATGTCCGTTGGCATGAGTGCCAAAGGACCCTTCATGAATTTCTTTCATCAGCATTTCTGCTTCTGGTCTGTCGACGCATCGGAGCAAGACCATGTCAAAATTTCTCTTATAGAGAGTGTCACCGCTCAGGAAGAAGTTTCCAGCCAATCTTCTGAGGGTTTTTCTGTCTTTCCTGGATGCCCCAGGTGGGTACTCTTGTTTCTGAAGGAAGCATTTGATATCGTGATACCAAGGTTTGTCGTCTATAACTACTTCAATCGTGAAGACGTAAGCGGGCCTTTCAAGGCGCATTATGTCGATCTTAGGTAAGTCATTCCATTGACCTACACTAATCATGGAAGAGATAGTGGCTAATGCATCAGCCATGTGATTCTCATCACGAGGGATGTGATAAAACTCAACTCTGTTAAAGAAGGGTAACAACCTTCTTGCATAGTCTTTGTAAGGAATCAATCCTGATTTGTATGTGTTCCAATCTCCTTTTATCTGATTGATAACCAGAGCTGAGTCGCCATATACGTCCAAGTTTTTTATCCTTAAATCAATTGCTTCTTCGAGTCCCATGATACAAGCTTCGTATTCGGCCTCGTTGTTCGTACATTTGAACGTAAGTCGAGCGGTGAAAGGAATGTGGGTACCCTAAGGGGTAACAATTATTGCCCAAATTCTGTTTCCATAATAATTAACTGCTCCGTCAAAGATTAGTCCCCATTGGGAACCTGGTTTTGGCCCTTCACTGGGTAACGGTTCATTGCAATCTTTCATTTTTAGATACATGACATCTTCGTCTGGGAAGTCAAACCCGATTGGTTCTTGATCGTCAATCGGTTGATGAGCCAAATGATCGGCTAAAATACTCCCTTTAACGGCTTTCTGAGCGTGGTACTCTATGTCATATTCTGATAAAAGCATCTGCCAACAGGAAATTCTTCCCGTGAGAGCAGGCCTTTCGAAAACGTACTTGATTGGATCCATTTCGGAGACCAACCAAGTAGTATGACGAATCATGTATTGGCGAAGACGTTTGGCTGCCCAAGCCAAAGCGCAACAAGTTTTCTCGAGCATCGTGTACCGAGTTTCGCAGTCGGTGAATTTCTTGCTCAAATAGTAAATGGCAGACTCTTTCCTTTTGGTTTCGTCTTGTTGGCCAAGTACACACCCCATTGAGTCTTCCAAGACTGTGAGGTAAATGATCAGTGGTCTTCCTTCCACTTGAGGTGATAGAATCAGAGGATTCAACAATATTCCTTAATATTGTTGAAGGCGGTTTGGCAATCTTCTGTCCAAACGCAATCCTGGTTCTTTTTCAATAATTTTAAAATCGGCGCACACATGGCGGTCATGAGGAATATGAATCTGGAGATGTAGTTCAAACGTCCCAGGAATCCTCTGACTTGTTTTTCAGTTTTCGGAGAAGGCATTTCTTGAATGGCCTTGACCTTGTCAGGATCAACCTCAATTCCTTTCTGGCTGACGATGAACCCTAATAGTTTCCCTGAACGGACACCGAAGGTGCACTTGTTGGGATTCAAGCGGAGCTTGAATTTTCTTAGACGTTCGAACAATTTTGACAGATGTTCAATGTGCTCACTCTCTGTTTTTGATTTTGTAATCATATCATCGACATATACCTCGATTTCTTTGTGTATCATGTCATGAAACAGAGTAGTCATGGCCCTTTGATAGGTTGCCCCGGCGTTCTTCAAACCGAACGGCATTACCTTGTAACAAAAGGTACCCCATGGGGTAATGAACGAAGTTTTCTCCATGTCTTTCAGCGCCATTTTGATTTGGTTATAGCCCGAGAATCCATCCATGAAGGAGAAAACTTTGAACTTTGCTGTACTATCTACCAGCATGTCAATGTGTGGTAAAGGAAAGTCATCCTTTGGACTAGCCTTGTTTAGATCTCTGTAGTCGACACACATTCTGACCTTTCCGTCCTTTTTGGGAATGGGTACGATGTTGGCTAACCATTGAGGATATTCAGATGTGGCGAGGAAACCCGCGTCAATCTGTTTCTGTACCTCCTCTTTGATTTTGATGGCCATGCCCGGGTGGGTGCGTCTCAACCTTTGCTTCACTGGCGGACATTCCGATCTCAACGGTAAGTGATGTTCCACGATGCTAGTATCCAACCCTGGCATATCCTGATAGGACCAAGCGAATACATCGGGGAATTCTTTGAGAAGCTTTATCAAACTCTCTTTGGCAGTTGGATTGAGCAGTGCCCCAATCCTGATTTCTTTTCTCTCTTGCTCTGAACCCAAGTTTACCATTTCCAACGGCTCTTTGTGAGGTTCAATGGACCTTTCCTCTTGTCTGAGTAGTCGGGAGATCTCTTCTGGAATTTCGTTGTCATTTTCTTCTTCAGCCCCAAATACCGGGAACTCAAAGTTGGGAGAAGGCATTAGATCGTATGTTTCAACGGGGTTTAAAACAAGCAATCTGCATGACTTGATGATTCGTGTTTAGAAGAGATAGAGGAAAATGCAAGTGTGTGCAGTGTTTTTATTTTATTACTGCTTGTTTTTATTTGAATTGTTTTTTAGGATTACCATTTTCTAAAAAAGCGAAAAGAGAAAACAACAATTAATGCGGAAATTACAGAACGACGTTATTTTATTAATGAACAAGTCGATCCTTGAAACTACAGCCCTATAAAACAAAACTCTGTCGCTTTGGGCAAAGCGAAGAGGGAAATTTTACAGAAAGCGAGCCCTATCAAAACATCCGTTTCACCTAGGCAGGGTGAAAGGTTAAAGATGGCAATTACTTTGACTGACGGACGACGTTCGGAATCTCGACGGCAACCCATTAGCGGCAAACTTCTCGGTGAATCACAAAGTTTGGCACCTTCCTTGATTTTTCTTCAGAAATGACGCTGATTTCTGGTAGAGTAGGATCATTGGAATCTGTCTCCCAGGCAGAATTGTCGTAGGAGAATTCCTCTGTTGTATTATGCATAGCATTTGTGCTCTCAGCTGTATCTCCCCATCCAGTAGGCTGGATATCTTCGAGCCTGATACGAGAGCTTTCAGGAGCGGTGTATTTTACCATAAAGTCGTATTTCCCACTCGGTTGTCCCAAGGTGTCCCACACTTCTTTCGAACTGGAGGAGTTATCCCTCTCGATGACGTTGACCTCGGGAAAAGCATAGTCGATGAATTCAAGTCCTGCAAACGTTGCAAATTCATCGTCATGTTGAGTAGTTTCTGAATGACCTGAGTGTTGATCCCATGACATGGTGGAGACACAGGTATTCTGTTCAATGATGCTCAGCTGAGTTTCATTACTCGGCTGACTTTCTTGCCCCAAGTTTCCTGGGTAAGGCTGCCACATTGGCAGGCCATCCCTTGGGCCATAGTAGTTATAGTCAAAATTGTCTTTCATCGGAGTGTCTTCCTCTAATGAATTTGACGGAGCACGACATCCTTCCGGATCACAATCCCCGTATATCATTTCGATGTCTGATCTTGGTATAAATCTCGGACTTTCTGTAGGAAAGTAAAAAGGCGTAGGCACCTCTTCTTGAGACATATAACCGTCCTTGTTAAGGTAGGACTTCCATTCTTCATCTGTGTCAGAGGGATCTTCCTCATTGATAGCATGTACTGTTTGAGACACTGGGTGAAGAAAACCTCCACTGTGGAAGAAATTTTGAAGGGGATGAAGACTTTCATCGTTGGAAGCTGTCTGGGTACAGGTTGCAGAAAAACCAAGACCCTTCTTTGTTTTATTGTCATTAGGAACGACAAGCTATCCCCATCCTGTTGTATCGGTACTCTCGACTGCTTTGATAGCATCTTTGTATGAGGAAATCGAGGTTCCTCTTTTGAACTGATTGTCCTTGCTTACCGATAGTGCTTGGAACTGAGTTCCAATAACCTCCTCGGGTTCTACATAAGTAGATGATGACAAGTTACTCATAAGCAAGGCTTGTTCCCCATAAACCGTGACAAGTTGATTGTTCTTGACGAACTTTAGCTTTTGGTGGAGGGTTGAAGTAACCGCTCCAGCCTGATGTATCCAAGGTCTTCCTAATAAACAACTGTATGTTGCCCGGATGTCCATGACCTAGAAAGTAACTTGGAAAGTGTGAGGACCGATAGTTATGGGAAGATCAACTTCGCCGATAACTGTTTTTCTGGATCCGTCGAACGCTTTGACGACGACCTCGCTGACTCTCATCGGAGGGCCTTTGAATGATAATTGCATCAAAGTGGACTTCGGCATAACATTCAGGGCTGACCCTGTGTCTACCAGTACGCTGGCTAAAGCATCGTTCTGGCAGTTAACTGTGATATTGAGCGCTATGTTATGACGGCGACCCTCTTCAGGTAATTCCTCATCACTAAATCCCAAATTATTGCAGGAAGTGATGTTAGAAACAATACTATCGAACTGTCTGATTGTTACATCTTGTTCCATAAAGGCTTGCTCCAAGACTTTCTGTAGAGCCTCCCTGTGCGCTTCTGAACTGAGTAAAAGTGATAATACCGAGATCTTTGAAGGAGTCTGTAATAGTTGATCAACAATGTTGTATTCACTCCTTTGGATGAGCTTCAGCATCTCATCATTATTTTTTGAAAGGTCGGGATTACTGGATTGACCGACTGATAGATCGGGAGCTTCTGTCTGAAGTTCCTTTTCTTTGTTAAGTTCTCCAACTCCTCGGTTGAAGATTCGACCGCTCCGTGTTACACGACTGATGTCTGCAATATTCACGACGGAGGGTAATGGAATTTCCTTTCCATTTTCAATTATCGTTGCACCGTATTTGTAAGGGATAGCCTTAGCTGATTCATACGGTAGTGGTCCCGATAGATAGATGATTATGGGAACCTTCTGATTTTTCTGACCATCATAAGTGATCTCGATTCGTTCCCGGTTGGGAACTTTAGATTCGTCAAGTAGAGGGATAATGGCAAAAACATCCCTGGTCCTGTGATGACTAGAGATCGTGACAACATCCTCAACTTGCTCGGCAAGGTAGTTCGGCGTCCAGTTGATGGGTCTAGAACCCGGATATGGTCGAATCTCTCCACGATCTACCTGACCCTGAAGAGCTGCTCTCACAAAGTAACACCCTTGGTTACTTTCCGAACAGACGCCGCAACGTTCATAGTTGTGCGGTGGCACCTGGCCACGCCCACTTTGAATACAATGTAACCTCACTAGGTTAGCTTCCACAGATCGGACATCCTGACTCTGACGCCGAGTGGGGTTTCTGTTATTGATACTAATTTGTTGAGTATCTTCATCCATATAAATTGGCATCCACCAGTGATTTAACAAGTGCTGGAGTGCCTCCTGGACAAGGGTACAACCTCGATCCTTTTCGCAACCCGCTTTACAGCTTTGATAGTCATGTGATATTAAGAATCCGAGCCGGACCTGCTCAGCATGTAACTCTACCAAGTTGGTATTCATCACGCGAATATCGAAGATCTGAACCATGTTGATCTGATAAGGGTTCCTATCATGGTAGTCTTGGATCCATCCAAGATCCATCTGACGCTGGAGGGCCTCCTGTATGAAAGAGCATCCCTGTTTGTTTACCGAGCAAGTCAGACAGGAACCGTAATCGTGTTGCGGCAGATTATGATACTGGCTTTTCCTTGAGTGCATTGCCACCAAGTTGACATTCATTGTACGGATGTCGTGGTTCTGAATGATGTTAGAATTCGTGTAAACCATGTTAACTCCACGAACTCGGTGCTCTTGGATCCATCCGAGATCCATCTGTTCCTGTAGAGCTGCTTGCACTACAGAACATCCCTGGTTATCTTTAGAGCAGATATCACACTGGTGATAATTATGAGGTGGCACATGGCCATATCCACTCTGTCTATAATGCATCTTGACCAGATTGGTTTTCAACAAGAGTACATCGTGAATTTGATAGACATCGTTAGTCTCTCCTTCTATCAAATTGACTGCAGCCTTCTCATGTTGAGGCAGCGGGTTCGTAAGAACATTAGGATTTGTATCCTTGAAAGATAAGACCCCGCTCCTAACAAGTTTTTGGACGTCGGACTTAAAATTGAGACAGTTCTCTATGTTATGCCCTGATCCTCCTTGATGATAAGGGCAAGTTTGATCCACCTTAAACCAAAAAGGCGGATTTTCCGGTACTGTAAGAGGAGATTTAGTCTGAATATGCCCCTTAGCCAGTAGTAATGGAAACAGCTCTGCGTATGACACGGGTATAGGATCAAATCCTGGTGGCCGTGTTGTACGGTTGTTGTTATATGGAGGACGAGCCTGCTGAAGAGGATGTTGTGTCCTTTGTTGGTCAGGTTGGCTTTGCGCAACCTGAGGTTGATATGTAGGAATAGACGTAGGGTTGATAGCAGGAGTTACAGCTGCTACCGGTTGATAACGTCGCCTTTTCTTTCCGAGAGAGATATTCCTAATATCTTGCTCTTTTTTCTTAGGGAGAGCACTACCGTATTTTTTAGTACCGCTCGCCGATCCAACGTCTTTTACCAAACGTCCTTCTCGGACGGCTTCCTCAAGACGTACGCCCATGCCAACCATTTCGGTGAAATCACTGGGCGCACTGGCAACCATTCGGTCATAGTAAAATGAGCTTAAGGTCTTTAAGAAGATCTTTGTCATCTCTTTTTCCTCAAGAGGTGGACAAATTTGAGCGGCAATTTCACGCCACCTTTGAGCATACTCCTTAAAGGTTTCCTTTTCCTTTTGCGACATTGATCTGAGTTGATCTCTGTCGGGTGCCATGTCCAAATTGTATTTGTATTGTTGGACGAAGGCAGTGCCAAGATCTCTGAATGTGCTGATCGTGGCACGGTTTAAACCCATGTACCATTTGAGTGCGGCATCGGTTAAACTATCCTGAATGTAGTGAATCAGTAGGTCCTGATTCTCCGTCTGAGCTGACATTCGCCGAGCGTACATCACCAGATGGCTCTGAGGGCAAGAGTTACCCTTGTACTTTTCAATGTCGGGCACTTGGAATTTGTCCGGGACTTTCACATTTGGGACCAGACAAAGGTCTGCGGCGTCCTTTCCAAATAGATCCTGACCGCGAATGGCTTGCAGCTCCTTCTGCATTTCCAAGAACTGCTCATGGAATTCCTCCATTCTATCAAACATAGTTTCCTTCTTACCAGAAGGTGTCTGTGAAATCTACCCTTCCGGGACAGTGTGCACCACAGGGGGTGGTACCGTAACTACGGTAGTGAGTCTTGGCGTCTCCCGAAGTTTGTAACCTTCAGGAGTCTTCAGTATGCCCCTGGCATCTTCGCTCTCCCGAAGTTTTTAACCTTCAGGCCCAGCGGCTTCTATTGTGATTCCCTGATCCTCAATGATCGGCGGAACATATCCTTCCGGGATATAGTTAACAGGCATGCCCCAGGGACGATCTTTCGGCATCTGATACCTAGGATCATACTTCTCCACTATGGGCTTTGAGGTGATCTCTAAGATCACAGTTCGTTGTAGCTGAGCTTCCGCCATGGCTTGCATGTCGTTACGAAGCTTTCTCATATCCTCTCTCAGAGCGTCGATCTCTTCTTTCAACTCTCTGTTTTCTTCCTCAAGATCATCCATCTTTTTCTGACGATTGTCCTGAGTATTATACGAATGAGACAGTTTGACTCTAGAACCGAGACACAAACGTGAGATTCGTAGGTAAGAAGAATACGCGATGTGAGAATGATGAATGCAATGATTATATTAATTATTTATGGTTTAATCAAAATAAACTTCGACAATTAGATTACAAATATCAAACGGTGGGGAAACCCCTTTTTATTGAAATTCAAAGGATTACAGAAACGGAAATACAGTAGATTACAAGGTGCAGAAACAGAAACCTAAGCTAATGGGCCCAGAGTCCTCTCTGAGGAGAACTCGGGTGCTGATTCTGGTATCTTCCTTTTCTTTGACCGGGGCTCTTGGGTCGTTGTCGGGTTGTCATTCCTTTGCCAAGTGAAAGGAGCGAGCAAATTCCTTTGGTTATCCTGATTATCCACAGCATGTTGCTCCAAAATTTCAATCAGAGCATCTTTTTCTTTCAGTAATTGCTGTATTTTGATGCACTCTACGTCGAGGGTGCGGTACTTGTTCTTCCAAGACCTTCTCTCCTTTTGAACTTTGTTGAGAGTAACCTGAAGCTTTTCAGTTTCCTTCATGAAGTACATGACAGATTCCTTTGGCGGAAGAATTTCGTAACGAGGATAAGGCATTTTTAGCTTGAGAGCTCTAGTTTGTACCCAATGGAAATAAGGCTCCACCAAGACACAGTCCGGTTTTCCTAGAGACTCTCGTCCTTTCTTATGAACATGCTTCCAAGCATGCACTATTTCCATCTTTAGTGCTCTGTCGTTTTCTCCTTCCTTGAAGAAAAGACCTTCCAGATGAACACCCAGTGGGATGTGCCTCATCGGGTATCCAAATTGACGGCGAACCAATACCGGATGGTAGTTGATTCCTCTTTTAGTTCCTATGAGGGGTACGTTGGGGAAGTTTCCACAACGGTCAATGATTCTGATTCCCTCATAAATCCTATTGAACCAATCTATATCAGAGTTGGTAAGGGACATGATCTTCTGCGACCAACGTAAGGCACTCTTACAATCCCAAAATGCAGCAGACTTGGGCAAGTGAGAGATAAACCATTTGTAAAGCAGAGGTACACAGCATGTGATCTCCCCTCCACTGTACAAATTTCCCAAGTGTATAGAATGATACGCATCTGCGAGCAAAGTCGGCACAGGATTTCCAATGAGAAAAACCTTAATGGAGTTAATATCGACGAAGTTATTGATGTTGGGAAACAAAAATAACCCGTAGGTGAGCAAGACAAAGATGCTTTTGAAAGCAGTCACGTTTCCTATACTGGAAAAATACAGGGCCTTCTTTGTCAAGAACTGGGCTGGCAAACCTTGGATGTCACCCTTAGTAGTTAGGTGAGTACTGACCTCGGACTCATCCAAATGAATTGCTCTTGCAATAGTTTGATTCTTTGGAATTTCTTCCAGTCCAGAAAATGGAGCTCGATCTGTAATGTGGAGATCAGTCAGATGAGAATACTCCTCCAGCGTTGGTGCGAGCTGGTAATCCGGGAATGTGAAACAGTGATAAACCGGATCGTAAAACTGAATGAGCGCACCCATGATTCCCTCAATCACATGGACTCTTAACAGTGGTAGCAAACCTCCGTGCTTGGCTCTGAAAGCCTCTGGGTTAGTGATCATCCTTGCTAACCTTCTCAAATCCTCTAGTTTTGGAACCTTGAAGGTGTACGTATGAGTTCTCCTTCTACCGAAATCCATTAGTGCAATCCCTTTCTCTGATATTTACAATCACAGTCTTAGTTTAATTTGAAAAACAGAGAGACTATAAGAGAAATTTTTTGAATGTTTTAATGTTTTTTAGATGAATGCAGCACACAAAAACATAGAAAAAACATGGGGTCAAAGGGTCGTTGTCATGAAGTCAAGGCTCTACCCATCCCCAAAGGTTTATACTAGGGTGATTTTTGTACCTGTACTCATTATCATTAGCTCCTCCTAGGAAAGCAAAACAACAAGCGGATCGCCAGCGAGTTGTAGAGCAATCTTAGAGTAAGTGCCATTCACCGAGAATAGATCACCAGCCTCAAATGAGGGTAGTATCGCGTAACAACTATTCCCGATAGTTTCCGCACTACAAAAGGGTTTGGCTCCTCAGCTTCTCAGACTTAACAACCGGCCCATTGTCTAGGTGAGAGAATGGGTTGCGTTGGTCAGCCTCCACTGAGGTTGATGGTCGACCCCGTCGCCATCACTTATCTTAAGTGTATACTCAATCTTTCCACATACGGCATCACCCACATTCCCATTAGCAGAAAAATAAATACGTATAGCAATTAGGAAAAGCGGTATATATATTTGTCCTAATCATCCTAGATCTTTAAAGCGATGAATCCTAAGTTCCTGACAGAAAATGGGTTCCCCGGCGGAAGCTCCAATCTGTGGTATTCACACAAGAGGTGAAAAGAAAGACCGTGCCTAGATCTAACTTTGAAAGGCCGAACGGTGGGCGCCATTTTTCTGTAGCGAGCGATTTTGGACGCTGGTCGCTCTCTGCGGTTTGAGCTTACTACAGGTCGATTCATTTTTTATCCTATTGTGAGCTGAATAAGGAAGGGAAATAGATGTCTCCAATTAACCCTGCTTGCATACTGAGTTTAAACAGCGGTCTGCTAGGTTACGGATGCTATCAATGTGGGGGGCCTTTGTACTGGTTATTTGTATTTTCGCCAATACTGATTTCTTTCTTTTTACCTTGACAGAAGGTTTCTGGCGGGGAACAAGGATTAGGATGTTAGGACTGATGCTTTTTGAATTACTGCTTTTGATTGATGGAGATATGGGATTTGGGTTTTTTGTTTAGTGTGCTCGCTAAGATTTTTCTTTCAATCTTATGCCTACGTATTCCCGTTTACCGAAACAGGGAAATCAGAGCGTTCGTAGTTCCTCCTATTCTATGGGAGGAAATGGGTGTTTTGGTGTCTTGTTCAAAGCCCAAGACATGAAGCGAAAGGTGATTTGTATCTTGTTCAAAGCCCAAGATATGAAGCTGAAAGGTTGACCTTAGAGAGAATCTGTCATCTCTAAAGGGGGTCTGTTTGTCACAACTGTTGGGTGACTGGTTATAAAGGAGGATTACTTTAACCGGGATGTGTGAATCCGGCAATGCCATAATTTCCTTTATATGGGTTTTTAACCTGAAGGAGAAGACTTTAACTCAGTGTAGAGCAATGCTATCTTTCCTTAGGAATTTCTCATGCTAAAAGAGGGACAGTGGCAGGATATAGATGATCCAGAGGCTTGCCGCTTACAGCGATTAGATGAAAGGGAAGGAGTTGTTAATGTTTGTATACTGTGAACAAGACACAGCTTTGATGCTAAAAGGTAAATTGGATTAACCAGTGGTTTTCTTATATAAAGCCTAAGAGGAGGCTAATATGTGTCTCGTACAAAGCCCGAGAGAGAGAGGCTAAAAGGTTTTTGACTCAACGAGGGAATCTTTTGGTATCTCGTATAAAGCCCGAGATGGAGGCGAAAATTCGTTTGGCTCAGTAAGAACCCTTTTGTATCTCGTATAAAGCCCGAGATAGAGGTTGAAGGGTGATTGACTCAACGAGGGAGTCCCTTATGTGTCTCGTACAAAGCCCGAGAGAGAGGCTAAACGTTGTTCGACTCCGCTGGGGAGAATCATTTGTACAAAGCCCAAGAGGAGGCTGTGGTTACTGTTTCAATTAAGTGACAGGTCCAGTATACTGATTTTAAAAGAGAAAATCAGTTCTTATATGAGCAATGTTGTACTCAAGGATTTGATCCAAGGATCCAGGTTATTCCTGTTCTTTAAGGAATCGGGAAATCCGAAGGGTATTGAGACTGTCCGAGTCTACGGGTTTCCTTCCTATTTAACGAAGGGGTCACTTGAGAATGTCTTTGAGACTCAAGGAGATTAGACTGTCCAAGTCTAGAGTGTCCTCTTTTGAACTATGCTTTGAGAAACAGTAGTAGACTCTATGAAAGGACTGTTCTATGAAGGTGACTAAGTTCTGTTCCTATACCTCTAGGAGGTCGTCGGGACAATTTGTACGAAGCCCAAGAGGATGCTGGAAACTTTTAAGAAGCCGATCGGTCCTTGTACTAAGCCCAAGAGAAGGCTATCATTCCCGGAGCAAGAGATCATTATACGAAGCCTAAGAGGAGGCTGTGAATACTTCTAAGAAGCCGTAGGGTCCTTGTACTAAGCCCAAGAGGAGGCTGGGTTGCTTTTAGGAAGCCTATGGGTCCTTGTACGATGCCCAAGAGGAGGCCGATGCTTTTAAGAAGCCCGTGGGTCCCCAAACCCCGAGAAATTCAAGGCAAGCTATTCACAAGGAATAGATCAAGTCAGGAAAGTTCGAGAATTTGGAAGAAACTCAAAGATGCCATTCACGGAGAATACATTCATCTCTGGGAATAGAGTTTCTTGACAATTCCTAATGAGGACGGCCGAAGAGAAGACTGTATCTGGTGATCCTATTGGGGATCTAGTTGTCTATTTCTACGAATAAACGAAACGGCGTCACCTAGTTATCTATTTATACAATAAGTGAGGCCCAAAATGTTTGGTTAAAAGGGGGTTGGGTCTTACACTCTATTAGAGGCCCAAAAGTTTTGAATGGGTCTTATAGCTCGAGGAGAGGCCCAAAAGGTTATTTTTCAAAAGGCGACGATCGCGCCGTTTGTTTTTTACGGTATCGGGACTTATACAATGCACTGAGGCCCAAAAATGATTTGGTCAAAAAAGGATTGGGTCTTACACTCTATTAGAGGCCCAAAAGGTTTTGAAAATGATTTATGAGGGTTGAATTAATCCAAAAACCCTAATTTGTTTTCAAAAATGTATTTAATTGAATAAAAATTCAATTAAAATGATTAAAATTGTTTAACATGTGAAAAACAAATTGTGATCTTGGATTAATGCCTCAAAAATTAAGTATTGACCTACAAAATAATTAGAAAGCATTAAAAGTTGCAAAATCAATGTGGAAAAAATATTTAAAATGTCAAAAACAATTAAAATATTAATTCTTTGTAAAAATATCAATTATATGAAATAAATAATATTTTTGGGATTTTTTGGGAAAATAAATTATTTAAACATTTTTGTGAATTATTAAAAAAAGAATCAACTCAAAATCATTAAAACTCAGAGAGAAATTAATTTATGAATCAATTAAACAAAAATCACAAAATTCAAATATTTGAAAATTCAAAAAAGGCGCCAAGAACAGCTGAAGAACACGCGCGTGTTCTAGGTTTGGCTGATTTGCATTTTCTATCTAATCTCCCTGAATACTTGATTATAACATGCAATCTATATATCATTATGCTCGTCTCAACCTCACGATCATGTCTATGTCCATTAATTTCATTTAAATTAAACACATAACAAGAAATCGTGAAAAATCCTCAAGAACCCTAATTTCTGCATGAAGGCCAGCATTTTTGATACACGATTCAAACAATGCAATTAATTGAGGGAAAACATTCCATGCATGATTATGAACTTATGGCCAAATTATTGTGCAGCAAAAATTGCATGGATCATAGAGTTAGAAGAGCTCATGCTTACCACTTGCAGTTGGTGATCGTGATTTGTGTTGGAGGTGTTACAGCTAGGTTCCAATGATGTGGATAGCTTCCCTAGGTACCAAGTGATGTGTCTGAGTGCTTGGAATGGATTGAAATGGTTTGGAGTTGAAGATGGCACCTCAACTGCAAAACTGTCAAGAACTTGAGTAATTGGCTGGTGATTTTGTGAAATCAGTGTTCCAGATGTTATGTGAGTGTTTGGATAACTTCTATATGATGTATGTGAGGTGTGTGAGTGATTGGTTTGATTAGAAAAGCTCTCAAACTCAAAACCCGATAGCTACCTTGCTAAGAAAGGCATTTTTGCCAAGAGAAAGGGATTTTGAGGAAAGCATCTGTTAGATGGCTTTGGTGTACTCAAACTAATCACAATTGAGCTCTATTTATAGTAGAGCAAGTTTGTTTTGCAAGGAATAGTGAATGGCAAATGGTAAGTAGGTTTGGCCAATGTTGGCAAATGAAAATCCAAGTCTCCTCTAGCCATTGACTAGAGGTTAGGGCACAGAACTTTGGTTCCCTTGGTCTTGGATAAGTCTTGGCTGATTTCAGATGAGAATGGCTCAGTCCATGCCACCTTGATGCTTCCATTGAATGCTTCAATCCAAATTTGGAGTCTTGTCCCTATTTTGGCCATTCTAGGTTCAACATGTTATTTCTTGTTCCATGGACTTTGGAGGCTTGGCTCAGTGATTGTCCCCTTTAGATTCAATCCTCAGATGTGTCCAAGTGGATAGGAGCATTTGGATTTGGCTGATTTTGGCAAATCGAGCAAAAGTGCAAATTCTGCCTTGCCTTGGCAGATTTCAGCAAGGCAACTTTCCAATGTCATATCTCATGACTCAAATTGAATTTGGTAATGTTTTTGGTCATTTTGGAAAGCCTTTACATGATACAACAACTGTTTGAACATGTTTGGTTTTGATCTCTTTTGAATCCAAGTGAAAAATCCCTCTACATTTGGCAAAAATTGAAGGCGGATTCTGACTTAGTGAAAATTTCACTAAGTGTTGGAAAAAGTGATATTTTCACATTTCAGCCACTTTGATCACTCACTAACTCAAAATCCTTAATGAATTGGACTTAGGTCTAGTTGAAGTTTTTGTAGAGGGTAATGAGGGCTACAAATCCATCTTTGGATGAAAAAAAATGGCTTTGTGGTTTAGGAGTTATGATCCTCCAAAGTTGGTGCCCTTGTCACTTTATTTTTAACTTAGAAAATTTTCAAAGTTTTTATGGTTACCCCTTTTACAAGTTATCCCACTTTTCTTGATTTTTCTTGATGAATGATGATTCAAATCATACATTAACATCATTTTAGGGTTAAAAATCTATTTTGGTGAAAAATCTCAAAAAGTCAAAGTTGACTTTTGTGCACAGTTGACTTTTTATCATATGAATTCCAAACTGTGCAATTCTTCAGGAAATCATGTCCTTGACCTAAATCAAACTTGATGGACATGTTCCATGGGTGTCATAGGGTATATTTATGCATGTCATATGGCTTGGGAGCATGTCCTAGTCAAAAGTCAAAGTTACAGTTGACTTTTCCCTTAAAACCCTAACTGTGGTGCAGATGAAATTGAGACTTGTTGCTCAAGCTTCTTGGATTAATCCATTGTTCCAAATGGATCAATATAGTTCATTAGAGACCCTCAAACCCTCTCTTGAGGTCTTGGCTCATGATTTGTCCCAAATGTCAACTTAGGGGTGAATTAGGTCAAGAACCCTAATTCCTGATTTTTTATGAATGCATCCCCTGAGGCAAAATTGACTTGATGATTGGGTCCATGAGGTCCCATGGAGTATATTAGGTTATGTTTTGGATCATTGGCTTGTGCCCAGATGAAAAATTTCCATCTGGAGGCCCTGGTCGACCAAAACCCTAATTTGGTGACACTGTCGATCTTGAGACTTGATCCACCTAGAAGGGAGCATCCTTGTGCTTGATCCATGAAGTGGGAGTCCTTTTTGATCCTTTGTGTATGTTTGAGAGGTTTAGACAAGTTGAAGATCATGTCATTCCTTGATTGATCCTTTGTCTAAGGCTCTGAGAGGGCATAAAACCCTAATTTTGATTGTAGTGGATGCTCACCCATCTTTGGGGAGACTGATGAGGTGTGATGGTTCCTCCATATTGTGATGATGAGTGACACAATGATGGGACCTCTTAGTGGTCAAAATTTGGGGTATGACAGCTTGCCCCTATCTTGAAATCCTTTCTCGCATCCTCGGTGCCAAGGTTGATGACTTCTAGTGACTCTTGAGATGGCTGAACAGCTCTCTCCTCCTGTTTCAATAATCTGGCCAGTTCTTCTGGAAGTTCACAATCTTCCTCATCCCCATCTCCAGCTTGGTAGATTGGATTATCAAAGTCATATCGAGCCATAGCAGAACCGTTATCAACAGAATCCAGAAGATTATTTCTGCATGAATGATGGTTCATGTTTTATTTTAGAAAGAGCTTTTTGAAAAGAAAGAAAACAAACTAAGGAGAAAAACATTGCCATTTTTATTTGAAATAAAATGAAAAATGTAAAATGAAAGACAGGGATCATAATTTTTGAATACAAAAAACGTCATTTTATTGATGATAAACTTGCATATGAAACAAATGTGGCCCTACAATGAAATCACTAGGCCTTGGGCAGAGCCTAGAATTTTTCATGCAACATGAAAAACAAAGAAAATTACTCTTTCTGCAGGGTAACTTAGATGAGGTCTTCAGAGAACCAGTTGTTCAGCTTCTGCCCCGGGACACATGGGCGCACCTAATTGTCCACGTCATAGTCGTTGTCCCCCTCGTCTTCAGTTGTAGTAAAGACTTGACCAGGGTTGATGATCCCCCCACTAGAGAAAAAGATAGGTCCCTGGCGCTCTTGGCCTTCTGGAAGAGAAGTTCGAGGAGGCTGATAACCAATTCCACACTTGTCTTCTTTGAAGGACAACTCAATCAACTGACCCCAACCTTCAGCATGGCCTGACCGTACTTCTTCAAGAGCCTGCTTGTAAGAAACCATGGAAGTCCCAGCTTTTGTTTCACTGGAAGGAGGGTCATTCTCAATATTCATTATTTCAAATTCCTGACAAAGAGTTTCATGAATCTCGCCGTCCATTTCCACATATTTGAACGATGACAGATGGCTGACAAATATATCCTCCTCTCCGCATACTGTGACAACCTGACCATCCACGACAAACTTTATCTTCTGATGGAGTGTTGACGAAACGGCCCCTGCAGCATGTATCCATGGGCGCCCTAGCAAGCAACTATAGGCTAGCTGGATATCCATCACATAGAAAACTGTATTAAACACCTGGGGTCCGATCTTCACAGGCAACTCTACTTCCCCAAAAACTGATTTTTTGGAGCCGTCAAAAGCGCGCACAACAAAATCACACGGTCGGAGCACAACCCCTTCAACATCCAGTTTTGCCAAAGCTTTCTTCGGCAGTACATTCAAAGACGAGTCCGTATCTACTAACACATGGGACAAGACTGCACCTTTACACTCCATGGAGATGTGGAGAGCTTTTTATGATTTCTTCCCTCCGGTGTTAGATCAAAATTAGTAAATCCCAATCTGTTGCTGGCATTGACATGGGCAATAACACCCTCGAGCTGGTTCACCGATATCTCTTGTGGAACATACGCCATATTTAAAATCTTCAGCAAAGCATTACGATGTGCCTCAGAACATAACAGTAGTGACAAGATAGAAATCTTGGAGGGAGTTTGATGCAGGTGATCCACTATTTTATAATCGCTCTTTCGAATAATCCTCATAAACTCTTCAACGTCTTTTTCAAAGGAATTCCCAGCCTCTGCCCTCTGCACGGGCTCTTCATTTACTACCTGCTTGCCCTTAGCTTTCGCCAAAGCTTCAGCATCATCGTTTCGGAGCGTCTGGGGAGCAAAGAGTCTTCCACTACGGGTAAAACCACCCATTCCTCCTACATTCCCCACACTTGAACCAGTTTCCTTGGGAACCTCCACTTCCTGTTTCTGCCCTTGATAATAAACATCAGCTCCCTAATGCCATGGGATCGCTTTTGTACTTTCGTATGGCATAGGACCTGGAATAGTTATAGTCACAGGGGCCACCTGTTCAGGTGCAGGGATCTGTATAGGCGCAGGCACATAAATCTTTGCTGGATTAAAGTAGATAGTAACTATTGAGACCGTATCGTCCTTCATTCCCATCTGATCAAACTGTAAACGACCCTCATTCATCATCATCTGAAGGCACTTCCTCAATTCATCACAGCCGTTCACCGCAGTCAAACATTCTGAACAATTTTCCAAACAACCAGGGAACACGTCCCCTTTCAACAAACGCCCTTTCACCACTGCCAAAGGCGTCCTGAGTTGATTAACATCTGTCACCAAGTTCAGGCCTCTGTCTTCTTTTATTGCATTGACCTTTGGCCCGCCATGCGGGGGCATGGGGTTTTGAATCACATTAGGATTAGGAGCGAAGTTGATAGCTTTCGACTCAACCAGGTCCTAAAAGTGGCGATCACTCATTCTCTGCCTCGGTTGGTATTGTCTTTGAGATTGTGGCTGAGATTCGGCAGCCGGAACCGGAATAGTTATAGCTGCAGCTTGATGGTACGAGCCCTGACGTCCTTTACATTTACCCCCCTGTCTGTAAGCAGCACTAGTTTCACCTTCACGTTTCTTCGAGCCACTCCCGAAAAACCTCTTTGCATTGGAAGAGCCTGCCCCACTTCCATCTTGAATTTTCCCCGATTTCAATAGATTTTCAATTCCCTCTCCAGCAATTACAATGTCAGAGAACCCAGTGGACGGACATCCAGCCAAGCGCTCTACATATGGGCCCTGTAAAGTATTCATAAACATATCAACCATTTCCCTCTCCATCAATGGGGGTTGTATTCGGGCTGCTAGCTCGCGCCACCTCTGGGCGTACTGTTTGAAACCTTCCTTCGGATCCTGTGTCATATTCTGCAATTGGGTACGATTGGGGGCCATGTCGATGTTATACTAATATTGTTTCAAGAAAGCATCGCCCAAGTCCCTCCAATTCCTGATATAAGCTCTTTCCAGCTTCATGTACCATTCCAATGAACCACCTGACAGGCTATCCTAAAAGAAGTACATCTACAGCTTTTCATCGTCAGAATATGCAGAAATCTTCCTGAAATACGTTTGAATGTGAGTCTTAGGATAGGTACTGCCATTATACTTGTCAAAGGTTGGAGGCTTAAACTTTGGAGGGATCCTCACCCCTTGCACCAGCCCCATGTCAGCAACATTAATTCCCATAGAGTTTTGACATTCCATGGCTCTTACCTTCTCAGCCAACTCTTCATACCTTCTGTCATTACCATCATTCAGCAATCAGCACAGAGAACTAATCATCTTGATGGTCCTCCACATGCTAGTGATTAATATGGCCAACGCCACCAGGAACCCCGCCAGGAGGATCAACTGCCGCTCCGCCAAGAGGAATAACTGTCGCTCTGCCAGGAGGATTAACATTGGGGATTTCCACTTCCAACCTTTGAACAGCAGTTCTCAAATCTTGCTGCCCCTGGGCTATGCCCTACATAAGGTTCGTGAACTACTCCATACGGGTCCTCATTTCAGTGAGTTCTGCCTGCACCTGTTCCATGATTCTGGCTTGATTTTGTCGAGTCACGTAGCGATGAATGTTGAGATCAGCTATTATGCCTGAAACCAAATAAAGGTTAGAAACTCCCTGGGACGAGTACCTGTGATGCAAAAATGATTATGATTCTGCAAATGCAAATGCAAACTTGTTTGTATATTCACAGGGCGATCCACCCCTTGATTCCAGTTTTAAAAACAAGATGGAATAAAACTTCAGCTCATATATCAAAGAAGAATCACTGTCAGAGATTACAACCCAAGATAACATAATAAGTTTGAAGCAAGATGAACAAAGATCCCAGCCAACAATTCTGGTGGTGACCCAAAATACAACAAAGAAAGAGCCAACTACAGAGTATCACCCACTGCCTAAGCTAGAGCCTTCACCCCTAGGCCTCTTCACTTTAGCTCGTATCCTCAGCTCTTCCATGGTTGCTATGGCCTCATTCAGTCGTTCCTCAACTGCGTGTCTTTGGAACATCCCTGATAAGATCTCCTCGTCTCTCTTCCTGAGCTTCAACTTCAGACTCTCAATCTGCTCCAAATACTTATCCTCTTTCTTCTTGTTGGCGGTGATTGTCGTGTTTCGGTGCGCATTAAACCTATGAATCTTTAACAGAGCTCTGGCCAATTCTTCCTTCTTTGGCATGAGAACCCTGCTAACACTTTTTAGAGCTTGTGCTACTTTCTGCTTGGCCGTGACCTCCTCAGCCAATTCTTTCTCCTTCTTGGATAGGAGTTCTGTTTTCATTTTGGCAACATGGACAGCTTCACCTCGCTCATGCTTTAGCTGGTAAATTTCTCTATGCAGCTCATCGTTCTCTTCTCGAAGCTTCTCCTTTTCAGCCCATAACTTGTTGAACTTCTGTATCTCAACCGTGGTCGGAGGCTCAATCAACAGGGGGTAAGATGGTGGTTCTCTGGAGAACGGTAGAAGTACCTTCTCCACTCTCTTCTGAATCCAGTCCTTGTAGGCAGGGAATGCTTTGTTATTGCTTTTTCCGAAAAAAGTCTTTCCTTTCTTGTGACAGTCTTCCCAAGTGCTTGCAGCTTCCTTTAGCACTTCCAGGTTGGTTTCCCTACTTACATATATAGACTCTTGAATGTCTTCATCCCTTGGCGGCTCTTTCAAAGCATACCCAAATTGCCTAATAGCAAGAACAGGGTTGTAGTTAATTCCCCCTTTCCTTCCTATTAAAGGTACATTTGGGTAAACCCCATAACTGACCATGATCTCTCGGCCCAACAAATCACGATTAACCCAAGCTAAATTGTCAGTCCTTAATCCCATCAATCTCTTGGACCAATCCAATGTTTCTCTAGAGTCTACGAACGCCCCAGATTTGGGAAGACGATCGTCAAACCACTTGTAGAAAATTGAAGCGCAGAAATTAAGGGGTCCTCCCCTCCTCTTCTCGTTCTTATAATGCATTGAATAATACAAATCCCCTAGCAAGGTAGGTACCGGATTCTTCATGGTGAATATCCGAATGGCGTGGATGTCTATGAAATCCTTCACATTTGGGAATAACGTCGTTCCATAAACACACATAGCCAATAATGCATTGAACACTGACCAACGCTTATTCTTAGCACAGATAGCAGCCTGCTCTACCAAAAACTTTGTGTGAAAACCAAAACATCCTCCTTTGCTGGCAACATTGCTCTTCAACAAAGATGGATCCAAATGCAAAGCAGCGGAAACCTTTTCCAGATCCGGCAGCTCTTTAGAGGCATAGAAAGGAACTTCTTCTTTGACAGAGACATCTAAGATGAGAGCAAACTCCTCCAACGTCGGAGCCAAAAGATAATCAGCAAACAGAAAACATTGCAGTCGAGAGTCATAGAATTGTACCAAAGTGTGCAGAGCCCTATACTCATACTAGGTAACGTCACGGGCAAAATTCAGCACTCTCCCATATTCTCTTCTGAAGTCTGTCAGTACCTCAGGCTTCGCCATGGCCAAGAATTTTGTGAACAGACTCTAGATGAAGCTCTGGAAACTTATACATGATGATATTCTTCTTCTTCTCATTGCTAGTACTCATCTCAGACAGTCTTCAGAAAACCGGAATCAAAGTTAGAATGCAACCCTACAAATGAACGAACGTGTTAGAATGCAAAGAAAGATGATGATGCAAATGCAAACACAGGACCAAGGTATCCATGATGCTCAAAACTGCTGCTGTACTGATGGCTGAATAAGACCCCAAATACCAGAAACCCAGAAATCCGGAATAACGGCCCATTAAAACTGCCAGAATATCGGAATGATAACAATACACCGACAAGAAATCCAGAAAACCAAGTAGGTTGAAGGTTGAGGTCACCTGCAAACCTGCAAACACCCGTCCCCTCTCACATGTGGGTTCTAGAAAAGCGAGGATCCTCAATATCATGGACTCTCAGGTCGAGAAATGATGATACGTTCACCATTTCTGGCTTGGCATCATCATCAATCGAGGAGGCCTCAACTGATTCCCCTCAAAAAGGATATCCTATAGCAAGTTCCCAGCATTGGGTCCTCGGATCGAGAAGTATAATGGGTTTACCATTTCTGGTCTGCCATTATCACATCTCGGGAGGAGAGGCGTTGCTGAGTTCTTGGGAGACGGTCGCCAGAGTCGACAGTTTTCCAGGTTACATTCCATCATCTGCCCCAAATGCGCGGGATAGAATATTACCAAAGAAAACCTCGTCTGGATGTGGAGTTTTCATGTATACTAAGTCTGGCCAAATGCCAAACAAGTCACACTACTTTCCACGCTAATCATAGGTGTATGCTCAAGTCTGGGTATTGGGCTTATCTCTCAGAACATCCCAACCTGCCAAACAGAAAACCAGTACATCGCAACACAGTCCAGCATATGACAATAATGAAATACAATGCAATAAATGCGGTAAAATACAGTAATATAGTAAAGTAATAGTGCGGTAAATAGGAATACAGTAAAATAGTAAAACAGCAAAACACAGCACCACAGTAAACACCCAAATAAAGAAAAACAGACAAGCGCTAGGATTGACTCGTAAGAGGGGATGGACCAGCAAGAGGTCAATCTGTCCCCAACAGAGTCGCCAGCTGTCGCTCCCGGGATTTTCATCCAAGTACAAACGCGAAAGTTTCGCAGAAACAGAGTCACCAGCAATGTGTATTTATCCCACGAGAGGGAAAGGAAACACTGCGTAAACCTGAAGGAAGGGAAAAGAGCATGGTCTCGCGACCAAGAGAAATGGGTAAGGGAGTCGGTTACGCGAGGGGAAGGTATTAGCACCCCCACGCGTCCATCGTACTCGATGGGATCCACGCTTGCTGTCTCGATCAAAGGGCGTCGTCATCTGGAGCTCCGCTACTACTGGAAACGAGAAGGAACATGTACGGGAAAGAACGAAGGAACGGGGAAGAAAAGAAAAAAAAAAGCGACTCGATAGGACGTCCTCGGAGTCCTAGGCCTACGTATTCCCTCGGGAGCAGGAAAGTCAGAGTCAACGTAGTTCGGACACGAACTAAAGGGGGAGGTTGCTCGCCAAGACATCGTCGTCTTGTGCCTACGTATCCTCAATCGGACGAGAAAGAGGAAATTAGAGCAGTCGTAGTTCGACCTAACGAGGTCGGTGCTTTTTATGAGCGACGTTAAGCTCGCGTCCGGCATTTAGGGTCGATGCCTGTTTGCGACGAGACGGAAAATAACGTGCCCTCTTTTGAAAATGGTTTGAAACTTAGCGATCCCGAAGGATAAAAAAGGTTTGAGTTTGTTTTGTGTTTTTTAGACAGAAGTGGATTGAAGTTAGTTCGTAACTTACATTGCACCAAAGACTACCATGCGGGAACGAGTAAGTCGCATGGTCGCCCCCAAATGGGACGTATGCTAAACACTCTAGAAAAGGAGGGGAGACCCCTCGTTCTTCATTTCCTACACTTAAGGCTCGAGCGCAATATACGTTATATTTATTAAGTATTTTAGGGATGTTATGAGATGAGAAGAGAAGACTCAAAGGAAAAGAAAACACTAAGGGGAATTCTATCCTAATGTTGTCATGCAAAAGATGGACCTAAGGTTGAGTTTAAAAGGGAAACTTCTACCTAAGTTAGCATGCAAAGGAAGCCTAACGCTAATCCTACTCCAAGCTTAATCGAAAATTAAATTGGACTAGGTAGCTCTAAGGGAGTAAATCCAAGACTTAAGCAAGTCTTGAGATTCAAGGGAAGAGAAAGAGTAAAAGAGACGAAGAAGAAAAGAAGAAATGAACAAAAAACAGTAGTTACAACAGCGCATCCGCACCAATATAGCAGTTAAAGACAGCACACAAGCAAGACAGCTTTCAACAACACACAAATCAGCACAAAAGGAGGTTTAAAAGGCAACAAGCAGCAAGTGTGAACAATATACAGCACATGAACAAACTTAAAACAACAGCTGTAAAAAAAAACAGGGCAGCATGCATCCAAACAAGAGATGATTGCAAATGAACATGCATAGGAAGGCAAATCAAGCATAGAGATTACAAACATCAAGGATGAATAAGCATGATCATGTTAACCACTCAAGAACGAGCATGCTCAACTTAATTGCACAATTTACATATTGATTAAAACAAATCATGCATAAGCAACCATGGGGACAAACAACAATCATGCATCAAGCATTACATACCTTTCAATCAAACATGGTTACAATCACACCACCAACCAAGGTAAATAACTCTTGAAATCATCGTGAAAGCATGCATATCATGAGGAAGCATATCATTAGGCATATGAACAAATCAAGTGAGCATGCATCTCACAACATTAGGTGAACAAGCAAACACAAAGTAATTCCAACAACATAAGCATCAATTGACAATTGTCATGCTCAAGGAGTATGTGCTATGTGTTCATGGCATCAAGAATGCAACAATGTAAACATATTCATAAACGAAGAACATACAAGAGCCGCGTGTTGGAAAATTGTGCACATACAATGGGGTGAGGTGCAACAGCATCAAAACAGTCATTAAACATGTATCATATCAATCCATGAAGATTAGAAATGAAACGGGTTCGAAACATGCTAAAAAATGCACAAAAAACACACTCTGCATCAGTGTTAATCGATTAACCAATTGCAGTGCAATTGTGTTAATCGATTAACAGCTCTTATTACGCACATTTTGCACTGGTTAATCGATTAACCTAATTGCACTGCAATTGGTTAATCGATTAACACTGTAAAATCAACACAAAATCAGTTTGAAAAATCACTTCCAACAACAAAAGCACTTATGCAATCATATCCAATGATCATGTAATCAACAATGCACGAAAATTAAGCTCAGAAACATCATTCAAACATCACTTAGATTCAATAATCATCAACATCCACAATCAAGATCAACCAAATGAATCAAAACGCACTAAAATTCATGGATCAACATTGTATAAGTTGCAATTAAGCTAAAATGAGTATGGATCTGAAATTAACCAACCTACAAAACTGAGATTTGCTTTGGTAAGTGTTGTAAATAAAAATGGATGAATTCAAGTAGAGAAATCCAAGATCCACAAGCTTCTTGCACTCAAAACTTGAAGATCCAAGCAATAAGCAACCAAAGCTCCAAAAGCACTTCCGAAAATCACTTCTGAAAGTTCAGAACCAGATCCAAACGAAAATCCAAATTGAAAAGCTAAAATGTAGTGATGATGAGAGGTTTTAGCTCAAGAATTAACAAGTTCCAAAGAAGAACTTGTTAATCTTTGAAGAAGAGCTTTGAGTGTGGTTGAAAATGGAGTTGGAAAATGAAAAAGTGGGAGAGAATTGAGAGCAAATTCTGAAATATGAGGGTGAAAAAATGATCTAGTTCCTCAGAAGTTTGGAGTTGATGAGATTAAATAACCCCTAGGTTAGGAGTTAAGTTTGGGTTTGGAGTGAGGTTAAGTGAGTGGAAATTGGAGTGAAAAGTGAATTAGGAAAGGAAATGTGGAATTGGAGTGGAAAGAATTTGATTTTTGAATGGAAAATCAACTCTCTAGATCCTTCTACTGATGTTTAGAATTAAAATGGGTGATTAAAAATTGGATAAAAAAGAAACAGCTCTGAAAATGCAGCATTTGGGCAAAATTCACTATGGTTAATCGATTAACCTAATTGCACTGCAATTGGTTAATCGATTAACACGCTCAAATTTTGAATTTTTGCGCCAAAAGGAGGGAAACTTGGATATTCGTCTGGTTCCACCCGTTCTGAACCACAATAGACCTCTGAAACTTGCCATTTGATATTACCACTAGAATACACTTGAAATATGCTGTGAAATACTTTTTCGCCCTCGGATTAAACTGCTGGTAACAACTGTCTGGTGCTGAATAACTGATGAAAAATTGACTGCCGGAGTTTCTGATCATTAAGTCACTTAATGAGCAAAATAAATGCTCAAAAAGACTTGGAAAGCTATCTGTCTGGCCTTGAACGCTATTAAAAATCATACGGGAACTGCTGACGCTGTGAGCTGCTGGAGAATACCCTGATCCCATGCCCAAAAGAACCATGCAAATACAGAAAGGAGGATGCAAATGAAATGAAGCACAAGCCAGTTAGTGCTAAAAGTAAGAGGGCCAATTTTGGGGTATTACAAAAATCAAAAGAAATTACTAGAATGTAATTGCATGCTAAAGTAGTATTGGTCTAAAAAACTATTTCATTATTATTTAAACTGATGGATTACAATTTAAAAAAAAGGGAACAAAGTGATTCTTGTTGACCCTCCTTTTCTTCCTTGACCTCTTCATGCTTTTTCTCTGTGGCTTCAAAGCAGCTACTGTTGAACCTCCTTCTAAAGGTCGTTCAGGTACTGCTGATGTTGCCTCTTCTGTAGAAAGTATTGCTGAGGACAGAGGCTTAGTTGTAGAGGACTCGGAAGAAGCTTGCCTCTGAGGAGATTGGATTGCCAAGCTTGTAGAGCTCTCGGTTACGTCTGTTATGACAGATGTACTATAACTCTCAGTTGAAGATTCCATATCTTTAGGTTGGTGATTGATGAAAATGACTTAAGAGCTGGATGCTTTTATAATGGATTCTGTGGATACCAATAGTCTATAATTAATCCTTGTTTAATTCTTAGAATAGTAACGACCACTAAGACTTCAAAGCATGCACTTTACAAACCTTAATGACTCTTATTACTTGATTATTCTTCCTCTTTGGAAACTGATCTTGTAATGATGATCTGAGTTACATTTATTAGTGATATTATTTCTCTTTCCTTTCTTTTCCTTTTATTCCTTTTTATGTGACAAAAGGGGGAGAAATAATAGTAAGTATTTAAGTGGAAACTGAACCCATTGAATACATGTCCTATATATATTGGTCATTTATTTTCTGTTTTTATGGTTACCTTGCCCAGGGCGTATTAACTTTCTTGTACGCAAGTCTAAGGAAAAGCTTACAAACCTCAGACTTAGCCTATCAGACCCAGAAGGAGCTTGCAAACCTCGTATTCTGGTGTTGCCAAAGAAAGTTAAAAAGGGAAACATATTTTAACTTTCTTGTACATAATGTTAAGTAAGAGCTTACAAACCTCTGATTTAGCCAATTAGACTCGGAAGGAGCTTACAAACCTCGTATTTTGATGTTGCTAAAGGAAGTTAAAATGTTTTTATTTTGGTTTTCTTATATATGGAACTAAAGGGGAGCTTACAAACCTCAACCTTGGAAATGTTTGACTCAGGGAGAGCTTGCAAACCTTAGACCCTGATGTTACTAAGAAGAGAAAAAAAACTTCTTGAAAAATAGTTCTTGTTGTTATAGTCAATAGAACTCAATTGTGGACTATCAGACTCAGGGGGAGCTTACAAACCTCATACCCTGTTGTTGCAGAGAAAATTAAATGTCCAACATTTTCCTTTAAATACTTGTGTTTGTCATCATAAAAAATGGAGAGATTGTTATAACAAGATTTGTTCATGACATATTCTCTTTTAGTTTTAATGATAACAAAAGTATTAAAAGACCAATGGTTTATTTGATGTGTGTTTTATTTATGCAGGTTCTTGTACATAAATAATCAGAATCTGTTTTACTTAGACACACTTGGGAGTTGCTTCATTGCTAGCTTCCGGTGGCAAAGTCTGAAGAACAATTGTTAGTGTGGCTTGGCGCAGACTCTGAGCTAAAGGCCTCAACATTCAGACGGGTTACTACACTTGGTAATTGTATATTGTAACACCCTTCTAACCCAATAATTATTCCACATTCGTATGGAAATTAAATCAAATAAAATCATCGCTTAAGGGTGTCACACTTCTCAAAGGCATCATAATTATTTTCCTGCTTCGTAACACGGGTTACAACATATATGAATAACAACTTATTTTGGATCAACACCTCCTCTAAAACAAAAATGTTGCAGTGGAATTATCGTCATAAAAATAAAATCTCCTTTATAAAACAACTCATAGTAATTTAATCTCATCAAAATTGGAATTTTAAACAACTCAACATCTTCAAAAATCCTTATGAAACATGTTAACCAAAGTAACACAATATTTCAAACAAAAGCGTTCCCAACCCCGATGTTACATAATCCGAGCAAGACACACCCTCTACTCAACCGAAAAGAAAACTGACTCCAAAGCTAACTCTTCACGCACCGCAAACTATTCTTGGTTATCTGCACGTTACCCACGTAGAGGTAACATTCAAACAGGCAGGGTGAGTAATCACAATCCAATATAAATCATATAAAGAAAATACATTAACAGGGCAACCGTTGTTTTTATCAAATACTACAGCGAATCACCCAAAACATCATATAAACATCACATAACCTATATCACTCATGTGCAATCATTGTCATGCCACCAAGAATGAAATGCAACATCATAAAAATGCATGTGGTACCAAATCGTCATAATAATGGACACTAAGCCATCAACCCTCCAAAGATCCCCGTCAGTAGGATTGATCCCGCATTTGGAACCGGAGCATGTTATAATTACCTCATATCCGCACAATGGGAATGAAGCGTCGTCACAGAGTATGCATATGAATGTATGATACACAACATCATTAACCATCATCATCAATTAAACATCATAATATGTATCATCATTCATCAATCCTCATATACGTCATATCATCACATATTCTTCAAACAATCATCAAAACATCATCGTATACTCATCAGTAACATCATGAAAAATCATCATATAACACGTCAACACATAGCAACAATTTACAGCAACATCACAGCAGTAATATAATATAAAACAGATATTTTCCATGAATTTTAAGTCCATAAAAATAATATTTTTCAGCCCCAGGTCGCGCTAAGCGAGCCCCACCCGCGCTAAGCGCGCTACTCACTGCCTCGAGGAGGAAAAATTCTTCCAGACCGCGCTAAGCGCGCTAGGCCGCGCTAAGCGCCCTCTGCAATTTTGGCAGAAAAACCCTACGATAACAGCATTTCTCCATCTGCGATTCAACACCCCTAAACCAGGTTTTATCCTTAAATTACCACAGATTATGTTATTATAACCTAGAACTATCACATATACATCAATAACAACAATCATCCCATAGTAAATCATCAAAAACCCATCATCCCTAACCTCCAATTCCTAGGTTTTCCCCCAAAACCCCTAATCACCCACCAAAACCTAATCTTTATATCAAAATATTGCAAAGCGATACTCCCCATACCTTAGAATATTGTCTCCTTCGACCTCTCTTGAGGTTTCGCTGGAATTCTTCTATGCCCTAGCCTCCCTCTCACTTATTCTTCAGAGCACCTTTGCCTCTTCCTCAAAATAATACGAATAATGAGTTCCTTTCACTATTCTCTCTTAAAATACCCCTAAATGTTCTCTTCCCATTATACCCTCACTTATCCATCCCTAAAGACCAATATACCTTCAATACTCCCACTTCTATTATTTTAAATAATAAACAATAATCTGAAAAATACTGTATGATTATTTTTACTATTAATATTATTAAAATAATTTCACCACAATGCATCGTGCCACATAACCACATATCGTCAAAATCACCTTATATCCTCAAATAAGCAACAATTAATCATAATCGAATTTGGGGTGTTACATTTATCAGCATCTGGTACCATTCAGAGTTGGTGATAAAGATGTGGATTGTCTGTACTGCAGAAAGCAAGTCGTATTGTCTTATTAGCTTGTCAGCTTGAGTCTACAAGATTGCAAAGTTCATGAAAGGCTAGTACGTTCTACGGATGTCTTCTCCCAATGACTCTATTAGTAAAAAACCTCTTAAAGACTCAAAGATTAAACGCGTTACACACTGGATTTAGAATCTCATGTGCATCCATCTTCAACGTATCTTGTAATATGGAGTAAAGGCAAAGAAACTTGATCAATACACTTCCTTAATGGCTAGTTTGTGCAAATTCTATATATATGGCTGAAGATTCAAGTTTGAATCTTAATAAGGATTCTTCTGATGAAGGAATAACAAGATCAAAAAATTATCAACTCTAATGTAATATGCAGATTTTCTGTTTTAGGTTGTAATTGTAAAAGCCTTAAGATTTATTACCATTAAATATCTTAGAAATCTTAAGAGCTTTAGGTCTTTGTTATGGTGATTTCCCATACCTCTGATGCTTGCATCATGTACACCTTGTTCTCTATTCTGCTGAGCCTTCAGTAGTTTAGATTAAGTCTCTTGTTATGTGCTTGAGCAAAAAGTCTTGTCTCATTGGGATTCAAGCAACAAGTCTTGAGCCAAGATGCTTAAGCCACGTAAGTCTCATTGCTTAAGTGCTTGAGCTATGAAAGTCTTATTCAGCTAGTCTGATTAAGCAAGTGGGGAAGACTCCGTCTGAGGAGAGTGAGAATGAAGTCTTAAGAGAGCTTGAGCAAGGGGAAGTCTCAGTCTGATGACCAGAAGAGCAGGTGGCTCCGTCAGAAGGCGTGAGCAAGTAAAGTCTTATACATGTGCTCTAAGCAAAGGGATATCTCAACCTGAAGACCTTGGAGCAGGTGGCTCGGTCAGAAGGTGTGAGCAACGGGAAGTCTTAGACATGTGCTCTAAGCAAGGGAAGTTTCAGATAGTTGGTCTGAGGAGTTGTAGAAGTCTTATGCATAAGCATAAGCGACTGTAATAATGAAGTGGTTATAATGAAAATCTCTTATAAGACAAGGGAACTGGAGTACTCTCTGTTAGGGGAGGAACCATGATAAATATTTTGTGTCTTCTGCTGTTATTTTATTTACTTCTGTTATATCCCCTGCTAATGAATTAAACAGAATTTGGACAACAATTATGATTCTGATACTCTGATCAGAAGTTAAATGAAAATAAAATGTGAAACACAATTCAACCCCCTCTTCTTATGTACTTTTAACACCATCAAGGACCGTCGTATCGAAGGGACTCAGTAAACCAAAGGCAAATGATTTCTTAATTTAAATTATTTTTTCGGTTCTGAACTTTAGATTTTTAAAGTAAAACGTTTTGCACGACGTCCAAAACATTCAGATACAGGTCAATAGCGCGAGAGTGTGAGACCGGTATACGACAACGAAGGTTTAGATCCTTAATTTTTAAACATTACAACAACTATTTTTAAATTAATTAGGACTGGTAGATTTTTAAAAATTGGTTCGAACCCGCAATTGAGTGAGCGACAACAAAGCAATTGCGGTGTCAATCCATAATGTGGGCTACGCGAGAGTGAGTAGCGATTTTAAGTCTCCCTTTCCTCCGAAAAGAATTTTAAAACTAAACAAATGCCAAGGTTTGCATGAGTCTCATAAATACGTCGATAACTGCATTTCGGTCTCGCCTTTATCAATTATTTCTTTAAATCCAATCTTAATCCATGTTCTTATTTGACTTTGCATAAAAATTAATTCTATTAGCCTTATATTTACATAGCAACATAGATGACGATAAGTTTAATTATTGGTCCCTGTGGGTTCAATATCTATTAAAACTACAACAAATTCCTTGCAATTGCGGAATAGCCCCCATTAGCAGTATTCTCCGTTTGCGATTCGGGATCAGCTACTGATAGAAATAGCTCAGGAATATGAGGCGAACAAAAAATCGCACCATTTTTGTACCTCGAAGAACACCCTCGACCTCCTTTTTTCACTGGTGATAGTTAGATTCATTGAGTTTAACAGAGATTTTATGTTTGAACATTGTAGTAACATCGGAATTTTTGAGCTTTGATTGTTCATTGATTGTGTAGCAGATGACGAAGCCATGGAAAGGATCTCTGAATCACATTGGTGAATTCAAAAAAAGGCTCTATGATACCTTGTTAGAATATGATAAACATGGAGAAGATGAAATAGAGAGAAAGAGAGAGTTTGTTAGAAGTTTGACTGTATTTTCATTATGATTCAGTTTCTCTTACAAGACTGTATTTATATAGTTTATGTAACAGCTGGAACTGTAACTGTTGTCATAATTGAGTTCATACTCAATAGAGAATGGGGGGAGAGAATTATTCCAAGCCCGGTTCTCTTAACATGATCCAATCTTATAATCCAAATATAGTAGCATAACATGGGTGAAGTGGAATTACCAAAATGTAGAATAAAAAAACAACTAAAACAACAAACCTATGAAGAATTAATGATTTGATTCAAATTTCCAAGCTAATGATAGATTATTTAATTAATTAATTGTTGGATAATTGGATTCCTATCTTTATCAAACTTGCTAACTCAATTTCTCCAAACTCATTAATTAATAATGTTTACTTTTTGTAACCAAAAAAAATTGCAGAATAAGGAGGGGAATTCAAACATATAAAGATAAAATACAAATTCCAAATATTACCGAAGCATGTAAATGTTTTTGTTTGGTATGTCATCTTTTTTTTTTATAAGCAAATTGTATTAAACGAGAGAAACAAAGATTCTCCAACCCAATACAAAAAACCAATCAAAAGAGGATGAAGAAGAGAACAATCCTAAAATTACAAGAAATTTATAGGATTTTTCATCCAATCGTAAAAATTACAACCACCTCCACGAAAGAGTAACTATAAGATAAAAAACGCCTTCAACATCGAAAATAACATTGTTAAAAATGATATTATTTCGAGTAATCCAAATGCACTAAGCGGAGATAATCCACACGTAACAACTCATATCCTCCTTGGCCTTATTAAACAAAGCCAAAAACCATAACAGAGCATGATTACTAATGGTATAAGAAGATATCGGAGGATAGTCTAGCCACCCCGCGATTCTAAGCCACAACAATTGCACTTTAGGGCAATTCAAGAATAAATGCACAGCTTCTTCGTCTTCATGGAAGCAAAAAACACAAACCTTTTCGTTGGGAGAGACAACAATTCCTTTACGTGCTAGGTTACCGCGAGTAGCAAGTCTGTCACAAATCAGTCTCCAACAAAATACCTTTATTTTCAACGGAACACTAGTTTTCTAAACAACCTTGAGAAACTAAGCCTCCGGTTGGGGAAGACGCAGGCCAGAAATATCAGCATTAAAAAAAAAGTAACAAGACCGAATCGTAAACTCCTTAGAAGAGTCCAACTGCCACTCCCAATTATCCTCGACATCGCGCTTGATTTCGTAGTTGGAAACCAGATTATGAAGCTCTGAAACAGAATTTAGATCACCATCTTCCCCTACCCACCAACAGTCCTGGATAGACCATTCCCAGCGCTGTTGCACCCAGTTTCCATAATCCTTAACGACGTTTTCCTTGGTAGCAGCAGCAGCGTATAAACCTGGCCATAACATTTTAAGCGAGACTTCCCCACACCAAGTTGAGAACCAAAATGGAATTCTGTTACCGCATCCAATAACAGGAACAACAGCAGACGAAAAATCATACGAGACACCAATTTTTCTAAGATTAAGCAGGTCACGAATCCATAATGACGAGGTAGATTTAGATTAAAGATGAGAATCGGACTGCATAACCAAATGGTCGAGTTTACCGTACCTACTAACCATGAATGGCCTCCACAACTCGTTTCCTCCTGTTAAGAATTTCCAAAGCCATTTCGACATAAGTGCATCGTTAAATTTCCCAATGTGTTTTATACCCAATCCTCCCATCTTAATCAGTTTACACACCGAACTCCACTTAATCCAAGCGATACTCCTTTTAACCGGCGAACCAGACCAAAGGAATCTCCTTTGGATTACAATAATTTCTTTAATAACTTTGGAAGGGGCCTTGAAGAAGGAAAGATAGTGAATAGGCAAGTTGACAAGAACAGAGTTGATCATAGTAACTCTGCCTCCTATTGACATGTTCCTCCCAGCCCAAGAATTAAGTCTCGCTTTAAACGTATCCAAAACCGGCTTCCAAAACAGAACTCTCCTATGATTACCTCCAATGTTAATTCTAAGGAACTTGAAAGGTAGCAAACCAGATTTGCAGAAGAGAAAACTTTCAGCAGCTTCTATATAGGGTTTATCGAGACCTACACCGTAGATACAACTTTTCGAGAAATTGATTTTTAAACTCGATACCGTCTCGAATCCCCTCAAAATAATCTTCAAGGGCCATAAGTTAGGGTAACCACTGTTGCAAACTAACAGTGTATCGTCCGCAAATTGTAAGATTTCTACTTCCGCTCCATTAGAACCAAAACCAGTCAGTAAATTACTGCTTGAAGCACGTCTGACCATGACAGCCAGAGTTTCCGTAACCAAAGCGAAAAGGAAAGGAGCAAGCGGATCACCTTGCTTGAGGCCACGCGAGGCCTAGAAATCCTCCGTCGGGCTGCCGTTAATAAGGACAGAAACAAAGCTAGAACACACTGAACCTTCAATCCACTTAATCCATCTAGGCCCAAAATTCACAGCTTTAAGAACATGGATCATAAAGTTCCAGTCAACGCAATCGTATGCCTGAGCGAAATCGACCTTTAGGAGAAGACACTGTTTCTTGAGTCTCCTAGCCGAATCAATCACCTCATTAGCTAATAGAACACCATCCAGCAAGTTTCTCCTGGGGATGAATGCCGTTTGGGCCATATAAACCAAACCAGACATAAAAGGGGATAGTCTTACCGATAGCAGCTTAGAAA
Organism: Lathyrus tuberosus; assembly: GCA_022829125.1. Classification (NCBI taxonomy): domain Eukaryota; kingdom Viridiplantae; phylum Streptophyta; class Magnoliopsida; order Fabales; family Fabaceae; genus Lathyrus; species Lathyrus tuberosus. Next base: position 11,450,956 of record JALAZF010000088.1, on the reverse strand, counting down.
TAATTTTTGATATACATCCAACAAGACTTATAGGTCTATAATCCCCAAAATCAATAGGGCTGCCAATTTTGGGAACCAAAGCAATGAAAGACGATAAAAACACTTTTGGTAGCGCACCTGTATTAGAAAAGTGCAGGATGCATTTACAAAACTCAGGGCCAACAATATCCCAGCAATCTTTAATGAACCTAAAGGAGAATCCATCTGGGCCTGGGGATTTGCCACCGTCACACACGAAAACTGCCTCACGAATTTCTTCCGGAGAGAAAGGAGCCTCCAACTTACTTCTGTCCTCTGTACAAAGCTTTCTAATATTTCTCAGATCCATAACAGGTCTAGTGAATTCCTCACTTTTATATTTAGCTTTGAAAAACTTAACAGCCTCCTCCTTAAGTTTCTTAGGATCTTCTATAAAATTGTCACCTGAACCAACAGCAGCGATAAAATTCGATCTATTTCTAGCTTTCATTGCAGCATGAAAAAACTTGTTGTTAACATCCCCTTCCTTCAGCCATTTAGATCTACTCTTTTGATGAATCATGCTATCTCGAAATCAAAGGTTACGCCACAGATCCTCCTGAACCTCCCCTTTCTTTCTGAATTCCATCTCAGATAGCCCATCAAGACTTCCCTCCATTACCTCGTCAATTTCACAAATAGAGTCGATATTGTTCTCAATTTTTAACTCCAACCAACCAAAGACGTTAACATTCCACCATTTCAGTCTTGCCTTAAGAGCGGAAAGCTTTTCTTTAAGAACGGAAGATGGAGAGCCATAAAAAAAATAGGAATCCCAGGTATCTCGAATAAAAGATTTAAAGTCCTTATGATCCATCCAACAATTGAAGAACTTAAAAGGTTTTGGACTCGAGTTTGCACCATTGGACTTTAACCAAACCGACCGATGATCCGAGATATCTCGCCTACCAACTGTTTGAGCCCTTAACTCCCAACAGTCAATAAGGTATTCATCAACAAGGAACTTATCCAGCCTGCTACTACTCTCACCGTTTGCATTGAACCATGTAAAATGATTACCAACAAACGGCAAATCCAAAAGAGCCAGATCTTCAATAAATGCACTAAACTCAGACCACTCTCTTGTTGAAGAGAGATTCCCACCCTTCCTTTCGTCCCTTGATTTAACGGAGTTAAAATCCCCCCCAAATATCCATTTACCACCTGGATTGCGAATTTTAAAATCCAAGAGGTCAGCCCAAAGATTGCGTTTTTCCTTTAGCCCACAAGGAGAATAAACATTGATCACAAACAACTTGATATTCCTCCACATGAAAATTGAACAAAGAAATCCTTTACCTCTAACTGTTAAGACTGGCTGAAACACTCCTTTTCTCCAGACAGTCAAAAGCCCCCCAGAAGCACCCTCAGAACCACTGGCAGACCAACCACAACCTCATTTTCCCCATATACTTCTAACCATCAAATCTGATATGTGTTGGATCTTAGTTTCTTGTAATAAACATAAATCAACATTACCTTTCAAAAGAGTGTTACGGATTCTACTCCTTTTGAGAGACGAATTGCACCCACGCACGTTGCATGACACTAATATCATTGGTCACAATCTTTCACACCCTTGCTTCCTACAAATTGAATCCTGTCTCGATTCTCAAGGCCTCTAATAACATCTTTAAAAGCTTCTTCGTCTTCATCAGCTTCAATCCCCAAGGATTTCACTGATTCCATTACCTTTCGTGGGACGTTATCCAAGTCCTGTAAACATCTAGCATTACTCCTGCAAATAACTCAGTCGTCTAACGAGAACGAGCTTTCAGAGGCTACAATGGGCTTAAACACTTCAGCAGTGGGAGGTAAAGAGGATATGCCTTTTTGGGATAACTTTAGATGTTTTCTGATTTTCGTTGGAATTCTCTTCGACCTTATAGATGATACTGAGTTGATGAGAGAGGAGTAGAAGGATGGGGAGAAAGGAAAATGGTCCTTGTAAATGTCGACCATCTATTTTTTCTTTTTGCCTTTAGGCCCAACACGGCGTTCCAGATTCTCCACATTATTAACAATGTTCCCACTAGGCATAACTAAGCGGCCCACTTCGTTACTTGGATCCAATGTGACTTTTTCAGAAGGAAGGTCAATACTTGTAGGAGTAGGACAGTTGTTGGCAGCACACAGACCTGCTGGAATGGAGGATCCCATCAGCATTAAATTACTATCACCAGATGTTGAGGAAATGTCAACATCCAACACGCCAAAAATAGCCTTTTCAGGTTGGTCGTCATTAACCTTGGAGCTCTCAAACTCCCCTCCTGTTCCTGCTACCCAACTTTCACTAACATGTGAAACATTATCTGACAAAACCAACCGATGGGATGACCCGATCGATTTGTGTGAATCTTCACTATCATACCTTTCTACAGATTTATTGGAAACCTCCACATTGTCAGAGTCGTCGGAATTACCTCCTTCCCCTACTACTCCTTCCTCACCGGAAGAATCCCCAGTATCAGAAGAAGTCCTATCTTCAACAAAAATTTCTTGTTTATGATCGGAAAATCTCGAACAACTTCCACCAGGTGAACATCAAAAACAACTTCGTTAATTTTGACCTTTATTTTCTCATCCAAGTAGCATTCACGTTCAGTGTTCACCCGGAATAAGGCAACGTCAAGCCTTTCTTTCTTTACAGTAGCGTCATCACAGCAAATAAACTTACCAACATCCCTTGCAATCTTCTCAAAAGTAGATTCTAGAAATACTTTTTAACTAAGGGCTTAACTAGTCATTACACTAACTAAAAATCTTGTAGTTTCTTAGGACTAACTTCCATATTACTAAATATAGCCAACATGAACCGTAAAACATTAGCTACATAAGAAATATTAAAAATTCTTTCTAGAATTTAATCAAGCACCTAACATTCACCATTAAAGTCTTTCAAACATTTAATCAAACAACTAGCATTCACTATCAAAGTCCTTCAGACATTTAAGAAACTAATTTCAAATGGAATTCAAGAGGTTTACATGGCAATGAAAACCCTAAATACAAAATGAAAAGTGATATTAATAAACTAATTTCAAGTGTAATTCAAGAGGGTCTAGAAGAGTTACGGTTTCAAGGAAGTATCAGGGCAAAGAAGTCTTGAGTTATGTTGTAAGGATAATTGAGATCAGATCTTTCTCGGACCTCACAGCAGTAAACTTATGGCGATAAAGTGGTTTCGTTTTGTTCTTGTGGAGACAGCCAAGGGTTTCACAAAGAAGGTTTTGATAATCCAAATTGCAATTGAAATGGTAAATCTCAATTTTGATAGAATTGAAATTGAAACGATAAACCTCAATTTCAAGAGAAGAATAAAGGGTGGTTCAATGAGGACGAGGATGATTTGAGCCTGTGTAAAACTTCTGGTTATTTGTGAATGGTTTATGGTTTAATCATGTGTAAAATCTTAAGTTGTTATTGAAGGTTGTTTGGGTTGATTATGTCTAAAAGCTCAATATTATTTTAGTAGACATATCTAGGAGAACTCTCGAGGAGTGAAGTACAACCATATGGTTTAGGTTGAATCGGGAAAATTCTCTAGTGTGACTTTCTATCTCTTATCTCCTTTATTTTTAGTCATTTATATTTATTATGTTGCTCATCTCTCTACTTCTTCTCCTCTCTATCATTATGATGCTATTTGTATGTATAATTATTTATTCTTCATTAATGAATTTAAAATGAAGAATTTTTATGATTCGGATTAAAATTTTTTAATATCAAAATTCACTCATATTGAGTTTCGAGTCCCTTGGCCAGCAAAGATTTGTTAGAGGAATGAGGCCAATAATCCGGACTTCACCAAAGGTAAACCGAACACCTACTTGTTTAATATCTATCATAATGGAGGAAGGCTCCCTATTCAAGATTAACAACATCAGGTTCAGTATTCAATCAACTTACATCACTTCTACAATACTAACATCTATTATGACAATATCTAAGTCTAGGTTCCATATATTTTACATATTCAAACAAGATTGAAAATAGTATAAATCAATAAACAAAGAAGAAGCAAATATCTTAAGAGATCACTTCGAAAGCTTTAAATGAAGGCTCAAATTTGGAACTGACTTGAGTGCACTCAAGTGGGTTTATGCACGTTGTCCCTCCACCATTACGCGTGTAGGTGCATGTGGAGTCCTTCACGAGTACAACGTTTCATCTACAAAAGGTGCATCAATTATTGCATATGTTCTCTGTTAAGGTTGGTTGAAAATATACATGTTGAAGAAGTCTCGCATCGCTTAGTTTTATGAATGAAGAGATAGTCCAAGACTATATATTGGATACAAGTTGTTTGAAGTCCCACATTGCTTAATTTTGTGAAGAAAGAGGTAGTCTGTGTTAAGTATAACAAGTGTGAGTAGTATGACTAATAGTCTCACATTGGCTAGAAATGTGGAGACTTGAGTATTTATAAGTGAGAGAATCCACCCACCTATTACCTTAAGGTTTTGGGTGAATATGTGGTGTGTCTCTCACAAAGGTATTGCTAAAAAAAAAAAGTCTCACAATTTTCAATGCTCCCTTGTTGAAAAAAGCTTCCCCAACAGTGGTATCATAAGCCTTTGGTTCGAGTGAATAACTGACTCACTTGTATCGAAAGTAACCCCACTGGTGGTGGGTTGACTGGCCCGTTGAAGAGTGTCAATGGCGGCGGTACAAATGTATATGAATGAAAAGAGCTTCTTCCTCTTAAAGGGGAGCATTGTGGATAGACTCACACTTGAGGGGGAGTGTTAAGTATAACAAGTATGAGTATGGGTAATAGTCTCACATTGGCTAGAAATGTGAAGACTTGAGCATTTATAAGTGGGAGAACCCATACACCTATCACCTTAAGGTTTAAGTTGAATATGTGGTGTGTCTCTCACAAAGGTGTTGCTCTAGAAAGGAAAGTCCCACAATGTTCAATGCTCCCTAGTGAAAAAAACTTCTCCAACAGTCCAAGGCTATATATAGGATTCAAGTTCTTGATTCCAAGATGCACCAATCAAAATCACTTTAAGCTTGTGTTTGACTTTATTCGTTCTCTTATACTCTTGTATTAGAGTGTTGTGAAATGTAATTAAATATTTGTTTTGGAGAGTGTGGGTGTACTGGGGGCCTGAGTTAGTTGAGGGTATATTATGTGTTGTAACGATTTTTGACATAATGTTATTCTTTATTTGTCATTTGACAACGGTCGTAGTTTTTTCTACGGTTTTGATGTTTTCACGTTATGCTTTTGTGTTGTGATCGTGTTCCTCTTTTTTTCTCAATAATTTATTTGTTTTTATCCCAACATTCTCCATGGCAACTACCCTTACTTAGCGCTACTGTCGAGATCTCTTTTCCCGAGATATATTCTCAACAGACAATCTCCCTCGATAGTACTTATTCTAGACTAGTCTAATTGATTTCTAAATTAAAACATTTATCCCAAAGCCACAAACAAGGAGGAGGACCATCTCAATCATAAGCTCAATATAGTAAAAGCGCTTCATTCACTAACGTATAGATGGAACTTCATTCTTGTACATCCCATAGGAGCACAACATTCCTCTTCATCATGATCGTTGATCCACATTCAACGGTCGTCCACATAATGTAACGGACAAATTGGAAACAATTATAACTGTCACCTCTGTATAAGTGTGACCCTCAATCACAACCATGAATCCTTTTTACACACTTGCAAAATTACATCTCATTCAAACACTAACTCGGACGTTGAATAGCCAACGTTTTGCAATTATCCCTGCGATTTACTAGAATACCAAAACCGCATTACATAATACTTCACTACAGTGGTTATCTTATCATTTTATCTTTTTCTCTTCCAATATGGAGCGTATTAATTTTGACACCGATATGATGACTGATATTCTACCCGATCACATTGCATACATGGTTTTGGGCTAACAATTATACACATGGTGGGACAAGCTTGCCAGTTATACATGACAATAGCTATGTGAAGGCGTTAGTTTTCTTCGTTGATTCATTAATGCAGTATCTTATTTGATAGGTGCAGAGTTTACTTAGAAACTGAAAATAAATATAAATAAATATAAAAAGTTAATTAATGCTTCTATATATAAATATCCTTGATATAGCCAACATACATTACGATGGCCTGTTTTAATTTGTCTTGGAAACTATTTTATTATTGTGAAATGAAAAATTTTACTTTTATAAAGTTAAAAAAATATCTTTTAAAATATATATATTAGACTTTTTTTTTATTTTTTATTTTAAAAAGATTCAGGGAGTGTTTTCAGTACTTGCACTTTGCACTTTGCAAAACTTTGACATGTTCATAAAACTATTCTTTTTTTACATATCACTTTTTAGCCTCTTCTATATATTTGTTTCTATTTTTTAGTTTATCAGATGGCATGTTATTATAAATCTCTTTGCTTTTTATTTCTCTATTACTTTACATACTTAACGGTGCACACTAATGGAGATACGCGAGAGTATATTGTTAATGAAAAAGACTAAGGTTGTTGATGGTTGGGGACATGGCAATTCTGAATAAACCAGCCATTAGATTGTTTTCAAACAAGTTTGAAATTTAGGCCATGTTAGTTAGTCAGAAGAACTACAGTACATGAGTGATGTCCCTAAGTCTTTGTGTATTAATGGTATGCGCTCCTATAAATAGAACTCCAGTTGCCTAGCTTTCTCATTATAAGAGCAAAGCAAGTTGTTAAGGCTCTACTACAATTTTTTTGTTAAGATGGGAAATGTACACAAGTATGTTGCAGTACTTGCTTTTATATTTGCGTTGGTGATAGGAACATTTGAATGTCGAACTCTAAAAAAAGAAGAATTTGTTGACACTTTTGGTGGAGGGGGTTTAGGTGGTGGTGCAGGCGGAGGTTTTGGGGGTGGTAGTGGTGGAGGATTTGGACACGGTGGAGGTGTTGGAGCTGGTGGTGGCTTTGGAGGCGGTGCTGGAGGTGGTAGTGGTGGTGGAGGAGGAATTGGAGGTGGTCATGGTGGTGGATTAGGTGAAGGTGGTGGTGCAGGTGGAGGATTTGGAGGTGGTAGTGGTGGTGGTGCAGGAGGAGGAATAGGTGGAGGTGGCGGTACGGGCGGAGGCTTCGGAGGTGGTAGTGGTGGTGGTGCAGGAGGAGGAATTGGTGGTGGACATGGCGGTGGTGCAGGTGGAGGTGGTGGTGCAGGTGGAGGCTTCGGAGGTGGTAGTGGTGGTGGTTTAGGAGGAGGAAGTGGTGGAGGTGGTGGTATAGGTGGAGGAGGAGGCTTTGGAGGTGGACATGGTGGTGGTGCAGGGGGAGGAATTGGCGGGGGTGGTGGCACAGGAGGAGGTGCTGGTGGAGGATTTGGAGGGGGGTCTGGAGGAGGTGCAGGTGGCGGCTTTGGAGGCGGTCAGGGTGAGGGTGCAGGCGGTGGTTTTGGAGGTGGTGCAGGTGGAGGGGACGGTGGTGATTGAGTTTAAATTAATATATTTATGATGTTATTATGAATGTAATGTGTTATTTAAAAAAAATAATGAAATAAATTATACTTTTTATTACATATGACATGGTCTTTTATATAGAATTGATTCAAATTTGAAAATGTTTATTATTAATTATAATAATTTGATTTGAGTAATAAAAAGAAGGGTTAATAGTGAATTTCACCCCTGTAATGTTAGCGAATTTTGCTTTCCCCCCCTCCATGCCTTTTGACAACGGTTTTTTAAGCGTTGCCTAAACCTGCCTATGACAACGGTGAGGGGTAAAACGAAACACGCTCATATGACATGGGGGTTTCATATAAATAACCCTAAAAAGAAAGTCAAACCACATAATTTTTATCTTTTTAATTGATTTTGAATTTTATTTTGGTTGCTTAACTTACGAATACATAATTTGTGTCCAAGTAATCACTGTAATGTAAAAGATATAAGAGTAAATCTCTAATTACTATGACAACACACATAAATATAGTTTTGAACCTCTCCGTTGCTAAAACACCTTAAAATCTATAAAGAAACAATCAAAATGCATGTGAGAATGACCAAGAATTTTCATAATCATTTAAGAAGCTTTTATACATTGTATAATTTATTAGGGACCTTAACCAATCGATTGGAGTAAAGAAAAAAAATTCTTAATTGATTAAGAGTACTCCTAATCGATTAACACAAATAATCATTGTAGGATATCTTTTTTAGAGTTAGGGATGTCGTATTTTTTAAGGTTCTAATCGATTAACCTTATGGCTTTATCGATTAGATCATTTGAAGATCCATGGATCTTTTTTCCTTTTGAGGAAAATTTTTCTGTTATAACAAAAGGTTATCTCCTTACTTTTAAATACACCACAACACCTATTTCTAAATAACTCCTCACTTTCTACTCTCTCCTTTTTCATTTCCTTTTTTTTTTCTTTCAAGAAATTGGCTTAGTGCTTTGATAGGGAATAATATCAGTGAGACTTTTATTTGTTCTGGTACTATGAAAATTGTTTGTAATTTACTCAAGAGGGTTTGTCTCTTGTGTAATATCTTCATAATAAGAAGTTGTTTAGTTCTTGATTTACTCTTGTTTAAAGCTCTGTTTGGTTCATGAGCTAAGTTTGTCAAAATCTATCATTTGATTATTGAGTTTACCCGTCAAATACTCGGTTAGCTTCCTGAGCTCTGCCTAGTGTAAAAGCTTCATTAGGTTCAAGTATTATCCCAGTCTAAAATATCTCATTTGATTCGGGGATCAGCCATTGTAATATCTCATGTTTGGTGGTATGAAGGTTCATAAGAACATCATGAGAAAAACTCACTTCTGATATAGTGGAAACCCTCAAGAAGAAATTTTTAAGGACATCAGTAAGCCATGGGGTTAGGCCAAACCTATATAAATTGCTTGTATATTTTTTTCCCCTTATCTCTTTACATATCAGTTGTTTATTTCTTTTAGTGGTATTTCAATCAATTCTTTTTAACTTTCTTTATACTGCTGCCTATTCTTTGGTTGATTTACAAAATTTATTTGAACGTTATTATAAATCAAGATTTTTATAAGTGGTCATTATTTTTCATCCTACACATTTCAATCCCCATCTTGTGTTTGGAGTCACTGATCCAACAAAGTTCTCTTATGTGAACTATTTGTAATTAATTTTAAGGTTGCAAACTAAACATTAAAAAAAATCTTGATTAAAGATTATTGAGTTGAGCCTGTGTAAAATATGTGGTTATTTGTGAAAGGTTTTGGGGCTAATCCTGTGCAAAATCTCAAATTGTTATTGACGGTTGTTTGGGTTGATCATGTGTAAAAGCTTGAGATGATTGTGGAAATCACAAGGGGAAACTCACTATAAGAAGAAAAGAACATGATTTGTGACACATAAGTTGCGACAGTTCAATAGAATCGTCTTCTTCCACTTATTATGACAGTTGTCACGTTGGTTTTGGACAACCGTCCTTAGGATGTGACGACTTTGAACCTCCCTCCTCCAACACCACGCATAACACGTCCAAATAAAAGGGTTTGTGAAGGTTTTTGAACCGCCCACCCAAAACACCCTACAAAATTCAACCAAATAAAAGGGATTGCAAATGTTTTGGAATCTCCCTAGTAAGAATGTTTAGGGAATGATTATAATATACATTCATGTGCTAAGTTCATATACACAAGTGCATTCCTGTAATTATGCATAGCCATAACTGCATAATACTATAAGAGGAAATAAATTAAAAGGCTATTAAATAGACATAATAATATACATCAATCCTATTGATACATGTTTAATCACAATATGATTCTATCATTAACTCTCCCCCTCAAAGTGATGGTGATGAAGTCACTCCATGTTTGTCCCTTAGGAAGTTGAATCTTGAGTGAGTGAGAGATTTAGTTAGACAGTCTGCAATTTTGTCTACAGTTGGAACATAGGCCAATGTGATTTGACCTTTAAGTACTTGATCTCTTATAAAATGGACATCTATTTCAATGTGCTTAGACCTAGCATGCATAACGAGATTTGATGCAAGTGCCTTAGCGCTCAGGTTATCACACCACAATATTGGCTTCCTCGGTAGTGGTAATTTTAATTCATTTAGTTGGGATCTAATGTAAGTTATCTCAACAGCCAAGTCAGCTAGGGCTCTGTATTCAGATTCAGTACTCGATCTTGACATAACATTTTGTTTCCTTGAGGACCATGAAATTAATGTTTCACCAAGAAAAATGCATTGTCCTCCCATGTATTTTCTGTCATCTATACTTGTAGCCCAGTCAGCATCTAAAAACCCATTTATATCTAAGTCAGTGGAAGGCTTGATATGTAGACAGTAGTTTGTTGTGCCTCGTAAATATCTCAATATTCTCTTTATTCTTTTCCAATGTTCAGTAGTAGGCAAACTCATATATTGACTTAGTTTGTTCACAGAGAATGGAATATCTAGTCTGTGTTGGTGAGGTATTGCAACGCGCTTATGGCTTGTCTATACATAGTTGGTTTTGCCATTGGTTCTCCCTCAATAGTAAAGTGTGTTCGGGTAACCGTAGGTGTTGGACAAGATGATGATTTTGCCATGTTAAATTTCTTGAGCAAATCACTTATGTATATTGATTGTTTTAGGTACAGTCTTTCTGCATCTCTTTGTACTTCGATGCCTAAGAAATAATGTAGTTGTCCAAGATCTTTAAGGGAGAATACTATATTGAGTTGCTTAATGAAAGCCTCTAAAAATTTGGTGTTACTACCGGTTATAATTATATAATCAACATAGATGAGTAGGAAAGTGGTATGGTTAGCACCTTTGAGAATGAAGAGGGAGGGATCACTTTTAGTATTCCAAAAACCCCAGTTTAGGATAACATCTTTCAAGATATAGAACTAGGCCCTTGGGGCCTGTTTCAGTCCATAAATTTCCTTAGATAACTTGCAAATGTGGTTTGGCTTTGCTGGATCTGCATACTCTTCTAGTTGAAACATGAATACATTCTCCTTAAGATGTCCATTAAGAAAGGCATTATTTATGTCCAATTGTCTAATGTCCCAATTAAGGTGAACTTTAATTGCCAATATGATTCTAATTGTGCTTGCCTTAATGATTGGACTAAAGGTTTCTTCAAAGTTTAAGTCAGTTGTTTGTTTGAAACCTCTTGCCACTAACCGTGCTTTTCTTTTTTCAATTAATCTATTTGCCTTGTACTTAGTCTTGAACACCCATTTTGAATCAATTATGTTGTCTTGACCTTTATTTGGTACTAGACTCCATGATTGATTTTATAGCAGTGCCTTGAACTCTAAGTCCATGGCCTTATTTAACTCAAGTCTAGAAAGAGCTTCCTTCACATTAAGTGGTTCCTTATCATTTGTGTCTCCTTGTACCAGCCGAATATATGGTTGCTTTAGCTTGTAAATTCCATTTTTGCTTCTGGTGCATATTCGTGTGCAATTTTCTTGGTCTTGTCATACCCCAAATTTTGACAACCAAGATTTCCCATCATTGTGCAAATCATCATCACAATATGGATGTGCCATTATTCCTCATCAATCTCCTCATGGATTGTTGAGCATTCACTATAATCAAGGATTAGGGTTTCGAGCCCTCTCTAAACACTTAGACAAAAGATCAATCAAGAAATGACATGATCTTCAACTTGTCTAACCTCTTAAAACATCCATAAGGGATCAATAGGACTCACGTATCAAGAGTCAAGCACAAAGTTGTGGCATTCCAAGAGGAAGGAGTCTCGAAACACCCGATATCACCGAATTAGGGTTTTGGACGACTGAGACCTCCAGGGTAAAATTTTCACAAGGGGATGAGCCAAGACTTCCAAATATGACTCAATATATTCAAAATAACCCTAATAAACTATTGGCAAATTTAAAACACCCTCAGAGAGTGCATTCCCTAAAAATCGGGAATTAGGGTTTTACGCGCCGAACCGATTCGGAGCCAAAAGTCAAAACATGAATTTTTTGGTTAAAATGATCCTTATGATTCATATTTTCACAAAATAAGATTTATAATGTCATTTGAACAAGAATTGATCAAGAAATCAAGGTAACTTGTAAAAGGGGGTACCAACTTCCAAGGGTCATAACTTCTGATCCAAGCAACGATTTTGAATGATCCAAAGCCTGATTTGTAGATTTTCCTACACTATACAAAAGATTCAACTACCTCAGACTCCAATTCTTCATGGATTTTTAGTTATGGAGTGATCAAAATGACAAAAATGAAGAAATGACACTTTTTCAACACTTAGTGAAAATCTGCCTAAGTTAGCAGCTTTGGACACTAATGTTCATGAGGATTTTTCAATGGGATCCAAATAGTTTCAAAACAAAATATGATCATATATTGACAGTATCATATGAGGGCTCTTTAAAAAGTACAAGAGGCTCCCATAACTCCATTTGAGCAAGGAGATATGATCTCCTCAAAATGACCATTTCCAACTGTCTACACATGGCAGAATTTTGCACTTTTCCTCGATTTGGAAAAATTGGACAACTCCAAGCCTTTTCATCCATTAGGACACATCAGAGGATAACATCCAAGAGAAAATATCTGATCCACAAGCCTCCCAAGTCCAAGAATCTACACATAGCCATGACAAACCTAAAAAGGCTAAAAAAGTGCCAAGACTCCAATTTTGTTTCAATGCATTCAATGGATGCATCAAGGCGGCATGAACTGAGGCATTCCTAACTGAATGAGTCAAGATTCAACTCTGAAACAAAGGCCTACATGTATGTGCCCTAATCTCAAGTCAATGGCTATGGAAGACTAAAGATGCCTTTATGCTACAATTGGCCAAGGGACTGTCCAAGCTGCCATTCACTATTGCTTGAAAAACAAACTTGCTCTACTATAAATAGAGCTCATTTCTGATCAATTCAAGTACACCAAAGCACTCTACACTTGCTTTCCTCAAAATTCTCTCTTTCACTCCACATTTGCCTTCTTTTGCAAGTAACAATTGAATTTTTGAGTTAGAGAGCAATTTCATCACAGCTTATGGTCCAAACATATTCAATATGTCATATCTAAGCTGTTCAAACACTCACTTGTGATCTGAAACACCAAAATCAGAAAGTCAAACTCCAAAACCTCAAATTTGGACTTTTCTGCATTTTCAAGCCATGTCTTGATTCAGTTACTTTCAAAACCAAACAAAGGTTCAAATACACTCCAAATATCATCCTTGAACTGTCCCAATTGGTTTTCCTCATCTGGAACACCATTTGAGAGAGTTGCCATATTGGTCACCTTTGTCCCTTTTGCAAGAAAGAGCTCAAACTTGTTCCTGAGGATGCCAGCTGGTTTTGATCATCCTAAAAGCTTCTAAGTGATCAATCAAGAGTGTTCAAAGCATTGGATTACTTCTAGCACAAGGATCTTGACAGTTAGCACAAGAAACTCTAAGAGGTAAGTGCATGACAACTTGAACTCTTTTAATTATGCATTATTTTGAAGTCCACTGATCATAAACATCTCATACATATCATATATGTTGTGTTTGAAACAATTCACCATGCTATTAGTGTGTATATGATGTGTTAGCATAGTAAATGCAAATCTTGACATTTTTTGAAACCACTATCGGATTTTTAGATAGAGGCATCTTCTAAAAAATCTAAAGGCACCATTGGATTCCTCATGAAATTCTAGGTTAGATGCACCTAAATTTTGTCTCAATCCATGGAGAAATGAGCAACTTACAGCCTTCATGCAAATCCACCATGACTTGGTTTCTTGCCTTGGCCAGGCCTAGAAACCAGCCCACCCTTATGTATTAATGGGGTGGTTTTGATACACGGATGTATCACCACCCCAGTGGTAGAGCATGCGTGTGTTTGTCTTGGAGGTCATGGGTTCAAACCCCACCCAGACCTTTTTTGCCACTCTCTCATTTTTTGCTATTTTTTTCAATATTTTCATGTTTTTGTTAATTAATTCAAAAATTAATTTTTCTCTCAATTTTAATTATTTTTTATTGATTCTTTTTTTGAAAATTCAAAAAAATATTAAAATATTTTATTACATGAAAATTTCACAAAAATATTATTTATTTCATATATTTGATATTTTTGTAAAGAATTATATTTTTATTTGTTTTTAAACATTAAAAATATTTCTTTTCTCTTGGTTTTGCAAAATTCAAATGATTTTTAAATCATTCCATGAATGAAACATGATTTTTCAAATATAATTCAAGATCATAACTCTTTTTTTCACATATTTGATTATTTTAATTGAATTTTTATTCAATTAAAATACATTTTAAATCAAGAATTAGGGTGTTGATCATTATCACCCTAACAAATCTTTTAAAAACACTTTTGGGCCTCTAATAAAGTGTAATACCCAATCTCTTTTCTAACCAAAACCTTTTTGGGCATCAGTCATTGTATAAGCTCCACTGCGATTTCAAAAATCTCGGCGTGATCGCCATTTCATTTCAAAACCACTGGGCTCTCCCTTGTGTTATAAGTCCCATTTATTTTCTTTAAAGGCACTTTTGGGCCTCTAATAGAGTGTAAGACCCAACCCCCCTTTGTACATCAATAATTTTGGGCCTCAGTCATTGTATAAGTCCTAATACAGTTTTCAAAACGACAGTGCGATCATTGTCTTTCAATGGGCCTCTCATTGAGTTGTAAGCCCCATCTCTTGTACAAAAATAAACTTTGGGCCTCTAGAAGAGTATAAGACCCAATCCTTATTGTAAATACAATAACCTTGGGCCCCTGTTATAATATAAGTCCCACAACATCTGTTAATATTACAGTCTGATCAATGTTATCAAATAACTCATATGGGCATCTCTTGTTGAATAAGCCCCAAGTTTCTGTTTTAAGATAACTGTTTCTATTAATTCAAATTCAAATGTATAGTTTTTATCAAAACATTCCTCAATTTCTTTGAACAACTAACAATACAACTATGGAAGCATGCTCACCTATAAGTTTTTTTCAGCTTTCATTTACATGCTTTTATATATATATAACTGTATTGCTGGAAGCTTGCTCACCTGTAAGTCCTTCTTTCATTCTTTTAAATACTTGTCATATATATATATATATATATATATATATAATTATATTGCTGGAAGCTTGCTCACCTGTAAGTCATTCTTTCATATCCTTTTATATACTTGTCATATATCAGCTGTATATATACTTGTATATCTGCTTAGAGTTTTCCTCGACAACTAAGTATAGAATTAGGTAAAGCCAGTTGATCACTCTTTCAATACAGTCAAAACTAGTCCCCTATAGGAATTACCAGATACAGTCTTGCCTTCTCGTGGGCTTAAACAATATGGAACAAAGAGAAAGGCATTATTCCCAGTGAAACTTTTCTCTGACTATCACTATTAGAAACTGTCAAAGAAATTCATTTCCCCAGAGAGGATTAATTCCCGGTGAAACTTCTCTTGAATTTCTTCAAACTCTAGAACTGTTCACTAAAGAAAGGATTAATTCCCGGTGAAACCTTTCTTGAACATTCTTCAGTTTGGACCCACTGGCTTCCTAAAAGCATCCCCAGTCTCCTCTTGGGCTTTGTACAAGGACCCTCAGGCTTCCTAGAAGTTCTCATGCCTCTTCTTGGGCTTAGTACAAGGACCCAGAGACCTCTAAAGGTATAGGACAGAACCTAGTCATCCTTTGATAGACAAGTCTTCCTGAGTCAAAGTATCAAACTAGTTTAGGGTTGAATCTCATCCCTTAACATACCAGTTATCTCTTGGGCATCATACAAAAATCATTCACCAACTAAGAACCAACCTCTCCATACCAGTAGACTTGGACAGTCTCATCCCCTCCTTTGGATTTCAAAGAAACCTTTTCCTTAAAGAACAGGAAATAACCCTTATCATCTGATCAATCTCCAAAGCAAAGTAATAACCTCAACAGGTTTCACAACTCAATCTCAAAACCCTCACTTTAATATTCCCCAGTCAGGGCCAATTACTGTTAATTCACCATTAACAAAAACCCTTCAAAGGAAAGAACTCCATCTGTTGTACCTTCAGTTAAATCCCCAGCTAGGGTCAATTTACTGTTTAAATCCTTATCATAACCTTAAGGTCTCTGATACCTCAACTCTTCTGCAATCCTCAGCAAGAGTTGACCCCCTAATGTGGACCTGTCTCTGGATCTCAATAATCCTCAATAGAAGATAGCCTCCACTTAGGCTTTATATAATAAATTCCTTCAACCAGCCTCCTCTTAGGCTTTGTATAATAATCATTCCTCAACAGTTAACCTTTTTCAGCCTCAATCTTGGGCTTTGTACAAGACACCCCCTAAAAATATCTCCAGTAGAGTCAGTCAGGGTCTCTAGCCTCAATCTTGGGCTTTGTACAAGACAGATATTAATATCCCTAATCAGAGTCATAAATTTTTAGCCTCGAACTTGGGCTTTGTACAAGATACTTAAATATTCTCCAGCTGAGTCATCCACCAATTTTAGCCTAAATCTTGGGCTTTGTACAAGACACACATAAATGTCCTCCCCAGTGGAGTCAAATCTTTTTAGCCTCAATCTTGGGCTTTGTACAAAACAGATAAAGTCTTTCCCCAAAAGAGTCAACTCTCTTCCATCCTCAATCTTGGGCTTTGTACAAGACTTAAATAAACACTCTCTTATTGAGTCATTTTTTTCAGCCTCCTCTTAGGCTTTGTATAATGATTTCCCCAGTGGAATCCAATCAACCTCTTAGACTCAACCTTGGGCTTTAATCAAGGCACACAAAAATCAACATCCCCTCAGAGGAAATCACAATCTCTCTACAGGAAGATACTTCTCTGTATATCACATCTCAAAAACAGTCAATCAAAACAAAACCCTTAATCCCAGATAACTGTTGTAAGTGGCACACTTGTTGATACAAATATCCAAGCTGTCTGTCCTTCATTATCCTGGTTAAAACTTAATCTAATTGCTGTAAGTGGTAAGCCTCTGGATTATTTACATCCAAGCCAATGTCCCTCTCTTATCATAAATTCCTAAGTAAAAATGGCATTGCTCAAAACTGAGTTAAAGTTTTCTCCTTCAGGACAATTCCACTGTAAAGGAAATTATAGCATTGCTGGACTCCAAGCATTCCAGTTAAAGTAATTCTTCCTTTAAAACCGGTTACCCAAACAACTGTGATAACAGATGAGATATCTCCCTTTAGAGATGATAAATTCTCTCTCAGTCAAAACTTTTATCTTCAATCTTGGGCTTTGAACAAGACACAAACAATAACCTTTTAGCTTCAATCTTGGGCTTTGAACAAGACATCATACATCTTTTCCTCCCATAGAATATGAGGAACTACGATCGCTCTGATTTCCCTGTTTTCCTTAAAACGGGAATACGTAGGCATAAGATTGTGAAATCTTAGCGAGCATACTTGTCAAAAACCTTAGGTCCCTAACCTTACCAAAAACATCGAAAAACCCGAAAAACAACAAAAATACTCTCTCTCTCTCTCTCTCAGACATCCACAGGAAGAAACTTTCCCATTTTACAGATAAACACCATCAAGTATCAAAGAAGAGCCTAAAACTATCATCTCATGGGTAATCATGTATAGGATGGGTAATTGACAACTCCTTATTGTATAACCTGGCCCCAGACTCCCCAATCTCTGTCAAGCGTTTGTTCAGTTAAACAATCACGTACAAGGTTAGTTTTAGATAGCTTTCCCTTTCCCTTCCAGCTTCACGGGATAAATAAGAAATCAGAAAGTAGCAACCAACGTTCCTCCCACTGAGGTGAGGAAAGCCCAATTTTGCGATAAGGTGGTCGCGTCACCGACAAAAATCGTACACTACAGGTCTGCTTCTTTGGTTTCAGGTTCTGTTTGGATTTGTGTTTCAGCTGAACCTTCCTCACGATCATTTGATTCATCAATTGAGTCCTTCATTTCTATTGTAGAGTCTTCATTTTCCTCAATGAGTCTTTCACTTGTTGTTATCTGATAAGTGTTGGATTTTTCTTGTGCATTTGATTCTCCCTCATCTGAGCTTGGTTCTTCCACCTATTTTTCATTTTCATTTGTGTTTCTTGCAGGACAAAGAGGAAAATATGCAACAATATATTCAGTTAGAGGCATTGTTTTCAAGGGATTTCTTGTGTCAATGAATCCATCATTGAAAGGAAAGTGGTTCTCATTGAACACTATGTGTCTTGAGATAAACATTTTGCCACGTGAGTTGACACATTTGTACCCTTTATGCGTATTGCTATATCCCAAAAAAAAAACACCTAGTTGTGTGAAATTGGAGCTTATGTTTGTTGTAAGGTTTGAGACAAGGGTAGCAGGTACTGTAACGCCCCAAATTTCGTAGAATATTTATTTAATTTATTTAAATATTATATTCATGATTTTCTGTGAATTTTAACGTTTCGTGTCGGTGTCGGTATTTTTGGTGAAGTTTGGTTATTTTAATGAAATAATAGTATATAATATGAATATATTAGTATTATTATTAATTTAAAATAATATAATAATATAAGGGGGAGTAAGGGTAAGATGGACAATTGAGGATAATAAGTGGGGGTATAATGGTAAGATGGACAATTGAGGAGAATAAGTGGGGGTATAATGGTAAGAGCACAATTAGGGGTATTTAAGAGAGAATAGTGAAAAGGAATTCATTATTCTACTATTTTGAGGAAAAGGCAAAGGTGCTCTGGAGAACAAGTGAGAAGGAGGCTAGGGCATAGAGGAATTCCGGCGAAAACCCAAGGGAAGATAGAAAGAATCCAGATTCTAAGGTATGGGGAGTATCGTTTTACAATATTCTTGATATAATGAGTGGATGTTGATGGGAGATTGGGGTTTTGGGGGAAACCTAAGGTTTTAGAGGTTAAAAGTGGTGACATTGATGAATTGTGGTGTTATGATTGATGTCATTGATGTATATGTGATAGATATAGGTTATAATAACATAATCTGTGATGATTTGATGATAAAAACTGGTTTAGAAGTGTTGAATCGCAGGGATAGAAGTGCTGTTATCGCAGGGTTTTTCTGCAGAAATCGCAAAGCCCGCTTAGCACGGCCTAGCACGCTTAGCGCGGTCTGGGAAATTTTCGCCTTCTCGAGGCAGTGAGTAGCGCGCTCAGCGCGGGGGTAGCCCGCTTAGCGCGACCTGGAAGTTCAAATTTTATTTTTTTTAATTCTTAAAATTGTGGGAATTTGTCCGTTTTATGTTGTATTGATGCTGGGATGTTGCCGTAACTTGTGCTACGTGATGACGTGTTTATATGACGATTATTCGATGATTTCAATATAATGATGCACATGATGTTTGATGAATTAATGATGACATGACTAATAAGATGTTTTGGTGAATGATGATGCACTTTATTACCTTGTTGATATATGATGATTATGACGTTGTGCATCATCCATTCATAGCATTTAGGACTTCGGTCCAGTGACGATGTTAGGACTTCGGTCCAGTGGTGGCTTTAATCCCATTGTGCGGATTAGAGTATTTTGTGATGTGCTCCCTTGTGGAGGGTTGATGGCCTGGTGTCCATTACTATGACGATTTGGTACCACATGCATATTAGGAAGTTGCATTTCATTCTTGGTGGCATTACATGATTGAATGTTTATGATATTGTTGACTTGGTGATCTATATGGTGATTTGGAGTGAATTGCCATGATGTTTGTCGAGATGAATGTTAACTTGTTAATATATTTTCTTTATATGAATTATATTGAATTGTGATTACTCACCCTGCCTGTTTGAATGTACCTCTACGTGGGTAACGTGCAGATAACCGGGACTAGTTCGCGGTGCGTGAAGAGTTCGCTTGGAGTCCTTTTTCCTTTTAGTAGAGTAAAGGGTGTGTCTTGCTCTGATTATGTAACATCGGGGTTGGGAACGTTTCTGTTTTTGAAGTATTGTGTTAATTTTTGATTAACTTGTTTTATTGAGAATTTTGAGGATGTGAGTTATTTTAAACTCCAAATTTTGATGAAATGAAAATGTGATGAGCTGTTTCTTTTTATGATGATAAATCCGCTGCGATGTTTTGTTTTAAAGGAGATGTTAATTAAAATAAATTGTTATTTTCTATGTGTTGAACCCGTGTTACGGAGCAGGATGTTTTATTTGACGTCTTATGAATAAAATGTGACACCTTATGTGATGTACTCTGATTTATTTACGTATACCATTGCGTATATTTATGTTGGGTTAGAAGGGTGTTACATTAGTGGTATCAGAGCAGGTCGGTCCGTTCGACCAGGTTTTTACTCGATGTCTGTCCCTGTAAGTCGACAAGTGTGTGTACACTGTCGATGTTTTAGTTCTTCTAACCTTGTTAGTGGTGTGCAGGATGGCTGGAAGAAATGATCGTGTGATTGCTGATATGTTGGAATCGGTTGCTAATGTGGTGGTGCAGCTGAATTCGAATGGTGGAGCTTTTGATGAGTTTCGTGCTCTAGGGAAGTTTCAAAGGAACAATCCACCGACTTTTGTGGGTACGCATGATCCAGCAAGTGCACACAAGTGGCTGAAGGCGATCGAGAAAATGTTTCGGGTAATGGGGTGTTCTGATGAGCAACAGGTTCAGTTCAGAACACATATGCTGGAAGAAGAGGCTGAGGACTGGTGGGATAACACCCGTCAGAGACTTGCAGACCTTGACACTGTGATAACTTGGCCTGTGTTTAGACAAGAATTTCTGGGCAAGTATTTTCTAGAGGATGCTCGTGGCAAGAGGGAAGTGGAATTCCTTGAGCTGAAGCAAGGAGATATGACTGTGGCAGAGTATGCCGCGAAGTTTGAAAAGCTAGTGAAGTTTTGTCCGCACTATAATCGTGTTGATGCTGAGATGTCCAAATGTCTCAAGTTCGAGAATGGGCTGAGACTGGAGATTAAGTAGGGTATTGGGTATCAGCAGATCCGCAGGTATGCTGAGTTGGTGGACAAGAGAAGAATCTATGATGAGGACAACCGAGCTCGATCTACTCACTATAAGCAGTTGAGTGAGAAGAAAGGGCAATATAGGGGCAAGCCTTATACGACTTCAGGTGACAAAGGGAATCATAAGGTTTTATATGGGAAAAAGACAAGTAGGGGAGCAGTTCCCGCTTCTAGGAAGTGTCATAAGTGTGGCGAGCAAGGTCACCACGCTGATGTGTGCACCAATAATGTGGTGAGGGGCTATCGATGTGGCAAGAAGGTGCATAGAGCTACTGACTGCAAAGATGAAGGTCCGACCTATTTTAATTGTGGTGAGAAAGGTCATATCAGTACTTAATGTTAGAAGCCAAAGAAGACTGCTAGTGCTGCTCAGACCAGTGGCCGAGTGTTTGCTTTGAGTGGTGCAGAAGTGCCAGAGAAGGACAACCTGATTCGAGGTACTTGTTTTATTAATAATATCGAGTTGGTTGCTATTATTGATACTGGTGCTACTCATTCTTTTATCTCGCTTGAATGTGCTAATAGATTGAGTTTGAAGTTATCTGATATGAATGGGAATATGGTAATAGAAACTCCAGCTAATGGTTCTATTACTACTACCCTTGTGTGTTTGAGATGTCCGGTGACAATTTTTGAGAAGGGTTTTGTGATGGATTTAGTGTGCTTACCCTTGCACCAAATTGACATGATCTTTGGAATAAACTGGTTGGAGTTCAACCGTGTTCATATCAATTGTTATAATAAGACTGTAGAGTTTCCTGAGATTGATGTTAGTGGGGAGTTGATGTTCTTATCTGCTAAGCAAGTAGAGGAACTTCAAGAAGACGAAGCTTTGGTGTTTGTAATGTTTGCATCGATGCAAATTGATCGTGAGGCTGCAAGTGTGGAGTTGCCTGTTGTCTGTGAATTCCCAGATGTATTTCCAGATGACATCAATGATTTGCCTCCTAAGCGTGAAGTAGAGTTTGCAGTGGACTTAATACCAGGTACGAGTCCACTATCGATGGCTCCTTATCGGATGTGCGCTTCTGAGCTAAGCGAATTGAAGAAACAGTTGGAAGAGTTGCTTGAGAAGAAGTTTATTCGACCCAGTGTTTCTCCGTGGGGTGCTCCTGTGTTGTTAGTGAAGAAGAAAGATGGAAGTATGAGGTTGTGTGTTGATTATCGGCAGTTGAATAAATTGACTATCAAGAATAAGTATCCGCTACCGAGAATCGACGATTTGATGGATCAGCTAGTAGGACACTATGAATACACTGTGAGCCGTTTGGTGTATCTAATGCACCTGGTGTGTTCATGGAGTACATGAATCGGATTTTTCATGAATATTTGGATAAGTTTGTGGTGGTGTTTATCGATGACATCTTGATATATTCTAGATCTGAAGAAGAACATACCGAGCATTTGAGGATTGTGTTGCAAGTGTTGAAAGAGAAGAAGTTGTATACAAAGCTATCGAAGTGTGAGTTTCGGTTGAAGGAAGTGAGTTTCCTTGGCCATGTGATTTCAAGTGGTGGTGTTGCTGTTGATCCTTCGAAGATTAATGTTGTATTACAGTGGGAGACTCCGAAATCTGCTACTGAGATACAAAGTTTTCTTGGATTAGCAGGTTATTACCGCAAGTTTATTGAAGGCTTTTCTAAGTTGGCATTACCTTTGACTCAGTTGACTCGAAAGGGTCAGACTTTTGTGTGGGATATGGCTTGTGAAGAGAGTTTTATGGAATTGAAGAAGAGGTTGACTACTGCTCCAGTGTTGATTTTGCCTAATCTAAGTGAATCCTTTGTAGTGTATTGTGATGTGTCGAAGATGGGTCTTAGTGGAGTGTTGATGCAGAATGGACAAGTTGTTGCCTATGCTTCGAGATAATTGCGAGTTCATGAGAGGAATTATCCTACGCATTACTTGGAATTGGCCGCCGTGGTGTTTGTGTTGAAGATTTGGAGACATTATTTGTTTGGCTCTAAATTCGAGGTGTTCAGCGATCATAAGAGTCTGAAGTACTTGTTTGATCAGAAGGAACTGAATATGAGGCAGAGAAGGTGGTTAGAGCTGTTGAAGGATTTTGACTTTGATTTGAGTTATCATTCGGGCAAAGCAAATGTAGTGGCTGATGCATTGAGCAGAAAGTCATTGCTCATGTCGATGCTTATGGTGAAAGAGTTGGAACTAATTGAGCAATTCAGAGATTTGAGTCTGGTATGTGAAGCGACCCCTGACAGTGTGAAGTTGGGAATGTTGAAGCTGACTAGTGGTATTCTGGAAGAAATCAGAACGGGTCAGCAATCCGATTTGAAGTTGGTTGACCAATTGACTTTGATTAACCAAGGTAATGGAGGTGACTTCCGAATTTATGAAATAGCGTGATGAGGTTTTGAGATAAAGTGTGTGTTCCAGATGTTCCAGAAATCAAGAAGAGTATTCTAGAAGACGAACATCGAAGTAGGTTGAGTATTCATCCTGGTGCTACGAAGATGTTCTATGATTTGAAAAGGTTGTTTTGGTGGCCGGGTATGAAGAAAGATGTTGCAGAGTTTGTTTATGCGTGTTTGACTTGGCAGAAGTCAAAAGTTGAGCATCAGAAGCCTTTAGGTATGATGCAGCCGTTGAGGATTCCAGAATAAAAATGGGATAGTATTTCCATGGATTTTGTGGTAGGATTGCCGAAGACTGCTAAGGGAAATGATTCCATTTGGGTGATCGTAAATAGATTAACTAAGTCGGCACATTTCTTACCGATGAAGATTAATCATTCTATGCAGAAGCTAGCCGAGATGTATATCGAAGAGATTGTGAAGTTACATGGGGTACCTTCGAGCAATGTGTCAGATAGAGACCCGAGGTTTACGTCGAGGTTTTGGAAGAGTTTGCAAGATGCTTTGGGTACTAAGTTGAGGATGAGTTTTGCCTATCATCCTCAGACGGACTGTCAGACAGAAAGGACTATCCAATCTTTGGAAGATTTGTTGAGGGCTTGTGTGTTGGATCATGGAGGATCATGGGATAGCCATTTACCGTTGATTGAGTTCACGTACAATAACAGTTTTCATGCTAGTATTGGAATGGCGCCTTATGAGGCTTTGTATGGAAGGAGGTGTAGAACTCCTTTGTATTGGTATGAGTCAGGAGAGAGTGTTGTACTCAGAGCTGAGATCGTGCAAGAGACGACTGAGAAGGTTAAGAAGATCCAAGAGAGGATGAAAGCTTCCTAGAGTCGTCAGAAAAGCTACCATGATAAGAGGAGGAAAGCACTTGAATTCCAAGAGGGAGATCACGTGTTTTTGAGGGTGACGCCAGTGACTGGTGTGGGTTGAGCTTTGAAGTCTAGGAAGCTCACTCCACGTTTTGTTGGTCCGTATCAGATATCGCAGATGTTGTACCCCAAATTTTACCCTCAGATATTCTGATCATTTCATATCATTTTAAGTCGGTCTCTGTTTTCGCATTTTAGTAGATATCTCATTAGTCATGCATTTTCAGTTGATTTTATCATTCCATATCATTCTCGTTCTTATTCTATTTTATTCTTAGTTAAATATTTATCTTGAATTGTTTAGAACTAATCTAGTTAATTTTGTCATTTTAACTTATTTTAATTAACTTTTAGTTTCAATTTTGCTTTAATTTCCAATCTAGTTTAATGTTAATTTAAATTTTAGTTATAATTAGTTTAGTATTTGAACTTTATTTTATTATTCAAATTTTTGTTATTCAATTTAGAGTTAATATAATTTATTTAATTAATTCCAATATAGTACATCTTTTCTTTATTTATTAGTCCATTTCCATTTAGTTTTAATATGATTTACTTTAGTGTAATTTTTTTGGTTAGGTTTCATTTTAGTTTATCGGTTTTCATTTCATTTTTTTATAAAGTTGTTACAAAAAATCTTTACAAAAAGTCCATTGTACACTATCATTTTGAAAAATACAAAAATAGGAATATCTCATGACCAAGACCTTGCCCAAACCTTTGACCGAAAACCTCCCTGCGTCAACGACTGAACCTGTGGAAACCGTACCACTGCTATCACTGCCAAGCCGAAAGCAACTAAACAAAAAAAACCTGCAGCAATGAGAACAACAAATCAATGAAAAACTGCGAATTCATGACAGTAACAAAGACCTATCAACAACGTTATAATTTTGAATTTCAAAAAGAACACAGGTTTTAGAGTTAAAAGGGGGAGCAAAGAACGAAAAAAGATGGACAGGAAGAAATCTGAACAAAAAACCTCACCTTAGCCACTTCATCATCTTCCATCTTCATAACTCACAAAACCGCCACATTCCTTCATCACCATTGAAACAACAAAACCTTTAACCTTCCCCTTCTATCCGTCAACCATCACAAGCTAGCCCAAAGCCTTGCTTCAAAACTCTTCATCTGTCACCAACAGCAAAACACAACAATGACACTCCAAAAAAAGAACCCAACCACACTGAAACCCAACTCACGGCGAAAAACAACTTGAACCCTCCGCCATTTATCCAAGTCTGAACCTCTCATCTCTCTCAGAAGACCTCTGTTCAATAAATAAACTCACCTGCGATAACACTCACCTGTGATAACACCCACCAGTTCGCAACACTCTATTTCACAAACAACTCCAGCCATCGCCATAAACACACTCAAACCTTCATTCTCCCATTTGTTTCCGCCTTCGAGGCTTCTGCCACCAAGTAAACACACCACACCATATTCATAACCTTTTCATTATCCAAAACCATCTGCACTCACAAAAAAAAATCCATCGATCTCTAACTCACATCAACACGAATCCATAATTAACAGAGCAGCAAAAACCAGAAATCCACAAACCAGGTCGGATCCTTTTGAAGGAACGGGAAGAGCAATCTCAGAGAAGAATTGTGGTTCGAACAGAGAAGCAAAACCAACAGAGAGTCGCGCGAGAGGAGCCACGAGGAAACAAGGAAGGAGCGGCGATTTGAGACGGAGGGCAGAGGCCGAGAGAGATCTGCGAACGAAGGCGAGAAAGAGTTGCGACCAATTTGATAGAGAGGTGAGATTGGTTGAGCATTTTTGCCACTTTAGAAGCTAAACGGCTGATGTTAGGTTTTGTTTCCAATTTATTTTTCCCTTTTTCTTTTAGTATGGACCGAATCGGGTTGCTTTGACCCAGTCTTGCTTGTTTCAGTTTTTTTGGGTTTGGGCTTTATCCCTTAATTACTTACTGTGTGCACCCTAATTTTCGTTTTTACCACATTCCTGTCTTTTAATAATTAATCTTGTTTTGTTTTAAGAGTATTTAGTTAAAATTTGGTTTAGTTTTGTTAAAATTAGATTTTAGATATTTTTAGGATTAGCTCCTTTAGATTTAATTAATTAGTTCTGTTAGAATTTAAGTGAATAGGTTTTGTTAGACTTGGTCGTTTCTTTTAGGCTTAATTAATCTTTTATTAGAAATTAGTTAATAGATTTTTTATTTAAGTTTTCGATTTAGTTAGTTAGTCCTCTAAATTAGAAATTAGCTTGTTTGTAGTTAGAAATTAGTTTTATTAGATTTTTAGCTAATTAGTCCAAATTAGAATTAATTTAGTTAGTTATTTAGTCTTAATTAACTTCTACTTTTATTAGTTATTCTAGTTAATTCCTAGCTACCTTGCTATTTTCATTTTTAGTTAATGCCTAATCTTCAATCCAATTATAATTGCATTCACTGTACATATTGATGTACATATTTATACACTTTACTCGAGGACTTCCTCTTTGTTCCTCTGTTGCTTTCCCCTCCTTCCAAAGGAAAAGTCTCTCTATTGACTTCATGTCATAGATAGCTCAAATACCCTGTTAACCTCAAACCATTTAACAAGAGATAGCCATTAATCTCTTCTCCCTTCTGACCTGACATTCCCAAAGAGATAGCTATTAATCTCTTTTCCTTTAAGATGGTCCAACCTTTCACAATCCTTTCAAGAGATAGCCATTAATCTCTTTCTCCTAACCAATTTATCCTTACAAGCTTTGCTTTCAAGCTTTCAACCCTACTTTCCCCTGGAACCTTGACCACAGTCAAGAGTTCTTTACCCCCATTGAGGGGAACTACGATTGCTCTGATTTCTCAAGTTCACCTTGAGAATACGTAGGCATAGGATTGCGAGATCCTAGCAAGCTACCTTTTTCTTTTTCCATCTTTTTCCTCTACATCCGATGCCTTCTCGGATTCCACATTTTCTTTTTACACCCTTAGACCATACTTAGTGTATATACCCCTAGGTCTTTCTTTACTTTAGCACATTTCCCTTTAGCAAGCAACTTTAACATAACACAAACAAAACAAGAGGTTCCCGTAGAGTACTACGGATACTTAGGGTGCTAATACCTTCCCTTAGTATAACCAACCCCCGAACCTTAGATCTTCCCCCTTTAGGTTTTTAACGATCTTGAACCTTTCCTTTGGATAAATCAAAGTCGGTTGTAAAAGAAATATGATGCAAGTTAATTAATAGCTTGTTATCCGATTTTCACCGCAACAGAAATGGCGACTTCACTGGGGAAACTCCCTAAGAGGGTTAAGCCTATCTTGTTTGTATTTGTGTTATTTATATGTTTGCTTGCTTGTACATTTGTATCTTTATATCTGTATATATCTGTATACCTGTTTCTACTTGGGATCTTCTGTGTGTAGGGTACTACTTTTGAGTGGTGAGATAAGTACTAACCCGGACTTGAGTGCAATTATTATAGATCGATGGTATTCAAGGAAGCTTTGAGGGAGTCGAATCCTGAAAGGTCGAATTGATAAACACCATCACTCAGTTGAGGCCCTCTCGAGTCTAGCTATGTTGAACGAATTCGTTCGTGAAAGCTTGCTACCCTCGACCTGGGTGCCCGGGATATTGAGAACCGTAGTTACCAAACCCCACTTAAGCCTTTTAGATGTAGTGCGGAGACCATGATGGAGTCTATTTCTGAATTGGTTGTCACGCGATACTACACTCAGACGAGATCCTCTTAAGAATTTTATTGATTACCAAGTCATCTGGGAAATCGATAAAATCCGAAAGATGGATTGTAGACTCTGGGAACTTTTTAGAACCTTGTTCGGCAGGTGAAAACCCATAGTACACACCTTTTGGGATGGGTAGACCAGACTCCATGCTGTGATCTTGAACCCTTGATCCTGTTGCATGAGTTTTGCACCCTGTTTGCATCGCATTGCATATCATTTGCATCTTTGCGTGATTCATTGCATGCGTCTGTCTGTCCAGTTACTTATTTCCAGTGGTCTCTATATTCCAGAGTTTATCTGTGAATCGTCAAGCTGATTCCTCGACACCGACACAGGACTAGAGCTAACATCAGATGCAGAATGTCAAGAACAACCCTCTGTCAGGGCAAGTGAAGCTTCATTCGACTTCAGCTCAGCTACTTTTCGAAGACAGGACAACTCATACTAGTAGTTGAATAGTCATTAGACCTTGTTTCTTATTGTTTGCATTTTCCTTTGTTTTGTACTAGCTGTTTGTTTCCAAATTATGTTTGTACTTTCATGTTAATGAAATAAGCATTTGCAACTTTTTGATTCAATTCATTTGTGTTTGCTATTTACATCTCCATGCTTTCTTTTTCAATAAATACTTTATCTCTTTTCCATTTTCTTTTTGATTATGTAAAGATTGGAGGGAGGATGATGAAAACGTTATACCCATAATTGTTGTTGGTATGCTTTCAAATCAAAACTTTGCTGACGATGTAAGGCATTGTTTCAACTCCTAAACACTGGAGAAATAAGGAAGTTAACCCCTCTTTAACCCCTTTGAGCCTTGAAGTAGGAGTTTCTTTTCTTTACAAATAAAACCCGCAATCTTAACCTAGGGCAGGGTAGTTCTCAGTTAGCTTGATTGTGCATTCAAATACAAGAATAGCATTCAAGACGCCTTTCAAAAAAGTTCACAAATGTTCCTTCGCACACAGCAAGCAAGTGTCGAAGATGTCTTTCAAGTCAAACGCCAATGATGATTCATTGTAATCCTTAAGCAAGGCAGTCACTAAAAAAAAGAGAGAGTGAAAAAAGAATCAAAATAAAAGCCTGCTAAGTCAAAACCTATGAAGGAGACTTAGGCAAAAATTGGGGCATCCCGCTGGCTGTAAGCTCAAATGACACAGTTCAGGAAAAAGTTAGGGATAATAAAAATCATTCAAGAGGTTACCAAAATCCTCAAAGATAAAACGAGTTGACTGAGGTCCTCACCAAAAACAACAAAATGTTGTGAAAAGCAATGACTGCCATTTCAAAGTCCCTTTACTTCTGAACCATCAGTGCAATTCCTAACTTATGGGAACTTGAGTGCATAGTCTGAGTTAGCTGAGCATAGGACTGAAGTTCATCATGTAGATTGGGTGGGTCACAAATAAATTTTGAGCCTTTATCCTTTGTTTCTTAAACCGTGAACCAGGCCACGTTATAACCCTCAAAGGACCTAATTGAAGCTAGGTTATTTTGAAAGCATACTACAGCAAGATTGTGTAAACTGACTCCAAAAGATCTTTACGGATCATCTGTTTTGACATCACGCCTTGTGCCTTACCTTTCACTTTTAAATGTCTTGAACCCCTGTGTTCTGACTAATGACTCATATACTTTGCTTCTTTAAAAAAAAAATAATTGATTTCAAAAGTTGCATGAACTTTGCATTTACCATGTTTGTACAAATACTTTTGTTTGCAAACTAGCTTTCTTTTCAAGGAATTTTCAAACATTTGAGAAACTTGGTCGGTGATCCAATCAGGGGCAAGTTCCTTCCATATCCTGTTGAGAATCAGTTCAAGATTTGTGGTTTAATGGCGACTTCTTAGAATTGGTTTATACAGAAGATTTTGTAAGACTCAGGCTGGGGCAAGCTTTCCCAGTGTCCAGTGAAATAATTATCTTTCAAGACTCAGACTGGGGCAAGCTTTCTAATAGCACCATGAAACGGTCATTTCCAGAATCAATCAAGCTGAAGCAATGATCAGCTCATCTACAATAATCAGCTAGTCTGGGGCAAGTTACTTGAAGAATCCCCAAGTAGCTCTCCATCCTTCCCACAAGGATCATTAATTTGGATACAGTTTACCAGTGTGGTAGATGATGTGTCCAGCGTTAGCATCTCTAGTCCCCAAGCAGAATGACAGTGATCTCCGTGTAGAGGAATCAGCCTTCCAGTCTTGTCTTCTCCACCAGAGAGTCGAGCTGTGTCGTCAGCATCTGCACCTGCATTTGCATTTGATCTTATATCATCTGCGTGATTCATATACATATGCATAGCATGAGTATTTCGTTCTCATTTGCATTTCTCCCGAGGTCGTGTTGTTATCCACGTCTTACCTTGTGGTCAAAGTCCAACTTACTTGGCACCTACCAAACAGATATTGTCGTGTCTATCTGACGTTCTTCCAGATATGATCTTTCTTATCCGATTGTTTTTCCGGATATGTTTGTTCCTCTTTTGTGTCCAATGCCATTCTTGGATGTCATATATATTTGTCTCCTCTGATGCTTTTCCAGAATTTCATTGTTTTCATCATCTGATGCTTTTTCGGATGTGTTTCTCTTTCTGATGTTTTTCCAGATTGAGTCTTTTGTTCTGATGTTTTTCCAGAACCTATCTGATGTTTTTCCAGATATTTCGCTTTGTTAATTCTGAT
Source organism: Lathyrus tuberosus (assembly GCA_022829125.1). Taxonomy (NCBI): domain Eukaryota; kingdom Viridiplantae; phylum Streptophyta; class Magnoliopsida; order Fabales; family Fabaceae; genus Lathyrus; species Lathyrus tuberosus. Next base: position 11,420,372 of record JALAZF010000088.1, on the reverse strand, counting down.
GCTTTTCCGGAATGACATTGCTTTTACCATCTGATGCTCTTTCGGATGTGTTTCTCCTTCTGATGTTTTTCCAGAACTTATCTGATGTTTTTCCAGATAATCACTTTGTTTATTCTGATGCTTTTCCAAAATTTCATTGTTTTTGCCATCTAATGCTCTTCCGGATGTGTCTCTCTTTCTGATATTTTTCCAGATTGAGTCTTTTATTCTGATGTTTTTCCAGAACCTATCTGATGTTTTTCCAGATATTTCGCTTTGTTAATTCTGATGTTTTTCTGGAATGACATTGCTTTCATCATCTGATGCTTTTCCGAATGTGTTTCTCTTTCTGATGTTTTTTCAGATTGAGTATTTTGTTCTGATGTTTTTCCAGAACTTATCTGATGTTCTTCCAGATTTTTGCTTTGTTAATTTTGATGCTTTTCCAGAATTTCATTGCTTTTACCATCTGATGCTCTTCCGGATGTGTCTTTCTTTCTGATGTTTTTCCAGATTGAGTCTTTTGTTCTGATGTTTTTCCAGAACTTATCTGATGTTTTTCCAGATAATCACTTTGTTTATTCTGATGCTTTTCCAGAATTTCATTGCTTTTACCATCTGATGCTCTTCCGGATGTGTCTCTCTTTCTGATGTTTTTCCAGATTGAATCTTTTATTCTGATGTTTTTCCCGAACTTATCTGATGTTTTTCCAGATAATCACTTTGTTTATTCTGATGCTTTTCCGGAATGACATTGCTTTCATCATCTGATGCTTTTCCGGATGTGTCTCTGCTTCTGATATTTTTCAGATCGAGTCTTTGTTCACTTTATCTAAAGCCGTTATTAGATATTGTGATTTGTACCTTTCATTCAAAGCCGTTATTGGATGTCCGGTTTTCTATACCATCTGATGCCTATCCAGATGTGTCTCTCCTTCTGATGTTTTTTCAGATCGAGTCCTTGTTCACTTTATCTAAAGCCGTTATTAGATATTGTGATTTGTATCTTTCATTCAAAGCTGTTATTGGATGACTGTTTTCTCTACCATCTGATGCCTATCCAGATGTGTCGCTCCTTCTGATGTTTTTTCAGATTGAGTCCTTGTCCACTTTATCTAAAGCCGTTATTAGATATTGTGATTTGCACCTTTCATTCAAAGCCGTTATTGGATGACTGGTTTCTTTTGCCATCTGATATTTTTCCGGAGGCTTCTTTCCCTGTCTTTTCTGGTTTTTCTTGAAGATCCCGTTTGAACTCTTCAGTATAAGAAAATTCCAGAAAATCTTTTGCTGATGTTTATCCTTTCATTTCAAATTGATCCCTAGTGGAGATCGTGTCTTCTTTCTGGCTCTATGCCCAGTAAGAGTATCTTCTATTTCCCCAGTGTTGTTGTCATCCCCAGTGAGTGATTGCTCATTGTGTGGACTTTGGCCCCGTCTGCTTTTGTCTTCGTCCGCATTTTGCACTTATCATTCTATCATTTCCATCATACTAGAAGTCCATGGCATGTTTGCATTTGTATGTCTGTTAGCTGTCCTTAGCATCTGCATTCCATCTAAGGGCAAAATTTTCGGTCTGCTATATTTAAATACCTTTCACCTTGATGTCTCGAGGATTTCTATCTCTCGTGCCATCCGGTAAAGCTATTTAAATAGGGGCAACTGTCGTACACCAAATTTTACCCTCAGATATTCTGATCATTTCATATCATTTTAAGTCGGTCTCTGTTTTCGCATTTTAGTAGATATCTCATTAGTCATGCATTTTCAGTTGATTTTATCATTCCATATCATTCTCGTTCTTATTCTATTTTATTCTTAGTTAAATATTTATCTTGAATTGTTTAGAACTAATCTAGTTAATTTTGTCATTTTAACTTATTTTAATTAACTTTTAGTTTCAATTTTGCTTTAATTTCCAATCTAGTTTAATGTTAATTTTAATTTTAGTTATAATTAGTTTAGTATTTGAACTTTATTTTATTATTCAAATTTTTGTTATTCAATTTAGAGTTAATATAATTTATTTAATTAATTCCAATATAGTACATCTTTTCTTTATTTATTAGTCCATTTCCATTTAGTTTTAATATGATTTACTTTAGTGTAATTTTTTTGGTTAGGTTTCATTTTAGTTTATCGGTTTTCATTTCATTTTTTTATAAAGTAGTTACAAAAAATCTTTACAAAAAGTCCATTGTACACTATCATTTTGAAAAATACAAAAATAGGAATATCTCATGACCAAGACCTTGCCCAAACCTTTGACCGAAAACCTCCCTGCGTCAACGACTGAACCTGTGGAAACCGTACCACTGCTATCACTGCCAAGCCGAAAGCAACTAAACAAAAAAAACCTGCAGCAATGAGAACAACAAATCAATGAAAAACTGCGAATTCATGACAGTAACAAAGACCTATCAACAACGTTATAATTTTGAATTTCAAAAAGAACACAGGTTTTAGAGTTAAAAGGGGGAGCAAAGAACGAAAAAAGATGGACAGGAAGAAATCTGAACAAAAAACCTCACCTTAGCCACTTCATCATCTTCCATCTTCATAACTCACAAAACCGCCACATTCCTTCATCACCATTGAAACAACAAAACCTCTAACCTTCCCCTTCTATCCGTCAACCATCACAAGCTAGCCCAAAGCCTTGCTTCAAAACTCTTCATCTGTCACCAACAGCAAAACACAACAATGACACTCCAAAAAAAGAACCCAACCACACTGAAACCCAACTCACGGCGAAAAACAACTTGAACCCTCCGCCATTTATCCAAGTCTGAACCTCTCATCTCTCTCAGAAGACCTCTGTTCAATAAATAAACTCACCTGCGATAACACTCACCTGTGATAACACCCACCAGTTCGCAACACTCTATTTCACAAACAACTCCAGCCATCGCCATAAACACACTCAAACCTTCATTCTCCCATTTGTTTCCGCCTTCGAGGCTTCTGCCACCAAGTAAACACACCACACCATATTCATAACCTTTTCATTATCCAAAACCATCTGCACTCACAAAAAATAATCCATCGATCTCTAACTCACATCAACACGAATCCATAATTAACAGAGCAGCAAAAACCAGAAATCCACAAACCAGGTCGGATCCTTTTAAAGGAACGGGAAGAGCAATCTCAGAGAAGAATTGTGGTTCGAACAGAGAAGCAAAACCAACAGAGAGTCGCGCGAGAGGAGCCACGAGGAAACAAGGAAGGAGCGGCGATTTGAGACGGAGGGCAGAGGCCGAGAGAGATCTGCGAACGAAGGCGAGAAAGAGTTGCGACCAATTTGATAGAGAGGTGAGATTGGTTGAGCATTTTTGCCACTTTAGAAGCTAAACGGCTGATGTTAGGTTTTGTTTCCAATTTATTTTTCCCTTTTTCTTTTAGTATGGACCGAATTGGGTTGCTTTGACCCAGTCTTGCTTGTTTCAGTTTTTTTGGGTTTATGCTTTATCCCTTAATTACTTACTGTGTGCACCCTAATTTTCATTTTTACCACATTCCTGTCTTTTAATAATTAATCTTGTTTTGTTTTAAGAGTATTTAGTTAAAATTTGGTTTAGTTTTGTTAAAATTAGATTTTAGATATTTTTAGGATTAGCTCCTTTAGATTTAATTAATTAGTTCTGTTAGAATTTAAGTGAATAGGTTTTGTTAGACTTGGTCGTTTCTTTTAGGCTTAATTAATCTTTTATTAGAAATTAGTTAATAGATTTTTTATTTAAATTTTCGATTTAGTTAGTTAGTCCTCTAAATTAGAAATTAGCTTGTTTGTAGTTAGAAATTAGTTTTATTAGATTTTTAGCTAATTAGTCCAAATTAGAATTAATTTATTTAGTTATTTAGTCTTAATTAACTTCTACTTTTATTAGTTATTCTAGTTAATTCCTAGCTACCTTGCTATTTTCATTTTTAGTTAATGCCTAATCTTCAATCCAATTATAATTACATTCACTGTACATATTGCTGTACATATTTATACACTTTACTCGAGGACTTCCTCTTTGTTCCTCTGTTGCTTTCCCCTCCTTCCAAAGGAAAAGTCTCTCTATTGACTTCATGTTATAGATAGCTCAAATACCCTGTTAACCTCAAACCATTTCACAAGAGATAGCCATTAATCTCTTCTCCCTTCTGACCTGACATTCCCAAAGAGATAGCTATTAATCTCTTTTCCTTTAAGACGGTCCAACCTTTCACAATCCTTTCAAGAGATAGCCATTGATCTCTTTCTCCTAACCAATTTATCCTTACAAGCTTTGCTTTCAAGCTTTCAACCCTACTTTCCCCTGGAACCTTGACCACAGTCAAGAGTTCTTTACCCCCATTGAGGGGAACTACGATTGCTCTGATTTCTCAAGTTCACCTTGAGAATACGTATGCATAGGATTGCGAGATCCTAGCGAGCTACCTTTTTCTTTTTCCATCTTTTTCCTTTACATCCGATGCCTTCTCGGATTCCACATTTTCTTTTTACACCCTTAGACCATACTTAGTGTATATACCCCTAGGTCTTTCTTTACTTTAGCACATTTCCCTTTAGCAAGCAACTTTAACATAACACAAACAAAACAAGAGGTTCCCGTAGAGTACTACGGATACTTAGGGTGCTAATACCTTCCCTTAGTATAACCAACCCCCGAACCTTAGATCTTCCCCCTTTAGGTTTTTAACGATCTTGAACGTTTTCTTTGGATAAATAAAAGTCGGTTGTAAAAGAAATATGATGCAAGTTAATTAATAGCTTGTTATCCGATTTTCACCGCAACAGCAGAGATAGGGGAGGTAGCCTATCGAATTGCTTTACCGCCGTCACTTGCGAATTTGCATGACGTGTTCCATGTGTCTCAATTGAGGAATTACATTCTGGATCTGTTGCATGTGATTCAAATGGATGAGGTACAAGTGAGAGATAATCTGACTGTGGAAGCATTGCCTGTGCGTGTCGATGGTCGAGAAATGAAGCAACTTCGAGGTAAAGAGATTGCTTTGGTGAAGGTTTTGTGGGGAGGACCAGCTGGCGAGAGTTGGACTTGGAAACGTGAAGATCAGATGAGGGAGTCATATCCGACTCTATTTGCTTCAGGTAAATTTTCGAGGACGAAAATTCCTTAAGTGGGGGAGAGTTGTAACGCCCCAAATTTCGTAGAATATTTATTTAATTTATTTAAATATTATATTCGTGGATTTCTGTGAATTTTAACGTTTCGGGTCGGTGTCGGTATTTTTGGTGAAGTTTGGTTATTTTAATGAAATAATAGTATATAATATGAATATATTAGTATTATTATTAATTTAAAATAATATAAGGGGGAGTAAGGGTAAGATGGACAATTGAGGAGAATAAGTGGGGGTATAATGGTAAGAGCACAATTAGGGGTATTTAAGAGAGAATAGTGAAAAGGAATTCATTATTCTACTATTTTGAGGAAGAGGTAAAGGTGCTCTGGAGAACAAGTGAGAAGGAGGCTAGGGCATAAAAGAATTCCGGGGAAAACCCAAGGGAAGATAGAAAGAATTCGGATTCTAAGGTATGGGGAGTATCGCTTTACAATATTCTTGATATAATGAGTGGATGTTGATGGGAGATTGGGGTTTTGGGGGAAACCTAAGGTTTTAGAGGTTAAAAGTGGTGACCTTGATGAATTGTGGTGTTATGATTGATGTCATTGATGTATATGTGATAGATATAGGTTATAATAACATAATCTGTGATGATTTGATGATAAAATCTGGTTTAGAAGTGTTGAATCGCAGGGATGGAAGTGCTGTTATCGCAGGGTTTTTCTGCAGAAATCGCAAAGCCCGCTTAGCACGACCTAGCACGCTTAGCGCGGTCTAGGAAATTTTCGCCTTCTCGAGGCAGTGAGTAGCGTGCTCAACGCGGGGGTAGCCCGCTTAGTGCGACCTGGAAGTTGAAATTTTATTTTTTTTAATTCTTAAAATTGTGGGAATTTGTCCATTTTATGTTGTATTGATGCTGGGATGTTGCCGTAACTTGTGCTATGTGATGACGTGTTTATATGACGATTATTCGATGATTTCAATATAATGATGCACATGATGTTTGATGAATTAATGATGACATGACTAATAAGATGTTTTGGTGAATGATGATGCACTTTATTACCTTGTTGATATATGATGATTATGACGTTGTGCATCATGCATTCATAGCATTTAGGACTTCGGTCCAGTGACGATGTTTGGACTTCGGTCCAGTGATGGCTTTAATCCCATTGTGCGGATTGGAGTATTTTGTGACGTGCTCCCTTGTGGAGGGTTGATGGCCTGATGTCCATTACTATGACGATTTGGTACCACAAGCATATTAGGAAGTTGCATTTCATTCTTGGTGGCATTGCATGATTGCATGTTTGTGATGTTGTTGACTTGGTGATCTATATGATGATTTGGAGTGAATTGCCATGATTTTTGTCAAGATGAATGTTAACTTGTTAATATCTTTTCTTTATATGAATTATATTGAATTGTGATTACTCACCCTGCCTGTTTGAATGTTACCTCTACGTGGGTAACATGCAGATAACCAAGACTAGTTCGTGGTGCGTGAAGTGTTCGCTTGGAGTCCTTTTTCCTTTTAGTAGAGTAGAGGGTGTGTCTTGCTCTGATTATGTAACATCTGGTTGGGAACGTTTCTGTTTTTGAAGTATTGTGTTAATTTTTGATTAACTTGTTTTATTGAGAATTTTGAGGATGTGAGTTGTTTTAAACTCCAAATTTTGATGAAATGAAAATGTGATGAGCTGTTTCTTTTTATGATGATAAATCTGCTACGATGTTTTGTTTTAAAGATGTTAATTAAAATAAATTGTTATTTTCTATGTGTTGAACCCGGGTTACGGAGCAGGATGTTTTATTTGATGTCTTATGAATAAAATGTGACACCTTATGTGATGTACTCTGATTTATTTACGTATACCATTGCGTATATTTATGTTGGGTTAGAAGGGTGTTACAGGTACATCCAAAAGGTTTTAAGACAATATAGTCTGGTTCTTTCTTGTGAGCCAAGAAGTAGGGACTCTTATTGCCTGTGACTGGTGATAGTATCCTGTTTATCAAGTACACTGTAGTGGAGAAAGCCTCCCACCAATAGGCCAGTGGCATTTTTGCTTGAGCTAATAGAGTTAGTCTTAGTTCATCAATGTGTCTATGCTTTCTTTCTGCTCTACCATTTTATTCTTAGGGGCATGACATCCTAAATTGGATACCCATATCTAATGCAACTTTTTGGACAGGTTTGAATTCATCTCCACCATAACAGTGTATAATTTTTATTCTTTTGTTAAACTGGTTGTCAACAAGAATTTTGACTTGCATAAAAGCCAGAAGGTTTCAGATTTTTGTTTCAGAGGATAAATCCAGGTGAATCTACTAAAATCATCAAAAAAGTGAACATAATACTTAAAACTAGATATTGAATTAATTGGTGCAGGGCCCCATACATGGGTGTGAACCAATTCTAGGAATTCCCGAGCATGAGAGGAAGACGGTTTGAAGACCAACAAGTGAGACTTTCCTAGTTGACATGCTTCACAAAATTCAAGTTGATCACTTGGTGAAGTCTTTACATTACAAATTTTTAACACTCTATTTAGAGCTTTATTATTAGAATGACCAAGCTTCTTGTGCCAATTTTCTTTCACTGGAAGATACACACATGAGTGTTTATTGGTAGCATCTTACAGTTGATATAATCCATCTTTAAGTATCCCTTTTAGAAGAACATTCCCTTTCACCTTGTCCTTCACATAACAACAATCATGATCAAATTTAACAATAGCAATGTTATCAGAGGTTAGCTTTGACACACTCAGCATGTTTTTGGTGATTTGTGGAACATATAAAACATTGTGCAAGTTGACAATGTTAATTCTGGAGGAACCTGAGGAAACTATTTTGAGAGTCTCCCTATTTCCAACCATCAATGAATTCTTACTAGTGTGTTCAGTGAGACCTTGAAATCTCTCAGCCTGGTTTGTGATATGATTGCTAGCTCCACTGTCAAAATGCCACTCATAATCTTGGCTATTGTAGGGTGATGCAACAAATGCATTGTATGTACCTTGTTTCTCATGTTCTGAATTCGAGTAATTTGTGCCTGTGTAGGACTTATCAAAGCGATAAAAACAGTTTGCATTTGTGTGACCAGTTTTTGTGCATACCTGAAAAATTGGTTTTGAATTTGAAAATCTACCTTTGCCTCTGCCACCTCTTATGCTTCTGAAGTTTGATCCTCACCAATTTCCTTGAGAATTGAACATGTTTCCTCTAAATTCAGTTTTGTTAGCAACATTTGCAGTGGCATTCAAGTTGAGATTGCTGGAATTGTTGAGTTGATATAGCCTACTTTCAAAAGCCAATAACTGAGACTGCAATTCAACCCAACTTAGATCAATTTGATCTGATAACTTGACCACAACGGGATTGTAAGATAAGAATTTAAAATTGCAGAACCTGCTAGCTTTATCTTTTCAGCAAGCCCTTTCATCTTAATTAAGTATTCCTCCATCTTCATCTTTCCTTTTCTAGAACTGTGAAATTCTGACTTGAGATAAATAACTCGAGATCTTGTATGAGCCCCAACGAGTCCTTGAGGCTCATCCCAAAGATCTTTGGATGTCTCACAATGCAGAAGCTGTGTTGTAATTCCTACTATCATCGAGTTTTGCAACCAACCTATAATTTATTGGTCATGAGCAAGCCAATCCTCAAATTATGGATTAATCTTCTTTCTGCTTGTATCATTTGATGTGATTTACTGTTCAAGACATTCTTTTGTCCCCAACAAATAGCCATCGAGCTTGCTTCCTTTTATCAAAGGTAAGACCATCGATTTTCACAAGGGAAAATTTTCTCTGTCCAGCTTTACAGAGATGGCTGAGGGGAGATCATTCTTTTGGTTTGTTTGTGAAGCGGATGCCATGAATAAAAAGGATCGAGAGCTTTCACGCTTAGAGCTCTGATGCCAAGTAAGAATGTTTAGGGAATGATGATAGTATACATTCATGTGCTAAGTTTATATACACAAGTGCATTCCTATAATTATGCATAACCATAATTGCATAATACTGTAAGAGGAAATAAATTAAGAGGCTATTAACTAGACATAATAATATACATCAATGCTATAGATACATGTTTAATCACAATATGAATCTATCTTTTACTTCCCTCTTTGACGACGCGCAAAATAAGATTCTCAAATAAAACTAGGGATGTAACGGTTAAGAAATAAACGGTTGTTGTCCAATATAATCTTCCCACTCAAAATACACAGAAGAAACTAAAACACGGCTCTAAAGATATAAAAGTAAGTCAAAAGTTCTTAAAAATACGAAAACAAAAACATAACTCAACTTGAAAACACAAATGCAAATTTGAACCAAAGCTCTCAACCAAAAAAGAAAAATGCAAATATCCAAGGAAATTCAAAAGGTTAGTCTATTAAAATCCTAAAACCCTAAGTTCATTCTTTTTCTTCTAATTTTGTTGATTTTTGCATAAACCTTGTGTCACATTTTTAATAAACCCTTCGTCACATTTTGTAAATTTTTCTTCTTTATTTAATTTCTCTATGGTTACATGAAAATTGGTGTTGAAGTTTATTGATGTTTGTTAGAATAACAACTAATGAACACACTATAGTTTTTAAACATTTGCTAAGAGTATAAAAATAAATTATTAGTAGCAACATAAACTAATATAGAATGTATTATGTTAAGGATTCCTAAAAAAAATGTGATGGTTTGAACCGTCACAATTCACATTAGTGATGGTAACAATTGTTGCAATAAGCATTCAAAAACAATACACAAAACAAAATTGACGGCAATTTGAAACTTTCGCAAATAATTTGTTAAGGCTGTTTTGTGATTGTCGCAAATAATAACGAATATTAGAGTAGCAGTATTCACTACCACAAAAAAGACCTTAGACAACGTTTTTTTTGCCCTTAGACAGCGCTTTTAAGCGCTGTATAAACCTGCGCTGCTATAGGTTTAGACAGCGCTTTGGGTAATACCAAAAGCGCTGTCTAAAGGGGGTATATTTAATGAAAAGCGCTGTCTATGGTACCTTTAGACAGCGCTTTTTGACATTATAAGGTAAACCTTAGACAGCGCTTTTGGAAAAAGCGCTTTCTAAGCCTCACCTTTTTTGACATTTTTTTGGTATACCTTAGACAGCGGTTTTGGTGAAAGCGCTGTCTAAGGTCAACCTTTTTGAATTTTTCTAGGTATACCTTAGACAGCGCTTTTGTCAAAAGCGCTTTCTAAGCCCTACCTTAGACAGCGCTTTTGTCAAAAGCGCTGTCTAATCCCTACCTTAGACAGCGCTTTCTCCAGAAGCACTGTCTAAGGTATACGAAAAATTTTATATAAATTTTTTTAAACCACAATTTTTACCAGGTTTTTTCAACCAGAATTTTACCTGTTTTTCAACCAGCAATTTTTTTCAGAAATTGGCAATTCAAACCATTGGCAATTTACACCAAAATTATATATGCAAAACAATTGGCAATTCAAACCAATATATATATTTAAAATTACAAACCAAAATTATATATACACCTATTTATAATTACAAATCATTACATTTTTTCTACAAATGCACATATTACTTATACTAATACTTTTGCATCCAACCAAAGCATTGCTTCAAATCTATAGTATAGGTCCTGAAAACACAAAGATTGTAATTCAATTAAAAGAAAATATGGATAAATCCTAAGTTTTATCAAGTAGCATCACTAATATAATAAAACATGTGATAATTAATATACCTTCACATAATTCCATGTAATAATGGGGTTGACTCTCCGCTGTGGTTAATTGCGACCAACAACCAATGTCCACTGTAAGATTAAACAAGTGTAAGATTAACAGCTATATATCATATAATTTGTTAGATGAAGTATAAGATATCCAATTTAACATTTTCTATGCATAAATATCATATAATTGTGATGTACCTGTTTTTTTGAAACAACGGACTCGGTATGCTCCGGAATCCGCTTATCCTTTGTTTTGGATCTTGTTGGAGTCTAAATAACATTACCATGTAAAAAATGAAAATAAAATGCTCTTTCACTAATATATAACAAATATGACATAATATATAACAAATATAATAAAGAAATCAAGTATATAACAAATTTTACCTCTTTCACTAACATCTCTTTCTTTTCTTGGTTGGAATATGAATTACTTGTGTCTTAGCAATGCGGACAGATGAATGGATCCAAATTCCCTCGTTATGGTCATTTCTGATATATGACTCATCCGCTATAAGATCCTCATCTTGATCATTTGTATTCAACTCATTCCGTCTAATGCATGACTCATTCTCAACATCAATATCACATTGATCTACACCGCTATCATCAACCACTTTGTTAGATAGAAGCCCTATAGACCATTTCGTAGTCGTCGGGTCAGTGACATAGAACACTTGTCTAGCTTGAGATGCTAGAATAAAAGGCTCATCTTTGTACCCCACCCTATTAAGATCCACTTGCAAAAATCCAGACTTATCCATTCGTATGCCACTACTATTTACCCAGTTGCAACCAAAGATTGGAATCTGAAACTTCTCGTAATCAAACACCCAAATGTGCTCAATAACTCCAAAATATGACAGATTTGCATATTTGGGGTTTAAGTCCTTCATACTTGATATGTGCATTGCTTCAGCTAGGACTGTGACACCACTATTTTGCATAGTACTTTTATCGTCTTGGTCTTTGGTATAAAATGTGTATCCATTAATTGCGTATGCGCTATGAGAATACACATGCAAACATGGACCATATGCCAAACATCTCAACCTTTTTGTTACTGAAGCAGGATCTGAAGAGCGCTTCAAATAAATATGATCCTTTAACCATTGTATGAAACTTTGATTGTGCTCTCGTACTATTCAATTTTCATTTCTGTTCTGATTTAACCTTCGGAGTACATCCTTGTGCATCTCAACATATGGCTCAACCTCATTATCATTGTGCAGAACATACAAATGCACTTGATCCCGTTCATCCCTTGATACTGTCACAATTTTATTTCCAATTAATTTTTTACCATCCTTTTTTTCAAAAATATGAGCTTTGGGGAGTCCAATCGACTGAACATTGGACAAATATTCAGTACAAAACTCAACCGCTTCTTCAACAATGTATCGTTCAACAATACACCCCTCTGGTCGACTTCGGCTTTTCACGTACCCTTTTAATATTTTCATATAACGTTCAGCAGGGTACATCCATCTCATATAAGCTCGTCCACACAACTGTGTCTCTTTCACAAGATGAACAACTAGATGTACCATTATGTCAAAAAAAGAGGGAGGAAAATACATTTCAAGCTCACACAAGGTAATAACTATCTCTTTTTGTAGTGTTGGTAAGATATCGGGATCGATTACCTTACTACAAATTGACCTAAAGAAAAAACACAAATTAGTTATGGCGCTTCTTACTTTCACTGGCAAAATAGAACGTATACCTATTGGTAGAAAGTGTTCCATTATAACATGGCAGTCATGTGTCTTTAAACTCTTCAACGTGAGGTATTTCATAGACACAAGTCTTCTGACATCTAAAGAGTATCCTTCTGGAACTTTAACTCCACTCAGAAACTTACACAATATTTTCTTCTCCTTTCTAGACAGAGTAAAAGCAGCAGGTGGTAGATATGTTCGTCTTCCTTTCTTCACGGGTGCTAATTCAGGTCTAATCCCCATCGCTTCCAAGTCTTTTCTTGCTTTAAGGCCATCCTTAGTCTTTCCTTTTATATTGAGTAACGTACCAATAACACTTTCAAATACATTTTTCTCAATATGCATAACATCGAGAAAATGTCTCACATACAAAGACTTCCAATATGGCAATTCAAAAAATATCGACCTCTTTTTCCACCCACCTTTGACAACCTTATGTGCAAAAGGTTTGCCAAACTCAGTACGCATATCTTTCACCTTTTTAAAAACTTGGTCACCTGACAACATAGGTGGAGCTCTACCTTGTTCGATGTCTCCATTGAATTCTTGTCTCCACCCACGGTAGTTATGTTTGGCATTTAAGAATCTACGATGACCGAGAAAGACATTCTTATGACCAAACTCCAATCACTTCGAAACTATTTTATCTTCACAAATAGGACACGCTTTTTCACCTTTTATGTTGTACCCTGATAGATTCCCGTAAGCTGGAAAATCATTAATTGTGCCAAACAACATCGCCCTCAAATTGAAACTTTCTTTCCTATATCCATCATAAACCTCCACACCGTTCTCCCACAATATCTTTAAATCTTCGATCAAAGGTGTCAAGTATACGTCTATGTCATTCCCTGGTTGTTTAGGCCCAGAGATTAACATAGATAACATCATGTACTTACGCTTCATGCATAGTGACGGAGGTAGGTTATAAATCATAAGAATCACAGGCCATGTGGTATGTGAGATACTTTGAAAACCATGCGGGTTCATTTCATCAGTAGATAATGCCAAGCGAAGGTTTCTTGCTTCTTCTCCAAAGTTAGGATAATCATTATCAATTTTCGACCACTGTGGTGAATCAGCCGGATGTCGCAACTTTCCATCAATAATTCTTTCATCTGCATGCCAAGTCAGGTGTCTTGCATCGGTTTCACTACGAAACAAGCGCCTAAATCTCGGTATTATAGGAAAATACCATAAGACCTTGGCTGGAGACAATTCTTTCTTATATCGAGACAAACCGCATTTAGGGCACTCAGTTAACGATGCATATTCGTTTCGAAACAAAACGCAATCGTTTGGACAAGCATGTATCTTATCATAGCTCATGCCAATAGAACACAACATTTTTTTGGCCTCATAGGTTCGATTGGGAAGAACATTATCCTCCGGTAGCATTTCTCTCAAAAGGGCCAACAACTCTGTGAAACTTTTATCCGACCATCCATTGCCCGCCTTTAAGTTGTACAACTTCAATACCGCAGACAGTCTTGTGAATTTAGTGCAACCTTGATAGAGCGGTTTCTCTGCATCGCTTACCAACCTCTCAAACATTTCGGGACAATCATGAAGATCTTCAACAACTGCTTCTGCAATCTCTTCGACTCGATCACAATCGTATGTTTCCGTGTCTTTGTCATCTGAAGCATAGGTCGTATTACTTTTCCCCGTCGGTTCAACATTCTCGTTAATTTTCTCCCCATGATGTATCCAACACTTATAACTTCGATCAATTCCATTCATCAGTAAATGCGATTTCAATCCATCTGCGTCAACCCTACCCACATAACAACAACCCAAGCAAGGACATTTTATTCGATTGAGCTCTTCAGCGTCAGCGTGTTGAACAACAAACTTAACGAAATCCAATACCCCATTCTCGTACTCTTTGGACAATCGATCGACATCCATCCATTTTTTATCCATGGTTTTCCTACTTATTAAGGTCAACAAAATAACATTAATTCAACCATATTAATCAAGAAATGAACAAGTTTGATAGTGTTTGATATGTAACTGGTTGAATTTCTTATGTTTTAGTGAAATGTTTATGTTCATTATATTTGTTTATTAACTCAACCATCTCAAATTCTAGAATTTTGAGGCTTCAAAAACAAGCTTTGAATTCTAAAATTCAGAGGACATTTCCATCAATTTTAAGAGTTTTTTAGAAGATTTAAGAGGTGGAAAAAATAAAACTAAACTAAACTATTTCCATCAATTTTAACAAAACTCCATCAATTTTAAGAGTTTTTTAGAGTTTTTTAGAAGATTTCATCAAACATACTCATTCACTACAAAACTTCATTAACAAAACTTCAAAATACTCATTCACTACAAAACTTCATTAATAAAACAGTCCAACATAACTTCATTAACAAAACTCACCAAACATAATCATTCACTACAACATTGTAAAGCAACAAAACCCTACAACAACAATGTAAAGCAACAAAACCCTATTCTTCACAACAACGACGTACCTTTAACGACGGTAACAACGGCAATGCAAGAACGAAATGTATCAAAGAGCAGAAAGAGAAACGAACGACGACGGCAATGAGCAGAAACGAAAACGATGGCAGTGAGCAGAAACGGACGGACGACAATGCAACGACGGCAACAACGAACGACAGCACGGTGGAGGACGGTTGACGGTGAAGGTTTTTCGTTCGCAAGGGTTTTGAGCTCTGTTCGCATGCAGGGGAGAAGAAAGAGCGGAAATATGAAAATGAATACTGACTATTCATATATTTTAATTTTATTAGACCTTAGACAGCGCTTGTCATAAAAGCGCTTTCTAAGGTGGATCTTAGACAGCGCTTTTCAAAGCGCTTTCTAAGGTTGGCCTTAGACAGCGCTTTTGATTTTATTTTTTTTTAATTTTTAAGACCTTAGACAGCGCTTTTAAGTTAAGCGCTGTCTAATATTTTCCTTTAATTTTTTTTTTTAAATTAATAAGACCTTATAAAGCGCTTTTGACCAAAGCGTTGTCTAAGGTCTTATATTTTTTTGCGCTTTTACTTTTTTAAATGGCTAGTTTCCTTGTTTTTAACTTATAGCAGCGCTTTTGTATTAAAGCGCTGTCTAAGGTGCGATGTTATAACTTACTTTTGTTGTAGTGATTCCAAATCGTCGTAGATCATGCTAGCGACACAAACTTTTGCAATATTTAAGAAACCTGTTGTTGGAACTAATTAGATATGTCCAAATGATCCAATTGATCATGTAACAAAATTTGGAATTAATAAAGTATTACATTTCATTATCATGTTTATTGCTTAGTCTAAAAGTTAAATTTGATAAGTTCTTGATTAAAATTATAGACTTGTTATCATGATAAAGTTTATGATAATGAGAAACAAGTTTTATTTTATTTCAATCTAAACTGTTTTTTTATCGGAGAACTATTGTGAATAGGACATAAATAATTGCAATATATATGTGATGATATTTAATAGATAAATATTAATAGCTCTCATTTATTAGTTGGTATATATAAATTATGCATAAATTGATATCATCATTGAACTGACTCAATTGAGATTTTCTAATGGTTAATATTACCTTAATCTAGCATAGTAATTTACAAGTTATTTATTGTATTTTGATTCTAGACACCTGATACTTTAGGGTGCTAGTTGAAAATATATTGCATACAATTAAACACTTGAATAATTAAGATGGAATCAGTGTACTCTTGATAATGAGTTTGAGCTCTATAATTAAAATATTGTTCAGGAAAAATCAATTGAAGACAAAATGAGTTTCTTAAGTCATAGATATTAACTTATTAGAGTTTGACAATAATACCATACTCTAGAGTTAATCAAAATTGTAACGATGGAAGAAAATCATTATACTATTTTTTTATTGGTTCTTGAAAGTAAATGAATACTTCATATTATCCAAATGATAAGGAATATTGCTAGATGCCTACCTTAATTAATACACTTGTTTATTATATTACCGACTTAGTATTGAACGTACAATGTCACACATAAATAAACGAGTGTTCTGATTTTTATAAATAAAAAAAATGATTTTATTATCAATTAATTAAATTAGGGAATTTAATAAATAATATAAAATATTCTAAGTGAAATATTATAGTATTTTTTGCTAGCGTAAAATATTCAAAATAATATATAAAATAATGTTAAGCATATTATAGATTACAAATAAATGCAAACATTGAAAATTTTGAAACTTCATGGTTTTCAAATTAACAAGTTTTTCATATATATTTTTCAATTCCTTGGAGGAAGGACGATACTTATATAATATCACTATTATACATTAGTAGTAATAAATTGTGTATTTGCTACATGGTAATAATTGGTTGAATATGTATAGAAAACATTTTCTAATTACTATGATAATTACTTCTATTATGACAGGAGTATGTTGTATATAAACTAGATATCAAGCTATTTGTTTATGCGTGAAAAAAATTCTCCTCCCAGTACTAGACACTGCTCAAATTTATATGGGTAATGCTAACTTGTGTCGTTAGGACATATGTTAAAAAACTCAAAAATAAAAAATTCGTATTGAATAAAACAATAAAATTATTAATTATAAAATAAAATCATTAATTATAAGTAAGGGTGAGAATAGGTTGGGCCGAGTTAGACTTTGTCAAACCTGAGTCTGCCCTGCTAAATAATTCAAAGCCTAAACTTGGCCTGTAGCCTATCATAGGCTTATTTTTAAGCCTCAATCTGGCATTTTCGAATGCCTGATTGGTCCACTAACCTATTTAAAAGCCTACTTCATATGAACATTTGTAAATAAGAAATTCAAATAAAGTTAAATATACTAACAAATTAAAAGATCCATGAGATTACATATTTATTTTCATTGTCTTATTTAAGTTTACCTATTAGCATAATTTTGGTGATACTATTTGTTGGAGAGAACTTATGAAATGAACTTATGACATTGTTTATAATATTTTTTTCAACTTATTTTCATAAGTTCTTCATGATAACTAAGTTTTATTTTCGTGTTTTAATTCAAAGTACAAAGTAGAATATAATAATAATAAATTTATTGAGTTTTTCTTAAATAGACTAGCTTGATAGGATTAAAAGGTTTTTCTTACGGCTTGTGGTCTAGCCACTTTAGTTATATAGGCTTATAAAAACACCTAGGTCTTTTCTATTTTAAAAAAAGTCTGGTCTGACCTGGATCTATGTAGGTTAGGCCGTAGGCCCCTGTTAGTTGGTCTGGCCTATTCTCACCCCTAATTATAAGGTATGATAATTTTAAAATAGGCATCGCATGATATAGTTAATGATTATCTCCTTTTTATCATGTTGTTCCTTATTATTAATCATTAATTATACATTATAATTTTATATCATTTAATAATTAATTATAAGTCTTATGGTAATCACATTATTTTATATATATCGGAATAAAATTGGTTATATTTTAAGAGAAAAATTTACTATGTAAAATAAGGTACTAAAAATGTATATGTTAATCACTTCGCAAATCATAAAAATTTCTCTAAATCTATGAAAATTCTACGTGTATTCACACCGAAATCAATTTTTACTATCAACTTTTAATTAGTGTAAGATTTTATTGAAAATTGTGTATTAAATTTAATATAATTCTATAATTAATGATTTTATTGTTTTATTCAATACGAATTTTTTATTTTTGGGTTTTTTAACATATGCCCCAAAGGCACAAGTTAGCATTACCCTATTAAAAATTAATTATATACTTAATGTCTGGACTACGCAGAGAAGTGTTTTGAATATATATATATATATATATATATATATATATATATATAATGTTTACGTGACAATCAGGAAATTATAAGGTATGATATTTTATTTCTGTATATGATACATTTTTATTTAAAATATGTAACACCCCATACATATACGTCTAGAATAATATGTAGTGATGTTATAAATGGTATATAGAAACATGCAAAAGCATGGAAATGACAAATTAAAATCGTATACAATTCAACTCCTCAGATACAACTGTATACAATACATTTGTATATAACAATACACAGCGGAAAGATAAGCTCTGATAAAGTCTTCACGCCATCTGCTGATCAGTATCTTCAAGATAGCCCATTTAACAATCTTGTATACTTCTAACCTGTGCCTGAAAAATGATAATAGGATTGGGGTGTAGGGATGGCAAAAAAACCCGTACCGGCGGGTACCCGCGGATAAAATCCGTCACGGGTACGGGTAAGATGGTTTAACGGGTATCCACGGGTAATATAAACGGATATTTAATTACCCGTTTCATTACGGGCACGGATACGGATTTAATGGTACCCGTACCCGCGGGTATCTGTATCCGTTTATAATTAATAAAATTAATTAAATATCCTTTAAAATTAATATATACTAATTACTTATCCTTTGGAAAAATTAATCACATATTATAGAATAGATTCTACTAAATCACATGTGTAATTTATGTGTAATTTATGGTATTTGTACTAAATCACATGTGTAATATATTGTTATATGTTTGATTTGATGTTTCTATAAATTAATATGCATTATGTGATCATTTTTCTCACATTTTCAAAGCATAGTTTCAATATATATTTGTTTCAAGTTTGTTGAATCATGACTTTCATGAAAAATTATAGATAGATTTTCTATTTACACATAATCTTCTAATTACAAAAAAGATAAAATTTCTATTTAACAAAAGAAAAATTAGTAAATTACAATTAAAAAAAATATCCATGGATATCCGTTAATACCCGCGGGTATCTCAAAATCCACGGGTACCCGTCTGCCAGATACCCGCACGGATATGGGGCGGATACGGGTATCATATTTACTAAACGGGGCGGGTAGCGGGGGACTAGTACCCGTCCCCACGGGTACCCATTGCCATCCCTATTGGGGTGAGATTACTAAATCTCAGTGAGTTCCCCTATCTTATGGGTTCACTCGGCTCTACATGGTGCATGCAATCAAACGGATCCGCCGTGGATCCGTGGTTTTCCTCACAGTCGGGTACAAATACACAACAATGGGTAATATCGTCATTAGTAGTCCCTTGACTCACCAATGAGATAGCAACAAATACACAATCAATCACAAGCAAGTATGCAGACCCGTACGCGTGTACGAGGAATCCAGAAGTAAGTTCTACCTATCTACCTAGGTCACAATCACACCCTCGGTGGGTTATCTCTTGTGTCTAATCGTCAAAAGACTTGCACATGCACACCGCAAGGTGAGCCAGATAGATCCGACGTGGCACCCATCCGTGATGAGTTTATCTGAAGTGATGTTGCCTATGTGGCGTCACAACCCCACCATACCAAGCACGCCGAGGTTTATCTGCCGTGGAAACGACTTTTTCAAACCCACTTAGCGTCTCGTAATGGTAGCTCAGGTATGTATGACGTACCGAGATCACACAGTAGGGTACCGACTAGAGATCACACAGCAGTACTCGTTGTCATAGTAATCACCCCTACGCAGATGTGTTAACATCTAGTGCAAATACACCATAATGACTACACAAGCCCACCGGGCGATAGCCTAGTGATATTGCCTACGTGGCATCACTAGAGGTGAGTTTAATTATCTGAAGTGATATTACCTACTTGGCATCACGACCCCACTATACCAAGCACGCCGAGGTTTATCTACCGTGGAAACACCCTTTTTAGACCCACTTAGCGCCTCGCAATGGTAGCTCAGGTGTGTATGACGTACCGAGATCACACATAAGGGTACCGACTAGAGATCACACAACAATAGTCGTTGTCATATTAATTTACCACCTAGTAGCATATGCCTACTTCGATTCAAGCATACATCATAATCACACGAACATCGAGCCACGCAGGCAAACACTTCTGAACGTTCAACCGGAACGAACGGGATCAACCATCAACTGATCACTTCATAGCACATTCAACATAATGCAATCCAGTAAGCATTACAACAATTGTATAGGTGATCATAACCAGGTAATTTATCAACATAATGCATTTATTAAGCATACACATATACATGTAGCATAAGTGATCATATCAAGCCATGAGTCAATCCAATATGCATCACATTAATCACATATGCAATGTTTATATCATGTTATATATATTAGCACATTACTAGTGCCCTTACTCATTGGCCTAAACTCATTCCATAACAATTACTCATCCATAATCTTAACACAAACATGATTCATTCTAATCCTTAAGCGATACATGTTAGCATATCATATTTGACCGATTCATTATTGGTTTATAGTTAGGTTTCTACCTCACTATCATTTAGAGCATTGAAAGACTTTTCCAACGCTTCGAACGGGGGTCAAAACTGACTTACATTTCAAAAGTTATGAAGATAACAAAATCTGACATATTGGAGAAATTCCGCAACACTCGGGTCCGTACGCGTTGAGTCTTGAGTCGACTCAAAGTCCTTTAGGTCGACTCAAACTGCGCAGATTTTGTTAAAAACTCAGTTTTCGATCGTTAAATGCCTTCCGGACCACTGATTTCGATTTCGTAAAAAGCCCCGGTCTCAGAACTCAATAAACCGCGATATTTTCATAGTTAGAAGTCCATCCTACCCATTTACCAAAATAATAATGAGGTTATCAAACATGGGAAAGTTAGGTTTTTCAATCAAACAACTCAAAGCTCAATCTAACCGTACCCAATCGTCAAAGATCATGAGTTTATCATTCTCATGTACCTAATGATTCAAAACCATATATCACAAACATAATATTCATCATAGGATCATATTTTCATCAATAGATCAAACATGCATCATAGTTCACATTCTAAACCCAATCATACAATTATCATCAAACATGCAATTCAATCCCTATCCTACCTAAGTATCTAACTATGGAACTCACCTTGTATCAATGGAGATTAAGATGACATCCATGCTGCAATTGGGCTCCCATCTTGGTCAAAATTCCACTTCCAACATCATCAATCCCGTAACCCTCTCTTTCCCCATTTCCAGCAAGAATCACCAAACTTCAAATGCGTTTTTCTCCTTCAATACAGACATGCAAGCAACGAAATTTATATGTAAATTGAAGGTAATTTTGTAAGCTTTCCAAAAAGTCCAGAATCAGCCCAATCGGAGTTACGAGGAAGAAGTTGTTACCTGATTTGTGAGAGTTGTCCAAAGTGTGCGAAAATGGCAAGGATGGTGATAAACTTTGAGTTCTCCTCCTTCTCTCTCTCTACTTTCTATTCCCAAAATCTGACTTGGAATGTCTACCACCAAACAAGGCCTTAAGTGATTCATATAACATGGTCAATGTCCATAGTACCCCTCAACTAAATAATATTTACCAATTTGCCATTTGGTTAGCTTCTAACCAAACCCCTTTGATTCAAATCAAGTCTACTAACTCTTCATAGCACTTCTAATATATAAACATATATACTACTCAATTAATGTAAACAAGGCCAATATGTTCTCTAATCACCATTTAACTAATTTAAACAATGATTATCAGTGTCGGAGAATCGGAGTATTACAAAATATGTATGAGAAACGAATTGACAATGAAGTGGCTTATATATGATTTTTTATATATCTCTCAAATTTTTTAAATATGTTTTGACATTTTGTTAATATAAGCAGTATGTCTTCTTTGTCACTCTGCAAAATCCTTGAATTTGGAAAATTGGTTGGATCCAATTTTCATACCCCAAATTTTGACCACTAAGATTTCCCATCATTGTGCAAATCATCACCACAATATGGATGAACCATCATGCCTCATCAAATGCCTTAAGGGTTGTTGAGCATTCACTACAATCAAAATTAGCGTTTCAAGCCCTCTCAGAGCCTTAGACAAAGGATCAATCAAGGAATGACATGATCTTCAACTTGTCTAACCTCTCAAACATCCACAATGGATCAAAAGGACTCCCACTTCAAGGATTAAGCACAAGGCTGCTCCCTTCTAGGTGGATCAAGTCTCAGGATCGCCAGTGTCACCAAATTAGGGTTTTGGTCGACCAGGGCCTCCAGATGGAGATTTTCATCTAGACACAAGCCAAAGATCCAAAACACAACCTAATTTACTCCATGGAACCTCATGGACCCATTCATCAAGTCAATTTTGCCTCAGGGGGTGCATACATAAAAAATCAGAAATTAGGGTTTCTTGACCTAATTCACCCCTAAGTTGACTTTTGGGACAAATCATGAACCAAGACCTCAAGAGAGGATTTGAGGGTCTCTAATGAACTATATTGATCCATTTGGGACAATGGATTGATCTAGGAAGCTTGAGCAACAAGTCTCAATTTCATCTGCACCACAATTAGGGTTTCGCGAGGAAAGTCAACTGTAACTTTGACTTTTGACCAGGACATGCTCCCAAACCCTAAGACATGATTCAATATACCCTATGACACCCATGGAATATGTCCATCAAGTTTGATTTAGGTCAAGGACATGATTTCATGAAGAATTGCACAGTTTGGAATTCATCTGATAAAAAGTCAACTGTGCACAAAAGTCAACTTTGACTTTTTGAGATTTTTCACTAAAATGGATTTTTAACCCTAAAATGATGTTAATGTATGATTTGAATCATCATTCATCAAGAAAAATCAAGAAAAGTGGGATAACTTGTAAAAGGGGTAACCATAAAAACTTAGAAAATTTTCTAAGTTAAAAATAAAGTGACAAGGGTACCAACTTTGAAGGATCATAACTCCTAAACCACAAAGCCATTTTTTCTCATCTAAAGATGGATTTGTAGCCCTCATTACCCTCTACAAAAACTTCAACTAGACCTAAGTCCAATTCATTAAGGATTTTGAGTTATGGAGTGATCAAAATGGCTGAAAAGTGAAAATGTCACTTTTTCCAACACTTAGTGAAATTTTCACTAAGTCAGAATCTGCCTTCACTTTTTGCCAAATGTAGGGGGATTTTTCACTTGGATTCAAAAGAGATCAAAACCAAATATGTTTAAACAGTTGTTGTATCATGTAAGGGCTTTCCAAAATGGCCAAGAACATTGCCAAATTCCATTTGAGTCATGAGATATGACATTGGAAAGTTGCCTTGCTGAAATCTGTCAAAGGCAAGGCAGAATTTGCAACTTTGCTCGATTTACCAAAATCAGCCAAATTCAAATGCTCCTATCCACTTGGACACATCTGAGGATTGAATCTAAAGGGGACAATCACTGAGCCAAGCCTCCAAAGTCCATGGAACAAGAAATAGCATGTTGAACCTAGAATGGCCAAAATAGGGACAAGACTCCAAATTTGGATTGGAGCATTCAATGGAAGCACCAAGGTGGCATGGACTGAGCCATTTTCATTTGAATTCAGTCAAGACTTATCCAAGACCAAGGGAACCACAGCCCTGTGCCCTAACCTCTAGTCAATGGCTAGAGGAGACTTGCATTTCCATTGGCCAACATTGAACAAACACCTGCTGCAGTTGCCATTCATTGTGGATCCCAAAACAAACTTGCTCTACTATAAATAGAGCTCAATTGTGATCAGTTTGAGTACACCAAAGCCATCTAACAGATTTTTTCCTCAAAATCTCTTTCTCTTGGCAAAAATGCCTTTCTTAGCAAGGTAGCTATCGGGTTTTGAGTTTGAGAGCTTTTCCAATCAAACCAATCACTCACACACCTCACATACATCACATATGAGATGATCAAACACTTAGATCACTTCTGAAACACCAATTTCACAAAATCACCAGCTGGTTGCTCAAATTTTCAATCAAGTTGTAGCTGAGGTACCACAAATTGTTCCAGCCATTTTCAATCAGGTCCAAGCATTCAAACACACTCCATTGGGTGTAGGGAAGCTGTTCAGATCATCACCACTCATCTGTAACACCTCCAAATCAAAAAATCACATTGCACTTGCTGTCACGGCTTAGAGGTAAGCATATACTTGGTCATCTCTCAATCTATGCATATTTCCTCGCACAATAATTTGGCCATATGTTCATAATCATGCATGGAATGTTTTCCCTCAATTAATTGCATTGTTTGAATCGTGTATCAAAAATCCTAGCCTTCATGCAGAAATTAGGGTTCTTGAGGATTTTTCATGATTTCTTGTTGTATGTTTAATTTAAATGAAATTAATAGACATAGACATGATCGTGAGGTTGAGACGAGCATAATGATATGTGGATTGCATGTTATAATCAAGTATTCAGTGAGATTAGAGAGAAAATGCAAATCTGGCCAAGCCCAGAACACGCGCGTGCTCTTGGTGTGTTCTTGGCGCCATTTTTAGAAATTTGAATATTTGAATTTTGTGATTTTATTTAATTGATTCAAAAATTAATTTCTCTCTGAGTTTTAATGATTTTGAGTTGATTCTTTTTTTTAATAATTCACAAAAATGTTAAAATATTTTATTTTATCAAAAAATCCCAAAAATATTATTTATTTCATATAATTGATATTTTTGCAAAGAATTAATATTTTAATTGTTTTTGACATTTTAAATATTTTTTTCTACATTGATTTTGCAACTTTTAATGCTTTCTAATTATTTTGTAGGTCAATACTTAATTTTTGAAGCATTAATCCAAAATCACAATTTGTTTTTCATATGTTAAACAATTTTGATCATTTTTAATTGAATTTTTATTCAATTAAATACATTTTTGAAAACAAATTAGGGTTTTTGGATTAATTCAACCCTCATAAATCATTTTCAAAACACTTTGGGCCTCTTGAGAGAGTGTAAGACCCAACCCACTTGTACAGAAATATTTTGGGCCTCAGTGTATTGTATAAGTCCCGATACTGTCAAAAATAAACGGCACGATCGTCGCCTTTTGAAAAATAACCTTGGGCCTCTCCTTGAGCTATAAGACCCATTCAAAAACACTTTGGGCCTCCAATAGAGTGTAAGACCCAATCCCCTTTTAACCAAAACATTTTGGGCCTCACTTATTGTATAAGTCCCTCCGCGTTAAAAGAAAACCTCGGCGCGATCGCCATTTCAAACGGAAAGATCAACTGGGCCTACCCTCGTGTTATAAGCCCCACTCTTTTTCTTTAAAACTTTTTGGGCCTCTTGAGAGAGTGTAAGACCCATCCCTTTGTACAGAAAACAATTTTTGGGCCTCAGTCACTTGTATAAGTCCCCCTGTACAAATTCAAACAAGTGCGCTCACTGATAAAACCCTGGGCCTCTCCTTGAGCTGTAAGCCCTAAATCTTTCTTTTTCAAAGCACTTTCTCCTTTGATTTTGAATATACTGTTGTTTTCAATCTTTCTTTGTTGAACTACTAACCAAACAGCATGGAAGCTCTACAACCGAGTAAGTGGTTATTGCTTTCATTTACCGCTTTCATATACATATAACTATATTGTGGGGCTGTTTCGCTGTAAGTCTTCTTTCATAAACTCATATTAACTGTGTAATAATAGTATAGATATTTAGAGTTTCCCCGGCAACTACGTCTAGCATTAAGCCCGTTGATCGCTCTTAGAAATAGTCTAAACTAGATCCCCATAGGATTACCAGACACAGTCTTCCCTCCTCTTGGGGTTAAACAATATGGAGATATGAAAGGCAGCATTCCCTGTGAACCCTTTCATAGACTGTCACTCATAGAAGTTGTCAAAGAAACTCTATTCCCCAGATATGATCTTTTCTCTGTGAATGGCATCTCTTGAGTTTCTTCCAAATTCTCGAACTTTCCTGACTTTGATCTATTCTCGGTGAATAGCATTGCCTTGAATTTCTCGGGGTTTGGGGACCCATAGGCTTCTTAAAAGCACTTGTCAAAGAAACTCTATTCCCCAGAGATGATCTTTTTTCCGTGAATGGCATCTCTTGAGTTTCTTCCAAATTCTCGAACTTTCCTGACTTTGATCTATTCTCGGTGAATAGCATTGCCTTGAATTTCTCGGGGTTTGGGGACCCATCGGCTTCTTAAAAGCAATCGGCCTCCTCTTGGGCATCGTACAAGGACCCACAGGCTTCCTAAAAGCAACTCCGCCTCCTCTTGGGCTTAGTACAAGGACCCTACGGCTTCTTAGAAGTATTCACAGCCTCCTCTTAGGCTTCGTATAATGATCTCTTCCTCCGGGAATGATAGCCTCCTTTTGGGATTCGTACAAGGACCGATCGGCTTCTTAAAAGTTTCTAGCCTCCTCTTGGGCTTCGTACAAATTGTCCCGACGACCTCCTAGAGGTATAGGAACAGAACCTAGTCATCTTTATAGAACCGTCCTTTCATAGAGTCTACTACTGTTTCTCAAGGCATAGTATAAAAGATGAAACTCTAGACACGGACAGTCTAATATTCCTTGAGTCTCAAAAACATTCTCAAGTGACCCTTTCGTTAAATAGGAAGGAAACCCGCAGACTCGGACAGTCTCAATACCCTTTGGATTTCCCGTTTCCTTAAAGACAAGGAAATATCCCTGATCCTCAAATCAAAAATCCCTGAGTACAGTGTTGCTCATATAAGAACTAATTTTCTCTTTAAAATCAGTATACTGGACCTGTCACTCAACTGAAACAGTCACCCTAGCCTCCTCTTGAGTTTTGTACAATGATCCTCCCCAGCGGAGTCAAACAAAGTTTAGCCTCTCTCTCAGGCTTTGTACGAGACACATAAGAGACTCCCTCGTTGAGTCAATCACCCCTTTCGCCTCCATCTCGGGCTTTATATGAGATACAAAAAGGTTCTTATTGAGCCAAACAAATAACAACCTCCATCTCGGGCTTCATACGAGAACAAAAAAACTCTCTTGTTGAGTCAAATAGCCTTCATCCCGGCCTTTATACGAGATACCAAAAGACTCCATCGTTGAGTCAAAACCTTTTAGCCTCTCTCTCTGGCTTTGTACGAGACACATAATAGCCTCCTCTTAGGGTTTGTATAAGAAAACCACTGGTTAATCCAATTAACCTTTTAGCATAAAAGTTGTGCCTCGTTCACAGTACACAAACATCAGCAACTCCTTCCTCTTCATCTAATCGCTGTAAGCGGTAAGCCTCTGGATCATCTACATACATGTCATTGTCCCTCTTTTAGCATGAGAAATTCCTAAGGAAAGATAGCATTGCTCTACACTGAGTTAAAGTCTTCTCCTTCAGGTTAAAATCCCCTATAAAGGAAATTATGGCATTGATGGATTCACACATCCCGGTTAAAGTAATTCTCCTTTATAAACAGTTGTGACATACAATCCCCTCTTTAGAGATGACAAATTCTCTCTAAAGTCAACACCCTTTTAGATTCACATCTTGGGTTTTAAACAAGATACAAATAAACCCTTTCAGCTTCACATCTTGGGCTTTGAACAAGATACAAACCGCCTTTTCGCTTCACGTCTTGGGCTTTGAACAAGACACCAAAAACAACCATTTCCTCCCATAGAATAGGAGGAACTACGAACGCTCTGATTTCCCTGTTTCGGTAAACGGGAATACGTAGGCATAAGATTGAAAGAAAAGATCTTAGCGAGCACACTAAACAAAAACCCAAAATCCCATATCAAAAGCAGTAATTCAAAAACATCAGTCCTAACATCCTAATCCTTGTTCCCCGTCAGAAACCTTCTGTCTAGATAAAAACCGTATTGGCGAAAATATAAATAACCAGTACAAAGGCCCCCCACATTGATAGCATTCGTAACCTAACAGATCGCTGTTTAAACTCAATATGCAAGCAGGGTTAATTGGAGACATCTATTTCCCTTCCTTCATCAGCTTTAATAGGATAAAAAATGAATTGACCTGTAGTTTTAAGCTCAACCGCAGAGAGCAACTAGCGCTTAAGAACCGCGTCCAAAATCGCTCGCTACACCAATTATGACGATTGGTAGCGTAATTTGAGAATTATTCTCATTCATGACAAGCTAATCGACATTATTGATAAGCCTGCTCTGACTGCTCCTGCCAATCCAACCAACGCTGAAGCAAGCAAGACTTATAAGAAGTACTTGGAACAATGTCTTATTGCTAAGTGTATCATCCTAGCATCCATGAGTCCTAATATTCAGAGACAACATGAGGACATGAACCCTCTTGAAATCACTAGACATCTTAAGATGTATGATGGACAAAGTAGGGCAACTAGATTTCAGTTGTCTAAAACTTTGTTTACGCCCTCATTGAGTGGAAATGATCAAGTTAGACCTCATGTTCTTAAGATGATTGATCTCATCGAAAAACTCGAGAAGTAGAGATGTACAAGTGGGAAAGAGTTTTCTCAATATTTGATTTTGCAATCACTTCCTGATTCATTTTCGCAATTTATTGTTAATTTTAATATGAATTAGATGGATACTGATTTGTATGAAATGCTTAACCTGATGATTAATTATGAGAATCAATTTTACTCTGAAAAGAAGAAAGGAATTGTCATGGTTGTTGACAAGGCCTTTTAAGAAAAAGGGAAAAGGAAAGTTTAACTAAAAAAGGAAGCCTTATGGACCTATGGGTGGTGTTACCAAAACTAAGCACAAAAAGGTCAATGTAAATCAGACTGATGCTGAATGTTTCTTCTGTAAGGAAAAGGGACATTGGAAAAGAAATTGTGAGAAGTATCTTAATTCTATGAAGAAATCTGGTGAGACATTAATGAAAAGTGTTTTCATGATTTCTTTAAATGTTACTTATCCTACAATGTGGGTATTAGACACTGGCAATATTTTAAACATCTATAATACGTTGCAGGGACTACACATAAGAAGAAGGTTAAATAAAAGTGAAGTCAACCTTCAAGTAGAGAATGGAGCAAATGTTGTTGTTGTAGCAAATGGATTGATCTCATTAATAATGTCCATTGGAAAAATGCTAGTGTTAGAGAATTGTTATTACATTCTGAATGTTATTTCAAATGAAATTTCAATTTCTATGTTGGACAAGTGTGATTTTTGCATTATGTTTAATAATAATAATAATTTCTCTATTTATCATAACGATGATTTGTATGCGAATTGGTTATCTCCAACGTGGTATATATATGTTTTGTCAAATGTGAATTATAATTATGTTTTGCATGTTTCTTTTGGTTTCAAGAGAAATAGAGATAATTAGTTAAATAAAACTTATCTTTGGAATTGCGGATTCGATCACATTGGTGAGAAAAGAATTAAAAAGTTACACGAGGAAGGTTATCTTGATAATTACGATTATGAATCATATGAAACTTGTAAATCTTGTTTCAAAAGAAAAATGACTAAATCTCCATTTAATGGAAGTGGAGAGTGAGCATATGAATTATTAGGACTAATTCATACAAATGCTTGTGGACCTATGAATATTCAATCCAAAGACGGATATTCTTATTTCATTACTTTCACTGGTGATATGGCAAGATATGGATTTGTGTATCTAGTGAAACATAAATATGAATCATTTGAAATTTTCAAGAAATTTTGTTATGCAGTTGAAAAACATACCGGTAAAACTATCAAAGTGATTAGATCTGATAGAGGGGGAGAATATCTTAGTGAAAACTTTATTGATTATCTAAAAGAGAATGAGATTATTTCATTGTGGACACCTTCAGGTACACCTCAACATAATGGTGTGTCTGAAAGAAGAACTCGAACCTTATTAGGTATGGTTAGATCTATGATGAGGTTCATTGATCTTCCAACAAATTTATGGGGGTATGCATTGGAAGCAACAACTTATCTTCTAAATAAAGTACCTTCAAAATCAGTCCCTAAAACTCCATACAAGATATGAAAGGATGTAAGACAAATCTAAAACATATTATAATTTGGGGTTGCCCAACTTATATCAAGAAATTACATACAAGGAAACTTGATGCTAGATCCAGTGTGTGTAGATTAATTGGATATCCAAAAGAAACAATGGGATATTATTTCTAGCATAAAAAAAATGATGAAACACCAAAGGCTCGTGAAAATGAGAATGAAGTTGAACATCTTTGCTTTAATGTTTTAAAGTTAAGACAAAGTTCACCGACTTCAACACCTTTTTCTCAAGAACCAATTAAAGTTCAATAACAAGTTTATGAACCCATCATAGAAAATTTTCAACAACCTCTTAATCCAATTCAAGAGTCTATCAAAAGATCTAGTTGAGTTCATCGTGCACCTGCAAGATTAAACTTAATGGTGCAAGGAGACATTTCAACTGAAGATTATCATAATGCTGATGATCCTAAGAGCTATAAAGAAGTTATGCAAAGTTTGGATCGTGATAAATGGAAAAAAGTCATAGAATCTGAAATGGTATCAATGAATATAAAAAAAGTCTGGACTTTTGTTGAGGTTTCAAAGGAAATAAAACTTATTGGCTGTAAATGGGGTTAAAAGAAAAAAGATTGGAGCTGATGGAAAGGTTGAGACCTATAAATCTTGTCTTGTTGTCAATGGTTATCCTCAAAAAGAAGGAATTAATTATCATGAAACTTTTTCCCCTGTGGCAATGATTAAATCCATTCAGATTCTACTTGTGATAGCAATATATTATGATTATGGAATATGGCAAATGGATGTGAAAACAACTTTTCTTAATGGTGAGCTAAAAGAGGAAGTGTATATGACATAACATGGAGGACTCATATATTTGTCTAATCATAACAAAGTTTATTAGCTACAACAATCCATCCATGGGTTAAAACAAGCTTCTAGAAGCTAGAACATTCGTTTTAACAATACAATTGAAAAATTCAATTTTCTTAAATGTGAAGAAGAACCCTGTGTTTATAAAAAGGTCAGTGGGAGCATAATCATTTTCTTAGTGTTATATGTTGATGACATATTACTCTTTAGAAATGATGTTCCACCTATGCAAAGTATAAAGGTTTGGCTATCAGATCAATTTTTCATGAAAGACATAGGAGAAACAACTTATATCATAGGAATAAAGATTCATAAATAGATCTAAAATACTGCTTGCAATTTCTCAGTCTATGTACATTGATACCATTTTAAAAAGGTATAACATGGAAAGTTCCAAACGAGGCTATTTGCCTGTAGGAATTGAAGTTACTCTTAGTAAGGATAGTTGTACTAAAACTCCTGGAGAGAGAGAGAGAGAGCATGATTAGAGTACCATATGCTAGTGCAGTGGGAGCTATCATGTACACCATGACTTATACACGTCCTGATGTTGCTTATGCACTGGGTGTAACTATTTGATATCAAGAAAATTCTAGTGTGGAACACTGAAAACTAGTTAAGTCCATTCTTAAGTACTTAAGAAGAATTAAGTCCAATTCCTCGTTTATGGAGATTCTGAGCTAAAAATAAAAGGTTATACTGATGCAATTTTTGCATTAGATAAAGTTGACAACATATTTATTTCAAGTTATGTTTTCAGTTTAAACGGTGGTGCAGTTAGTTGGAAAAGTTCCAAGAAATCTACAGTAGCAAATTCAACTACTGAAGCTGAGTATATAGCAGCAAGTGAGGCTGCTAAATAATCTGTTTAGATGAAAATAATAGTGTCATTGCTCAATCAAAGGAGCCAAGGTCACACCATAAATCTAAACACGTTCTTCGAAGATATCATTTAATAAGAGAAATCATTGAACGTGGTGACATCAAGATTAAAAAGGTAGATGGAAAGGAAAAAGCGAAGGATCCATTTACCAAGGCTCTTGCCATAAATGTTTTTGAAAAGTACAAGATGGAAATATAATTGAAATACATAACTAATTGGCTCTAGTGTAAGTGGGAGATTGTTAGAAATAATTAGATACTCCAAAAGACCCAATTGATCATGTAACAAAATTTCGAATTAATAAATTATTACATTTCATTATCATATTTACTATTTAGTCTAAAATTTAAATTTGATAAGTCCTTGATTAAAATTATAGACTTGTTATCATGATAGAGATTATAATAATGAGAAATAAGTCTTTTGTTATTTTAATCTAAATTGTTCTTGATCGAAGAAGTATTGTGAATAGGACATCATTAATTCAGATAGATTAATATATAATTGATTGTTTTTAATAGATAAATATTAATAGCTCTCACTTATTAATTTCCGTATATAAATGATGCATATGTTGACATGATCATTGAATTGATTTAATTGAGATTTTCTAATTGTTAATATTACCTTAATCTATCAAAAGGATATTCTCGAGAAGAAATATAATAGTTTTCTTAGACCTGAGATTATCATAGTAATTAACAAGTTATTTACTATATTTTGATTCTAGACACCTAATATCTTAGGGTGCTAAGTTGAAAAGATATTGGATATGATTAAACACATGTATAATTAATGAATAGTCAATATGGGATTCGTCAACTCGTGGTAATGAGTTTGAGCTCTATATTAAAATTCTGGCTAGAAAAAATCGATTAAAGAAGAAATGGGTTTCTTCAGTCATAGATATTAACTTATTAGATTTTGACAATAATATTATACTCTAGACATAATCAGAGTTATAACGATAGAAGAAAAACATTATACTATTCTTCTAGTAGTTCTTGAAAGTAAATAAATACTTCATACTATTTGGATGTTAAAGAGTGTTGCTAGACGCCTACTTTGATTAATATATTGGATTGTGATATTACCGGCTTAATATTAAACTTACAGAATCACACACAAATGATTGTTCTGATTTTTACTAAAGAATTATTTCACTATCGAATAATTAAATTAGAGAATTTAATTAATACAATAAAATAGTCTAAGTGAAATATTATAGTATTTTTTGCTAGCACAAAATATACAAATAATATATAAAATAATGTTGAGCATATTTTTTTATTTTAAAATAACTAGATTATATATAAATGCAAACATTGAAAACTTGGAAACTTCACGGTTTTCAAAGTTTTATCCGGATTGACGGTTAATTTCAGTAAAAGCAACTTAATTGGTATGGGGTTAAATGAATCTTCTTGTTGCGGTAAAAATCGGATAACAAGATATTAATTAACTTGCATCATATTTTGAATTCACAACCAACTTTGATTTATCCAAAGGAAAGGTTCAAGATCGAAAAAACCTAAGAGGATCTAAGTTCGGGGGTTGGTTATATTAAGGGAAGGTATTAGCACCCTTAATATCTGTAGTACTCTACAGGAACCTCTTGTTTTAATTTGTGTTATGTTATGCTTGCTTGTTAAGATAAATTTGTTAAAGTATGTACATTGAATTTGCTCGCCAAGACGTCGCATCTTGTGCCTACGTACCTGACTAAAGAATCAGAGCAACCGGAGTTCACCTATCTAAGGGTGAATTTGAAAAACCATTGACTATGGCCAAAGTTCCAAGGGGAAATGAGTATGAGCTCATCTTAGGGTTTGAAGAAATCCTCTAAATTCTAAGTTATGAAGGGGGGAATGAGTACTCATGATGATGAGAATCATATAGATTTTAGAAAAACTCTCTCCTATTTCTAAATGATGATTTAGTGGCTCTTATGAGGCCAAGGAAGAGAAAGGCTCTTGTGAAGCCAAGGTGTTGATTGGTTTATTGACTCATGAGTCAATTATAGAAGAATTTCCTTTGGAATGAGGAAGACAACAATTTTATGAAACAAGAAGTTTATATTGGATATTTACATGAAAATGTGATACTGAATAACAAAGCATTGAAGTCAAACAAGGATTATAACATCATGCAAGATCAAAATCAAACACATAGACATTATATAAACAAGATATCATGGTCAAGAGTCAAACAAGAATCAAGAAAAGTAGCAAAAACCCTAAAAAAGATCTTTCCACTTTCATTTTGAACAAATGCCTCAACCTTACATATTTTTCAAAATGTCTTTTTATAGTCAAAAGGTGGATTCTTTTATGAGCATTTAGCAAAAAGAATGAGTGAAAAAGGTTACAAATGATTAAGTTATGAACCTTTGAAGCTTATATGTAAACCTAATAAAAATGTAAAAAAAAAGTGATAAAAAGAAATGAAAGGTCTCCATGGGTATTGAACCCAAGACCTCACGCGTGCAGCCCCAAAACAAGGCCAATTCTACTAGGGCGCGCACGTGTACTAATGGTGGTCACTAATTCCATATATGCACAACAAGTTTTAAATTGGGAAATTAAAATAAAAGGACTGGGGCGAGGGGGATTCGAACCCCAGTCCTATAGGTGAAATGGGCGTGTCTTAGTGTGTGCTTGCCACTAGGGTGACTAGTACATCCGGTACTAAACATAATTCCAAATTACTATGAATCTATGCGTGTGACTTAAAGAAAACCAAATCTTGCCACCATAAAACAAAAATCAAAGCTTCCCTTATTTAACCAAAATTCCAACACGCAAAGATTTCTTAGCAAAGGGGTATAGCTTATTGTTATGGCAGTAAAACAACAATCCTTCATCAACTCATTAATGCACACAAGCTTAAACCCAACAAAGTAGATTAACAAAATTTAACCTATGCCACTTGAAGTGTAAGACTGTCAATGATTGTTTTGTGAATCAAAAGCAAGGCCAATTTTGAAAAGGCATAAGGATTAAACAACTGCACTTCAAGGAAAGTTCAGAATAT
The DNA here is from genome assembly GCA_022829125.1 of Lathyrus tuberosus. Taxonomy (NCBI): domain Eukaryota; kingdom Viridiplantae; phylum Streptophyta; class Magnoliopsida; order Fabales; family Fabaceae; genus Lathyrus; species Lathyrus tuberosus. The sequence continues at coordinate 11,385,382 of JALAZF010000088.1, read as the reverse complement.
GAAGATAATTAAACCAACTGCCAGTAGAGCTTATGTTGTTAAGTCTAAGTTAAACCAACAATTTTGATCAATTCAAGATCTCAAACACAAACTATAGGTGAAGCATACAAGTTTTGTTCCCCAAAACAAAGGCAGTAAAAGACAACCAATGTATTTCATATGTGAACATGTACAATTCATATCATGGTTATGAATATCAACATGAGGTTTCAATTTCAGCTATCAATCACAGACATGTAAAGCACAAAAAGGTTAACAAACAGTTATGGCATACAAATTAGAAGGAGGACATAAATGCTTTTGGATCAAGGCAGAACATGTTCTGACAATCATGGCATTAATTCATACCCATGAGAATAAACAAGCAGGGCAAGGGCACTCATGACATAGCATAAAAATAGATAGGGGCATGCAAACCTCAACATACAGTTCTTGGAACCTTAGCAGAATTCAAGCATGAGTGAAGGGAGGAATATCCGGTGTTCAAATCACAAGTGGAATACAGACCAAAACATGGTGTCGAAGCACAAAAAGCAATCAGGCAAGGGCAACAAAGTGAGTTGGCAACAAATGAGAGTAAATAATGATTGCATGGTAATGACAAACCAACATAAGCCCAAGCATATAACCGGAGTGATTCATGGCAACAAAATAAAGGCACTGCTAAGTTTACTTACATCAGAGTAGTACCAGTCTACATTCTTTTGTTAAAAAGACTAAATTTAGCAAGATAACATGAAGAGACACCAACTCAAAAACTCATAGTGCCAATAGACTTTACAGGAGCTTAATGATTCTATCCATATGATTACTTAATCCATGTGCAAGAAACAGACAATTAGTATGATAACCATAATATCCTAGCAAGGTATGAGCAAAAAAAAAAACCTCACTGCAGCTTGTCAAACTTTCAGGACAATCCAAACATTCTAATCATTATTGGCATACTAAGCATACAGATTTTATCAGGAAGTATGAGTACATCAGATTTATGAACATGCACTTATCATTGAAGGTATTTGTCAGTAGCACTCATACTAAATAACAGTTAGACATATAGGAACAAGCTTGAGTCAGGATAGTGCAAGGTGAACTCAGGAAAATGAATATGCACATGGCCATATAGCAGTAGTATGATTATAAGATACAAAACTTCAAGAGATTTAGCAGCAACTGGTTCACACAAAATGAAATCAAGGTATGACAATGGTTCACACAAATTAACTGCACATTAAGACAGGTTTTCAAACGTTCAAAATGGACACCCTGCTTGGAGTCCCTCCCAAATCAGACATATATTAAGGAGGCATCCTGAAATTACACACTCATGTCCCTAATACTAAGCATAGCAAGATATAACAAATGTATGTTTATGGCATATCATGAGAAAGAAAAGGATGCATCATTTAAGGTCAACCAGGCATATGGACAAGAAAAGGCTTGACAAAATAAGAACATTCACAAGCTGAGTCATGCAGGCTATTTAATAATCAATGATGATGACATGGGTATGAATATGGTATGGATGTTGTATGCACAACAAAATGTGAACAAAAGTGCATGACTGTGTCAACTATGAGTTCACAAACAAAGTTTAACTTGGAGACAAAACTAGCAAGTTGCAAGCAGACTAGAATTATAGGTCCAAACCAGTTACACAACTTAAGCCAGCAGTTCAAAAAATAAGTTTGGACACTTTAGACAGCTTGACTCAAAACCAGGTCATAGTATAGTGATCCTCAACTTGGATAACAAACCAACAAAGACACAACACACATATTGACATAGTGCCAGTCAGGTTAACACACAAAAGTTAGAACATACACTAAGCATAGCAATAGTCTTCATTAAGATACACAACAGATGGCATAATATTTATACACACATAGCATGATGGAACAAAACAAACTAGACATATCAACACATACTTGGGCAGGTTCATAGATAGATATCAAAGCAAAACTTCAACACAAAGGAACAGTGATAATCTTCCATCTCTAAAGACAGGTTTAACAAAACATACACATGACTAGCCTATGAATAACTTGAGTAAAAAGAAAACTAAACACTTGTCAACAGCTTACACATGAATGGCATACCAGCAAGGTAACAATTACATAACTAGAACACATATCAGGCAAGCATATCAGAGTATGTATACCTCAGATGACTTGTTAAATGCTCGCACATATAAAACATGATGGTAGCAGGAAATACTTCAAGGGTTTAGTAGCTCACGGATCAGTTACAAGTAGATAAATGATTTAACTCAAAATAAAGATCAAGACATGCCATAACTTGTGTACATATCAGGGTGTAGGTAAGCACATGAATGGATACCAAAAATGGTCCTTATGACAAACTGAGTTAAAAACAGCTTCTATGCTTAAAGATAACATTCAACAAGCATCAACATAAAAGTAAACCATTTGGATACAAAACAAACATTAAAGCAAGTTTAATACATGGTAGCAAGGTGAAGTAGAAAAATCAAAGCATCCCAAAGCAGAACAGAACTTACCCCCCTGCCAAGTATGCTTCGAGATGTTTCAGAATCATACCATTTCTATCATTACACCACCAAATCAAAATTAAACCAAGGGCATCAACATGGGTTTAAGAAAACAGATTTGCACCTCAACAATTAATAACAAAACAAAAGCATTTAATTCTTAACAGCAGGCATGAATAGCAAGGCAAAAGATAAACTGTTAATGAGACGTGAGCAAGCATTTCCAAGGCCTTAGCAGTGAGTAAAATGAGTTTCAACACATCTTGGCCCCAAGATGCCAGGTATTAGTGACAAAGAGGATGACAACATCCCTACTTACCCATAGGCCACAACAACTGAAGTCTTAATGCAAGACTTAATATGGATACCAAATGACAGTTATGCTCAGTATGTTAACCAGAACAACACATTTGTCTTAACTCATCATGTTATGCTAAAGACAAAGAAACTTAAATACACATAGTTGTCACATTATGGATGAATGTACAGAAACATTAAAACACATTATACAAGCAGAATATAGAGAAACATGATGATGTCAATGATATACATGAGCATGGATATTAAGCAAGGAGAGTGTAGTTACCAAGTGGAATATGTCCACTGCAACTTCAAAGTATGAACAACAATCCCTCTTGCTGAACCAAACAGAACTTCCTAAAAACAAGCTTCCTCCTCCTTCTTTTCTAGCAAGAACTTTAGACTCAGATATATTTAGAGTGTTTTGTGAAAGGTGTTGGTGAGAAATGCAAAGAACTGAGCTGCTATTTATAGGAATGCATGAGTGCTCAAGGTATGGCCAACATACAAAAATTGCCAATAATACCCCTCCCATTTCGTGTGAGCCATGCCAAATGCAGAGTGAAATCTTCCAAAGATCTCTGAGCCTCTGAGCACGACTGTTGAGAGTTGATAGGCTCAATGCTCAATGAATAAACAAAGGTTTTTCCCTTTTTGGAAAGTTTCTCTCTCCCTCCCACATGCACCAACAAGACATATATCAATATTTTAATGTTAAACCACTTGAATTTCGTGGAGCAGCTTGAATTATGTGCAAATCCAACATTAAAACTCAGAAGTATGAGGATTTGGTGATTAGGGAAAAGTTTGAGTCATTACACAAAACATGGTTTCTTGAACTTTAAGGAATGAAACCTCCAACTTTGGATCCTCGTATCTCACAGCTTGCTCAATGGATTGAGGAGTTCTAGTACTCTTTGGAAAGCTATCATTGCCCTCTACAACTTTCATGACCAAGGGTTTTTGAGTTGAGGCCTGGATCTTTAAGAAAAACTGGGTTGAAGTTGGTTGTTCATTAGGGCAAAAATGCTGAAAATTTACTAAGTCCTTGGGCAGTTTGGCTTGCAAGCTTCATAACTCAAAAACCATGCATTTTTTGGAGAAAAGTCATATTTAACCCTTTAAAGATCTTGGAGAGAGCTTTCATTTTGTCTTTGAGTCACTCAATTAGGTTGTGTTGTTTGGAAGTTATGACCATTTCAAGTTGTCACAAGAGAGGGAAATTTCACATTTGCAAAAGTTTCATGACCAAAATCTTACTTCCTTTGCAAGAAACCCTTTGAAACTTGATCTTGATACTTTGAATCACTCATAAGACATGTGATGATGATTTGAGGCATTGGAGGTTTTATTTGGATCAAAATCCCAGAGATTAGGGTTTCAGTCAAAACCCTAATTTTGACTGTGAATGCACTGGGATAAACCTTTGTGCTCTTGCTTCTTTCTTCACATCTAAAGCTCATAGATGACCTTTAGGGATGCTTACTAACTCATGGGGTCATGTCTTAGGGTTTGAGGGCAACCCCTGATGAAAATCAAGGTCCACGATCCATATGCCTTACAGAAACCCTAATTTGGAGGAAGGGTGAGACTGTGGGTCAAACTACTCAGGATGAGAGCCAAATGATCTTGGATTCTTGTTGAGTGAGACTTCTTGAATTTAGGAAAACTCAAATGGTTGATGAACCAATCAAAACTTGAATTGACAGGGCAAAATTCTTCAGTGATTCTTCAGGTTAAAACCCTAATTCCATACTTTGGTCTGGTGATCCTTGATTGACTTGACTTGATTCTAAGTCTTGAGATCCTGGTTCCAAACAACTAGTGAGGCTTTGTGATGATTGAATGAAGTTATAGAATGCCTTAGGAGGCCTTGAACCTCTATATGCAAACCCTAGTTTCAACACAAGAGAAACAAACTGCCAGATATGGGTTAGATTAAACAAATGCATATATGATTGATTCTAAATGTCTATGCAAGATGTTATGACATCTAAAGGGGTAAAATTTGGGGTACAACACTTCTGTTGAAGCTGATGCATCCTTCTTGTTGTGTAAACTAGGCAGGTATCCATTTAAATTCTTGGGATTGACTATTGGTGGTAATCATAAGCGTGTTTCGTTTTGGAAATCCATCGTTTCGTCAATCAAAGCTCAGTTATCTTCTTGGAGGGGAAAACTCCTATCTATTGGTGGTCGTGTCACGTTGATTAACTCGGTCTTGACTAATCTCCCCAATCATTATCTTTCATTCTTCTTGGCCCTAGTTAAAATTCTGAAGGAGATCAAAGCTTTCCAAAGAAAATTTCTTTGGATTGGTGATATTGATAAGAACTGTGTCAACTGGGTGAAATGGTCCTTAGTTTGCAAACCCAAAAACAGAGGAGGATTGGGCATCAACGATGTCACAGTATTTAATCGAGCTCTTATAACTAAATGGTTATGGCAAGTTGTTAAAGAACCTAATGCACTATGGAGTAGAATCATCTTTGCCAAATATAGTTGTGTAAAAACAATACTTCTGTCAAGACATAACAGTAGCAGCACCAGGAATTGGTCAGCTTAGTGGAAATATTTGGTTAGCTTGGCTAACCCTTCCTTGGATCGTGGCTTCTTTAACCTTTTAAATTGGAAACTAGGTAACAGTGAGTTTACTTTGTTTTGGCACTCTCGTTGGATCTGAGGTATGGCCCTTAAACTGTAATATCCTCTATTATTTGCGCATTCTCCTTGTCAAGATGTCCTTGTCAAGGATTGCGGTAGCTGGATTGGTAACAAATGGATTTGGGACTTACATGGTAGAAATATTATAGCGGTCGACGAGTTCTCGGAGTTATCTTTGGATTTGCATCATTTTTTACTAGAATATGCAATTTGTCCTTCTGTAGAAGATTTAATCTGGTGTCCTTTATGTAATGACAATTTGTTTTCGGTTAAATCATGCTATTTAGCTTTCATTTCGGATTCGGCAGATGACGAGGTTGATGGCAAAACTATTGAAGCTCTGAATTATTTATGGAAGTCTTCGATTCCTCTTAAAATTAAGATTTTTGGTTGGAGACTTTTCTTGAACCGACTTCCCTCCCGTGATAATCTTGCAAAGAGAAGAATCATTTCAAATCCTCATGAAACGGTTTGCGTCTTTTGCTTTCAGGTGGTTGAAGATATACATCATCTCTTCGTCTCTTGTTTTAAGGCTAAATCAATTTGGCAGGATGTTGAATCTTGGATTGGTGTACATTTTCCAACAGCATCGTACTGTATTGATTCGTTTCTTCTTTGGAAAAACTCTTCTTTGTCTTGTTCAACCTCTTGTTTGTTTTGGCTAGTCACTAGTTGGTGCATTTGGTGGTGTAGAAATCAAGTTATATTTAATGATTTTGTGGCTTTTCCTAAAGAGATTGTTCTTAGGGTCATTCATTTCACTTGGAGATGGAAGGTTTTGAGTAGTAAAAAGAGTTTTATTTGTAATTTATATGAGTGACATAAGAAGCCATTGAATTTCTTGTAACTTGTTGTAGGTTCTTGTTAGTTAGTTGCTTAAAAAAAACGGTTTTCAAATTAACAAGTTTTTAATACATATTTTTCAATTCCTTGGAGGAAAGATGGTACTTATATAATGTCTTTCTTATACATTAGTCGTAATAACTTGTGCATTTGCATTTGCTACATGGTAATAATTGGTGAAATATGTATAGAAAACGTTTTATAATTAACATGATAATTACTTCTATTATGATAGGAGTATGGTGTATATAAAATAGGCATGAAAAAAATTATCCTCACAGTACTTTACACTACACAAATATTGCTCAAATTTATATTCTTTCACTAATCAAAGGTTGATAGTAAAAATTAGTCTCGCTTTAGATACACATAGAGTAAAAAAATTTCATGATTCACGAACTAATCAACATGTACATTTTTAGTATCTTATTTGATATAATATATTTTTCTCGTAACTCAAATTCAATTTAATTCTGTTATATTTGTTGTGAACACATTTTAATCCTACACCTGCAACCCAAGTATTTCGGCAGTTCCCACCTCTGCAACAACAACAAAAAAAAACAACCGCAAAACACATTTTTCTTGTGTTTTCTTAGGGATTGAAGTATGCCCATTGGTTTAGAATGAATCATAATAATTTTGTGGTGTGATTTGTCTATTCCTTATCTCCTTCATTTGTCAAATATTTATATTTGTTTGCTGCTCATCTTTCTACTTCTTCTCTTATGTATCATTCTGCTACTATTTTTCTGCTTAATTATGTATTCTAATATAAACATATTTAAAATATACAGTTTTAAAAATTTGACTTTAGTTTTAAAATATTATAAATCACTCCCTCTCTCTTTTGTTTAAAGTCACTTGGTTAATAGAGGTTTGATACAAGACTGAGGCAAGTATTGGGATGTCACCTAGGGGTGGGAATAGGCCACGCCAACTAACAGGGGTCTACGGTCTAACCTACATAGGCTCAGGCCAGGTCAGACTTTTTCTTAAATAAAAAAGGCCTAGGCTTTTTTATAAGCCTATTTAGCTAAAGAGGCTAGGCCACAGACCATAAGAAAAGCCTTTTAAGCCTATCAGGCTGGGCTATTTAAGAAAAAATTAATAAATTTATTATTATTATATTCTATTTTGTACTTTGAATTAAAATACGAAAATAAAACTTAGTTTTTTTTGAAGAAGTTATGAAAATAAGTTGAAAAAACATTATAAACAATGTCATAAGTTTTTCTCAAAAGTTATCTTCAACCAATAGTATTATCAAACTTATGCTAATAAGAAAACTTGAACGAGACAATGAAAACAAACATTTAATCTCATTGATCTTTTAACTTGTTAGTCTATTTAACATTAATTGAATTTCTTATTTACAGATGTTCAAATGAAGTAGGCTTTTAAATAGGCTAGTAGGCTAATTAGGCTTTCGAAAAAGTCAGACTTAAGCCTAAAAATAAGCCTATGATAGACTAAAGACCAGGCTTAGACTTTAAATTTTTTAGCAGGTCAGACTCAGGCTTGGCAAAGCCTAGCTCGGCCCAGCCTATTTCCATCCCTAATGTCACCAAAGGTAAACCAAACACCAACTTTTCCTATCATATTGGGGGCAAGCTTCCTATCTCTAAAATTAACCACTTACGATTCACTAGTGGAATAAACTTTTCTCACGTCTACATCATAAAGGTTACCATGAGAATATCAAACGTTAGGTTCCTTAGGTTTACCATATTCAAACAAGATTGAAAAGTACTTAAATGAATAAAGGAAGAAGACACAAATACCTTGTGTTAATGTGGTGTCTAGGAACTTGAAGCGAGATTGAAAGAAAAACTCAAATATGACATTCCAAATCCTAGAAGTTTAGGCAAAAAAACAAGTAGGTCACTAGTGCAACTTTCTTTGATAATGCTCAAGAAATGAATAAGAAGGAGAAAAGTGAAACTAAAACTCAAGTTCCCGCATTATAGGCACAAAGGGCGCCAATTTTGACGGTTTCAATTTGTTAGAAGATCAAGGATTACTTCCAAGGCTTAGATAAAGGCTCAAATTTGTAAAAGATTTGATGCACTTGAGTGGGATTATGCATGTTATCTCCTTACCCTACGCGTGTGGATGCATGTGAAGGCCTTCTCCGTATCATTCACTCTACAAAAGGTGTATCAATTAACGTGTATGTTCTCCATCGAGACTACCCCCACTAAGTGCTATTGGTGATCTCTCTTTTCTCGAGGTATTAGAAACAAAAAAAACCTAAACATCTCCCTCAAAGGTACCATTATTCCTAGACCGGTCTCACTCTTTTTTTAATCAACACTCCTCTCTCAGACGATAACAAGGAGTTGGGGAGCAACTATTTCAAATTAGTCAAAGGCCCGTCAAGCCAACCCAATTTATATGCCAAATTCAATAAGACTTCTCCGTTCACTAAGTTATTAGTGTACCTTCATTCCTATATACCACAAACACCACAAGAAAACTAGAAATTACCAACAACGTGCTACCCATGGCTTATGGCCATCAGTAACTTTTTAAAGTACAAAGGGATAAACCTTCATTTTCCATGATATCACCGTTGGTATCACATATTATTTTAATTCTAAAAGTTTCATGTTTATTCTATTATACCTCTTCAAATGTATATAATTAATTTAAAATTTAAAAATACAATTTCAAATATTTCCTATTTTCCATGCTTTTAATAAATTATTTTATTTTTACTTATAAGCTCTCTCCTCTCTTTTTATCCTCGCTCAAAATACACACACCTTTATAAAAAAAATGTGTTTACATTTATCTCACTCGTTTTTTTTAAACAGCAAATCAATAAATGGGAGTATTAGGGGTGCTCAAACCCGTTAAAAATAGAAAGGGACCAAGATAAATTTCACACCAACAACAATTATTAAGATAAACAATGTACCGGATTCAAACACAAGTCTAAATAATTAATGTTGGACTTCAGAATTTCTCCTAATACCGTCAACTTTCAAACTAAGAACTTAACGTACCAAACTATATTATCCATTTCACACTTAATATTATTAAAGACGACATCATTTTGCGACTTCCAAATGCACCAAACGACCGCCAACCAAATACCGTTGAGAAACTCTTTCTTAGACATCCTTGAAAAGAAAGAATTCCACCCACTGAAAAATTTCGAAGAAGGACCTTCTATCCTAACCCTGAATCCCTACCAATTACCGATCTTATTCCAAATCGACTTCGAGACCTCACAATAAAAAAAAATGGTTAATGTTTTCTTTCTCTACTAGATAAAGAACACAAACGTCGCCGTTATTAGACCACTACAGACCTATCTTCACTACAAAATAATTGGCAGAGTACGACGGTTATTTTGGAAAATTACGACGGTTAAAACCGCCGTAATTTTCAAATTGCGACGATTGCTACACTGTCACAGAAACGTGTGTCGCGAGGTCGTATCGCGTTGGTGTCATACCCTAAATTTTGACCACCAAGACTTCCCATCATTGTGCAAATCATCACCACAATATGGATATACTTTCATGCCTTATCAATCTCCTCAAAGATGGTTGAGCATCCACTACAATAAAGAATTAGGGTTTTGAGCCCTCTCAGAGCACTTAGGTAAAGGATCAATCAAGAAATGACATGATCCTAAACTTGTCTAATATCTCAAACACCTATAAAAGATCAAGAGGACTCCCACATCAAGAATCAAGCACAAGGTTGCAACATTTCAAGTGGATTAAGCCTCAAGATCGCCAGTGTCACCAAATTAGGGTTTTGGTCGACCAAGGCCTCCAGATAGAAATTTTCATCTGGGCATGAGCAAATGCTTCAAAGCATAACCCAAGATACTCCAAGGGACCTCATGGAACGAATCATCAAGTCAATTTAACCTTAGAGGATGCATTTACCAAAAATCAGGAATTAGGGTTTCTTGACCTAATTTACCTCTAAGTTGACTTTTGGAGCAAAGCATGAGCCAAGACCTCAAGACATGATTTGAGGACTTCGAGTACACTACATTGATCCATTTGCAACAATGGATTGACCCAAGAAACTTGGTTCACCAGTTTCAATTTCATCTGGACCATAATTATGGTTTTGAAGGGAAAAGCCAATTGTACCTTTGACTTTTGACCAAGACATGCTCCCAAATCTTGGGACATCATTCAATACACCCTATATCACCTATGGAGTCCATCCATTAAGTTTGATTTAGGTCAAGGACTTGATTTTACAAAGGATCGCACAGTTTGGATTTCATCCGATAAAAAGTCAACTGTGCACAAAATCAAGTTTGACTTTTTGGAAATTTTCACAAATGTGATTCCCCTAAGTAAAAAATAATGTTAATGTGTGGTATTGATCATCATTCATCAAGAAAAATCAAGAAAAGTGAGATTTCTTGCAAAAAGGGCAACCTTGAGAAACCAAAAATTTTCTAAGTTATGGAATAAAAGTGATTTTGGTACCAACTTCCAAGGATCATAACTTGAGATCCAAGCAACCATTTTGGGTGCTCTAAAGCTGGATTTGCAGGTCTTGCTACACTCTACAAAAGCTTCAACTACCTCAGACTCCGATTCCTTATGGATTTTGAGTTATGGAATGATCAAAATGGAAAAAAAAACATGAAAATGACACTTTTCCAACACTTAGTGAAATTTTCAACAAAAGTCAGAATCTGCCTTACTTTTTCCAAAATGTAGGGACATTTTTCACCTTGATCCCAAGTTAAACCAGGTCTAGGGGTGAACATCAAAGTTGAAGTATACCATGAGGGTTTTTCAACAAGTACCAGATCATTTCTAAATTCTATTTGAGCAGGGAGATACAACCCTTGGAACATGGCATCATGAACTGGTTTTTACAAGGCAGAATTTGTGCATTTTGTTCGATTTGTCCAAATCTGATAAATCCAAGCCTTGTCATCAATTTGGACACATCTGAGGATAAAACAAGAAGGGAATGATCTGATCCCCAAGCCTCCAAAGTCCAAGAATCTACATTAGCCATAACAAACCTAAAAAGGCTAAAAAGGTGCCAAGACTCCAATTTTGTTGCAATACATTTAATGGATACACCAAGGTGGCATGGACTGACACATTCCTAACTAAATGAGTCAAGAATAAGCTCTGAATCATAGGACCATAGGCATGTGCCCTAACCTCAAGTCAATGGCTAGAGGAGACTTGAGATTCCTTTTGTTCAACATTGGCCAAAGGCCTGCTGTAGCTGCCATTCACTATTGCTTGCAAAACAAACTTGCTCTACTATAAATAGAGCTCATTTGTGCTCATTTTGAGTACACCAAAGCACTACAACACTTGTTTTCCTCAAAATCTATTTCTTTAGGCCAAAATGCCTTCTTTTGCAAGGTATCTCTGAGTTTTTGAGTTAGAGAGCAATTCCACCACATCTCATGATCCAAACACCTATAATATGTTGTATCCAAGCTGTTCAAACACTCACATGTGACCTGAAACACCAAAATCACAAAGTCAACCTCCAAAACCTCAAAAATTGACTTTTTTGCATTTTCAAGCCATGTCTTGATTCAGTCACTTCCAAAACCAAACCAGGCCTCAAACATACTTAAAATATCATCCTCAAACTGTCCTAAATGGTTCCCCTCATCTGGAACACCATTTGAGAGAGTTGCCATATTGGTCACTTTTGCCACTTTTACAAGAAAGAGCTAAAACTTGTTCCTGAGGATTCCAGCTGGTTCTAATCATTCTAAACGCTTCTAAGGGATCAATTGAGAGTGTCCAAAGCATCAAATTACTTCTGGCACAAGGAACTTGGCAGATAGCACAAAAAGCTCCAATAGGTAAGTGCATGACAACTTGAACTCTTTGAATTATGCATTCCTTTGAAGTCCACTGATCATAAACATCTCATACATGTTATATATGTTGTGTTTGAACCAATTGGCCATGCTGTTAGTGTGTGTATGATGTGTTATCATAGAAAGTGCAAATTTTGGCCTATTTCAAAACCACTATCGGGTTTTAAAATAAGGACCTCATCTGAAAAAACCAAGACCACCATTGGATTTCTTGTGAAATTTTAGGTCATATGCACCTAAAATTTGTCCCAATCCATGGAGAAATGACAAAGTTAAAGGCTTCACGAAAATTGCCCAAAAGCTTGCCTTGCCCAGGCTTAGAAACAAGGTATGCCTTATGATTTAATGGGGTGGTTTTGATACACGGATGTATCACCACCCCAGTGGTAGTGCGCATGTGTGTTTGTGTATGAGGTCGTGGGTTCAAACCCCACCCAGACCTTTTTTTGCTACCTCTCTCATTTTTGCTATTTTTCATTATTTTCATGTTTTTGTTAATTAATTGAAAAATTAATTTCTCTCTCAATTTTAATTATTTTTTATTGGTTCTTTTTTTGAAAATTCCCAAAAATGTTAAAATATTTTATTCCATGAAAATTTCACAAAAATATTATTTATTTCATATATTTGATTTTTTTGTAAAGAATTATATTTTTATTTTGATTTTTAACATTAAAATTTTTTCTATCTCTTGGTTTTACAAAATTCAAATGATTTTTTAAATCATCCCATGAATGGAACATGATTTTCCAAATATAAATCCAAGATCACAACCTTTTTTCACAAGTTTGATTATTTTAATTGAATTTTTATTCAATTAAAATACATTTAAAAACCAAAAAATTAGGGTTTTGATCACTATCACCCTAACAAATCCTTTCTCAAACACTTGGGCCTCTAATAGAGTGTAAGACCCAACCCCCTTTGTACATAAACTTCTTTGGGACTCAGTCATTGTATAAGTCCCAATACGATTTTAAAATCTCGGCACAGTCGTCGCCTTTTTTAACAAAAACCTTTGGGCCTCTCCATGAGTTGTAAGCCCCATCACTTGTATATAAAATAAACTTTGGGCTTTTCCTTGAGTTGTAAGACCCATCCCTTTGTATAGAAAACCTCTTTGGGCCTCAGTCATTGTATAAGCCCCAGTACAGTTTACAGAACAACGGTACGATTACTGTTTTTTTCTGGGCCTCTCCTTGAGTATAAGCCCCAAAAATCTTTTCAAAACAACTACCCTTTTGATTTAGGTTCAAATCCATAGTTGTTATCAAAACTTTCTTTAATTTCTTGAACAACTAACCATACAGCTGTTACAATGGAAGCTTGCTCGCCTGTAAGTTTTATCAGCTTTCATTTACTTGTTTATATATATATATATATATATATATATATATATATATATATATATATATATATATATATATATATATATATATATATATATATATATAACTGTATTGCTGGAAGCTTGCTCACCTGTAAGTCCTTCTTTCATATCCTTTTAAATACTTGTCATATATCAACTGTATATATACTAGTATATCTGTTTAAAGTTTTCCCCGGCAACTAGGTCAAGAACTAGGTAAAGTCAGTTGGTCACTCTAAAATACAGTCAAAACTAGATCCCCGTAGGATTTCCAGATACAGTCTTGCCTTCTCTTGGGCTTAAACAATATGGAACAAAGAGAAAGGCATTATTCCCGGTGAAACTTTTCTCAGACTATCACTATTAGAAATTGTCAAAGAAATTCATTTCCCCATAGAGGATTAATTCTCGGTGAAAAGAAAAGATTATTCCCGGTGAAACTTTTCTTGAACTTTTCTTAAGTTTGGACTTACAGGCTTCCTAAAATCATCCCCGCCTCCTTTTGGGCTTTGTACAAGGATCCTTCGGCTTCTTAGAAGTTCTCATGCCTTCTCTTGGGCTTAATACAAGGACCCTGAAGACCTCTTAAAGGTATAAGATAGAACTTAGTCGTCCTTTGTTAGAGCTGTCTTTCTAAAAGAGTCAAAACCTCAGACCAATTTTAGGGTTGATACTTATCCCTTAAAAGAGTCAGCCTCCTCTTGGGCGTTATACAAAGATAAACTCTTTCATACTAGTAGACTTGGACAATCTAAATCCCCTCTTGAGTCTCAAAAGACATTCTCAAGTTTCCTACAAACACAGGAAAAAACACTGGTCATTTAATCAATCCCCAGTAGAGTCAAAACCCTTGAGTTCTAAAACTCCGTATTTTATCCTAAACTTCCCCAGCCAGGGTCAGTTTATCATCAGAGGCTCAAGGCATCTGATACCTTAACTCTTCTGTAAACCCTCATTGAAAGTTGATTCCTCATTTGGACCTGCCTCTGGATCTCAATAATCCTCAGCATAAGTCAGCCTCCTCTTGGGCTTTGTACAATGATTTTCACCAGCTGAGCTAACCTTTTCAGACTCTCTTATTGAGTCAATAACCTTTTTAGACTCTCTTGTTGAGTCAATCACCTTTCAATACTCTCTTGTTGAGTCAACCCCTTTTAGCCTCAATCTTGGGCTTTGTACAAGACAGATAAGAACACTCTCTTGTTGAGTCAATCTTTTTCAGCCTCCTATTAGGCTTGGTATAATGATTTCCCCTAGCAGAAGTTAGCCTCATCCCAGTCTGTGTATAATGATTTCTTCAGCTTGTTCAGCCTCAATCTTGGGCTTTGTACAAGACACCATATAAACTTCCTAAGCAGAGTCAACCCTCTCTTCAGCCTCAATCTTGGGCTTTGTACAAGACATATAATACTCTCCCGCAGAGTCAAACTCATTTCAGCCTCAATCTTGGGCTTTGTACAAGACACCTAAAATATCCTCAGCCGAGTCAGTAAAGTCTCATTTTAGCCTCAATCTTGGGCTTTGTACAAGATAGATAAAGATTTCTTTCCCACAGAGTCAGTCTTCTTTTCAGCCTCAATCTTGGGCTTCGTACAAGACACATACAAACCCTCCCCGGCGGAGTCAAAATCCCTTTTAGCCTCAATCTTGGGCTTTGTACAAGATAGACAGAATATTTTCCCCGAAAAAGTCAAACTTTTAGCCTCCTCTTAGGCTTTGTATAAAGGTTCTGAGTTCATCATGTTTTAATTTTATGGTTCCAAAGGTATTCAACATCAAAGATCTTGTGTTGAGACACATCAACAAAATGGTCGTGTTGAGAGAAAACACCAACACATCCTCAATATAGGAAGAACCCTTCTTTACCAATCTAAACTTCCAAAACATTTTTTGTCTTATGCCCTCCAACATGCTATTTTTCCCATGAATAGGATTCCATCACCATTACTCAACTAGAAATCACCCTGTCACATTTTATATGACAAACTTCCTGACATTCAAGACTTCAAAGTGTTTGGATGTCTAACCTATTCCTCTAACCTACAATTTCATAGGTTAATACTTGATCTAAGAGCTAGAAAAGTAGTTTTCTTAGGATACAAGTCAGGAATCGAAGGAAGCATTTTACTTGACTTATGCACAAATGAAATATTTATGTCAAGACACCAATTCTTTCATGAGAACATTATACCTTATGCCACCCACAAATCTCCATCCACCTCAAATTGGCATATTTACCAAATTTACAAACCTGATCATAATTCTCACACAACACCCACCAACCAAATCCCTACAACAACTGGCTTACCTATTACTAACACACTATCGCCCATTCCTAACCTATCTTCCCCTCCATAACCCCCCGATTCATCAACACATACCTTACTTGACAATGAAGAAACTATTCCCACCATCATACCTGATGCACCACCAAACACCTCTAACCAAATTGACCAAGTACCTAAATAATCCACTCAAATCAAACACTCACCATCCTAGCTCAAAGATTACTTGTGCAACTCTTTCACTTATTAGACACACCAATCATCACCAGGTACATCATATCATCTTTCTAGCTATTTGTCTTATTCTTCTTTGTCTCCTTCCTTTCATCATCTCATAATGTCCATCAATACCCTTCATGATATATGCTTAAGCTAGCATGTTTGGGTGTTGGAATTAAGCCATGCAAACTGAACTGTCAGCTCTTGAAAGAACAAGCACATGGAAACTTGTTGATGCGCCATCCAACATCAAACCAATTGGGTGCATACGGGTTTGCAAGGTAAAATTTGATGCAGATGGCTCAGTTGAATGCCTTAACTATTTTAACACATGCTCACCTATACTATTTTGATACATGTTCACCTATAGCTAAGATGACCACAGTCAGAATGGTGATTGCATTAACAACTATCCATAATTGGTTTATTCACCAATTGGATGTCAATAATTCATTTCTGCATGGCGACTTGTAAGAAGATGTCTACATGACTCTCCCACCAGGCATCACATCAACAAAACCAAATCAAGTCGGCAAGCTCAACAGGTCCTTATATGGTCTTAAATAAGCAAGTCGCAAGTGGCATGAAAAGCTCACATCTACCCTTTTTGCTCAACATTTTTTTATGAGAAAAAGTTTTTCATTAAGAAGCAAGAGCCTGAACAAAGGAACCTTGAGGATCAAGCAAGGGGCATTCCCCTAGCCAAGTCTTGGAACCCAAAACTTTACCAACTCTCACTAGACTATGAGCAAGGAAATTTTGGTTTCTACTGATATGCATAACAGAAAAGAAAAAAATCCTAAGGAGACTTCTACAATCCTCAGCAACAGGTTCTAAAACAGCAAAATCCTTACACAAATTAATACAATCCACAACATTAGAAGAATCTGACTGGATCATGAGGTTTTTAACATTGATGTTCAGAGCAAGTTGAATACCCCATCTGATGGCTAACGGTTCTGCAATAGTAGGATCAACCAACATATTTTTAGATTTACAAGCAGAGAGGATAACTTTATTCGCATGATTCCTCTCAATGCAACTAAAAGTTGTAACACCCTCATCAAAGACCCCCGCGTCCACCTGAAGAATATTTTAATTACCCCTAATTCCTTTGGCCTCTTTGCCGGGAGAGTTATTTTGATCCTTCCTCTGATTCCAAAAGTTGAAATCCTGCACCAAATCAAAGGCTTCTTCAGCAACCTGAAAAATAGTAGAAACTCTAGCTTGGAAAAGAAGAAGGTTTCGCGCCAACTATATTTTATAAAGAATAACACCAATTAATTGAGAAGCAATGGAATCTTTCCCAGAAAGATATTTCTCGAGCCAGAAACTTATTCCTTCATTAGACGGGACTCTGAGACTAAGGATAGAGGAAAAGAAAGTTTATTTTGCAAAGACACAATCCATAAAAATGTGATCAACAGTCTCAGAACTAGAGTGGCAGAAGGAACACGATGAATTGAGAATGGCACCTTTCTTTTTGAGATTTTCTCTTAAAGGAAGAATGTTCCTTGCCAATCTCTATAAAAAGTTCCTAATTTTGTTCTGGAGATGAATCTTCCAAATGAGTTTCCAACGATTCTGGTTTCACAGGTGATAAGCTGATTTCACAGAATAGTTACCATTTTTCTCATAATGCCAAATTAGCCCATCATCAATATTTCTCTGAGATAAGGGAATACCAACAATCTAAGTAACTTCATCATGCCCAAAGGAAGAGAAAATTAAGTCCTTATTCCAACTACCAGTATCCTCATCAATAAAGTCACATATTTTCATTTTAGTGTCCAAAACATTACCTTGTTGCAGAATCTTGAAACCAGGATTGCCAGGGATCCACCTATCCTTGAGAACTAACACTTTAGAGCCATTCCCAATCCTCCATCTTGATCCCAGATGAACAAGCTGCCTAGCACTCAAAACACTCCTCCATGCGTAGCTTGGATTAAAGCCTATGGGGCACCCATCTATGTCAAAATTAGGAAAGTATATTCCTTTCAAAACTCTACCAACAAGGGACTCTTCTTTCCTTAGCAATCTCTAGTACTGCGTCCCTAATAAGCCGGTGTTAAACTCACTTATCCCACGAAATCCCATGCCTCATTCCTTCTTAGCCCTTGCCATTTTATCCCACCTAAGCCAGTGACCCTTCCTCTCTCTATTCCTCGAGCCCCACCAAAAGTTTGCAATTAAACCTTCTATTTCATTGCAAATTCCATCGGGAATCTTATAGCCTCTCATAATGTAACTAGGAATTGCTTGGGCTATAGCTTTAATGAGAACTTCCTTTCCTGCCCGTGATAAAAATTTCTCTTTCCATTCCTTGGTTTTCTTCCAAACTCTCTCCATAACCATAGCAAAAATCTCCTTCTTGGATCTCCCAAAAACCACTGGTAATCCCAGATATCTGACATGGCATGTCGCAGTCTTTACTCCCACCCTTAACCGGATCATATCTCTATCTTCTTCTTCCACATTTTGACTGAATGATGCCTTAGACATGTCTAGATTAACCACCTGGCCTGAAGACTGTTGATATTTGTGTAGGACCTTAAGCACTTTGGAAGCCTCATTTACATTGGCACGAGCAAACAGCAGACTGTCATCTGCAAAAAAACAAATGAGATATCGTTGGAGATTTCCTTGCAATCCTTAAGCCATGAATCTTTCCATCCTTCACCTCCTTCTTGATAAGTCCTGAAAGAACATCTGCACAGAGAATTAAAAGATAAGGTGAGAATGGGTCTTCGATAAGGAACAAAACCTCTACATTGTTGACTATTAAGGAGGAAATTATAGGAGAATGTGGAAATATATCTCTCAATAAGATCCACCAAATGGCTTGGGAAACCCATCAGAGAAAGCACTTTTGTAACAAATTTCCACTCCAAACGATCATAATCCTTTGACATGTCTAACTTGAGAGCCGTGTAGCCATGTTTCCCTTTATTATTTTTCTTTACCCAATGAAAGCATTCCATGGCCACTAAAGCATTATCAGTAATCAGATGTCCTTGCATAAAACCACTATAGTCTTTATCAATGACATCAGGGAGAATACTTTTAATTCTATTAGCAATTGACGTTGTAACCAACTTCATCACCACATTGCAGAGGCTGATAGGTCTGAAGTCCTTAGGTGTTAAGGGATACTTACATTTAGGAATAAGGGCAATGTGTGTAGAATAAATCCAACTCGGGTCCTTCTCATGGTTCAAGATATCTAAAACAAGCTTTCCAACTGTAGCGTGCGATTTTTGTTGGTGACGCGACCACCTTATCGCAAAATGTGTTCCTCCTCACCGTAATGGTAGGAGAAAGAGTGCTACTTTCTGATTTCTTATTTATCCCGTGAAGCTGGAAGGGAAAGGGAAGCTATCTAAAACTAACCTTGCACGCAAATGTTTAACTGAACAAACACTTAAAGATATTAGGGGGTCCGGGGTCAGGTTATACAATTGGGAGTTGTGAATTACCCATCCTATATGTGGTTATCCACAGGTTGTTAGTTTTAGGTTTTGCTTTGTACTTGATGGTGTTTATCTGTTGATGGGTTGGGAAAGTTTCTTCTTTGGGAGATATGAGAGAGAGTTTTTGATGATTTTGGTGAGGTACTGGACCTCAGTTTTGATCGGTGTGAAGGTACTGGACCTAGAGTTTTTGATTGGTATGCTCGCTAAGATTTCGCAATCTTATGCCTATGTATTCCCGTTAAAGATAAATAGGGAAATCAGAGCAATCGTAGTTCCTCCTATTCTATGGGAGGAAAAGATGTTTTGGTGTCTTGTTCAAAGCCCAAGATTAAAGCTAAAAGGTTTATTTGTGTCTTGTTTAAAGCCCACGATTTAAGCTAAAGGTTTGACTGAAAGAGAATTTGTCATCTCTAAAGGGATACATCTCGTCTGTTTATCACAACTATTGAGTGACTGATTATAAAGGAGAATTACTTTAACTGGGATATGTGGATCCAGCAATGCCATAATTTCCTTTATAGGGGATTTGTCCTGAAGGAGAAAACTTTAACTCAGTTTAGAGCAATGCCATTTTTCCTTAGGCGTTTTTCATGCTAAGAGAGGGACAGTGGCGTGGATGTAAATAATCCAGAGGCTTGCCACTTACAGCAATTAGATGAGAGAGGAAGTTTACCAGGATACAAGATGGACGACAACTTGGATATTTGAATCAACAAGTGTGCCACTTACAGCACTCATATGGGATTAGGGTTTGTTTGATTTTCTGTTTTGATGTGTGATAACACAGAGAAGTATCTTCCTATAGAGAGATTTTGATTTCCTCTTAGGGGATGTTGATTTTTGTGTGCCTTGATCAAAGCCCAAGGTTACAGCTAAGAGATTGATGGACTCCACTAGGGAAATCCTTATACAAATTCTAAGAGGAGGCTGGAAAAGACTGACCCAAAAAGAGAGTATTTTTACTTGTCTTGTACATAGCCCAAGATTGAGGCTAAAAAAGAGACTAACTCTTTTGGGGATATCATTATACAAAGCCTAAGAGGAGGCTAAAAGTTGACTTTTCCGTGGAAATATTTTGTCTGTCTTGTACAAAGCCCAAGATTGAGGCTAAAAAGGATTTTGATTCCGCTTGGGAGGTTTTGTATGTGTCTTGTACAAAGCCCAAGATTGAGACTAAAAAGAAAACTAACTCTGTGGGAAAAAAATATTTATCTGTCTTGTACAAAGCCCAAGATTGGGGATGAAGGAAGTTTGACTCTGTTGAAGAGTATTATCTGTCTTGTACAAAGCCCAAGATTGAGGCTAAAAAAGGATTGACGCTGCTTAGGAGAATTTATATGGTGTCTTGTACAAAGCCCAAGATTGAGGCAGAAAAAGGTTGACTCAATAAGAGAGTGTTTTTATCTGTCTTATACAAAGCCCACGATTGAGGCTAAAAGGGTTGACTTAACAAGAGAGTGCTTTTGTTTTATACCATTGACTCAACAAGAGAGTGTGGAAAGGTGATTGACTCAACAAGAGAGTCTGAAGAGGTTAACTCAGCTGGGGAAAATCATTGTACAAAGCCCAAGAGGAGGCTGACTTTTCTAGGGGAGAACAAAGAAAGAAATCATTATACAAAGCCTAAAAGGAGGCTGAATATGTTGTGGAAAGGAAGGATCATTATACAAAGCCTAAGAAGAGGCTAGCTTCGTCTGAGGATTATTGAGATCCAGAGGCAGGTCCTAATGGGGAATCAACTCTTGTTGAGGGTTTACAGAAGAGTTGAGATATCAGATGCCTTGAGGTTCTGATTTGGGATAGTGTTATACCGATGATAAACTGACCCTGGCTGGGGAATCTTGAGGAGAAAGACTGGGTTTAGAACCCATGAGTTTTTAACTCTACTGGAGATTGAGTAAATGACCAGGCTTTTTCCTGTGTTGGTAAGGAATTTGAGAATGTCTTTGAGATCCAAGAGGGGATTAGACTGTCCAAATATATTGGTATGGAAGATGTTTATCTTTGTATGATGCCTAAGAGGAGGCTGGTGTGTTAAGGGATGAGTGTCCACCCTAAAATGGTTTGATGTTTTGACACTGGAAAGACTGCCCTAGCAAATGATGACTAAGTTCTGTCCTATACCTTTAAGAGGTCTTCAGAGTCCTTGTATTAAGCCCAAGAGAATGCATGAGAACTTCTAAGAAGCCGAGGGGTCCTTGTACAAAGCCCAAGAGGAGGCGGGGATGCTTTTAGGAAGCCTGTGGGTCCAAACTTAAGAAAAGTTCAAGAAAAGTTTCACCGAGAATAAACTTTCCTTTAGTGAACAGTTCTAGGGTTTGAAGAAATTCAAGAGAGGTTTCACCAGGAATTAATCCTCTCTGGGGAAGTGAATTTCTTTGACAATTTTTTAACAGTGACAGTCTGAGAAAAGTTTCACCGGGAATAATACCTTTCTCTTTGTTCCATATTGTTTAAGCCCAAGAGAAGGCAAGGTTGTATCTGGGAATCCTATGGGGATCTAGTTTTGACTGTATTTAAGAGTGAGCAATTGGCTTTACCTAGTTCTATACCTAGTTAACGGGGAAAACTCTAAGCAGATATACAAGTATATATACAGTTGATATATGACAAGTATTTAAAAGAATGAAAGAAGGACTTACAGGTGAGCAAGCTTCCAGTAATACATACAAATATATATATATATATATATATATATATATATATATGAAAGCATGTAAAGAAAACTGTTTAAAACTTACAGGCGAGCAAGCTTCCATTGTAACAGCTGTATGGTTAGTTGTTCAAGAAATTAAAGAAAGTTTTGGTAACAACTATGAATTTGAGCCTAAATCAAAAGGGCAATTTATATATATATATATATATATATATATATATATATATATATATATATATATATATATATATGAAAGCATGTAAAGAAAACTGTTTAAAACTTACAGGCGAGCAAGCTTCCATTGTAACAGCTGTATGGTTAGTTGTTCAAGAAATTAAAGAAAGTTTTGGTAACAACTATGAATTTGAGCCTAAATCAAAAGGGCAATTGTTTTTGAAAAGATTGGGGCTTATACTCAAGGAGAGGCCCAGATGAAAAACAGTAATCGTACCGTTGTTTTATAAATTGGACTTGGGGCTTATACAATGACCGAGGCCCAACGAGCTTTTCTGTACAAAGGGATGGGCCTTACAACTCAAGGAGAGGCCCAAAGGTTTGAAAAAGAAAAGAAATGGGACTTACAACACAAGGGTAGGCCCAGATGGTTTTCGTTTAAAAGGCGACGGTCGCGCCGAGATTTTAAAATCGCAGTGGAACTTATACAATGACTGAGGCCCAAAAAGGTTTTGGTTAAAAAAGGATTGGGTCTTACACTCTAATAGAGGCCCAAAAGTGTTTAAAAAGAAAAGAAATGGGGCTTACAACTCAGGGAGAGGCCCAGATGATTTTGTTTTGAAAAACGACGATCGCGCCGAGATTTTGAAAACACAGTGGGACTGTTGCAGTGAGAATTGGATAACAAGCTATTAATTAACTTGCATCACAAAACTTTGAAATTCACCACAGAGCTTTGATTTATCCAAAGGAAAGGGTAAAGAACGAAAAACCTAATAAGAGAATCTAGGTTCGGGGGTTGGTTATACTAAGGGAAGGTATTAGCACCCTAAGTATCTGTAGTACTTTACAGGAACCTCTTGTTTTTATTGTGTTATGTTATGTTTGCTTGCTAAAGGAATCTGTTAAGGGTAAAGGTAAAAAACCTAAGGGTATGTACACTAAGTTTGCTCGCCAAGACATCGCATATCGTGCCTACGTATCTGACTAAAGAATCAGAACAACCGTAGTTCACCTAACTAAGGGTGAGAGAGAAACCATTGAATGTGGCCAAAGTTCCAAAGGGAATGAGTATGAGCTCATATAGAGTTTAAGAAACTCTCTAAGTCTAAGTTTTGATGGATGAAAGTGAATACTCAAAGTGATGAGTCTCACATAGAGTCCAAGAACTCTAACTTAATTCTAAGTTATAAGATTGAATGGCTAAAGGGAAACTGGCTATGACTATGAGGTCAAAGCCTACCTATGACTATGAGGTCAAAGAGGGAAGTAAATACTTATGACTATGAGGTCAAGGTTTGATTGTGAGCTATCTATGACTTTGAGGTCAATAGAAAGACTTTCCTTTGGAAGGAGGGGAGAATAACAACTTATTAAC
The DNA here is from genome assembly GCA_022829125.1 of Lathyrus tuberosus. Lineage (NCBI taxonomy): Eukaryota > Viridiplantae > Streptophyta > Magnoliopsida > Fabales > Fabaceae > Lathyrus > Lathyrus tuberosus. The sequence goes on along the minus strand of JALAZF010000088.1, from coordinate 11,361,658 downwards.
AAGAAAGTTACAAGTGATTCTGAGATTAAATGGACAATATAAATTCAAGAATTCAAAGAAGATATGCAACAATTAAGCAATGATCAAAACTCAAAAGTAAAGTTCAACATTCATGTATAACATGTGATAGTGTGATAATTCACAACAATTATAAACACAAGATGTACCTATATGTGATAAAGAAATCATCCAAGTGTTAAACCAAAGGCAAGGCAAAAGACTCAATGATAAAGCTAAACAAAACCTTCTCAGAAACAACTCCCTCATGTATCAAAAATTATCACAAGAACTCTTAAGGAAAAGGTGATTTTTGAGTGGAGCGCAAAATTTAATGGAAAAAGTTTAATACTTGTTTTTGTGGATTTTTCAATTAAATGTAGAATAAAATAAAAATAAGAATAAAAATATGAAGAAAAAAAATTAAGCATAGAAGAATAAATGTGAATTTTTTGGAGTTTTTTGGTTTAATAGAAATATTTTTAATAATTTCAATTGAAATAAAATAGTAAAAGAAGTTTAATTAAAACTAAATACAAGGGGGGTGTGAAAGAAATTCTAGGTAAATAAAAGACAAGTTGAGGCGCCTGATGGGCCTGGATGAGGAGGTGCTGGGAGTAATTCTGGCCTAAATCAAATACAAGACTGAAAAGAGAAAAAATAACAAAACAATGGGGACTGGGACGAGGGGGATTCGAACCCCAGTCCCTTTGTTTCACAATGTGCATGCTCTACCACTGGGGTGGCTATACATCCAATGTATAAGTCACCCCTGAAAGCATTTAAACTCCCAAAGCGAAACAAAAAGGTTAATTAAAACAAAATGATTAAAATATTTCATGTGCTATTCTCATCAGCTGGTTGGCCACACTATAAAAGCACAAATAGTCAACACATAAATTATGGCCAATGATGGAGCCATGCTCCCACGTAACTCATGCAATCACACAAAACAAAAGGTGCTCTATCGTGAAACATGAAAATGGACATGGTATACATTTCCTATTCAGACCAAAACTTTCTTCAAGAGTTTAAACAAACATTAAGAACCACAGCATCACACTCGTGCTACTCACAACAGGGAGCATTCTTAAAACTTAGAAAAACTGAGATCATGACATGAACAGCCAGCAAAATAACACCAAAACAGAAATAATCAGACATGAAAACTACACTTTGTCATGTCAAATTCTCAAGTTACATGATCCACTCTTAAGCACATAAGCGATGACTTGGGAACAGTTTCAAATATGTGAGTTTTTCAGCAAACAGACTATCATCCAAACAAAGGCATTGCCAAGAACACGTTGTGTGAATCTAACAACATTACTTCAAACTAAACAAGCTTCGAACATGTGAACCTAACAGTCATGACATGATAATGGCTTTTAGCATAACAACTCCATAGCATCAAAAGCTGGTAGTATCAAGGACAATGTATAGCAGTATCATCCATTTGCCTTGAAAAACAAAAGCAACATGCTCATGATATCTTTAAGCATGGAATTTTAAGTCAACCAGTGTGAGAGAATGAGAGCAAAAATTTGTCACAATTGTATATCCTTTAATCAAAAACCCTCATGCCATACAAACCATCCTAGCACGACATGAACAGCATGAACCTTATAAATCGTTCAGACTACATTATGAAGGCCTGAATATTTCACACCTAAGGCTGATGGAGCAAAATACCTGTCATAAGCATACTCTTTCATTCATGTTATCAGGATGCAAACCTATACTGAATCTCAAGACCTTAACCCAAACCCACGTGACCAAACACACTATAACCATTCTGTTTCTCACAAAAACCCTAAACATCTGAGCCTAAAAGTGGACATGGTAATCATATGACCAATGATAAAAAGAAAAAGGGTGAGGCAACACAACTTGTCGTGCCAACACATTCAAATAGGTTCACAACATTTTTGAAATACAAACATTATATTGTCAAAAGCTGGCAGTGTATGAACCCAAGCAACATGGTAATATTATGCTATCAAATGTGCACACAGAACCTCACATGAACTTTAACATCATATCCATGGTCATTCAACTATAATACAAAGAAAAGCATGGTAGCATGTCATGATATATGGAGCATGGGATGAAAAAGAAAGAAAAATACCTAGTGGAATAAGTCCATTGCACCTTCAAGTATGCACTGAATTTTCTTTTCTTCAGCCTAGCAGCAGCTCCAAGATGATTCTTTCCTTCTCTTCACTTGCCAAACCAGAACTCACAGATATGTTTTGAGTTTTGTATATGAATTGTTGGTGTCCTGGTGTGAAGTTCCACCCTCTTTTTATAAGAGAAAATAGAAGGGGTGAGGTATGGGTAAAGGTGCAACTTGCCAAAATCTTCCTTTTTCTCTCCCTCGTGTGAGCTGGCTTTTGGATGCAAAAGTCTTCAATTTCTGATAGGGTTAGGTCTGATATGGTGGGTTGATGGGATTGGACCAAGACTCAAGGAAAATAGGAAAAGAAATGGACATGCTTTTGTGTAGAAAAGTTTCTCTTTCATTATGTCCACTTGCACCAAGTTGAATAAAACTAGGTTATTTTAATGTTAACACTTGAGTGAATTGTGGCAGAGGTTCCAATGATGTTTGGTTGGCTTCTAAACATCAGAAAATGTGGAGGTCTTAGTGATATTTTGATTTTTCTAAGTGTGAGAAAAAATGCCAACCTAACCACTTTAGTGCACCATAACTTGATAACCATGCATCCAAATTGTGAGATTTTTGATCCTTTGCAAAATAGACATTTGATAGAACAAGTTTTATGTGGGAGAGATCTTGAAAGGAGGCTTGGAATAGTGTGAAAATCATCCATGAAGTTAGGTATAAAGAGCTGTCCAAGAAAACTTAGAAAAAAAATTCTAAGTTATGAAATTTTCACAACTTGAAACCACCATCTTTAGGACATCATAACTTGATATTGGTTTATCCAAATGAGGAGTTCTACACATGCTTGGAAATCTTGAAGAACAAGGAACTACTTTCATGTCCAAAGATTTTTTATTTGAAGCTTGGAAGTAGGTGAAAAATTGAGTTAAAGTTGGATGAAAATTAAGGTGAAAATGCTGAAATTTTCACAGTCTCAAAGGCAACTTATCTTCCAAGTCTCATAACTTAAAAACCATGCATTTTTTGAAGAGGGGTTCTCTAATACAGTTTGAAGATCGTGGAAAGAGCTTCCATTTGAGCTTTGGTTCACTCAATTTGGATGTACGGTTTGAAAGTTATGACCTTTACAATTTTGCACAAGAAGTGAATTTTCCACATTTGAAAAGTTACAAAGACCAAACCTTGCTTCCTTTGCAAGAAACTTCTCAAAACTTGATTTCTCATGTCTTAACTCATCAATGAGACATGTCATGATGGATTGAGGACTTGGATGCTTCATTTTGGATCAAAATTCTAAGGTTGGAGCCTCAGTCAAAACCCTAATTCCACTTGTGAATGCACTTGAATGATCTCTGATGATCTTGCTTCATTAATCAAATATAAGGCTCATAGATAGTCTCTGAGGATGTATATTATCACATGGAGTCATGTCCCAGAGTTTGAGAACAACTCTTGATCAAAATCAAAGGCCAGGATTGTCTTGTCATAACAAAACCCTAATTGGAGGCAGGGTGAGCTTGTGACTCTTTGTGCTAGTGATGAAAGCCAGATGCTCTTGATTTCTCATTGAATAAGACCTCTAGGATGTAGGTGAGCTCACATGGTTGTATTTGGAACCTTAATTGTCCTTCTCTCTTTGAATCAGTCGGGAGCTTGACTTAGGAGACTTTGCCTTCTTCTTTGTGTAAGTCCTTGTTAGGTGTGAAAATGTGTTTATTTTCACAGTTTTATTTTAAACCTTTTTAGCTCTTTTAAATGCTTTAATCGAAAAACGACTTATTATTTAAGCAGGTCTTGCATTTTTGTGAAAATATGGTGCTTTGATGTGTTTGCTACTTTTTGCAGGAATTCTGGTTTTGTTATCGCTAATCATTTCGACCTGATTTCGATGTGGTGAAATTTCAAGGTTTTGGCCCTAGGGCCTCTTGACCGCCCGGCGCTGCAGAGGCGGTTGGCTACCCAAAAATTTCATTTTCTCATTTCAAGTTCCAGAAAGTTGGCACTGTTGCGCCTCTCTATTTCGCCCGGCGTTAGGTTTGCTTCGCCCGGCGCTTGGGAAATTTCTCCCGGCGCTCCACAGGCGATGCCTCATCCCTTATTTCCTCCAATTTTCCAGCATAGTGCCAGAGAGTTGGCTTTCCTACGCCTTCTGCTTCGCCCGACGCTCTTTGCCTTTTGCCCGGCGCTCTGTGCTTTTCGCCCGGCGCTTTTGCAAAAATATCTTTGCACTTTTGCTTTTTGGCTGGCACGTGAGATGAAAAGTGGGCTTCGCCCAGCACAACTCTGCACCGCCCAGCGCCCCTTTCTGGGGAAAACCTCTATTTAGGCTAATGTTTGTATCATTTTGAGGGTACATCATACTACTTTTTCATTTTCTCACTTGTAACTTAGATATTTTGGAGAGAATAGCTCCATTAAAACCCATTTTCTTGCTTTCTTAGTTTTTATGCTTCAATCCTTGATTATTGAAGATTGATGCTCCAAAAACGTTGTCCATTACTTGTTGTGCAAGCTACCATGAAGATGTGTAGCTAATCTCTCTTTTGTGTCAAGGTTAGATGTAGGTAAACCTTTTCTTTGTATGTATATAGATTGGTTCTAGTTTGTGAACTTTTAGATGATGAATGTATGGTGAAAAACCTTGTTTCTATGTTTATTCTTTGTGTTGGTTCATGATTGAGAAATATGCTCCAACTCTTTACCTAGGTATTTCATCCATCAATGTCCATTAGCTAGAGATAGTAATGTGCGTTGATGTTCACCAAATATTGAACTTTAATGTTGTTATTTTGATAGTTTGTGTGAGAAATCAACAAAGGATCAAAATGGCAAAACTCACAATATGTGTTAGAGATAAACATATTGGGAGGATATGTGATTGTATTTATCAGTTAACCAAGTTCACTAGCTTATCGATTATATACGTACAAAGTGGTTTGTCGAACCCTAATCTTGACATGCTTTTATAAACCGTTAAAACAATCTTTTTACCGCTTTTAATTAAATTTGAATGCAACGGCTACGAAACCAACCTAAAACCCCTTGTTACTTTATGGCTTGAAACGTTACAATTGTAGAACGGCTGCGATATCACCGAACAATCTCTGTGGAACGATAACTAAATCCCGAACTCTATTTGTATTTCAACAAATTGGCGCCGTTGTCGGGGATTGTTATTTGATATTGCAAGCATTGCAATAGTTGTGAAGTTTTAGACTTGTTACAAATTTTCTTGTGCTTGTTGATTTGTTTTGTTTAAGTGTGCAGACTTTGTTTATGCGAGGGCAACTACCGGCGGACCAACTTCTATTCGATCCTGAGATTGAAAGAACCGCTCGTAGACTCAACAGCAGAACTAGACGGAGGAGGCAACTTGCGAGACAAAGACAACCACCTCCACCTCCCGCATCCACACCTTGTGTGAACAGTCCACGACATACCGCTCAGTTTGCCAACAACAATCAAGGAAGGCAAGCTGAGATGAAAACTGGAACTTTGAACTTGTTGTATGGAAGTCCATTCACCGGAATGGACCATGAAGACCCTTTTGCGTTTCTCACAAAATTCTATGAGATTGCATTAGCGGCCGGTGTAGATCCAGCACAAGAGTTACCTCTCTTTAAAAGATTATTTTCGCATGCTTTGCTTGGCAAGGCAAAGGATTGGTACCTCGATCAAACTCCCGCCGTGATGACCGATTGGAATGTCTTGGAGGAAAATTTTATTGAATGGTTCTTCTCTCATAACCGTTTCATGGAGTCAAAAACCACAATTTCAGTGTTCTCTCAAGGCACAAATTAATCCCTCAATGAAGCATGGGAACGATTCAAGTCCATGCTTCGCAAATGTAAAGGTCACGGGTTTGATGAGTTAACACAAATTCATATCTTCAAGAATGGTCTCCAACTGAATTGTAAGACTTTGTTGGATGCCACTGCGGGAGGAAGTTTGATGGCAAAGAATGCCGAGGAAGTAACTGATATTATTAATAGAATGGCTCTAAACGATCTTCAAAGTCAAAGCCGTGGTAACTCTCAAAAGAAGCCCGGTGTCCTTGAATTGGGAACTAACGATGTGATCCTTGTGCAAAACAAGCTTATCTCTCAACAAGTGGAGCTTCTGACTCAACAAATCAAGGAAATGAAGGAGCCGAGCAAAAGTAAGCAAGTAGCTTGTTGTGAACTTTGTAAAGGGGAGCATGACACCGAATTTTGTCCTCCTCCGAGTTTTGAAGAAGTGAACTATATGGCAAATCAAAGGGATTATCAAGGTAGACAACAACAACCTTACCAACAACAACACAATTCTCAACAAAATTATCAAGGAAATCAAGGATTTCAACCGCGAGAAAATTATCAAAATAATCAAGGTTATGGTGCCGGTCCTTCAAACCGGCAAAATCCGTATCAACCTCCACCACCTCCGGCTGCTAGCTCAAAGTTGGAAGACACTTTAAACCAATTCATGCAAATGTCAATGGCCAACCAAAAGAGTAGTGACGCGGCGATTAAGAATCTTGAAAACCAAGTGGGGCAACTTGCCAAGCAAATTGCCGAACAACAATCGTGTCCTTCCTTTTCCGCAAATACTCAAGTGAATCCTAAGGAGCATTGCAAGGCGATTGTTACTAGAAGTAGGAAGGAGTTGGAGAAAGAAAAGGAGAAAAATGTGGAGGAAGAAAAACTAGATAGTCTTGTGGAGGATTGTAGTGATGAGGAAGTAGTTGAAAATAAAAGTGAAAATGAAGGTGTAGTTGAAAATAAAAGTAAGGACATGGTTGAAGTCGAAAATAATAGTGGTGAGGAGTTGAAGAAAAAGGAGAGACTTAGGAGAGTGAAGAAGGGAAAGGAACTAGTGAGCGCTATTTCGATCCAAAACTTACCATATCCTCATGCTCCTTCAAAGAAGGAAAATGAGAGGCACTATGCGCGTTTCATGGACATCTTCAAGCAATTACAAGTTAACATTCCGTTTGCCGAAGCTTTGGAACAAATGCCAAAGTATGCAAAGTTCATGAAAGACATTCTCACGAAGAAGCGGAGGTATTCGGAACCGGAAACTATGGTTCTTGACGCGAGTTGTAGTGCCATCATCCAAAGAACTCTTCCTAAAAAAGAAGTTGACCCGGGGCGTGTGACTTTGCCGGTTACCATTGGTGACGTCTATGTTGGAAAGGGCTTAATTGATTTGGGCTCAAGCATTAATCTTATCCCATTGTCCATTGTAAAGAAGCTTGGGAACATTGAGATGAAAGCCATTCGTATGACTTTACAATTGGCTGACAAGTCCACAACTCATCCTCATGGGTTAGCTCAAGATGTCTTGGTAAAAGTTGACAAATTTTTCTTCCCGGTTGATTTTGTTGTTATCGATATGGAGGAAGATGAAGATGCACCTTTAATTCTTGGCCGAACTTTCATGAAAACCGCCCGAATGATGATTGATGTGGATGACGGTTTAATGAAGGTGAGGGTTCAAAATGAAGAGGTTTGTTTTGATCTTTTCGAAGCTATGAAGCATTCAAAGGATAAACATGATAGCTTTCGGATCGATGCAATTGAAGAAGCAACGTTGGAGGTTTCTAAGCATGTACATGAAATCTCTCCTTTAGAAATGGTGCTTAATGATTCTTTTGAAGTGTTTTCCGAAGAAGAAGAAAGAGCTCTTGAGGATTGTTTAAAAGAACTTGAATCCCTCAAAGAGTTGCAACCATGGGAGGTAGAACCGGAAGAGTTAAAGAAGGATGTGAAAGATGAGAAGTCACCGCTTGAATTGAAGGTCTTGCCTTCCAATTTAAAATACACTTTTCTTGATGACGGTGGTAACAAGCCGGTTATCATTAGTAACGTGTTATCCAAAAACGAGGAAGGCCGTCTAATTCATGTTTTGAAGAAAAACCAAGATGCTATAGGTTGGGTCCTTTTCGATTTAAAAGGAATTATCCCGGCTTATTGCATGCATCGTATCTTGATGGAAGAAGATTTCAAGGCGGTAGCCCAACCGCAACGCCGCTTAAACCCAACAATGAAAGAGGTGGTGAGAAAATAAGTGGTTAAGCTATTGGAAGCCGATATGATTTACCCGATTTCCGATAGCCCTTGGGTTAGTCCAGTCCATATTGTGCCAAAAAAGGGAGGAATGACCGTGATTCGTAATGAAAAAAATGAGTTGGTCCCGACAAAAACAGTGACGGGGTGGAGGATGTGCATTGATTATAGACGGCTCAACACCGCGACAAGGAAAGATCATTTTCCATTACCATTTATGGACCAAATGTTAGAGAGGTTGTCCGGGCAGCAATTCTATTGTTTCTTGGATGGATATTCGGGGTATAACCAAATTGCGGTTGACCCGGCGGATCATGAGAAGACGGCCTTTACTTGTCCCTTTGGCATTTTTGCGTATCGTAAGATGCCTTTTGGTTTATGTAATGTGCCGACAACTTTCCAACGGTGCGTTCAAGCTATCTTCTCCGACCTAATAGAAAAGACGATGGAAGTGTTCATGGACGACTTTTCGGTTTTTGGAGGCTCATTTGATTTATGCTTGATAAATTTGGAAACCGTCTTAGAGAGGTGTGTGAAGACAAATCTAGTGCTAAATTGGGAGAAGTGTCACTTTATGGTGACGGAGGGAATTGTGCTCGGTCACAAAGTTTCGTCCAAAGGCCTTGAGGTTGATCGAGTGAAAGTTAAAATGATAGAGAAGTTGCCTCCTCCAACCAACGTAAAAGGGATCCGAAGTTTCCTTGGGCATGCCGGGTTTTATCGACGCTTTATCAAAGACTTTGCAAAGGTGGCTAGACCATTGAGCAACTTGCTAAGCAAGGAACAGGTATTTCTTTTTAACGATGAATGTCTTCACGCTTTCGAAATTTTAAAAGAAAAGTTAGTTACCGCTCCAATAATAATCGCTCCAAATTGGACTTCGAATTTTGAACTTATGTGCGATGCGAGCGATTATGCTGTTGGAGCGGTACTTGGTCAGAGGAAGGAAAAACGTTTCCATGCAATACACTATGCAAGTAAAGTTTTAAATGAGGCTCAAGTTAATTATGCCACAACCGAAAAAGAATTACTTGCTATTGTGTATGCGCTTGAGAAATTTAGATCCTACCTCATCGGGTCAAAAGTTGTTGTTTACACCGACCATTCGGCGATCAAGTATTTGCTTACCAAACCGGATTCGAAGCAAAGGCTCATCCGATGGATCCTTTTATTACAAGAGTTTGATTTAGAAATAAAAGATAAAAAGGGTTCGGAAAATTTGGTGGCAGATCACTTGTCTCGCCTTGTCAATGTTGAGGTCACCATAGCTGAAAAGGAAATCCAAGAGGAATTTCCTGATGAAAAACTTTTTAAAGTTCAAGTTAGGCCTTGGTTTGCAGATTTTGCTAACCATAAGGCTACTGGTTGGGTGCCCGAAGACCTAACTTGGAACCAAAAAAGGAAGTTTCTTTCGGATGCTAATTACTACGTGTGGGACGACCTGTATTTGTTTAAATTAGGAAGTGACAACCTTTTGAGAAGGTGTGTCACGAGCGATGAGGCTCAAAGCATTCTTTGGCATTGCCACAACTCGCCGTATGGAGGCCATTTTAATGGTGCGAGGACGGCCACTAAAGTCCTTCAATCGGGCTTTTATTGGCCCTCTCTTTTTAAAGACGCACATCTCCATGCCAAAAGTTGTGACATGTGCCAAAGAACAGGTGGAATTGGACAACGTGATGAAATGCCTCTCCAAAACATACAAGAGGTAGAAATTTTTGATTGTTGGGGTATCGATTTTGTTGGTCCATTTCCACCATATTTTGGTAATGAATACATGTTGGTAGCTGTTGACTACGTTTCGAAGTGGGTTGAGGCGATTGCCTCACCTAAGGCAGATGGCAAAACGGTGATAAAGTTTTTAAAGAAATACATTTTTTCCCGTTATGGCACTCCTCGGGTGCTCATTAGCGATGGTGGGTCACACTTTTGTAATACACCTCTCGAAAATGTCTTAAAACACTATGGTGTATCACATAAGGTGGCGACCCCTTACCACCCGCAGTCGAATGGTCAGGCTGAGGTAACAAACCATGAGGTCAAAATAATTCTAGAAAAAACAGTGTCAAGTTCGAAAAAGGATTGGTTGCAAAAATTGGACGAGGCTTTGTGGGCATATCGCACTGCTTACAAAGCTCCAATTGGTCTAACTCTGTTTCAATTAGTTTATGGTAAAACTTGCCATTTACCGGTTGAATTGGAGCACAAGGCCTTGTGGGCCTTAAAAATGTTAAATTTTGACAAGGACTTGGCCGGTACCAAAAGAAAAGTGCAACTTCTTGAGCTGGAAGAAATGCGTAATGCCGCATACCACTCAAGTTGGTTGTATAAAGAAAAAGTGAAAGAATACCACGACAAGAAGCTCCGGCAAAAGGACTTCAAGGCTGGATAATTGGTGTTATTATTTAACTCTCGGTTAAGACTCTTTCCGAGAAAATTAAAGTCCAAGTGGTCCGGGCCTTTTCGTGTGAAGGAAGTGAAGGACTTTGGAGCGGTTGTTATCGAAGACTTGGAAAAGAAGGACTCTTGAACCGTAAACGGTCAGCGTCTAAAAATTTACCTTCTAGGGAATTTTGATCGTGCTTCTAGTTATGTTCTCCTTGATGTTCTAAATTGAGCATCTTGGACCGTCGAGCTTATCCGACGTTAAACAATCGCTTGTTGGGAGGCACCCCAACATTGTATGTATTCCCTTTAATTTCTTGATTTTTAGTGTTTTTGAGTGTTGCTTTACCTTGTGGTGTTGAGTAAATTTTTCTGCACTAATTAAGAAGGAGCTTTGGTGTACTTGCTGATCTGCTGCACCAAAGTAGAGAAATTTTTTCTAGTATAAAGCGCCCGACGCTTGAATCATGTCGCCCGGCGGTTGTGTGGTTGATGGCCCCTCCTGGGCCAGGCGTGAGAATATGGGGGGAGATGAAATGGTTTGTCTTTTGAATTTTTTTTCTAAGGTTTTTAATTTTAATTATTATGAATTTATTGGGGCTTTGACCATTGTGCCCCTCCTTGCTTTAAAACCCTTGGAAAGTGTTTTGTGGTTTTATCTCTCATTTGGAAAACCAACGTGTTGTCTCTCCCTCTGCTCTCACGAATTCTCCACAACAGTTTCTTTTTCTCAGCACTCAAGGTATGCATGTTATTGTTTTTCTTTGAATCATGTTATTTTCATCATTGTGTCATTAAAAACCTTTTAGGTTATTTGATTTTGAAGATGACTTTCTCAAACCCTCACTCAATTTTATTTTCTGATTGAGAAACAAATTGATTTGGAAGCAATTTGCATGTTCTGATTTTCTTTCTTGATTTCTGTTAATTTTCTGGTGTGGGTTTTGAGATTTTTGGTTCTTCACTGCTATGGGGTTTGATAATTTTCTGGTATGCTTTTGTAAAATTCTGCTGCTGCTGTTGTGTGTATTTTTTCTAGTTTTCGTGATATCGCCCAGCCCTTGAGAGGCGCTGCATCGCCTGCATATCGCCCGGTGATTGAGGGGTGCTGCATCGCCTGCATGTCGCCCGGCGGTTTAGGGACGTTTTGCCCTGTTCTGTCTTTGCATACTGTTCCATTATTGTTGTCTGACAGGGCTGATGGTCTTTTGTCTTTGCATGCTGTTATTGTTGTTTTTTTTGCAGATGGCTTCTTTTGGACCTCAACGGCGAAGAACAAAGAAGAGAAGTGTAGAATCCACATCCAATGTTCCAGCGGAATTCGACAGCTCCCGATTTATCTCCGCTTACCATGAATCAAGGATCAAGTCTCTAGAGGGCAGAACTGTCCTCTCTGAAAAGAAGTTTGCTATCAACCGTGAGGGGGATTATCGGCGAATTCAGGCCATATTTGAAAAGAAAAGGTGGGAAGTTTTGTTGAACCCTGCTGATCGTGTTTGCTATCAGCTGATAAGAGAATTTTATGCAAACGCGATTCAGCCCGAAGACGAATTTTACAGGATCAAAACATACGTAAGGGGCAGGGAAATTAGCTTTAGCCGAGATGCCATCAACAAAATCTTGGGAAAGCCGAGTTCCTTGGGTAGCTTGCAGACCGACGAGTACTCGAAACTGTTAACAAATTTGCATGATCACGAGGCTGTTGGCAGTGTGCTTTTAAAACCAGGGTGCAGGGTGGATATAAATGCTAAAGGGGAGCCGATTAAGTATAGTCGGAAGTACATGACTCCGGAGGCACAGGCCGTCCTCCTTTTGCTGTGTTACAATGTCAAGCCGCGACATCACCGTTCTTCTGTCCCGCTTGATGTAGCACTCCTCATGTACTGTATTATGACGGATAAGGAGGTGGATGTTGCCAGGGTCATAGCGGGGGAAACGAAAAATTTTGTTGAGAATACCCGGAGGCCTGGAGTTCATGATGATGCTCCTATTATTTTTCCTTGTTTGGTTCAATCTTTGATCTACGAAACTGATATCCTCATTCTAGGTGTGATTAACGAAAAACTGAAGTTTTTGGTTGATGACAATTATTTGGATCGATTTTGTAAACCAAAGGAGGAAAGGAAGAAGAAGGCAGCAACAGAGAAGGGAAGTAGTTCAGGTGTCCAGGCGGATATGAGTGACTCATCCGTTTTCGATATGAAAGCGGCATTCAACTACACTTGGGACATGGGTGAGTCACTCAAAAGGTCTAACCAATTTAATTTTGATTGTATGCAGCAGTTATATCATTATCAGATGCACCCGGCGGAGTACCTTCCTTTTCCTACAAGGGAGGCGTACGACGCTTATGCAAATTGGCCTGGGGACAGGCGCCCATTCTTTTCGGAGGGGGCAAGCACCGGTGGTGTTGTGGCGGAGGATAATGATGATGATGATGATGACGATGGTGATGATGGCATGATGAGATGCAGGATGATCTCAATGAGTTGATTAATTAGGCTTCAAAGTGAAGTAATTTAATTTTATTTTCAGTTTTAGTATGAACTTTTATTTTCAGTTTTAGTATGTACTTTTGGATCGCTGTGGCGAGTACATTTTCGGTGTTGTGAGCACCATAATTATAATATTTTAAGTTGGTTAATTTTGGTTTAGTATAAATTCTGTTTATATAGTGTTGAATTTTTTTTTATGATGGTTGTCCTTGAAATGTTGGAAAATTTTGTGTGTTAACACAAGGAAGAGAAAAGAATACCTTGTTGGCTTTCAACATGGATGGTGATGATATTATTCTTGATGGTGTGCACAACCAAACTTTGGAATTTTGTGTGGTAGAATCATAGTGTGAATGTGAAGTTTTTTTTTACTTTTTGTAAAGTTTGTCAATGCAATGTTTGGTAAACTCTCGTTCGATGTGATTCAATTAGGACATAACCATATATGTGAGTGCCCTCCGTTGTTCAAATAGAAAATTAATGAGGGATTTTAGTAATTGTTGCTTACTCAAACTTTTTATGTTTAATCTTACTTTTTGTTTTGAATTATGGAAACTTTGAAATGATCAAGGCAATTTTTGAGTATTATGAGTAGAACCACTTTTCCAAAAATTCACTTCAATATTACCTTGTGAGTGTGTGAACATCTGATACCTCTCTTGAGACTAAAATGAAAAATTTTGTTTTCTTGAAGCATGAACCCTTACTTTAACCGTTTGAATGAGCATTTTGAATTAAGACATAATATTGTTGAAGTTGGGGAGATTGGTTCATTTTGATAAGAGAAGAAGGAATTGTGGGCAATGCATTCTCAGAAGATTGAAATAGAAAAAATGATAAAAAAAAGGGGGGAAGAAAAAATATAAATAAATAAATAAAATTGTGAGATTCATAAGGAAGTGAGATAGAATTCATTGTGAGAAAAGTTGGGAAGTTTGAGCATAAAGGATAGTTTCGAAACAGAAAATGCTCTTCACAAAATATACCCCTTTCGTGTTCAAAGGTCGTGTACATATGTCCCTTATTTCTTAACCCGACCAAGTTTCAACCTATAAAAGTCCTTTTGTGATCATTGTTTCCATTTTTGCTTGATTAATTGTGAGATGAGTGCATAAATTGTTTTGGATGTGGCACTGTTGCTTTGAGTTTGTTTTATCCTTTGTATATATTGAGCTAGGCTCATTTGAATAAGTTAGGTGATTCATTTCGAACTTGAGGATACTTTGTGTTGCATTGTATAATTTTATGATTAGGATGAAGTCATATTCATGTTTTGATCCTATGTTTATTTTGAAAAATTTTGCGCGTGCTTCTTTCGAGTTTGAACCATTTATAGTTTCGGGAAATTTGGTATTTGGAAATCTTGTTTGTGTTTGTTTAACACTCACTTTTGTTTGAGGACAAACAAATATGCAAGTTGGGGAGAGTTGTTAGGTGTGAAAATGTGTTTATTTTCACAATTTATTTTTACACCTTTTTAGCTCTTTTAAATGCTTTAATCGAAAAACGACTTATTATTTAAGCAGGTCTTGCATTTTTGTGAAAATATGGTGCTTTGATGTGTTTTCTACTTTTTGCAGGAATTCTGGTTTTGTTATCGCTAATCATTTCGACCTGATTTCGATGTGGTGAAATTTCAAGGTTTTGGTCATGGGGCCTCTTGACCGCCCGGCGCTGCAGAGGCGGTTGGCTGCCCAAAAATTTCATTTTCTCATTTCAAGTTCCAGAGAGTTGGCACTGCTGCGCCTCTCTATTTCGCCCGGCGTTAGGTTTGCTTCGCCCGGCGCTTGGGAAATTTTGCCCGGCGCTCCACAGGCGATGCCTCATCCCTTATTTCCTCCAATTTTCCAGCATAGTTCTAGAGAGTTGGCTTTCCTACGCCTTCTGCTTCGCCCGACGCTCTTTGCCTTTCGCCCGGCGCTCCTTGCTTTTCGCCCGGCGCTTTTGCAAAAATATCTTTGCACTTTTGCTTTTTGGCTGGCATGTGAGATGAAAAGTGGGCTTCGCCCAACACAACTCTGCACCGCCCAGCGCCCCTTTCTGGGGAAAACCTCTATTTAGGCTAATGTTTGTATCATTTTGAGGGTACATCATACTACTTTTTCATCTTCTCACTTGTAACTTAGATATTTTGGAGAGAAAAACTCCATCAAAACCCATTTTCTTGCTTTCTTAGTTTTTATGCTTCAATCCTTGATTATTGAAGATTGATGCTCCAAAAACTTTGTCCATTACTTGTTGTGCAAGCTACCATGAAGATGTGTAGCTAATCTCTCTTTTGTGTCAAGGTTAGATGTAGGTAAACCTTTTCTTTGTATGTATATGGATTGATTCTAGTTTGTGAACTTTTAGATGATGAATGTATGGTGAAAAACCTTGTTTCTATGTTTATTCTTTGTGTTGGTTCATGATTGAGAAATATGCTCCAACTCTTTACCTAGGTTTTTCATCCATCAATGTCCATTAGCTAGAGATAGTAATGTGTGTTGATGGTCACCAAATATTAAACTTTAATGTTGTTATTTTGATAGTTTGTGTGAGAAATCAACAAAGGATCAAAATGGCAAAACTCACAATATGTGTTAGAGATAAACATATTGGGAGGATATGTGATTGTATTTATCAGTTAACCAAGTTCACTAGCTTATCGATTATATACGTACAAAGTGGTTTGTCGAACCCTAATCTTGACATGCTTTTATAAACCGTTAAAACAATCTTTTTACCGCTTTTAATTAAATTTGAATGCAACGGCTACGAAACCAACCTAAAACCCCTTGTTACTTTAAGGCTTGAAACGTTACGACTGTAGAACGGCTGCGATATCACCGAACAATCTCTGTGGAACGATAACTAAATCCCGAACTCTATTTGTATTTCAACAGTCCTGGCTTTCACAAAAGAAACAAACTAACAAAATGAGGTGGTTAGTTAACAATGCATAGATGATTGAACCTAAATGTCAAGTGCAAAATTTTATGACATCTAAGAGGTAAAATTTGGGGTACAGGGACTTATACAATGACCGAGGCC
This sequence comes from Lathyrus tuberosus, assembly GCA_022829125.1. Classification (NCBI taxonomy): domain Eukaryota; kingdom Viridiplantae; phylum Streptophyta; class Magnoliopsida; order Fabales; family Fabaceae; genus Lathyrus; species Lathyrus tuberosus. The sequence goes on along the minus strand of JALAZF010000088.1, from coordinate 11,345,573 downwards.
CAAAAAAGGTTTATGTACAACAAGGATTGGGTCTTACACTTTATTAGAGGCCCACAGGTTGTTTAAAAATTTAAAATCGAGAGGAAACCCTAATTTTAAATTAAAAATGTGATTTTTCAAAGGTAATTTAAATAATAAATTATAAAATATCAATTATATTCAAAAACAAGTTGTACACTTTGGAAAATATTTTGAAAAATCATGTTTAATCATATAAAAGTTTTAAATTCAATTGATTTTGAAAGATCAAAGTGGGAATTTCATTTTAAAAATGTTTAAAACAATAAAAAATGAAATTAATTACAAAAATTCTAACTGTATTAATTAAATAATATAAATTGGATTTTTTTGTAAAATAAAATATTTAAACATTTTAGTGAATTTTGAGAAAAAGAATCAATTCAAAAACTTAAATATTCAGAGAGAAATTAATTTTTGAATCAATTAAACAAAAATAACTAAAATTCAAAAATTTGAATTATGGCGCCAAGAACACTTGGTTCTTGCCCGCGCCCTCTGTTTTTGCAGATTTGCGGTTTCTCACTTTTCTCCATGATTTCTCAATGGTTTTGCACGATTCAAGTACCAATCTTGTTCGTTTTTGAACAAGGATCACAACCATATAGTTTAATTGCATTTATATTAAGTATGGAGAAAGAAATCAAGAGAAAACCTCAAGAACCCTAATTTCAGCATGAACACAATGAAATTCCATACACGATTAATTCATGGCAATTGATTGAGGGTTATTACTCTATATACATGTAAGAACAAGATGGTAACTCAAAAATTCATTTATGATTCATGGAATATAGAGTTTGAAGGGTTCATGCTTACCTCTTGCAGCTGGTGATTGAGTTTGGTGATGGAGGTGTTACAGCTAGGTTCCAGTGATCTGGACAGCTTCCTTAGGTGCTATGGAGTGTGTTTGAATGCTTGAAGTGGATTGAAATGAGTTGGAACTGGTTGTGGTACCTCAACTGTAACTTTGTCAAGAACTTGAGCAATTGGCTGGTGATTTTGAGAATCTGATGTTCCAGATGTGATTTTGTGTTATGGATCACTCATGTATGATGTTTATGAGGTGTGTGTGTGATTGGTTTGGTTGAAATTGCTCTCAAACTCAAAACCCGATAATGACTTGAGTTAGAAGGCAAAATTGGAGTGAAAGGGAGATTTTGAGGAAAGCATCAGTTTGGGTGCTTTGGTGTACTCAAACTAATCACAATTGAGCTCTATTTATAGTAGAGCAAGTTTGTTTTGCAAGCAATAGTGTGTGGCAACTGCAGCAGGTCTTTTTGTTTTGCAAGCAATAGAGCAAGTTTTTTTAAACTATTTGGATCCCATTGAAAAATCATCATGAACATTGATGTTCAAGGCTAATAACTTAGGCAGATTTTCACTAAGTGTTGGAAAAAGTGTCATTTTCATGTTTTTGTGATTTTGATCAATTCATAACTCAAAATGCATAAGGAATTGGAGTATGAGGTAGTTGAAGCTTTTGTAGAGTGTAGCAAGACCTAAAAATCCAGCTTTGGATCACCCAAAATGGTTGCTTGGATCTCAAGTTATGATCCTTGGAAGTTGGTACCAAAATCACTTTTGTTCCATAACTTAGAAAAATTTGGTTTCTCAAGGTTGCTCCTTTTGCAAGAAACCTCACTTTTCTTAATTTTTCTTGATGGATGATGATCAATATCATACATTAACAATGTAAAGCAACAAAACCCTATTCTTCACAACAACGACGTACCTTTAACGACGGTAACAACGGCAATGCAAGAACGAAATGTATCAAAGAGCAGAAAGAGAAACGAACGACGACGGCAATGAGCAGAAACGAAAACGATGGCAGTGAGCAGAAACGGACGGACGACAATGCAACGACGGCAACAACGAACGACAGCACGGTGGAGGACGGTTGACGGTGAAGGTTTTTCGTTCGCAAGGGTTTTGAGCTCTGTTCGCATGCAGGGGAGAAGAAAGAGCGGAAATATGAAAATGAATACTGACTATTCATATATTTTAATTTTATTAGACCTTAGACAGCGCTTGTCATAAAAGCGCTTTCTAAGGTGGATCTTAGACAGCGCTTTTCAAAGCGCTTTCTAAGGTTGGCCTTAGACAGCGCTTTTGATTTTATTTTTTTTTAATTTTTAAGACCTTAGACAGCGCTTTTAAGTTAAGCGCTGTCTAATATTTTCCTTTAATTTTTTTTTTTAAATTAATAAGACCTTATAAAGCGCTTTTGACCAAAGCGTTGTCTAAGGTCTTATATTTTTTTGCGCTTTTACTTTTTTAAATGGCTAGTTTCCTTGTTTTTAACTTATAGCAGCGCTTTTGTATTAAAGCGCTGTCTAAGGTGCGATGTTATAACTTACTTTTGTTGTAGTGATTCCAAATCGTCGTAGATCATGCTAGCGACACAAACTTTTGCAATATTTAAGAAACCTGTTGTTGGAACTAATTAGATATGTCCAAATGATCCAATTGATCATGTAACAAAATTTGGAATTAATAAAGTATTACATTTCATTATCATGTTTATTGCTTAGTCTAAAAGTTAAATTTGATAAGTTCTTGATTAAAATTATAGACTTGTTATCATGATAAAGTTTATGATAATGTGAAACAAGTTTTATTTTATTTCAATCTAAACTGTTTTTTTATCGGAGAACTATTGTGAATAGGACATAAATAATTGCAATATATATGTGATGATATTTAATAGATAAATATTAATAGCTCTCATTTATTAGTTGGTATATATAAATTATGCATAAATTGATATCATCATTGAACTGACTCAATTGAGATTTTCTAATGGTTAATATTACCTTAATCTAGCATAGTAATTTACAAGTTATTTATTGTATTTTGATTCTAGACACCTGATACTTTAGGGTGCTAGTTGAAAATATATTGCATACAATTAAACACTTGAATAATTAAGATGGAATCAGTGTACTCTTGATAATGAGTTTGAGCTCTATAATTAAAATATTGTTCAGGAAAAATCAATTGAAGACAAAATGAGTTTCTTAAGTCATAGATATTAACTTATTAGAGTTTGACAATAATACCATACTCTAGAGTTAATCAAAATTGTAACGATGGAAGAAAATCATTATACTATTTTTTTATTGGTTCTTGAAAGTAAATGAATACTTCATATTATCCAAATGATAAGGAATATTGCTAGATGCCTACCTTAATTAATACACTTGTTTATTATATTACCGACTTAGTATTGAACGTACAATGTCACACATAAATAAACGAGTGTTCTGATTTTTATAAATAAAAAAAATGATTTTATTATCAATTAATTAAATTAGGGAATTTAATAAATAATATAAAATATTCTAAGTGAAATATTATAGTATTTTTTGCTAGCGTAAAATATTCAAAATAATATATAAAATAATGTTAAGCATATTATAGATTACAAATAAATGCAAACATTGAAAATTTTGAAACTTCATGGTTTTCAAATTAACAAGTTTTTCATATATATTTTTCAATTCCTTGGAGGAAGGACGATACTTATATAATATCACTATTATACATTAGTAGTAATAAATTGTGTATTTGCTACATGGTAATAATTGGTTGAATATGTATAGAAAACATTTTCTAATTACTATGATAATTACTTCTATTATGACAGGAGTATGTTGTATATAAACTAGATATCAAGCTATTTGTTTATGCGTGAAAAAAATTCTCCTCCCAGTACTAGACACTGCTCAAATTTATATGGGTAATGCTAACTTGTGTCGTTAGGATATATGTTAAAAAACTCAAAAATAAAAAATTCGTATTGAATAAAACAATAAAATTATTAATTATAAAATAAAATCATTAATTATAAGTAAGGGTGAGAATAGGTTGGGCCGAGTTAGACTTTGTCAAACCTGAGTCTGCCCTGCTAAATAATTCAAAGCCTAAACTTGGCCTGTAGCCTATCATAGGCTTATTTTTAAGCCTCAATCTGGCATTTTCGAATGCCTGATTGGTCCACTAACCTATTTAAAAGCCTACTTCATATGAACATTTGTAAATAAGAAATTCAAATAAAGTTAAATATACTAACAAATTAAAAGATCCATGAGATTACATATTTATTTTCATTGTCTTATTTAAGTTTACCTATTAGCATAATTTTGGTGATACTATTTGTTGGAGAGAACTTATGAAATGAACTTATGACATTGTTTATAATATTTTTTTCAACTTATTTTCATAAGTTCTTCATGATAACTAAGTTTTATTTTCGTGTTTTAATTCAAAGTACAAAGTAGAATATAATAATAATAAATTTATTGAGTTTTTCTTAAATAGACTAGCTTGATAGGATTAAAAGGTTTTTCTTACGGCTTGTGGTCTAGCCACTTTAGTTATATAGGCTTATAAAAACACCTAGGTCTTTTCTATTTTAAAAAAAGTCTGGTCTGACCTGGATCTATGTAGGTTAGGCCGTAGGCCCCTGTTAGTTGGTCTGGCCTATTCTCACCCCTAATTATAAGGTATGATAATTTTAAAATAGGCATCGCATGATATAGTTAATGATTATCTCCTTTTTATCATGTTGTTCCTTATTATTAATCATTAATTATACATTATAATTTTATATCATTTAATAATTAATTATAAGTCTTATGGTAATCACATTATTTTATATATATCGGAATAAAATTGGTTATATTTTAAGAGAAAAATTTACTATGTAAAATAAGGTACTAAAAATGTATATGTTAATCACTTCGCAAATCATAAAAATTTCTCTAAATCTATGAAAATTCTACGTGTATTCACACCGAAATCAATTTTTACTATCAACTTTTAATTAGTGTAAGATTTTATTGAAAATTGTGTATTAAATTTAATATAATTCTATAATTAATGATTTTATTGTTTTATTCAATACGAATTTTTTATTTTTGGGTTTTTTAACATATGCCCCAAAGGCACAAGTTAGCATTACCCTATTAAAAATTAATTATATACTTAATGTCTGGACTACGCAGAGAAGTGTTTTGAATATATATATATATATATATATATATATATATATATATATATATATATATATATATATATATATAATGTTTACGTGACAATCAGGAAATTATAAGGTATGATATTTTATTTCTGTATATGATACATTTTTATTTAAAATATGTAACACCCCATACATATACGTCTAGAATAATATGTAGTGATGTTATAAATGGTATATAGAAACATGCAAAAGCATGGAAATGACAAATTAAAATCGTATACAATTCAACTCCTCAGATACAACTGTATACAATACATTTGTATATAACAATACACAGCGGAAAGATAAGCTCTGATAAAGTCTTCACGCCATCTGCTGATCAGTATCTTCAAGATAGCCCATTTAACAATCTTGTATACTTCTAACCTGTGCCTGAAAAATGATAATAGGATTGGGGTGTAGGGATGGCAAAAAAACCCGTACCGGCGGGTACCCGCGGATAAAATCCGTCACGGGTACGGGTAAGATGGTTTAACGGGTATCCACGGGTAATATAAACGGATATTTAATTACCCGTTTCATTACGGGCACGGATACGGATTTAATGGTACCCGTACCCGCGGGTATCTGTATCCGTTTATAATTAATAAAATTAATTAAATATCCTTTAAAATTAATATATACTAATTACTTATCCTTTGGAAAAATTAATCACATATTATAGAATAGATTCTACTAAATCACATGTGTAATTTATGTGTAATTTATGGTATTTGTACTAAATCACATGTGTAATATATTGTTATATGTTTGATTTGATGTTTCTATAAATTAATATGCATTATGTGATCATTTTTCTCACATTTTCAAAGCATAGTTTCAATATATATTTGTTTCAAGTTTGTTGAATCATGACTTTCATGAAAAATTATAGATAGATTTTCTATTTACACATAATCTTCTAATTACAAAAAAGATAAAATTTCTATTTAACAAAAGAAAAATTAGTAAATTACAATTAAAAAAAATATCCATGGATATCCGTTAATACCCGCGGGTATCTCAAAATCCACGGGTACCCGTCTGCCAGATACCCGCACGGATATGGGGCGGATACGGGTATCATATTTACTAAACGGGGCGGGTAGCGGGGGACTAGTACCCGTCCCCACGGGTACCCATTGCCATCCCTATTGGGGTGAGATTACTAAATCTCAGTGAGTTCCCCTATCTTATGGGTTCACTCGGCTCTACATGGTGCATGCAATCAAACGGATCCGCCGTGGATCCGTGGTTTTCCTCACAGTCGGGTACAAATACACAACAATGGGTAATATCGTCATTAGTAGTCCCTTGACTCACCAATGAGATAGCAACAAATACACAATCAATCACAAGCAAGTATGCAGACCCGTACGCGTGTACGAGGAATCCAGAAGTAAGTTCTACCTATCTACCTAGGTCACAATCACACCCTCGGTGGGTTATCTCTTGTGTCTAATCGTCAAAAGACTTGCACATGCACACCGCAAGGTGAGCCAGATAGATCCGACGTGGCACCCATCCGTGATGAGTTTATCTGAAGTGATGTTGCCTATGTGGCGTCACAACCCCACCATACCAAGCACGCCGAGGTTTATCTGCCGTGGAAACGACTTTTTCAAACCCACTTAGCGTCTCGTAATGGTAGCTCAGGTATGTATGACGTACCGAGATCACACAGTAGGGTACCGACTAGAGATCACACAGCAGTACTCGTTGTCATAGTAATCACCCCTACGCAGATGTGTTAACATCTAGTGCAAATACACCATAATGACTACACAAGCCCACCGGGCGATAGCCTAGTGATATTGCCTACGTGGCATCACTAGAGGTGAGTTTAATTATCTGAAGTGATATTACCTACTTGGCATCACGACCCCACTATACCAAGCACGCCGAGGTTTATCTACCGTGGAAACACCCTTTTTAGACCCACTTAGCGCCTCGCAATGGTAGCTCAGGTGTGTATGACGTACCGAGATCACACATAAGGGTACCGACTAGAGATCACACAACAATAGTCGTTGTCATATTAATTTACCACCTAGTAGCATATGCCTACTTCGATTCAAGCATACATCATAATCACACGAACATCGAGCCACGCAGGCAAACACTTCTGAACGTTCAACCGGAACGAACGGGATCAACCATCAACTGATCACTTCATAGCACATTCAACATAATGCAATCCAGTAAGCATTACAACAATTGTATAGGTGATCATAACCAGGTAATTTATCAACATAATGCATTTATTAAGCATACACATATACATGTAGCATAAGTGATCATATCAAGCCATGAGTCAATCCAATATGCATCACATTAATCACATATGCAATGTTTATATCATGTTATATATATTAGCACATTACTAGTGCCCTTACTCATTGGCCTAAACTCATTCCATAACAATTACTCATCCATAATCTTAACACAAACATGATTCATTCTAATCCTTAAGCGATACATGTTAGCATATCATATTTGACCGATTCATTATTGGTTTATAGTTAGGTTTCTACCTCACTATCATTTAGAGCATTGAAAGACTTTTCCAACGCTTCGAACGGGGGTCAAAACTGACTTACATTTCAAAAGTTATGAAGATAACAAAATCTGACATATTGGAGAAATTCCGCAACACTCGGGTCCGTACGCGTTGAGTCTTGAGTCGACTCAAAGTCCTTTAGGTCGACTCAAACTGCGCAGATTTTGTTAAAAACTCAGTTTTCGATCGTTAAATGCCTTCCGGACCACTGATTTCGATTTCGTAAAAAGCCCCGGTCTCAGAACTCAATAAACCGCGATATTTTCATAGTTAGAAGTCCATCCTACCCATTTACCAAAATAATAATGAGGTTATCAAACATGGGAAAGTTAGGTTTTTCAATCAAACAACTCAAAGCTCAATCTAACCGTACCCAATCGTCAAAGATCATGAGTTTATCATTCTCATGTACCTAATGATTCAAAACCATATATCACAAACATAATATTCATCATAGGATCATATTTTCATCAATAGATCAAACATGCATCATAGTTCACATTCTAAACCCAATCATACAATTATCATCAAACATGCAATTCAATCCCTATCCTACCTAAGTATCTAACTATGGAACTCACCTTGTATCAATGGAGATTAAGATGACATCCATGCTGCAATTGGGCTCCCATCTTGGTCAAAATTCCACTTCCAACATCATCAATCCCGTAACCCTCTCTTTCCCCATTTCCAGCAAGAATCACCAAACTTCAAATGCATTTTTCTCCTTCAATACAGACATGCAAGCAACGAAATTTATATGTAAATTGAAGGTAATTTTGTAAGCTTTCCAAAAAGTCCAGAATCAGCCCAATCGGAGTTACGAGGAAGAAGTTGTTACCTGATTTGTGAGAGTTGTCCAAAGTGTGCGAAAATGGCAAGGATGGTGATAAACTTTGAGTTCTCCTCCTTCTCTCTCTCTACTTTCTATTCCCAAAATCTGACTTGGAATGTCTACCACCAAACAAGGCCTTAAGTGATTCATATAACATGGTCAATGTCCATAGTACCCCTCAACTAAATAATATTTACCAATTTGCCATTTGGTTAGCTTCTAACCAAACCCCTTTGATTCAAATCAAGTCTACTAACTCTTCATAGCACTTCTAATATATAAACATATATACTACTCAATTAATGTAAACAAGGCCAATATGTTCTCTAATCACCATTTAACTAATTTAAACAATGATTATCAGTGTCGGAGAATCGGAGTATTACAAAATATGTATGAGAAACGAATTGACAATGAAGTGGCTTATATATGATTTTTTATATATCTCTCAAATTTTTTAAATATGTTTTGACATTTTGTTAATATAAGCAGTATGTCTTCTTTGTCACTCTGCAAAATCCTTGAATTTGGAAAATTGGTTGGATCCAATTTTCATACCCCAAATTTTGACCACTAAGATTTCCCATCATTGTGCAAATCATCACCACAATATGGATGAACCATCATGCCTCATCAAATGCCTTAAGGGTTGTTGAGCATTCACTACAATCAAAATTAGCGTTTCAAGCCCTCTCAGAGCCTTAGACAAAGGATCAATCAAGGAATGACATGATCTTCAACTTGTCTAACCTCTCAAACATCCACAATGGATCAAAAGGACTCCCACTTCAAGGATTAAGCACAAGGCTGCTCCCTTCTAGGTGGATCAAGTCTCAGGATCGCCAGTGTCACCAAATTAGGGTTTTGGTCGACCAGGGCCTCCAGATGGAGATTTTCATCTAGACACAAGCCAAAGATCCAAAACACAACCTAATTTACTCCATGGAACCTCATGGACCCATTCATCAAGTCAATTTTGCCTCAGGGGGTGCATACATAAAAAATCAGAAATTAGGGTTTCTTGACCTAATTCACCCCTAAGTTGACTTTTGGGACAAATCATGAACCAAGACCTCAAGAGAGGATTTGAGGGTCTCTAATGAACTATATTGATCCATTTGGGACAATGGATTGATCTAGGAAGCTTGAGCAACAAGTCTCAATTTCATCTGCACCACAATTAGGGTTTCGCGAGGAAAGTCAACTGTAACTTTGACTTTTGACCAGGACATGCTCCCAAACCCTAAGACATGATTCAATATACCCTATGACACCCATGGAATATGTCCATCAAGTTTGATTTAGGTCAAGGACATGATTTCATGAAGAATTGCACAGTTTGGAATTCATCTGATAAAAAGTCAACTGTGCACAAAAGTCAACTTTGACTTTTTGAGATTTTTCACTAAAATGGATTTTTAACCCTAAAATGATGTTAATGTATGATTTGAATCATCATTCATCAAGAAAAATCAAGAAAAGTGGGATAACTTGTAAAAGGGGTAACCATAAAAACTTAGAAAATTTTCTAAGTTAAAAATAAAGTGACAAGGGTACCAACTTTGAAGGATCATAACTCCTAAACCACAAAGCCATTTTTTCTCATCTAAAGATGGATTTGTAGCCCTCATTACCCTCTACAAAAACTTCAACTAGACCTAAGTCCAATTCATTAAGGATTTTGAGTTATGGAGTGATCAAAATGGCTGAAAAGTGAAAATGTCACTTTTTCCAACACTTAGTGAAATTTTCACTAAGTCAGAATCTGCCTTCACTTTTTGCCAAATGTAGGGGGATTTTTCACTTGGATTCAAAAGAGATCAAAACCAAATATGTTTAAACAGTTGTTGTATCATGTAAGGGCTTTCCAAAATGGCCAAGAACATTGCCAAATTCCATTTGAGTCATGAGATATGACATTGGAAAGTTGCCTTGCTGAAATCTGTCAAAGGCAAGGCAGAATTTGCAACTTTGCTCGATTTACCAAAATCAGCCAAATTCAAATGCTCCTATCCACTTGGACACATCTGAGGATTGAATCTAAAGGGGACAATCACTGAGCCAAGCCTCCAAAGTCCATGGAACAAGAAATAGCATGTTGAACCTAGAATGGCCAAAATAGGGACAAGACTCCAAATTTGGATTGGAGCATTCAATGGAAGCACCAAGGTGGCATGGACTGAGCCATTTTCATTTGAATTCAGTCAAGACTTATCCAAGACCAAGGGAACCACAGCCCTGTGCCCTAACCTCTAGTCAATGGCTAGAGGAGACTTGCATTTCCATTGGCCAACATTGAACAAACACCTGCTGCAGTTGCCATTCATTGTGGATCCCAAAACAAACTTGCTCTACTATAAATAGAGCTCAATTGTGATCAGTTTGAGTACACCAAAGCCATCTAACAGATTTTTTCCTCAAAATCTCTTTCTCTTGGCAAAAATGCCTTTCTTAGCAAGGTAGCTATCGGGTTTTGAGTTTGAGAGCTTTTCCAATCAAACCAATCACTCACACACCTCACATACATCACATATGAGATGATCAAACACTTAGATCACTTCTGAAACACCAATTTCACAAAATCACCAGCTGGTTGCTCAAATTTTCAATCAAGTTGTAGCTGAGGTACCACAAATTGTTCCAGCCATTTTCAATCAGGTCCAAGCATTCAAACACACTCCATTGGGTGTAGGGAAGCTGTTCAGATCATCACCACTCATCTGTAACACCTCCAAATCAAAAAATCACATTGCACTTGCTGTCACGGCTTAGAGGTAAGCATATACTTGGTCATCTCTCAATCTATGCATATTTCCTCGCACAATAATTTGGCCATATGTTCATAATCATGCATGGAATGTTTTCCCTCAATTAATTGCATTGTTTGAATCGTGTATCAAAAATCCTAGCCTTCATGCAGAAATTAGGGTTCTTGAGGATTTTTCATGATTTCTTGTTGTATGTTTAATTTAAATGAAATTAATAGACATAGACATGATCGTGAGGTTGAGACGAGCATAATGATATGTGGATTGCATGTTATAATCAAGTATTCAGTGAGATTAGAGAGAAAATGCAAATCTGGCCAAGCCCAGAACACGCGCGTGCTCTTGGTGTGTTCTTGGCGCCATTTTTAGAAATTTGAATATTTGAATTTTGTGATTTTATTTAATTGATTCAAAAATTAATTTCTCTCTGAGTTTTAATGATTTTGAGTTGATTCTTTTTTTTAATAATTCACAAAAATGTTAAAATATTTTATTTTATCAAAAAATCCCAAAAATATTATTTATTTCATATAATTGATATTTTTGCAAAGAATTAATATTTTAATTGTTTTTGACATTTTAAATATTTTTTTCTACATTGATTTTGCAACTTTTAATGCTTTCTAATTATTTTGTAGGTCAATACTTAATTTTTGAAGCATTAATCCAAAATCACAATTTGTTTTTCATATGTTAAACAATTTTGATCATTTTTAATTGAATTTTTATTCAATTAAATACATTTTTGAAAACAAATTAGGGTTTTTGGATTAATTCAACCCTCATAAATCATTTTCAAAACACTTTGGGCCTCTTGAGAGAGTGTAAGACCCAACCCACTTGTACAGAAATATTTTGGGCCTCAGTGTATTGTATAAGTCCCGATACTGTCAAAAATAAACGGCACGATCGTCGCCTTTTGAAAAATAACCTTGGGCCTCTCCTTGAGCTATAAGACCCATTCAAAAACACTTTGGGCCTCCAATAGAGTGTAAGACCCAATCCCCTTTTAACCAAAACATTTTGGGCCTCACTTATTGTATAAGTCCCTCCGCGTTAAAAGAAAACCTCGGCGCGATCGCCATTTCAAACGGAAAGATCAACTGGGCCTACCCTCGTGTTATAAGCCCCACTCTTTTTCTTTAAAACTTTTTGGGCCTCTTGAGAGAGTGTAAGACCCATCCCTTTGTACAGAAAACAATTTTTGGGCCTCAGTCACTTGTATAAGTCCCCCTGTACAAATTCAAACAAGTGCGCTCACTGATAAAACCCTGGGCCTCTCCTTGAGCTGTAAGCCCTAAATCTTTCTTTTTCAAAGCACTTTCTCCTTTGATTTTGAATATACTGTTGTTTTCAATCTTTCTTTGTTGAACTACTAACCAAACAGCATGGAAGCTCTACAACCGAGTAAGTGGTTATTGCTTTCATTTACCGCTTTCATATACATATAACTATATTGTGGGGCTGTTTCGCTGTAAGTCTTCTTTCATAAACTCATATTAACTGTGTAATAATAGTATAGATATTTAGAGTTTCCCCGGCAACTACGTCTAGCATTAAGCCCGTTGATCGCTCTTAGAAATAGTCTAAACTAGATCCCCATAGGATTACCAGACACAGTCTTCCCTCCTCTTGGGGTTAAACAATATGGAGATATGAAAGGCAGCATTCCCTGTGAACCCTTTCATAGACTGTCACTCATAGAAGTTGTCAAAGAAACTCTATTCCCCAGATATGATCTTTTCTCTGTGAATGGCATCTCTTGAGTTTCTTCCAAATTCTCGAACTTTCCTGACTTTGATCTATTCTCGGTGAATAGCATTGCCTTGAATTTCTCGGGGTTTGGGGACCCACAGGCTTCTTAAAAGCACTTGTCAAAGAAACTCTATTCCCCAGAGATGATCTTTTTTCCGTGAATGGCATCTCTTGAGTTTCTTCCAAATTCTCGAACTTTCCTGACTTTGATCTATTCTCGGTGAATAGCATTGCCTTGAATTTCTCGGGGTTTGGGGACCCATCGGCTTCTTAAAAGCAATCGGCCTCCTCTTGGGCATCGTACAAGGACCCACAGGCTTCCTAAAAGCAACTCCGCCTCCTCTTGGGCTTAGTACAAGGACCCTACGGCTTCTTAGAAGTATTCACAGCCTCCTCTTAGGCTTCGTATAATGATCTCTTCCTCCGGGAATGATAGCCTCCTTTTGGGATTCGTACAAGGACCGATCGGCTTCTTAAAAGTTTCTAGCCTCCTCTTGGGCTTCGTACAAATTGTCCCGACGACCTCCTAGAGGTATAGGAACAGAACCTAGTCATCTTTATAGAACCGTCCTTTCATAGAGTCTACTACTGTTTCTCAAGGCATAGTATAAAAGATGAAACTCTAGACACGGACAGTCTAATATTCCTTGAGTCTCAAAAACATTCTCAAGTGACCCTTTCGTTAAATAGGAAGGAAACCCGCAGACTCGGACAGTCTCAATACCCTTTGGATTTCCCGTTTCCTTAAAGACAAGGAAATATCCCTGATCCTCAAATCAAAAATCCCTGAGTACAGTGTTGCTCATATAAGAACTAATTTTCTCTTTAAAATCAGTATACTGGACCTGTCACTCAACTGAAACAGTCACCCTAGCCTCCTTTTGAGTTTTGTACAATGATCCTCCCCAGCGGAGTCAAACAAAGTTTAGCCTCTCTCTCAGGCTTTGTACGAGACACATAAGAGACTCCCTCGTTGAGTCAATCACCCCTTTCGCCTCCATCTCGGGCTTTATATGAGATACAAAAAGGTTCTTATTGAGCCAAACAAATAACAACCTCCATCTCGGGCTTCATACGAGATACAAAAAAACTCTCTTGTTGAGTCAAATAGCCTTCATCCCGGCCTTTATACGAGATACCAAAAGACTCCATCGTTGAGTCAAAACCTTTTAGCCTCTCTCTCTGGCTTTGTACGAGACACATAATAGCCTCCTCTTAGGGTTTGTATAAGAAAACCACTGGTTAATCCAATTAACCTTTTAGCATAAAAGTTGTGCCTCGTTCACAGTACACAAACATCAGCAACTCCTTCCTCTTCATCTAATCGCTGTAAGCGGTAAGCCTCTGGATCATCTACATACATGTCATTGTCCCTCTTTTAGCATGAGAAATTCCTAAGGAAAGATAGCATTGCTCTACACTGAGTTAAAGTCTTCTCCTTCAGGTTAAAATCCCCTATAAAGGAAATTATGGCATTGATGGATTCACACATCCCGGTTAAAGTAATTCTCCTTTATAAACAGTTGTGACATACAATCCCCTCTTTAGAGATGACAAATTCTCTCTAAAGTCAACACCCTTTTAGATTCACATCTTGGGTTTTAAACAAGATACAAATAAACCCTTTCAGCTTCACATCTTGGGCTTTGAACAAGATACAAACCGCCTTTTCGCTTCACGTCTTGGGCTTTGAACAAGACACCAAAAACAACCATTTCCTCCCATAGAATAGGAGGAACTACGAACGCTCTGATTTCCCTGTTTCGGTAAACGGGAATACGTAGGCATAAGATTGAAAGAAAAGATCTTAGCGAGCACACTAAACAAAAACCCAAAATCCCATATCAAAAGCAGTAATTCAAAAACATCAGTCCTAACATCCTAATCCTTGTTCCCCGTCAGAAACCTTCTGTCTAGATAAAAACCGTATTGGCGAAAATATAAATAACCAGTACAAAGGCCCCCCACATTGATAGCATTCGTAACCTAACAGACCGCTGTTTAAACTCAATATGCAAGCAGGGTTAATTGGAGACATCTATTTCCCTTCCTTCATCAGCTTTAATAGGATAAAAAATGAATTGACCTGTAGTTTTAAGCTCAACCGCAGAGAGCAACTAGCGCTTAAGAACCGCGTCCAAAATCGCTCGCTACACCAATTATGACGATTGGTAGCGTAATTTGAGAATTATTCTCATTCATGACAAGCTAATCGACATTATTGATAAGCCTGCTCTGACTGCTCCTGCCAATCCAACCAACGCTGAAGCAAGCAAGACTTATAAGAAGTACTTGGAACAATGTCTTATTGCTAAGTGTATCATCCTAGCATCCATGAGTCCTAATATTCAGAGACAACATGAGGACATGAACCCTCTTGAAATCACTAGACATCTTAAGATGTATGATGGACAAAGTAGGGCAACTAGATTTCAGTTGTCTAAAACTTTGTTTACGCCCTCATTGAGTGGAAATGATCAAGTTAGACCTCATGTTCTTAAGATGATTGATCTCATCGAAAAACTCGAGAAGTAGAGATGTACAAGTGGGAAAGAGTTTTCTCAATATTTGATTTTGCAATCACTTCCTGATTCATTTTCGCAATTTATTGTTAATTTTAATATGAATTAGATGGATACTGATTTGTATGAAATGCTTAACCTGATGATTAATTATGAGAATCAATTTTACTCTGAAAAGAAGAAAGGAATTGTCATGGTTGTTGACAAGGCCTTTTAAGAAAAAGGGAAAAGGAAAGTTTAACTAAAAAAGGAAGCCTTATGGACCTATGGGTGGTGTTACCAAAACTAAGCACAAAAAGGTCAATGTAAATCAGACTGATGCTGAATGTTTCTTCTGTAAGGAAAAGGGACATTGGAAAAGAAATTGTGAGAAGTATCTTAATTCTATGAAGAAATCTGGTGAGACATTAATGAAAAGTGTTTTCATGATTTCTTTAAATGTTACTTATCCTACAATGTGGGTATTAGACACTGGCAATATTTTAAACATCTATAATACGTTGCAGGGACTACACATAAGAAGAAGGTTAAATAAAAGTGAAGTCAACCTTCAAGTAGAGAATGGAGCAAATGTTGTTGTTGTAGCAAATGGATTGATCTCATTAATAATGTCCATTGGAAAAATGCTAGTGTTAGAGAATTGTTATTACATTCTGAATGTTATTTCAAATGAAATTTCAATTTCTATGTTGGACAAGTGTGATTTTTGCATTATGTTTAATAATAATAATAATTTCTCTATTTATCATAACGATGATTTGTATGCGAATTGGTTATCTCCAACGTGGTATATATATGTTTTGTCAAATGTGAATTATAATTATGTTTTGCATGTTTCTTTTGGTTTCAAGAGAAATAGAGATAATTAGTTAAATAAAACTTATCTTTGGAATTGCGGATTCGATCACATTGGTGAGAAAAGAATTAAAAAGTTACACGAGGAAGGTTATCTTGATAATTACGATTATGAATCATATGAAACTTGTAAATCTTGTTTCAAAAGAAAAATGACTAAATCTCCATTTAATGGAAGTGGAGAGTGAGCATATGAATTATTAGGACTAATTCATACAAATGCTTGTGGACCTATGAATATTCAATCCAAAGACGGATATTCTTATTTCATTACTTTCACTGGTGATATGGCAAGATATGGATTTGTGTATCTAGTGAAACATAAATATGAATCATTTGAAATTTTCAAGAAATTTTGTTATGCAGTTGAAAAACATACCGGTAAAACTATCAAAGTGATTAGATCTGATAGAGGGGGAGAATATCTTAGTGAAAACTTTATTGATTATCTAAAAGAGAATGAGATTATTTCATTGTGGACACCTTCAGGTACACCTCAACATAATGGTGTGTCTGAAAGAAGAACTCGAACCTTATTAGGTATGGTTAGATCTATGATGAGGTTCATTGATCTTCCAACAAATTTATGGGGGTATGCATTGGAAGCAACAACTTATCTTCTAAATAAAGTACCTTCAAAATCAGTCCCTAAAACTCCATACAAGATATGAAAGGATGTAAGACAAATCTAAAACATATTATAATTTGGGGTTGCCCAACTTATATCAAGAAATTACATACAAGGAAACTTGATGCTAGATCCAGTGTGTGTAGATTAATTGGATATCCAAAAGAAACAATGGGATATTATTTCTAGCATAAAAAAAATGATGAAACACCAAAGGCTCGTGAAAATGAGAATGAAGTTGAACATCTTTGCTTTAATGTTTTAAAGTTAAGACAAAGTTCACCGACTTCAACACCTTTTTCTCAAGAACCAATTAAAGTTCAATAACAAGTTTATGAACCCATCATAGAAAATTTTCAACAACCTCTTAATCCAATTCAAGAGTCTATCAAAAGATCTAGTTGAGTTCATCGTGCACCTGCAAGATTAAACTTAATGGTGCAAGGAGACATTTCAACTGAAGATTATCATAATGCTGATGATCCTAAGAGCTATAAAGAAGTTATGCAAAGTTTGGATCGTGATAAATGGAAAAAAGTCATAGAATCTGAAATGGTATCAATGAATATAAAAAAAGTCTGGACTTTTGTTGAGGTTTCAAAGGAAATAAAACTTATTGGCTGTAAATGGGGTTAAAAGAAAAAAGATTGGAGCTGATGGAAAGGTTGAGACCTATAAATCTTGTCTTGTTGTCAATGGTTATCCTCAAAAAGAAGGAATTAATTATCATGAAACTTTTTCCCCTGTGGCAATGATTAAATCCATTCAGATTCTACTTGTGATAGCAATATATTATGATTATGGAATATGGCAAATGGATGTGAAAACAACTTTTCTTAATGGTGAGCTAAAAGAGGAAGTGTATATGACATAACATGGAGGACTCATATATTTGTCTAATCATAACAAAGTTTATTAGCTACAACAATCCATCCATGGGTTAAAACAAGCTTCTAGAAGCTAGAACATTCGTTTTAACAATACAATTGAAAAATTCAATTTTCTTAAATGTGAAGAAGAACCCTGTGTTTATAAAAAGGTCAGTGGGAGCATAATCATTTTCTTAGTGTTATATGTTGATGACATATTACTCTTTAGAAATGATGTTCCACCTATGCAAAGTATAAAGGTTTGGCTATCAGATCAATTTTTCATGAAAGACATAGGAGAAACAACTTATATCATAGGAATAAAGATTCATAAATAGATCTAAAATACTGCTTGCAATTTCTCAGTCTATGTACATTGATACCATTTTAAAAAGGTATAACATGGAAAGTTCCAAACGAGGCTATTTGCCTGTAGGAATTGAAGTTACTCTTAGTAAGGATAGTTGTACTAAAACTCCTGGAGAGAGAGAGAGAGAGCATGATTAGAGTACCATATGCTAGTGCAGTGGGAGCTATCATGTACACCATGACTTATACACGTCCTGATGTTGCTTATGCACTGGGTGTAACTATTTGATATCAAGAAAATTCTAGTGTGGAACACTGAAAACTAGTTAAGTCCATTCTTAAGTACTTAAGAAGAATTAAGTCCAATTCCTCGTTTATGGAGATTCTGAGCTAAAAATAAAAGGTTATACTGATGCAATTTTTGCATTAGATAAAGTTGACAACATATTTATTTCAAGTTATGTTTTCAGTTTAAACGGTGGTGCAGTTAGTTGGAAAAGTTCCAAGAAATCTACAGTAGCAAATTCAACTACTGAAGCTGAGTATATAGCAGCAAGTGAGGCTGCTAAATAATCTGTTTAGATGAAAATAATAGTGTCATTGCTCAATCAAAGGAGCCAAGGTCACACCATAAATCTAAACACGTTCTTCGAAGATATCATTTAATAAGAGAAATCATTGAACGTGGTGACATCAAGATTAAAAAGGTAGATGGAAAGGAAAAAGCGAAGGATCCATTTACCAAGGCTCTTGCCATAAATGTTTTTGAAAAGTACAAGATGGAAATATAATTGAAATACATAACTAATTGGCTCTAGTGTAAGTGGGAGATTGTTAGAAATAATTAGATACTCCAAAAGACCCAATTGATCATGTAACAAAATTTCGAATTAATAAATTATTACATTTCATTATCATATTTACTATTTAGTCTAAAATTTAAATTTGATAAGTCCTTGATTAAAATTATAGACTTGTTATCATGATAGAGATTATAATAATGAGAAATAAGTCTTTTGTTATTTTAATCTAAATTGTTCTTGATCGAAGAAGTATTGTGAATAGGACATCATTAATTCAGATAGATTAATATATAATTGATTGTTTTTAATAGATAAATATTAATAGCTCTCACTTATTAATTTCCGTATATAAATGATGCATATGTTGACATGATCATTGAATTGATTTAATTGAGATTTTCTAATTGTTAATATTACCTTAATCTATCAAAAGGATATTCTCGAGAAGAAATATAATAGTTTTCTTAGACCTGAGATTATCATAGTAATTAACAAGTTATTTACTATATTTTGATTCTAGACACCTAATATCTTAGGGTGCTAAGTTGAAAAGATATTGGATATGATTAAACACATGTATAATTAATGAATAGTCAATATGGGATTCGTCAACTCGTGGTAATGAGTTTGAGCTCTATATTAAAATTCTGGCTAGAAAAAATCGATTAAAGAAGAAATGGGTTTCTTCAGTCATAGATATTAACTTATTAGATTTTGACAATAATATTATACTCTAGACATAATCAGAGTTATAACGATAGAAGAAAAACATTATACTATTCTTCTAGTAGTTCTTGAAAGTAAATAAATACTTCATACTATTTGGATGTTAAAGAGTGTTGCTAGACGCCTACTTTGATTAATATATTGGATTGTGATATTACCGGCTTAATATTAAACTTACAGAATCACACACAAATGATTGTTCTGATTTTTACTAAAGAATTATTTCACTATCGAATAATTAAATTAGAGAATTTAATTAATACAATAAAATAGTCTAAGTGAAATATTATAGTATTTTTTGCTAGCACAAAATATACAAATAATATATAAAATAATGTTGAGCATATTTTTTTATTTTAAAATAACTAGATTATATATAAATGCAAACATTGAAAACTTGGAAACTTCACGGTTTTCAAAGTTTTATCCGGATTGACGGTTAATTTCAGTAAAAGCAACTTAATTGGTATGGGGTTAAATGAATCTTCTTGTTGCGGTAAAAATCGGATAACAAGATATTAATTAACTTGCATCATATTTTGAATTCACAACCAACTTTGATTTATCCAAAGGAAAGGTTCAAGATCGAAAAAACCTAAGAGGATCTAAGTTCGGGGGTTGGTTATATTAAGGGAAGGTATTAGCACCCTTAATATCTGTAGTACTCTACAGGAACCTCTTGTTTTAATTTGTGTTATGTTATGCTTGCTTGTTAAGATAAATTTGTTAAAGTATGTACATTGAATTTGCTCGCCAAGACGTCGCATCTTGTGCCTACGTACCTGACTAAAGAATCAGAGCAACCGGAGTTCACCTATCTAAGGGTGAATTTGAAAAACCATTGACTATGGCCAAAGTTCCAAGGGGAAATGAGTATGAGCTCATCTTAGGGTTTGAAGAAATCCTCTAAATTCTAAGTTATGAAGGGGGGAATGAGTACTCATGATGATGAGAATCATATAGATTTTAGAAAAACTCTCTCCTATTTCTAAATGATGATTTAGTGGCTCTTATGAGGCCAAGGAAGAGAAAGGCTCTTGTGAAGCCAAGGTGTTGATTGGTTTATTGACTCATGAGTCAATTATAGAAGAATTTCCTTTGGAATGAGGAAGACAACAATTTTATGAAACAAGAAGTTTATATTGGATATTTACATGAAAATGTGATACTGAATAACAAAGCATTGAAGTCAAACAAGGATTATAACATCATGCAAGATCAAAATCAAACACATAGACATTATATAAACAAGATATCATGGTCAAGAGTCAAACAAGAATCAAGAAAAGTAGCAAAAACCCTAAAAAAGATCTTTCCACTTTCATTTTGAACAAATGCCTCAACCTTACATATTTTTCAAAATGTCTTTTTATAGTCAAAAGGTGGATTCTTTTATGAGCATTTAGCAAAAAGAATGAGTGAAAAAGGTTACAAATGATTAAGTTATGAACCTTTGAAGCTTATATGTAAACCTAATAAAAATGTAAAAAAAAAGTGATAAAAAGAAATGAAAGGTCTCCATGGGTATTGAACCCAAGACCTCACGCGTGCAGCCCCAAAACAAGGCCAATTCTACTAGGGCGCGCACGTGTACTAATGGTGGTCACTAATTCCATATATGCACAACAAGTTTTAAATTGGGAAATTAAAATAAAAGGACTGGGGCGAGGGGGATTCGAACCCCAGTCCTATAGGTGAAATGGGCGTGTCTTAGTGTGTGCTTGCCACTAGGGTGACTAGTACATCCGGTACTAAACATAATTCCAAATTACTATGAATCTATGCGTGTGACTTAAAGAAAACCAAATCTTGCCACCATAAAACAAAAATCAAAGCTTCCCTTATTTAACCAAAATTCCAACACGCAAAGATTTCTTAGCAAAGGGGTATAGCTTATTGTTATGGCAGTAAAACAACAATCCTTCATCAACTCATTAATGCACACAAGCTTAAACCCAACAAAGTAGATTAACAAAATTTAACCTATGCCACTTGAAGTGTAAGACTGTCAATGATTGTTTTGTGAATCAAAAGCAAGGCCAATTTTGAAAAGGCATAAGGATTAAACAACTGCACTTCAAGGAAAGTTCAGAATATGAAGATAATTAAACCAACTGCCAGTAGAGCTTATGTTGTTAAGTCTAAGTTAAACCAACAATTTTGATCAATTCAAGATCTCAAACACAAACTATAGGTGAAGCATACAAGTTTTGTTCCCCAAAACAAAGGCAGTAAAAGACAACCAATGTATTTCATATGTGAACATGTACAATTCATATCATGGTTATGAATATCAACATGAGGTTTCAATTTCAGCTATCAATCACAGACATGTAAAGCACAAAAAGGTTAACAAACAGTTATGGCATACAAATTAGAAGGAGGACATAAATGCTTTTGGATCAAGGCAGAACATGTTCTGACAATCATGGCATTAATTCATACCCATGAGAATAAACAAGCAGGGCAAGGGCACTCATGACATAGCATAAAAATAGATAGGGGCATGCAAACCTCAACATACAGTTCTTGGAACCTTAGCAGAATTCAAGCATGAGTGAAGGGAGGAATATCCGGTGTTCAAATCACAAGTGGAATACAGACCAAAACATGGTGTCGAAGCACAAAAAGCAATCAGGCAAGGGCAACAAAGTGAGTTGGCAACAAATGAGAGTAAATAATGATTGCATGGTAATGACAAACCAACATAAGCCCAAGCATATAACCGGAGTGATTCATGGCAACAAAATAAAGGCACTGCTAAGTTTACTTACATCAGAGTAGTACCAGTCTACATTCTTTTGTTAAAAAGACTAAATTTAGCAAGATAACATGAAGAGACACCAACTCAAAAACTCATAGTGCCAATAGACTTTACAGGAGCTTAATGATTCTATCCATATGATTACTTAATCCATGTGCAAGAAACAGACAATTAGTATGATAACCATAATATCCTAGCAAGGTATGAGCAAAAAAAAAAACCTCACTGCAGCTTGTCAAACTTTCAGGACAATCCAAACATTCTAATCATTATTGGCATACTAAGCATACAGATTTTATCAGGAAGTATGAGTACATCAGATTTATGAACATGCACTTATCATTGAAGGTATTTGTCAGTAGCACTCATACTAAATAACAGTTAGACATATAGGAACAAGCTTGAGTCAGGATAGTGCAAGGTGAACTCAGGAAAATGAATATGCACATGGCCATATAGCAGTAGTATGATTATAAGATACAAAACTTCAAGAGATTTAGCAGCAACTGGTTCACACAAAATGAAATCAAGGTATGACAATGGTTCACACAAATTAACTGCACATTAAGACAGGTTTTCAAACGTTCAAAATGGACACCCTGCTTGGAGTCCCTCCCAAATCAGACATATATTAAGGAGGCATCCTGAAATTACACACTCATGTCCCTAATACTAAGCATAGCAAGATATAACAAATGTATGTTTATGGCATATCATGAGAAAGAAAAGGATGCATCATTTAAGGTCAACCAGGCATATGGACAAGAAAAGGCTTGACAAAATAAGAACATTCACAAGCTGAGTCATGCAGGCTATTTAATAATCAATGATGATGACATGGGTATGAATATGGTATGGATGTTGTATGCACAACAAAATGTGAACAAAAGTGCATGACTGTGTCAACTATGAGTTCACAAACAAAGTTTAACTTGGAGACAAAACTAGCAAGTTGCAAGCAGACTAGAATTATAGGTCCAAACCAGTTACACAACTTAAGCCAGCAGTTCAAAAAATAAGTTTGGACACTTTAGACAGCTTGACTCAAAACCAGGTCATAGTATAGTGATCCTCAACTTGGATAACAAACCAACAAAGACACAACACACATATTGACATAGTGCCAGTCAGGTTAACACACAAAAGTTAGAACATACACTAAGCATAGCAATAGTCTTCATTAAGATACACAACAGATGGCATAATATTTATACACACATAGCATGATGGAACAAAACAAACTAGACATATCAACACATACTTGGGCAGGTTCATAGATAGATATCAAAGCAAAACTTCAACACAAAGGAACAGTGATAATCTTCCATCTCTAAAGACAGGTTTAACAAAACATACACATGACTAGCCTATGAATAACTTGAGTAAAAAGAAAACTAAACACTTGTCAACAGCTTACACATGAATGGCATACCAGCAAGGTAACAATTACATAACTAGAACACATATCAGGCAAGCATATCAGAGTATGTATACCTCAGATGACTTGTTAAATGCTCGCACATATAAAACATGATGGTAGCAGGAAATACTTCAAGGGTTTAGTAGCTCACGGATCAGTTACAAGTAGATAAATGATTTAACTCAAAATAAAGATCAAGACATGCCATAACTTGTGTACATATCAGGGTGTAGGTAAGCACATGAATGGATACCAAAAATGGTCCTTATGAAAAACTGAGTTAAAAACAGCTTCTATGCTTAAAGATAACATTCAACAAGCATCAACATAAAAGTAAACCATTTGGATACAAAACAAACATTAAAGCAAGTTTAATACATGGTAGCAAGGTGAAGTAGAAAAATCAAAGCATCCCAAAGCAGAACAGAACTTACCCCCCTGCCAAGTATGCTTCGAGATGTTTCAGAATCATACCATTTCTATCATTACACCACCAAATCAAAATTAAACCAAGGGCATCAACATGGGTTTAAGAAAACAGATTTGCACCTCAACAATTAATAACAAAACAAAAGCATTTAATTCTTAACAGCAGGCATGAATAGCAAGGCAAAAGATAAACTGTTAATGAGACGTGAGCAAGCATTTCCAAGGCCTTAGCAGTGAGTAAAATGAGTTTCAACACATCTTGGCCCCAAGATGCCAGGTATTAGTGACAAAGAGGATGACAACATCCCTACTTACCCATAGGCCACAACAACTGAAGTCTTAATGCAAGACTTAATATGGATACCAAATGACAGTTATGCTCAGTATGTTAACCAGAACAACACATTTGTCTTAACTCATCATGTTATGCTAAAGACAAAGAAACTTAAATACACATAGTTGTCACATTATGGATGAATGTACAGAAACATTAAAACACATTATACAAGCAGAATATAGAGAAACATGATGATGTCAATGATATACATGAGCATGGATATTAAGCAAGGAGAGTGTAGTTACCAAGTGGAATATGTCCACTGCAACTTCAAAGTATGAACAACAATCCCTCTTGCTGAACCAAACAGAACTTCCTAAAAACAAGCTTCCTCCTCCTTCTTTTCTAGCAAGAACTTTAGACTCAGATATATTTAGAGTGTTTTGTGAAAGGTGTTGGTGAGAAATGCAAAGAACTGAGCTGCTATTTATAGGAATGCATGAGTGCTCAAGGTATGGCCAACATACAAAAATTGCCAATAATACCCCTCCCATTTCGTGTGAGCCATGCCAAATGCAGAGTGAAATCTTCCAAAGATCTCTGAGCCTCTGAGCACGACTGTTGAGAGTTGATAGGCTCAATGCTCAATGAATAAACAAAGGTTTTTCCCTTTTTGGAAAGTTTCTCTCTCCCTCCCACATGCACCAACAAGACATATATCAATATTTTAATGTTAAACCACTTGAATTTCGTGGAGCAGCTTGAATTATGTGCAAATCCAACATTAAAACTCAGAAGTATGAGGATTTGGTGATTAGGGAAAAGTTTGAGTCATTACACAAAACATGGTTTCTTGAACTTTAAGGAATGAAACCTCCAACTTTGGATCCTCGTATCTCACAGCTTGCTCAATGGATTGAGGAGTTCTAGTACTCTTTGGAAAGCTATCATTGCCCTCTACAACTTTCATGACCAAGGGTTTTTGAGTTGAGGCCTGGATCTTTAAGAAAAACTGGGTTGAAGTTGGTTGTTCATTAGGGCAAAAATGCTGAAAATTTACTAAGTCCTTGGGCAGTTTGGCTTGCAAGCTTCATAACTCAAAAACCATGCATTTTTTGGAGAAAAGTCATATTTAACCCTTTAAAGATCTTGGAGAGAGCTTTCATTTTGTCTTTGAGTCACTCAATTAGGTTGTGTTGTTTGGAAGTTATGACCATTTCAAGTTGTCACAAGAGAGGGAAATTTCACATTTGCAAAAGTTTCATGACCAAAATCTTACTTCCTTTGCAAGAAACCCTTTGAAACTTGATCTTGATACTTTGAATCACTCATAAGACATGTGATGATGATTTGAGGCATTGGAGGTTTTATTTGGATCAAAATCCCAGAGATTAGGGTTTCAGTCAAAACCCTAATTTTGACTGTGAATGCACTGGGATAAACCTTTGTGCTCTTGCTTCTTTCTTCACATCTAAAGCTCATAGATGACCTTTAGGGATGCTTACTAACTCATGGGGTCATGTCTTAGGGTTTGAGGGCAACCCCTGATGAAAATCAAGGTCCACGATCCATATGCCTTACAGAAACCCTAATTTGGAGGAAGGGTGAGACTGTGGGTCAAACTACTCAGGATGAGAGCCAAATGATCTTGGATTCTTGTTGAGTGAGACTTCTTGAATTTAGGAAAACTCAAATGGTTGATGAACCAATCAAAACTTGAATTGACAGGGCAAAATTCTTCAGTGATTCTTCAGGTTAAAACCCTAATTCCATACTTTGGTCTGGTGATCCTTGATTGACTTGACTTGATTCTAAGTCTTGAGATCCTGGTTCCAAACAACTAGTGAGGCTTTGTGATGATTGAATGAAGTTATAGAATGCCTTAGGAGGCCTTGAACCTCTATATGCAAACCCTAGTTTCAACACAAGAGAAACAAACTGCCAGATATGGGTTAGATTAAACAAATGCATATATGATTGATTCTAAATGTCTATGCAAGATGTTATGACATCTAAAGGGGTAAAATTTGGGGTACAACACTTCTGTTGAAGCTGATGCATCCTTCTTGTTGTGTAAACTAGGCAGGTATCCATTTAAATTCTTGGGATTGACTATTGGTGGTAATCATAAGCGTGTTTCGTTTTGGAAATCCATCGTTTCGTCAATCAAAGCTCAGTTATCTTCTTGGAGGGGAAAACTCCTATCTATTGGTGGTCGTGTCACGTTGATTAACTCGGTCTTGACTAATCTCCCCAATCATTATCTTTCATTCTTCTTGGCCCTAGTTAAAATTCTGAAGGAGATCAAAGCTTTCCAAAGAAAATTTCTTTGGATTGGTGATATTGATAAGAACTGTGTCAACTGGGTGAAATGGTCCTTAGTTTGCAAACCCAAAAACAGAGGAGGATTGGGCATCAACGATGTCACAGTATTTAATCGAGCTCTTATAACTAAATGGTTATGGCAAGTTGTTAAAGAACCTAATGCACTATGGAGTAGAATCATCTTTGCCAAATATAGTTGTGTAAAAACAATACTTCTGTCAAGACATAACAGTAGCAGCACCAGGAATTGGTCAGCTTAGTGGAAATATTTGGTTAGCTTGGCTAACCCTTCCTTGGATCGTGGCTTCTTTAACCTTTTAAATTGGAAACTAGGTAACAGTGAGTTTACTTTGTTTTGGCACTCTCGTTGGATCTGAGGTATGGCCCTTAAACTGTAATATCCTCTATTATTTGCGCATTCTCCTTGTCAAGATGTCCTTGTCAAGGATTGCGGTAGCTGGATTGGTAACAAATGGATTTGGGACTTACATGGTAGAAATATTATAGCGGTCGACGAGTTCTCGGAGTTATCTTTGGATTTGCATCATTTTTTACTAGAATATGCAATTTGTCCTTCTGTAGAAGATTTAATCTGGTGTCCTTTATGTAATGACAATTTGTTTTCGGTTAAATCATGCTATTTAGCTTTCATTTCGGATTCGGCAGATGACGAGGTTGATGGCAAAACTATTGAAGCTCTGAATTATTTATGGAAGTCTTCGATTCCTCTTAAAATTAAGATTTTTGGTTGGAGACTTTTCTTGAACCGACTTCCCTCCCGTGATAATCTTGCAAAGAGAAGAATCATTTCAAATCCTCATGAAACGGTTTGCGTCTTTTGCTTTCAGGTGGTTGAAGATATACATCATCTCTTCGTCTCTTGTTTTAAGGCTAAATCAATTTGGCAGGATGTTGAATCTTGGATTGGTGTACATTTTCCAACAGCATCGTACTGTATTGATTCGTTTCTTCTTTGGAAAAACTCTTCTTTGTCTTGTTCAACCTCTTGTTTGTTTTGGCTAGTCACTAGTTGGTGCATTTGGTGGTGTAGAAATCAAGTTATATTTAATGATTTTGTGGCTTTTCCTAAAGAGATTGTTCTTAGGGTCATTCATTTCACTTGGAGATGGAAGGTTTTGAGTAGTAAAAAGAGTTTTATTTGTAATTTATATGAGTGACATAAGAAGCCATTGAATTTCTTGTAACTTGTTGTAGGTTCTTGTTAGTTAGTTGCTTAAAAAAAACGGTTTTCAAATTAACAAGTTTTTAATACATATTTTTCAATTCCTTGGAGGAAAGATGGTACTTATATAATGTCTTTCTTATACATTAGTCGTAATAACTTGTGCATTTGCATTTGCTACATGGTAATAATTGGTGAAATATGTATAGAAAACGTTTTATAATTAACATGATAATTACTTCTATTATGATAGGAGTATGGTGTATATAAAATAGGCATGAAAAAAATTATCCTCACAGTACTTTACACTACACAAATATTGCTCAAATTTATATTCTTTCACTAATCAAAGGTTGATAGTAAAAATTAGTCTCGCTTTAGATACACATAGAGTAAAAAAATTTCATGATTCACGAACTAATCAACATGTACATTTTTAGTATCTTATTTGATATAATATATTTTTCTCGTAACTCAAATTCAATTTAATTCTGTTATATTTGTTGTGAACACATTTTAATCCTACACCTGCAACCCAAGTATTTCGGCAGTTCCCACCTCTGCAACAACAACAAAAAAAAACAACCGCAAAACACATTTTTCTTGTGTTTTCTTAGGGATTGAAGTATGCCCATTGGTTTAGAATGAATCATAATAATTTTGTGGTGTGATTTGTCTATTCCTTATCTCCTTCATTTGTCAAATATTTATATTTGTTTGCTGCTCATCTTTCTACTTCTTCTCTTATGTATCATTCTGCTACTATTTTTCTGCTTAATTATGTATTCTAATATAAACATATTTAAAATATACAGTTTTAAAAATTTGACTTTAGTTTTAAAATATTATAAATCACTCCCTCTCTCTTTTGTTTAAAGTCACTTGGTTAATAGAGGTTTGATACAAGACTGAGGCAAGTATTGGGATGTCACCTAGGGGTGGGAATAGGCCACGCCAACTAACAGGGGTCTACGGTCTAACCTACATAGGCTCAGGCCAGGTCAGACTTTTTCTTAAATAAAAAAGGCCTAGGCTTTTTTATAAGCCTATTTAGCTAAAGAGGCTAGGCCACAGGCCATAAGAAAAGCCTTTTAAGCCTATCAGGCTGGGCTATTTAAGAAAAAATTAATAAATTTATTATTATTATATTCTATTTTGTACTTTGAATTAAAATACGAAAATAAAACTTAGTTTTTTTTGAAGAAGTTATGAAAATAAGTTGAAAAAACATTATAAACAATGTCATAAGTTTTTCTCAAAAGTTATCTTCAACCAATAGTATTATCAAACTTATGCTAATAAGAAAACTTGAACGAGACAATGAAAACAAACATTTAATCTCATTGATCTTTTAACTTGTTAGTCTATTTAACATTAATTGAATTTCTTATTTACAGATGTTCAAATGAAGTAGGCTTTTAAATAGGCTAGTAGGCTAATTAGGCTTTCGAAAAAGTCAGACTTAAGCCTAAAAATAAGCCTATGATAGACTAAAGACCAGGCTTAGACTTTAAATTTTTTAGCAGGTCAGACTCAGGCTTGGCAAAGCCTAGCTCGGCCCAGCCTATTTCCATCCCTAATGTCACCAAAGGTAAACCAAACACCAACTTTTCCTATCATATTGGGGGCAAGCTTCCTATCTCTAAAATTAACCACTTACGATTCACTAGTGGAATAAACTTTTCTCACGTCTACATCATAAAGGTTACCATGAGAATATCAAACGTTAGGTTCCTTAGGTTTACCATATTCAAACAAGATTGAAAAGTACTTAAATGAATAAAGGAAGAAGACACAAATACCTTGTGTTAATGTGGTGTCTAGGAACTTGAAGCGAGATTGAAAGAAAAACTCAAATATGACATTCCAAATCCTAGAAGTTTAGGCAAAAAAACAAGTAGGTCACTAGTGCAACTTTCTTTGATAATGCTCAAGAAATGAATAAGAAGGAGAAAAGTGAAACTAAAACTCAAGTTCCCGCATTATAGGCACAAAGGGCGCCAATTTTGACGGTTTCAATTTGTTAGAAGATCAAGGATTACTTCCAAGGCTTAGATAAAGGCTCAAATTTGTAAAAGATTTGATGCACTTGAGTGGGATTATGCATGTTATCTCCTTACCCTACGCGTGTGGATGCATGTGAAGGCCTTCTCCGTATCATTCACTCTACAAAAGGTGTATCAATTAACGTGTATGTTCTCCATCGAGACTACCCCCACTAAGTGCTATTGGTGATCTCTCTTTTCTCGAGGTATTAGAAACAAAAAAAACCTAAACATCTCCCTCAAAGGTACCATTATTCCTAGACCGGTCTCACTCTTTTTTTAATCAACACTCCTCTCTCAGACGATAACAAGGAGTTGGGGAGCAACTATTTCAAATTAGTCAAAGGCCCGTCAAGCCAACCCAATTTATATGCCAAATTCAATAAGACTTCTCCGTTCACTAAGTTATTAGTGTACCTTCATTCCTATATACCACAAACACCACAAGAAAACTAGAAATTACCAACAACGTGCTACCCATGGCTTATGGCCATCAGTAACTTTTTAAAGTACAAAGGGATAAACCTTCATTTTCCATGATATCACCGTTGGTATCACATATTATTTTAATTCTAAAAGTTTCATGTTTATTCTATTATACCTCTTCAAATGTATATAATTAATTTAAAATTTAAAAATACAATTTCAAATATTTCCTATTTTCCATGCTTTTAATAAATTATTTTATTTTTACTTATAAGCTCTCTCCTCTCTTTTTATCCTCGCTCAAAATACACACACCTTTATAAAAAAAATGTGTTTACATTTATCTCACTCGTTTTTTTTAAACAGCAAATCAATAAATGGGAGTATTAGGGGTGCTCAAACCCGTTAAAAATAGAAAGGGACCAAGATAAATTTCACACCAACAACAATTATTAAGATAAACAATGTACCGGATTCAAACACAAGTCTAAATAATTAATGTTGGACTTCAGAATTTCTCCTAATACCGTCAACTTTCAAACTAAGAACTTAACGTACCAAACTATATTATCCATTTCACACTTAATATTATTAAAGACGACATCATTTTGCGACTTCCAAATGCACCAAACGACCGCCAACCAAATACCGTTGAGAAACTCTTTCTTAGACATCCTTGAAAAGAAAGAATTCCACCCACTGAAAAATTTCGAAGAAGGACCTTCTATCCTAACCCTGAATCCCTACCAATTACCGATCTTATTCCAAATCGACTTCGAGACCTCACAATAAAAAAAAATGGTTAATGTTTTCTTTCTCTACTAGATAAAGAACACAAACGTCGCCGTTATTAGACCACTACAGACCTATCTTCACTACAAAATAATTGGCAGAGTACGACGGTTATTTTGGAAAATTACGACGGTTAAAACCGCCGTAATTTTCAAATTGCGACGATTGCTACACTGTCACAGAAACGTGTGTCGCGAGGTCGTATCGCGTTGGTGTCATACCCTAAATTTTGACCACCAAGACTTCCCATCATTGTGCAAATCATCACCACAATATGGATATACTTTCATGCCTTATCAATCTCCTCAAAGATGGTTGAGCATCCACTACAATAAAGAATTAGGGTTTTGAGCCCTCTCAGAGCACTTAGGTAAAGGATCAATCAAGAAATGACATGATCCTAAACTTGTCTAATATCTCAAACACCTATAAAAGATCAAGAGGACTCCCACATCAAGAATCAAGCACAAGGTTGCAACATTTCAAGTGGATTAAGCCTCAAGATCGCCAGTGTCACCAAATTAGGGTTTTGGTCGACCAAGGCCTCCAGATAGAAATTTTCATCTGGGCATGAGCAAATGCTTCAAAGCATAACCCAAGATACTCCAAGGGACCTCATGGAACGAATCATCAAGTCAATTTAACCTTAGAGGATGCATTTACCAAAAATCAGGAATTAGGGTTTCTTGACCTAATTTACCTCTAAGTTGACTTTTGGAGCAAAGCATGAGCCAAGACCTCAAGACATGATTTGAGGACTTCGAGTACACTACATTGATCCATTTGCAACAATGGATTGACCCAAGAAACTTGGTTCACCAGTTTCAATTTCATCTGGACCATAATTATGGTTTTGAAGGGAAAAGCCAATTGTACCTTTGACTTTTGACCAAGACATGCTCCCAAATCTTGGGACATCATTCAATACACCCTATATCACCTATGGAGTCCATCCATTAAGTTTGATTTAGGTCAAGGACTTGATTTTACAAAGGATCGCACAGTTTGGATTTCATCCGATAAAAAGTCAACTGTGCACAAAATCAAGTTTGACTTTTTGGAAATTTTCACAAATGTGATTCCCCTAAGTAAAAAATAATGTTAATGTGTGGTATTGATCATCATTCATCAAGAAAAATCAAGAAAAGTGAGATTTCTTGCAAAAAGGGCAACCTTGAGAAACCAAAAATTTTCTAAGTTATGGAATAAAAGTGATTTTGGTACCAACTTCCAAGGATCATAACTTGAGATCCAAGCAACCATTTTGGGTGCTCTAAAGCTGGATTTGCAGGTCTTGCTACACTCTACAAAAGCTTCAACTACCTCAGACTCCGATTCCTTATGGATTTTGAGTTATGGAATGATCAAAATGGAAAAAAAAACATGAAAATGACACTTTTCCAACACTTAGTGAAATTTTCAACAAAAGTCAGAATCTGCCTTACTTTTTCCAAAATGTAGGGACATTTTTCACCTTGATCCCAAGTTAAACCAGGTCTAGGGGTGAACATCAAAGTTGAAGTATACCATGAGGGTTTTTCAACAAGTACCAGATCATTTCTAAATTCTATTTGAGCAGGGAGATACAACCCTTGGAACATGGCATCATGAACTGGTTTTTACAAGGCAGAATTTGTGCATTTTGTTCGATTTGTCCAAATCTGATAAATCCAAGCCTTGTCATCAATTTGGACACATCTGAGGATAAAACAAGAAGGGAATGATCTGATCCCCAAGCCTCCAAAGTCCAAGAATCTACATTAGCCATAACAAACCTAAAAAGGCTAAAAAGGTGCCAAGACTCCAATTTTGTTGCAATACATTTAATGGATACACCAAGGTGGCATGGACTGACACATTCCTAACTAAATGAGTCAAGAATAAGCTCTGAATCATAGGACCATAGGCATGTGCCCTAACCTCAAGTCAATGGCTAGAGGAGACTTGAGATTCCTTTTGTTCAACATTGGCCAAAGGCCTGCTGTAGCTGCCATTCACTATTGCTTGCAAAACAAACTTGCTCTACTATAAATAGAGCTCATTTGTGCTCATTTTGAGTACACCAAAGCACTACAACACTTGTTTTCCTCAAAATCTATTTCTTTAGGCCAAAATGCCTTCTTTTGCAAGGTATCTCTGAGTTTTTGAGTTAGAGAGCAATTCCACCACATCTCATGATCCAAACACCTATAATATGTTGTATCCAAGCTGTTCAAACACTCACATGTGACCTGAAACACCAAAATCACAAAGTCAACCTCCAAAACCTCAAAAATTGACTTTTTTGCATTTTCAAGCCATGTCTTGATTCAGTCACTTCCAAAACCAAACCAGGCCTCAAACATACTTAAAATATCATCCTCAAACTGTCCTAAATGGTTCCCCTCATCTGGAACACCATTTGAGAGAGTTGCCATATTGGTCACTTTTGCCACTTTTACAAGAAAGAGCTAAAACTTGTTCCTGAGGATTCCAGCTGGTTCTAATCATTCTAAACGCTTCTAAGGGATCAATTGAGAGTGTCCAAAGCATCAAATTACTTCTGGCACAAGGAACTTGGCAGATAGCACAAAAAGCTCCAATAGGTAAGTGCATGACAACTTGAACTCTTTGAATTATGCATTCCTTTGAAGTCCACTGATCATAAACATCTCATACATGTTATATATGTTGTGTTTGAACCAATTGGCCATGCTGTTAGTGTGTGTATGATGTGTTATCATAGAAAGTGCAAATTTTGGCCTATTTCAAAACCACTATCGGGTTTTAAAATAAGGACCTCATCTGAAAAAACCAAGACCACCATTGGATTTCTTGTGAAATTTTAGGTCATATGCACCTAAATTTTGTCCCAATCCATGGAGAAATGACAAAGTTAAAGGCTTCACGAAAATTGCCCAAAAGCTTGCCTTGCCCAGGCTTAGAAACAAGGTATGCCTTATGATTTAATGGGGTGGTTTTGATACACGGATGTATCACCACCCCAGTGGTAGTGCGCATGTGTGTTTGTGTATGAGGTCGTGGGTTCAAACCCCACCCAGACCTTTTTTTGCTACCTCTCTCATTTTTGCTATTTTTCATTATTTTCATGTTTTTGTTAATTAATTGAAAAATTAATTTCTCTCTCAATTTTAATTATTTTTTATTGGTTCTTTTTTTGAAAATTCCCAAAAATGTTAAAATATTTTATTCCATGAAAATTTCACAAAAATATTATTTATTTCATATATTTGATTTTTTTGTAAAGAATTATATTTTTATTTTGATTTTTAACATTAAAATTTTTTCTATCTCTTGGTTTTACAAAATTCAAATGATTTTTTAAATCATCCCATGAATGGAACATGATGTTCCAAATATAAATCCAAGATCACAACCTTTTTTCACAAGTTTGATTATTTTAATTGAATTTTTATTCAATTAAAATACATTTAAAAACCAAAAAATTAGGGTTTTGATCACTATCACCCTAACAAATCCTTTCTCAAACACTTGGGCCTCTAATAGAGTGTAAGACCCAACCCCCTTTGTACATAAACTTCTTTGGGACTCAGTCATTGTATAAGTCCCAATACGATTTTAAAATCTCGGCACAGTCGTCGCCTTTTTTAACAAAAACCTTTGGGCCTCTCCATGAGTTGTAAGCCCCATCACTTGTATATAAAATAAACTTTGGGCTTTTCCTTGAGTTGTAAGACCCATCCCTTTGTATAGAAAACCTCTTTGGGCCTCAGTCATTGTATAAGCCCCAGTACAGTTTACAGAACAACGGTACGATTACTGTTTTTTTCTGGGCCTCTCCTTGAGTATAAGCCCCAAAAATCTTTTCAAAACAACTACCCTTTTGATTTAGGTTCAAATCCATAGTTGTTATCAAAACTTTCTTTAATTTCTTGAACAACTAACCATACAGCTGTTACAATGGAAGCTTGCTCGCCTGTAAGTTTTATCAGCTTTCATTTACTTGTTTATATATATATATATATATATATATATAACTGTATTGCTGGAAGCTTGCTCACCTGTAAGTCCTTCTTTCATATCCTTTTAAATACTTGTCATATATCAACTGTATATATACTAGTATATCTGTTTAAAGTTTTCCCCGGCAACTAGGTCAAGAACTAGGTAAAGTCAGTTGGTCACTCTAAAATACAGTCAAAACTAGATCCCCGTAGGATTTCCAGATACAGTCTTGCCTTCTCTTGGGCTTAAACAATATGGAACAAAGAGAAATGCATTATTCCCGGTGAAACTTTTCTCAGACTATCACTATTAGAAATTGTCAAAGAAATTCATTTCCCCATAGAGGATTAATTCTCGGTGAAAAGAAAAGATTATTCCCGGTGAAACTTTTCTTGAACTTTTCTTAAGTTTGGACTTACAGGCTTCCTAAAATCATCCCCGCCTCCTTTTGGGCTTTGTACAAGGATCCTTCGGCTTCTTAGAAGTTCTCATGCCTTCTCTTGGGCTTAATACAAGGACCCTGAAGACCTCTTAAAGGTATAAGATAGAACTTAGTCGTCCTTTGTTAGAGCTGTCTTTCTAAAAGAGTCAAAACCTCAGACCAATTTTAGGGTTGATACTTATCCCTTAAAAGAGTCAGCCTCCTCTTGGGCGTTATACAAAGATAAACTCTTTCATACTAGTAGACTTGGACAATCTAAATCCCCTCTTGAGTCTCAAAAGACATTCTCAAGTTTCCTACAAACACAGGAAAAAACACTGGTCATTTAATCAATCCCCAGTAGAGTCAAAACCCTTGAGTTCTAAAACTCCGTATTTTATCCTAAACTTCCCCAGCCAGGGTCAGTTTATCATCAGAGGCTCAAGGCATCTGATACCTTAACTCTTCTGTAAACCCTCATTGAAAGTTGATTCCTCATTTGGACCTGCCTCTGGATCTCAATAATCCTCAGCATAAGTCAGCCTCCTCTTGGGCTTTGTACAATGATTTTCACCAGCTGAGCTAACCTTTTCAGACTCTCTTATTGAGTCAATAACCTTTTTAGACTCTCTTGTTGAGTCAATCACCTTTCAATACTCTCTTGTTGAGTCAACCCCTTTTAGCCTCAATCTTGGGCTTTGTACAAGACAGATAAGAACACTCTCTTGTTGAGTCAATCTTTTTCAGCCTCCTATTAGGCTTGGTATAATGATTTCCCCTAGCAGAAGTTAGCCTCATCCCAGTCTGTGTATAATGATTTCTTCAGCTTGTTCAGCCTCAATCTTGGGCTTTGTACAAGACACCATATAAACTTCCTAAGCAGAGTCAACCCTCTCTTCAGCCTCAATCTTGGGCTTTGTACAAGACATATAATACTCTCCCGCAGAGTCAAACTCATTTCAGCCTCAATCTTGGGCTTTGTACAAGACACCTAAAATATCCTCAGCCGAGTCAGTAAAGTCTCATTTTAGCCTCAATCTTGGGCTTTGTACAAGATAGATAAAGATTTCTTTCCCACAGAGTCAGTCTTCTTTTCAGCCTCAATCTTGGGCTTCGTACAAGACACATACAAACCCTCCCCGGCGGAGTCAAAATCCCTTTTAGCCTCAATCTTGGGCTTTGTACAAGATAGACAGAATATTTTCCCCGAAAAAGTCAAACTTTTAGCCTCCTCTTAGGCTTTGTATAAAGGTTCTGAGTTCATCATGTTTTAATTTTATGGTTCCAAAGGTATTCAACATCAAAGATCTTGTGTTGAGACACATCAACAAAATGGTCGTGTTGAGAGAAAACACCAACACATCCTCAATATAGGAAGAACCCTTCTTTACCAATCTAAACTTCCAAAACATTTTTTGTCTTATGCCCTCCAACATGCTATTTTTCCCATGAATAGGATTCCATCACCATTACTCAACTAGAAATCACCCTGTCACATTTTATATGACAAACTTCCTGACATTCAAGACTTCAAAGTGTTTGGATGTCTAACCTATTCCTCTAACCTACAATTTCATAGGTTAATACTTGATCTAAGAGCTAGAAAAGTAGTTTTCTTAGGATACAAGTCAGGAATCGAAGGAAGCATTTTACTTGACTTATGCACAAATGAAATATTTATGTCAAGACACCAATTCTTTCATGAGAACATTATACCTTATGCCACCCACAAATCTCCATCCACCTCAAATTGGCATATTTACCAAATTTACAAACCTGATCATAATTCTCACACAACACCCACCAACCAAATCCCTACAACAACTGGCTTACCTATTACTAACACACTATCGCCCATTCCTAACCTATCTTCCCCTCCATAACCCCCCGATTCATCAACACCTACCTTACTTGACAATGAAGAAACTATTCCCACCATCATACCTGATGCACCACCAAACACCTCTAACCAAATTGACCAAGTACCTAAATAATCCACTCAAATCAAACACTCACCATCCTAGCTCAAAGATTACTTGTGCAACTCTTTCACTTATTAGACACACCAATCATCACCAGGTACATCATATCATCTTTCTAGCTATTTGTCTTATTCTTCTTTGTCTCCTTCCTTTCATCATCTCATAATGTCCATCAATACCCTTCATGATATATGCTTAAGCTAGCATGTTTGGGTGTTGGAATTAAGCCATGCAAACTGAACTGTCAGCTCTTGAAAGAACAAGCACATGGAAACTTGTTGATGCGCCATCCAACATCAAACCAATTGGGTGCATACGGGTTTGCAAGGTAAAATTTGATGCAGATGGCTCAGTTGAATGCCTTAACTATTTTAACACATGCTCACCTATACTATTTTGATACATGTTCACCTATAGCTAAGATGACCACAGTCAGAATGGTGATTGCATTAACAACTATCCATAATTGGTTTATTCACCAATTGGATGTCAATAATTCATTTCTGCATGGCGACTTGTAAGAAGATGTCTACATGACTCTCCCACCAGGCATCACATCAACAAAACCAAATCAAGTCGGCAAGCTCAACAGGTCCTTATATGGTCTTAAATAAGCAAGTCGCAAGTGGCATGAAAAGCTCACATCTACCCTTTTTGCTCAACATTTTTTTATGAGAAAAAGTTTTTCATTAAGAAGCAAGAGCCTGAACAAAGGAACCTTGAGGATCAAGCAAGGGGCATTCCCCTAGCCAAGTCTTGGAACCCAAAACTTTACCAACTCTCACTAGACTATGAGCAAGG
This sequence comes from Lathyrus tuberosus, assembly GCA_022829125.1. Lineage (NCBI taxonomy): Eukaryota > Viridiplantae > Streptophyta > Magnoliopsida > Fabales > Fabaceae > Lathyrus > Lathyrus tuberosus. The sequence continues at coordinate 11,307,068 of JALAZF010000088.1, read as the reverse complement.
AAATTTTGGTTTCTACTGATATGCATAACAGAAAAGAAAAAAATCCTAAGGAGACTTCTACAATCCTCAGCAACAGGTTCTAAAACAGCAAAATCCTTACACAAATTAATACAATCCACAACATTAGAAGAATCTGACTGGATCATGAGGTTTTTAACATTGATGTTCAGAGCAAGTTGAATACCCCATCTGATGGCTAACGGTTCTGCAATAGTAGGATCAACCAACATATTTTTAGATTTACAAGCAGAGAGGATAACTTTATTCGCATGATTCCTCTCAATGCAACTAAAAGTTGTAACACCCTCATCAAAGACCCCCGCGTCCACCTGAAGAATATTTTAATTACCCCTAATTCCTTTGGCCTCTTTGCCGGGAGAGTTATTTTGATCCTTCCTCTGATTCCAAAAGTTGAAATCCTGCACCAAATCAAAGGCTTCTTCAGCAACCTGAAAAATAGTAGAAACTCTAGCTTGGAAAAGAAGAAGGTTTCGCGCCAACTATATTTTATAAAGAATAACACCAATTAATTGAGAAGCAATGGAATCTTTCCCAGAAAGATATTTCTCGAGCCAGAAACTTATTCCTTCATTAGACGGGACTCTGAGACTAAGGATAGAGGAAAAGAAAGTTTATTTTGCAAAGACACAATCCATAAAAATGTGATCAACAGTCTCAGAACTAGAGTGGCAGAAGGAACACGATGAATTGAGAATGGCACCTTTCTTTTTGAGATTTTCTCTTAAAGGAAGAATGTTCCTTGCCAATCTCTATAAAAAGTTCCTAATTTTGTTCTGGAGATGAATCTTCCAAATGAGTTTCCAACGATTCTGGTTTCACAGGTGATAAGCTGATTTCACAGAATAGTTACCATTTTTCTCATAATGCCAAATTAGCCCATCATCAATATTTCTCTGAGATAAGGGAATACCAACAATCTAAGTAACTTCATCATGCCCAAAGGAAGAGAAAATTAAGTCCTTATTCCAACTACCAGTATCCTCATCAATAAAGTCACATATTTTCATTTTAGTGTCCAAAACATTACCTTGTTGCAGAATCTTGAAACCAGGATTGCCAGGGATCCACCTATCCTTGAGAACTAACACTTTAGAGCCATTCCCAATCCTCCATCTTGATCCCAGATGAACAAGCTGCCTAGCACTCAAAACACTCCTCCATGCGTAGCTTGGATTAAAGCCTATGGGGCACCCATCTATGTCAAAATTAGGAAAGTATATTCCTTTCAAAACTCTACCAACAAGGGACTCTTCTTTCCTTAGCAATCTCTAGTACTGCGTCCCTAATAAGCCGGTGTTAAACTCACTTATCCCACGAAATCCCATGCCTCATTCCTTCTTAGCCCTTGCCATTTTATCCCACCTAAGCCAGTGACCCTTCCTCTCTCTATTCCTCGAGCCCCACCAAAAGTTTGCAATTAAACCTTCTATTTCATTGCAAATTCCATCGGGAATCTTATAGCCTCTCATAATGTAACTAGGAATTGCTTGGGCTATAGCTTTAATGAGAACTTCCTTTCCTGCCCGTGATAAAAATTTCTCTTTCCATTCCTTGGTTTTCTTCCAAACTCTCTCCATAACCATAGCAAAAATCTCCTTCTTGGATCTCCCAAAAACCACTGGTAATCCCAGATATCTGACATGGCATGTCGCAGTCTTTACTCCCACCCTTAACCGGATCATATCTCTATCTTCTTCTTCCACATTTTGACTGAATGATGCCTTAGACATGTCTAGATTAACCACCTGGCCTGAAGACTGTTGATATTTGTGTAGGACCTTAAGCACTTTGGAAGCCTCATTTACATTGGCACGAGCAAACAGCAGACTGTCATCTGCAAAAAAACAAATGAGATATCGTTGGAGATTTCCTTGCAATCCTTAAGCCATGAATCTTTCCATCCTTCACCTCCTTCTTGATAAGTCCTGAAAGAACATCTGCACAGAGAATTAAAAGATAAGGTGAGAATGGGTCTTCGATAAGGAACAAAACCTCTACATTGTTGACTATTAAGGAGGAAATTATAGGAGAATGTGGAAATATATCTCTCAATAAGATCCACCAAATGGCTTGGGAAACCCATCAGAGAAAGCACTTTTGTAACAAATTTCCACTCCAAACGATCATAATCCTTTGACATGTCTAACTTGAGAGCCGTGTAGCCATGTTTCCCTTTATTATTTTTCTTTACCCAATGAAAGCATTCCATGGCCACTAAAGCATTATCAGTAATCAGATGTCCTTGCATAAAACCACTATAGTCTTTATCAATGACATCAGGGAGGATACTTTTAATTCTATTAGCAATTGACGTTGTAACCAACTTCATCACCACATTGCAGAGGCTGATAGGTCTGAAGTCCTTAGGTGTTAAGGGATACTTACATTTAGGAATAAGGGCAATGTGTGTAGAATAAATCCAACTCGGGTCCTTCTCATGGTTCAAGATATCTAAAACAAGCTTTCCAACTGTAGCGTGCGATTTTTGTTGGTGACGCGACCACCTTATCGCAAAATGTGTTCCTCCTCACCGTAATGGTAGGAGAAAGAGTGCTACTTTCTGATTTCTTATTTATCCCGTGAAGCTGGAAGGGAAAGGGAAGCTATCTAAAACTAACCTTGCACGCAAATGTTTAACTGAACAAACACTTAAAGATATTAGGGGGTCCGGGGTCAGGTTATACAATTGGGAGTTGTGAATTACCCATCCTATATGTGGTTATCCACAGGTTGTTAGTTTTAGGTTTTGCTTTGTACTTGATGGTGTTTATCTGTTGATGGGTTGGGAAAGTTTCTTCTTTGGGAGATATGAGAGAGAGTTTTTGATGATTTTGGTGAGGTACTGGACCTCAGTTTTGATCGGTGTGAAGGTACTGGACCTAGAGTTTTTGATTGGTATGCTCGCTAAGATTTCGCAATCTTATGCCTATGTATTCCCGTTAAAGATAAATAGGGAAATCAGAGCAATCGTAGTTCCTCCTATTCTATGGGAGGAAAAGATGTTTTGGTGTCTTGTTCAAAGCCCAAGATTAAAGCTAAAAGGTTTATTTGTGTCTTGTTTAAAGCCCACGATTTAAGCTAAAGGTTTGACTGAAAGAGAATTTGTCATCTCTAAAGGGATACATCTCGTCTGTTTATCACAACTATTGAGTGACTGATTATAAAGGAGAATTACTTTAACTGGGATATGTGGATCCAGCAATGCCATAATTTCCTTTATAGGGGATTTGTCCTGAAGGAGAAAACTTTAACTCAGTTTAGAGCAATGCCATTTTTCCTTAGGCGTTTTTCATGCTAAGAGAGGGACAGTGGCGTGGATGTAAATAATCCAGAGGCTTGCCACTTACAGCAATTAGATGAGAGAGGAAGTTTACCAGGATACAAGATGGACGACAACTTGGATATTTGAATCAACAAGTGTGCCACTTACAGCACTCATATGGGATTAGGGTTTGTTTGATTTTCTGTTTTGATGTGTGATAACACAGAGAAGTATCTTCCTATAGAGAGATTTTGATTTCCTCTTAGGGGATGTTGATTTTTGTGTGCCTTGATCAAAGCCCAAGGTTACAGCTAAGAGATTGATGGACTCCACTAGGGAAATCCTTATACAAATTCTAAGAGGAGGCTGGAAAAGACTGACCCAAAAAGAGAGTATTTTTACTTGTCTTGTACATAGCCCAAGATTGAGGCTAAAAAAGAGACTAACTCTTTTGGGGATATCATTATACAAAGCCTAAGAGGAGGCTAAAAGTTGACTTTTCCGTGGAAATATTTTGTCTGTCTTGTACAAAGCCCAAGATTGAGGCTAAAAAGGATTTTGATTCCGCTTGGGAGGTTTTGTATGTGTCTTGTACAAAGCCCAAGATTGAGACTAAAAAGAAAACTAACTCTGTGGGAAAAAAATATTTATCTGTCTTGTACAAAGCCCAAGATTGGGGCTGAAGGAAGTTTGACTCTGTTGAAGAGTATTATCTGTCTTGTACAAAGCCCAAGATTGAGGCTAAAAAAGGATTGACGCTGCTTAGGAGAATTTATATGGTGTCTTGTACAAAGCCCAAGATTGAGGCAGAAAAAGGTTGACTCAATAAGAGAGTGTTTTTATCTGTCTTGTACAAAGCCCACGATTGAGGCTAAAAGGGTTGACTTAACAAGAGAGTGCTTTTGTTTTATACCATTGACTCAACAAGAGAGTGTGGAAAGGTGATTGACTCAACAAGAGAGTCTGAAGAGGTTAACTCAGCTGGGGAAAATCATTGTACAAAGCCCAAGAGGAGGCTGACTTTTCTAGGGGAGAACAAAGAAAGAAATCATTATACAAAGCCTAAAAGGAGGCTGAATATGTTGTGGAAAGGAAGGATCATTATACAAAGCCTAAGAAGAGGCTAGCTTCGTCTGAGGATTATTGAGATCCAGAGGCAGGTCCTAATGGGGAATCAACTCTTGTTGAGGGTTTACAGAAGAGTTGAGATATCAGATGCCTTGAGGTTCTGATTTGGGATAGTGTTATACCGATGATAAACTGACCCTGGCTGGGGAATCTTGAGGAGAAAGACTGGGTTTAGAACCCATGAGTTTTTAACTCTACTGGAGATTGAGTAAATGACCAGGCTTTTTCCTGTGTTGGTAAGGAATTTGAGAATGTCTTTGAGATCCAAGAGGGGATTAGACTGTCCAAATATATTGGTATGGAAGATGTTTATCTTTGTATGATGCCTAAGAGGAGGCTGGTGTGTTAAGGGATGAGTGTCCACCCTAAAATGGTTTGATGTTTTGACACTGGAAAGACTGCCCTAGCAAATGATGACTAAGTTCTGTCCTATACCTTTAAGAGGTCTTCAGAGTCCTTGTATTAAGCCCAAGAGAATGCATGAGAACTTCTAAGAAGCCGAGGGGTCCTTGTACAAAGCCCAAGAGGAGGCGGGGATGCTTTTAGGAAGCCTGTGGGTCCAAACTTAAGAAAAGTTCAAGAAAAGTTTCACCGAGAATAAACTTTCCTTTAGTGAACAGTTCTAGGGTTTGAAGAAATTCAAGAGAGGTTTCACCAGGAATTAATCCTCTCTGGGGAAGTGAATTTCTTTGACAATTTTTTAACAGTGACAGTCTGAGAAAAGTTTCACCGGGAATAATACCTTTCTCTTTGTTCCATATTGTTTAAGCCCAAGAGAAGGCAAGGTTGTATCTGGGAATCCTATGGGGATCTAGTTTTGACTGTATTTAAGAGTGAGCAATTGGCTTTACCTAGTTCTATACCTAGTTAACGGGGAAAACTCTAAGCAGATATACAAGTATATATACAGTTGATATATGACAAGTATTTAAAAGAATGAAAGAAGGACTTACAGGTGAGCAAGCTTCCAGTAATACATACAAATATATATATATATATATATATATATATATATATATATGAAAGCATGTAAAGAAAACTGTTTAAAACTTACAGGCGAGCAAGCTTCCATTGTAACAGCTGTATGGTTAGTTGTTCAAGAAATTAAAGAAAGTTTTGGTAACAACTATGAATTTGAGCCTAAATCAAAAGGGCAATTTATATATATATATATATATATATATATATATATATATATATATATATATATATGAAAGCATGTAAAGAAAACTGTTTAAAACTTACAGGCGAGCAAGCTTCCATTGTAACAGCTGTATGGTTAGTTGTTCAAGAAATTAAAGAAAGTTTTGGTAACAACTATGAATTTGAGCCTAAATCAAAAGGGCAATTGTTTTTGAAAAGATTGGGGCTTATACTCAAGGAGAGGCCCAGATGAAAAACAGTAATCGTACCGTTGTTTTATAAATTGGACTTGGGGCTTATACAATGACCGAGGCCCAACGAGCTTTTCTGTACAAAGGGATGGGCCTTACAACTCAAGGAGAGGCCCAAAGGTTTGAAAAAGAAAAGAAATGGGACTTACAACACAAGGGTAGGCCCAGATGGTTTTCGTTTAAAAGGCGACGGTCGCGCCGAGATTTTAAAATCGCAGTGGAACTTATACAATGACTGAGGCCCAAAAAGGTTTTGGTTAAAAAAGGATTGGGTCTTACACTCTAATAGAGGCCCAAAAGTGTTTAAAAAGAAAAGAAATGGGGCTTACAACTCAGGGAGAGGCCCAGATGATTTTGTTTTGAAAAACGACGATCGCGCCGAGATTTTGAAAACACAGTGGGACTGTTGCAGTGAGAATTGGATAACAAGCTATTAATTAACTTGCATCACAAAACTTTGAAATTCACCACAGAGCTTTGATTTATCCAAAGGAAAGGGTAAAGAACGAAAAACCTAATAAGAGAATCTAGGTTCGGGGGTTGGTTATACTAAGGGAAGGTATTAGCACCCTAAGTATCTGTAGTACTTTACAGGAACCTCTTGTTTTTATTGTGTTATGTTATGTTTGCTTGCTAAAGGAATCTGTTAAGGGTAAAGGTAAAAAACCTAAGGGTATGTACACTAAGTTTGCTCGCCAAGACATCGCATATCGTGCCTACGTATCTGACTAAAGAATCAGAACAACCGTAGTTCACCTAACTAAGGGTGAGAGAGAAACCATTGAATGTGGCCAAAGTTCCAAAGGGAATGAGTATGAGCTCATATAGAGTTTAAGAAACTCTCTAAGTCTAAGTTTTGATGGATGAAAGTGAATACTCAAAGTGATGAGTCTCACATAGAGTCCAAGAACTCTAACTTAATTCTAAGTTATAAGATTGAATGGCTAAAGGGAAACTGGCTATGACTATGAGGTCAAAGCCTACCTATGACTATGAGGTCAAAGAGGGAAGTAAATACTTATGACTATGAGGTCAAGGTTTGATTGTGAGCTATCTATGACTTTGAGGTCAATAGAAAGACTTTCCTTTGGAAGGAGGGGAGAATAACAACTTATTAACAAGAAAGTTACAAGTGATTCTGAGATTAAATGGACAATATAAATTCAAGAATTCAAAGAAGATATGCAACAATTAAGCAATGATCAAAACTCAAAAGTAAAGTTCAACATTCATGTATAACATGTGATAGTGTGATAATTCACAACAATTATAAACACAAGATGTACCTATATGTGATAAAGAAATCATCCAAGTGTTAAACCAAAGGCAAGGCAAAAGACTCAATGATAAAGCTAAACAAAACCTTCTCAGAAACAACTCCCTCATGTATCAAAAATTATCACAAGAACTCTTAAGGAAAAGGTGATTTTTGAGTGGAGCGCAAAATTTAATGGAAAAAGTTTAATACTTGTTTTTGTGGATTTTTCAATTAAATGTAGAATAAAATAAAAATAAGAATAAAAATATGAAGAAAAAAAATTAAGCATAGAAGAATAAATGTGAATTTTTTGGAGTTTTTTGGTTTAATAGAAATATTTTTAATAATTTCAATTGAAATAAAATAGTAAAAGAAGTTTAATTAAAACTAAATACAAGGGGGGTGTGAAAGAAATTCTAGGTAAATAAAAGACAAGTTGAGGCGCCTGATGGGCCTGGATGAGGAGGTGCTGGGAGTAATTCTGGCCTAAATCAAATACAAGACTGAAAAGAGAAAAAATAACAAAACAATGGGGACTGGGACGAGGGGGATTCGAACCCCAGTCCCTTTGTTTCACAATGTGCATGCTCTACCACTGGGGTGGCTATACATCCAATGTATAAGTCACCCCTGAAAGCATTTAAACTCCCAAAGCGAAACAAAAAGGTTAATTAAAACAAAATGATTAAAATATTTCATGTGCTATTCTCATCAGCTGGTTGGCCACACTATAAAAGCACAAATAGTCAACACATAAATTATGGCCAATGATGGAGCCATGCTCCCACGTAACTCATGCAATCACACAAAACAAAAGGTGCTCTATCGTGAAACATGAAAATGGACATGGTATACATTTCCTATTCAGACCAAAACTTTCTTCAAGAGTTTAAACAAACATTAAGAACCACAGCATCACACTCGTGCTACTCACAACAGGGAGCATTCTTAAAACTTAGAAAAACTGAGATCATGACATGAACAGCCAGCAAAATAACACCAAAACAGAAATAATCAGACATGAAAACTACACTTTGTCATGTCAAATTCTCAAGTTACATGATCCACTCTTAAGCACATAAGCGATGACTTGGGAACAGTTTCAAATATGTGAGTTTTTCAGCAAACAGACTATCATCCAAACAAAGGCATTGCCAAGAACACGTTGTGTGAATCTAACAACATTACTTCAAACTAAACAAGCTTCGAACATGTGAACCTAACAGTCATGACATGATAATGGCTTTTAGCATAACAACTCCATAGCATCAAAAGCTGGTAGTATCAAGGACAATGTATAGCAGTATCATCCATTTGCCTTGAAAAACAAAAGCAACATGCTCATGATATCTTTAAGCATGGAATTTTAAGTCAACCAGTGTGAGAGAATGAGAGCAAAAATTTGTCACAATTGTATATCCTTTAATCAAAAACCCTCATGCCATACAAACCATCCTAGCACGACATGAACAGCATGAACCTTATAAATCGTTCAGACTACATTATGAAGGCCTGAATATTTCACACCTAAGGCTGATGGAGCAAAATACCTGTCATAAGCATACTCTTTCATTCATGTTATCAGGATGCAAACCTATACTGAATCTCAAGACCTTAACCCAAACCCACGTGACCAAACACACTATAACCATTCTGTTTCTCACAAAAACCCTAAACATCTGAGCCTAAAAGTGGACATGGTAATCATATGACCAATGATAAAAAGAAAAAGGGTGAGGCAACACAACTTGTCGTGCCAACACATTCAAATAGGTTCACAACATTTTTGAAATACAAACATTATATTGTCAAAAGCTGGCAGTGTATGAACCCAAGCAACATGGTAATATTATGCTATCAAATGTGCACACAGAACCTCACATGAACTTTAACATCATATCCATGGTCATTCAACTATAATACAAAGAAAAGCATGGTAGCATGTCATGATATATGGAGCATGGGATGAAAAAGAAAGAAAAATACCTAGTGGAATAAGTCCATTGCACCTTCAAGTATGCACTGAATTTTCTTTTCTTCAGCCTAGCAGCAGCTCCAAGATGATTCTTTCCTTCTCTTCACTTGCCAAACCAGAACTCACAGATATGTTTTGAGTTTTGTATATGAATTGTTGGTGTCCTGGTGTGAAGTTCCACCCTCTTTTTATAAGAGAAAATAGAAGGGGTGAGGTATGGGTAAAGGTGCAACTTGCCAAAATCTTCCTTTTTCTCTCCCTCGTGTGAGCTGGCTTTTGGATGCAAAAGTCTTCAATTTCTGATAGGGTTAGGTCTGATGTGGTGGGTTGATGGGATTGGACCAAGACTCAAGGAAAATAGGAAAAGAAATGGACATGCTTTTGTGTAGAAAAGTTTCTCTTTCATTATGTCCACTTGCACCAAGTTGAATAAAACTAGGTTATTTTAATGTTAACACTTGAGTGAATTGTGGCAGAGGTTCCAATGATGTTTGGTTGGCTTCTAAACATCAGAAAATGTGGAGGTCTTAGTGATATTTTGATTTTTCTAAGTGTGAGAAAAAATGCCAACCTAACCACTTTAGTGCACCATAACTTGATAACCATGCATCCAAATTGTGAGATTTTTGATCCTTTGCAAAATAGACATTTGATAGAACAAGTTTCATGTGGGAGAGATCTTGAAAGGAGGCTTGGAATAGTGTGAAAATCATCCATGAAGTTAGGTATAAAGAGCTGTCCAAGAAAACTTAGAAAAAAAATTCTAAGTTATGAAATTTTCACAACTTGAAACCACCATCTTTAGGACATCATAACTTGATATTGGTTTATCCAAATGAGGAGTTCTACACATGCTTGGAAATCTTGAAGAACAAGGAACTACTTTCATGTCCAAAGATTTTTTATTTGAAGCTTGGAAGTAGGTGAAAAATTGAGTTAAAGTTGGATGAAAATTAAGGTGAAAATGCTGAAATTTTCACAGTCTCAAAGGCAACTTATCTTCCAAGTCTCATAACTTAAAAACCATGCATTTTTTGAAGAGGGGTTCTCTAATACAGTTTGAAGATCGTGGAAAGAGCTTCCATTTGAGCTTTGGTTCACTCAATTTGGATGTACGGTTTGAAAGTTATGACCTTTACAATTTTGCACAAGAAGTGAATTTTCCACATTTGAAAAGTTACAAAGACCAAACCTTGCTTCCTTTGCAAGAAACTTCTCAAAACTTGATTTCTCATGTCTTAACTCATCAATGAGACATGTCATGATGGATTGAGGACTTGGATGCTTCATTTTGGATCAAAATTCTAAGGTTGGAGCCTCAGTCAAAACCCTAATTCCACTTGTGAATGCACTTGAATGATCTCTGATGATCTTGCTTCATTAATCAAATATAAGGCTCATAGATAGTCTCTGAGGATGTATATTATCACATGGAGTCATGTCCCAGAGTTTGAGAACAACTCTTGATCAAAATCAAAGGCCAGGATTGTCTTGTCATAACAAAACCCTAATTGGAGGCAGGGTGAGCTTGTGACTCTTTGTGCTAGTGATGAAAGCCAGATGCTCTTGATTTCTCATTGAATAAGACCTCTAGGATGTAGGTGAGCTCACATGGTTGTATTTGGAACCTTAATTGTCCTTCTCTCTTTGAATCAGTCGGGAGCTTGACTTAGGAGACTTTGCCTTCTTCTTTGTGTAAGTCCTTGTTAGGTGTGAAAATGTGTTTATTTTCACAGTTTTATTTTAAACCTTTTTAGCTCTTTTAAATGCTTTAATCAAAAAACGACTTATTATTTAAGCAGGTCTTGCATTTTTGTGAAAATATGGTGCTTTGATGTGTTTGCTACTTTTTGCAGGAATTCTGGTTTTGTTATCGCTAATCATTTCGACCTGATTTCGATGTGGTGAAATTTCAAGGTTTTGGCCCTAGGGCCTCTTGACCGCCCGGCGCTGCAGAGGCGGTTGGCTACCCAAAAATTTCATTTTCTCATTTCAAGTTCCAGAAAGTTGGCACTGTTGCGCCTCTCTATTTCGCCCGGCGTTAGGTTTGCTTCGCCCGGCGCTTGGGAAATTTCTCCCGGCGCTCCACAGGCGATGCCTCATCCCTTATTTCCTCCAATTTTCCAGCATAGTGCCAGAGAGTTGGCTTTCCTACGCCTTCTGCTTCGCCCGACGCTCTTTGCCTTTTGCCCGGCGCTCTGTGCTTTTCGCCCGGCGCTTTTGCAAAAATATCTTTGCACTTTTGCTTTTTGGCTGGCACGTGAGATGAAAAGTGGGCTTCGCCCAGCACAACTCTGCACCGCCCAGCGCCCCTTTCTGGGGAAAACCTCTATTTAGGCTAATGTTTGTATCATTTTGAGGGTACATCATACTACTTTTTCATTTTCTCACTTGTAACTTAGATATTTTGGAGAGAAAAGCTCCATTAAAACCCATTTTCTTGCTTTCTTAGTTTTTATGCTTCAATCCTTGATTATTGAAGATTGATGCTCCAAAAACGTTGTCCATTACTTGTTGTGCAAGCTACCATGAAGATGTGTAGCTAATCTCTCTTTTGTGTCAAGGTTAGATGTAGGTAAACCTTTTCTTTGTATGTATATAGATTGGTTCTAGTTTGTGAACTTTTAGATGATGAATGTATGGTGAAAAACCTTGTTTCTATGTTTATTCTTTGTGTTGGTTCATGATTGAGAAATATGCTCCAACTCTTTACCTAGGTATTTCATCCATCAATGTCCATTAGCTAGAGATAGTAATGTGCGTTGATGTTCACCAAATATTGAACTTTAATGTTGTTATTTTGATAGTTTGTGTGAGAAATCAACAAAGGATCAAAATGGCAAAACTCACAATATGTGTTAGAGATAAACATATTGGGAGGATATGTGATTGTATTTATCAGTTAACCAAGTTCACTAGCTTATCGATTATATACGTACAAAGTGGTTTGTCGAACCCTAATCTTGACATGCTTTTATAAACCGTTAAAACAATCTTTTTACCGCTTTTAATTAAATTTGAATGCAACGGCTACGAAACCAACCTAAAACCCCTTGTTACTTTATGGCTTGAAACGTTACAATTGTAGAACGGCTGCGATATCACCGAACAATCTCTGTGGAACGATAACTAAATCCCGAACTCTATTTGTATTTCAACAAATTGGCGCCGTTGTCGGGGATTGTTATTTGATATTGCAAGCATTGCAATAGTTGTGAAGTTTTAGACTTGTTACAAATTTTCTTGTGCTTGTTGATTTGTTTTGTTTAAGTGTGCAGACTTTGTTTATGCGAGGGCAACTACCGGCGGACCAACTTCTATTCGATCCTGAGATTGAAAGAACCGCTCGTAGACTCAACAGCAGAACTAGACGGAGGAGGCAACTTGCGAGACAAAGACAACCACCTCCACCTCCCGCATCCACACCTTGTGTGAACAGTCCACGACATACCGCTCAGTTTGCCAACAACAATCAAGGAAGGCAAGCTGAGATGAAAACTGGAACTTTGAACTTGTTGTATGGAAGTCCATTCACCGGAATGGACCATGAAGACCCTTTTGCGTTTCTCACAAAATTCTATGAGATTGCATTAGCGGCCGGTGTAGATCCAGCACAAGAGTTACCTCTCTTTAAAAGATTATTTTCGCATGCTTTGCTTGGCAAGGCAAAGGATTGGTACCTCGATCAAACTCCCGCCGTGATGACCGATTGGAATGTCTTGGAGGAAAATTTTATTGAATGGTTCTTCTCTCATAACCGTTTCATGGAGTCAAAAACCACAATTTCAGTGTTCTCTCAAGGCACAAATTAATCCCTCAATGAAGCATGGGAACGATTCAAGTCCATGCTTCGCAAATGTAAAGGTCACGGGTTTGATGAGTTAACACAAATTCATATCTTCAAGAATGGTCTCCAACTGAATTGTAAGACTTTGTTGGATGCCACTGCGGGAGGAAGTTTGATGGCAAAGAATGCCGAGGAAGTAACTGATATTATTAATAGAATGGCTCTAAACGATCTTCAAAGTCAAAGTCGTGGTAACTCTCAAAAGAAGCCCGGTGTCCTTGAATTGGGAACTAACGATGTGATCCTTGTGCAAAACAAGCTTATCTCTCAACAAGTGGAGCTTCTGACTCAACAAATCAAGGAAATGAAGGAGCCGAGCAAAAGTAAGCAAGTAGCTTGTTGTGAACTTTGTAAAGGGGAGCATGACACCGAATTTTGTCCTCCTCCGAGTTTTGAAGAAGTGAACTATATGGCAAATCAAAGGGATTATCAAGGTAGACAACAACAACCTTACCAACAACAACACAATTCTCAACAAAATTATCAAGGAAATCAAGGATTTCAACCGCGAGAAAATTATCAAAATAATCAAGGTTATGGTGCCGGTCCTTCAAACCGGCAAAATCCGTATCAACCTCCACCACCTCCGGCTGCTAGCTCAAAGTTGGAAGACACTTTAAACCAATTCATGCAAATGTCAATGGCCAACCAAAAGAGTAGTGACGCGGCGATTAAGAATCTTGAAAACCAAGTGGGGCAACTTGCCAAGCAAATTGCCGAACAACAATCGTGTCCTTCCTTTTCCGCAAATACTCAAGTGAATCCTAAGGAGCATTGCAAGGCGATTGTTACTAGAAGTAGGAAGGAGTTGGAGAAAGAAAAGGAGAAAAATGTGGAGGAAGAAAAACTAGATAGTCTTGTGGAGGATTGTAGTGATGAGGAAGTAGTTGAAAATAAAAGTGAAAATGAAGGTGTAGTTGAAAATAAAAGTAAGGACATGGTTGAAGTCGAAAATAATAGTGGTGAGGAGTTGAAGAAAAAGGAGAGACTTAGGAGAGTGAAGAAGGGAAAGGAACTAGTGAGCGCTATTTCGATCCAAAACTTACCATATCCTCATGCTCCTTCAAAGAAGGAAAATGAGAGGCACTATGCGCGTTTCATGGACATCTTCAAGCAATTACAAGTTAACATTCCGTTTGCCGAAGCTTTGGAACAAATGCCAAAGTATGCAAAGTTCATGAAAGACATTCTCACGAAGAAGCGGAGGTATTCGGAACCGGAAACTATGGTTCTTGACGCGAGTTGTAGTGCCATCATCCAAAGAACTCTTCCTAAAAAAGAAGTTGACCCGGGGCGTGTGACTTTGCCGGTTACCATTGGTGACGTCTATGTTGGAAAGGGCTTAATTGATTTGGGCTCAAGCATTAATCTTATCCCATTGTCCATTGTAAAGAAGCTTGGGAACATTGAGATGAAAGCCATTCGTATGACTTTACAATTGGCTGACAAGTCCACAACTCATCCTCATGGGTTAGCTCAAGATGTCTTGGTAAAAGTTGACAAATTTTTCTTCCCGGTTGATTTTGTTGTTATCGATATGGAGGAAGATGAAGATGCACCTTTAATTCTTGGCCGAACTTTCATGAAAACCGCCCGAATGATGATTGATGTGGATGACGGTTTAATGAAGGTGAGGGTTCAAAATGAAGAGGTTTGTTTTGATCTTTTCGAAGCTATGAAGCATTCAAAGGATAAACATGATAGCTTTCGGATCGATGCAATTGAAGAAGCAACGTTGGAGGTTTCTAAGCATGTACATGAAATCTCTCCTTTAGAAATGGTGCTTAATGATTCTTTTGAAGTGTTTTCCGAAGAAGAAGAAAGAGCTCTTGAGGATTGTTTAAAAGAACTTGAATCCCTCAAAGAGTTGCAACCATGGGAGGTAGAACCGGAAGAGTTAAAGAAGGATGTGAAAGATGAGAAGTCACCGCTTGAATTGAAGGTCTTGCCTTCCAATTTAAAATACACTTTTCTTGATGACGGTGGTAACAAGCCGGTTATCATTAGTAACGTGTTATCCAAAAACGAGGAAGGCCGTCTAATTCATGTTTTGAAGAAAAACCAAGATGCTATAGGTTGGGTCCTTTTCGATTTAAAAGGAATTATCCCGGCTTATTGCATGCATCGTATCTTGATGGAAGAAGATTTCAAGGCGGTAGCCCAACCGCAACGCCGCTTAAACCCAACAATGAAAGAGGTGGTGAGAAAATAAGTGGTTAAGCTATTGGAAGCCGATATGATTTACCCGATTTCCGATAGCCCTTGGGTTAGTCCAGTCCATATTGTGCCAAAAAAGGGAGGAATGACCGTGATTCGTAATGAAAAAAATGAGTTGGTCCCGACAAAAACAGTGACGGGGTGGAGGATGTGCATTGATTATAGACGGCTCAACACCGCGACAAGGAAAGATCATTTTCCATTACCATTTATGGACCAAATGTTAGAGAGGTTGTCCGGGCAGCAATTCTATTGTTTCTTGGATGGATATTCGGGGTATAACCAAATTGCGGTTGACCCGGCGGATCATGAGAAGACGGCCTTTACTTGTCCCTTTGGCATTTTTGCGTATCGTAAGATGCCTTTTGGTTTATGTAATGTGCCGACAACTTTCCAACGGTGCGTTCAAGCTATCTTCTCCGACCTAATAGAAAAGACGATGGAAGTGTTCATGGACGACTTTTCGGTTTTTGGAGGCTCATTTGATTTATGCTTGATAAATTTGGAAACCGTCTTAGAGAGGTGTGTGAAGACAAATCTAGTGCTAAATTGGGAGAAGTGTCACTTTATGGTGACGGAGGGAATTGTGCTCGGTCACAAAGTTTCGTCCAAAGGCCTTGAGGTTGATCGAGTGAAAGTTAAAATGATAGAGAAGTTGCCTCCTCCAACCAACGTAAAAGGGATCCGAAGTTTCCTTGGGCATGCCGGGTTTTATCGACGCTTTATCAAAGACTTTGCAAAGGTGGCTAGACCATTGAGCAACTTGCTAAGCAAGGAACAGGTATTTCTTTTTAACGATGAATGTCTTCACGCTTTCGAAATTTTAAAAGAAAAGTTAGTTACCGCTCCAATAATAATCGCTCCAAATTGGACTTCGAATTTTGAACTTATGTGCGATGCGAGCGATTATGCTGTTGGAGCGGTACTTGGTCAGAGGAAGGAAAAAAGTTTCCATGCAATACACTATGCAAGTAAAGTTTTAAATGAGGCTCAAGTTAATTATGCCACAACCGAAAAAGAATTACTTGCTATTGTGTATGCGCTTGAGAAATTTAGATCCTACCTCATCGGGTCAAAAGTTGTTGTTTACACCGACCATTCGGCGATCAAGTATTTGCTTACCAAACCGGATTCGAAGCAAAGGCTCATCCGATGGATCCTTTTATTACAAGAGTTTGATTTAGAAATAAAAGATAAAAAGGGTTCGGAAAATTTGGTGGCAGATCACTTGTCTCGCCTTGTCAATGTTGAGGTCACCATAGCTGAAAAGGAAATCCAAGAGGAATTTCCTGATGAAAAACTTTTTAAAGTTCAAGTTAGGCCTTGGTTTGCAGATTTTGCTAACCATAAGGCTACTGGTTGGGTGCCCGAAGACCTAACTTGGAACCAAAAAAGGAAGTTTCTTTCGGATGCTAATTACTACGTGTGGGACGACCTGTATTTGTTTAAATTAGGAAGTGACAACCTTTTGAGAAGGTGTGTCACGAGCGATGAGGCTCAAAGCATTCTTTGGCATTGCCACAACTCGCCGTATGGAGGCCATTTTAATGGTGCGAGGACGGCCACTAAAGTCCTTCAATCGGGCTTTTATTGGCCCTCTCTTTTTAAAGACGCACATCTCCATGCCAAAAGTTGTGACATGTGCCAAAGAACAGGTGGAATTGGACAACGTGATGAAATACCTCTCCAAAACATACAAGAGGTAGAAATTTTTGATTGTTGGGGTATCGATTTTGTTGGTCCATTTCCACCATATTTTGGTAATGAATACATGTTGGTAGCTGTTGACTACGTTTCGAAGTGGGTTGAGGCGATTGCCTCACCTAAGGCAGATGGCAAAACGGTGATAAAGTTTTTAAAGAAATACATTTTTTCCCGTTATGGCACTCCTCGGGTGCTCATTAGCGATGGTGGGTCACACTTTTGTAATACACCTCTCGAAAATGTCTTAAAACACTATGGTGTATCACATAAGGTGGCGACCCCTTACCACCCGCAGTCGAATGGTCAGGCTGAGGTAACAAACCATGAGGTCAAAATAATTCTAGAAAAAACAGTGTCAAGTTCGAAAAAGGATTGGTTGCAAAAATTGGACGAGGCTTTGTGGGCATATCGCACTGCTTACAAAGCTCCAATTGGTCTAACTCTGTTTCAATTAGTTTATGGTAAAACTTGCCATTTACCGGTTGAATTGGAGCACAAGGCCTTGTGGGCCTTAAAAATGTTAAATTTTGACAAGGACTTGGTCGGTACCAAAAGAAAAGTGCAACTTCTTGAGCTGGAAGAAATGCGTAATGCCGCATACCACTCAAGTTGGTTGTATAAAGAAAAAGTGAAAGAATACCACGACAAGAAGCTCCGGCAAAAGGACTTCAAGGCTGGATAATTGGTGTTATTATTTAACTCTCGGTTAAGACTCTTTCCGAGAAAATTAAAGTCCAAGTGGTCCGGGCCTTTTCGTGTGAAGGAAGTGAAGGACTTTGGAGCGGTTGTTATCGAAGACTTGGAAAAGAAGGACTCTTGAACCGTAAACGGTCAGCGTCTAAAAATTTACCTTCTAGGGAATTTTGATCGTGCTTCTAGTTATGTTCTCCTTGATGTTCTAAATTGAGCATCTTGGACCGTCGAGCTTATCCGACGTTAAACAATCGCTTGTTGGGAGGCACCCCAACATTGTATGTATTCCCTTTAATTTCTTGATTTTTAGTGTTTTTGAGTGTTGCTTTACCTTGTGGTGTTGAGTAAATTTTTCTGCACTAATTAAGAAGGAGCTTTGGTGTACTTGCTGATCTGCTGCACCAAAGTAGAGAAATTTTTTCTAGTATAAAGCGCCCGACGCTTGAATCATGTCGCCCGGCGGTTGTGTGGTTGATGGCCCCTCCTGGGCCAGGCGTGAGAATATGGGGGGAGATGAAATGGTTTGTCTTTTGGATTTTTTTTCTAAGGTTTTTAATTTTAATTATTATGAATTTATTGGGGCTTTGACCATTGTGCCCCTCCTTGCTTTAAAACCCTTGGAAAGTGTTTTGTGGTTTTATCTCTCATTTGGAAAACCAACGTGTTGTCTCTCCCTCTGCTCTCACGAATTCTCCACAACAGTTTCTTTTTCTCAGCACTCAAGGTATGCATGTTATTGTTTTTCTTTGAATCATGTTATTTTCATCATTGTGTCATTAAAAACCTTTTAGGTTATTTGATTTTGAAGATGACTTTCTCAAACCCTCACTCAATTTTATTTTCTGATTGAGAAACAAATTGATTTGGAAGCAATTTGCATGTTCTGATTTTCTTTCTTGATTTCTGTTAATTTTCTGGTGTGGGTTTTGAGATTTTTGGTTCTTCACTGCTATGGGGTTTGATAATTTTCTGGTATGCTTTTGTAAAATTCTGCTGCTGCTGTTGTGTGTATTTTTTCTAGTTTTCGTGATATCGCCCAGCCCTTGAGAGGCGCTGCATCGCCTGCATATCGCCCGGTGATTGAGGGGTGCTGCATCGCCTGCATGTCGCCCGGCGGTTTAGGGACGTTTTGCCCTGTTCTGTCTTTGCATACTGTTCCATTATTGTTGTCTGACAGGGCTGATGGTCTTTTGTCTTTGCATGCTGTTATTGTTGTTTTTTTTGCAGATGGCTTCTTTTGGACCTCAACGGCGAAGAACAAAGAAGAGAAGTGTAGAATCCACATCCAATGTTCCAGCGGAATTCGACAGCTCCCGATTTATCTCCGCTTACCATGAATCAAGGATCAAGTCTCTAGAGGGCAGAACTGTCCTCTCTGAAAAGAAGTTTGCTATCAACCGTGAGGGGGATTATCGGCGAATTCAGGCCATATTTGAAAAGAAAAGGTGGGAAGTTTTGTTGAACCCTGCTGATCGTGTTTGCTATCAGCTGATAAGAGAATTTTATGCAAACGCGATTCAGCCCGAAGACGAATTTTACAGGATCAAAACATACGTAAGGGGCAGGGAAATTAGCTTTAGCCGAGATGCCATCAACAAAATCTTGGGAAAGCCGAGTTCCTTGGGTAGCTTGCAGACCGACGAGTACTCGAAACTGTTAACAAATTTGCATGATCACGAGGCTGTTGGCAGTGTGCTTTTAAAACCAGGGTGCAGGGTGGATATAAATGCTAAAGGGGAGCCGATTAAGTATAGTCGGAAGTACATGACTCCGGAGGCACAGGCCGTCCTCCTTTTGCTGTGTTACAATGTCAAGCCGCGACATCACCGTTCTTCTGTCCCGCTTGATGTAGCACTCCTCATGTACTGTATTATGACGGATAAGGAGGTGGATGTTGCCAGGGTCATAGCGGGGGAAACGAAAAATTTTGTTGAGAATACCCGGAGGCCTGGAGTTCATGATGATGCTCCTATTATTTTTCCTTGTTTGGTTCAATCTTTGATCTACGAAACTGATATCCTCATTCTAGGTGTGATTAACGAAAAACTGAAGTTTTTGGTTGATGACAATTATTTGGATCGATTTTGTAAACCAAAGGAGGAAAGGAAGAAGAAGGCAGCAACAGAGAAGGGAAGTAGTTCAGGTGTCCAGGCGGATATGAGTGACTCATCCGTTTTCGATATGAAAGCGGCATTCAACTACACTTGGGACATGGGTGAGTCACTCAAAAGGTCTAACCAATTTAATTTTGATTGTATGCAGCAGTTATATCATTATCAGATGCACCCGGCGGAGTACCTTCCTTTTCCTACAAGGGAGGCGTACGACGCTTATGCAAATTGGCCTGGGGACAGGCGCCCATTCTTTTCGGAGGGGGCAAGCACCGGTGGTGTTGTGGCGGAGGATAATGATGATGATGATGATGACGATGGTGATGATGGCATGATGAGATGCAGGATGATCTCAATGAGTTGATTAATTAGGCTTCAAAGTGAAGTAATTTAATTTTATTTTCAGTTTTAGTATGAACTTTTATTTTCAGTTTTAGTATGTACTTTTGGATCGCTGTGGCGAGTACATTTTCGGTGTTGTGAGCACCATAATTATAATATTTTAAGTTGGTTAATTTTGGTTTAGTATAAATTCTGTTTATATAGTGTTGAATTTTTTTTTATGATGGTTGTCCTTGAAATGTTGGAAAATTTTGTGTGTTAACACAAGGAAGAGAAAAGAATACCTTGTTGGCTTTCAACATGGATGGTGATGATATTATTCTTGATGGTGTGCACAACCAAACTTTGGAATTTTGTGTGGTAGAATCATAGTGTGAATGTGAAGTTTTTTTTTACTTTTTGTAAAGTTTGTCAATGCAATGTTTGGTAAACTCTCGTTCGATGTGATTCAATTAGGACATAACCATATATGTGAGTGCCCTCCGTTGTTCAAATAGAAAATTAATGAGGGATTTT
Source organism: Lathyrus tuberosus (assembly GCA_022829125.1). Classification (NCBI taxonomy): domain Eukaryota; kingdom Viridiplantae; phylum Streptophyta; class Magnoliopsida; order Fabales; family Fabaceae; genus Lathyrus; species Lathyrus tuberosus. The sequence goes on along the minus strand of JALAZF010000088.1, from coordinate 11,286,600 downwards.
AGTAATTGTTGCTTACTCAAACTTTTTATGTTTAATCTTACTTTTTGTTTTGAATTATGGAAACTTTGAAATGATCAAGGCAATTTTTGAGTATTATGAGTAGAACCACTTTTCCAAAAATTCACTTCAATATTACCTTGTGAGTGTGTGAACATCTGATACCTCTCTTGAGACTAAAATGAAAAATTTTGTTTTCTTGAAGCATGAACCCTTACTTTAACCGTTTGAATGAGCATTTTGAATTAAGACATAATATTGTTGAAGTTGGGGAGATTGGTTCATTTTGATAAGAGAAGAAGGAATTGTGGGCAATGCATTCTCAGAAGATTGAAATAGAAAAAATGATAAAAAAAAGGGGGGAAGAAAAAATATAAATAAATAAATAAAATTGTGAGATTCATAAGGAAGTGAGATAGAATTCATTGTGAGAAAAGTTGGGAAGTTTGAGCATAAAGGATAGTTTCGAAACAGAAAATGCTCTTCACAAAATATACCCCTTTCGTGTTCAAAGGTCGTGTACATATGTCCCTTATTTCTTAACCCGACCAAGTTTCAACCTATAAAAGTCCTTTTGTGATCATTGTTTCCATTTTTGCTTGATTAATTGTGAGATGAGTGCATAAATTGTTTTGGATGTGGCACTGTTGCTTTGAGTTTGTTTTATCCTTTGTATATATTGAGCTAGGCTCATTTGAATAAGTTAGGTGATTCATTTCGAACTTGAGGATACTTTGTGTTGCATTGTATAATTTTATGATTAGGATGAAGTCATATTCATGTTTTGATCCTATGTTTATTTTGAAAATTTTTGCGCGTGCTTCTTTCGAGTTTGAACCATTTATAGTTTCGGGAAATTTGGTATTTGGAAATCTTGTTTGTGTTTGTTTAACACTCACTTTTGTTTGAGGACAAACAAATATGCAAGTTGGGGAGAGTTGTTAGGTGTGAAAATGTGTTTATTTTCACAATTTATTTTTACACCTTTTTAGCTCTTTTAAATGCTTTAATCGAAAAACGACTTATTATTTAAGCAGGTCTTGCATTTTTGTGAAAATATGGTGCTTTGATGTGTTTTCTACTTTTTGCAGGAATTCTGGTTTTGTTATCGCTAATCATTTCGACCTGATTTCGATGTGGTGAAATTTCAAGGTTTTGGTCATGGGGCCTCTTGACCGCCCGGCGCTGCAGAGGCGGTTGGCTGCCCAAAAATTTCATTTTCTCATTTCAAGTTCCAGAGAGTTGGCACTGCTGCGCCTCTCTATTTCGCCCGGCGTTAGGTTTGCTTCGCCCGGCGCTTGGGAAATTTTGCCCGGCGCTCCACAGGCGATGCCTCATCCCTTATTTCCTCCAATTTTCCAGCATAGTTCTAGAGAGTTGGCTTTCCTACGCCTTCTGCTTCGCCCGACGCTCTTTGCCTTTCGCCCGGCGCTCCTTGCTTTTCGCCCGGCGCTTTTGCAAAAATATCTTTGCACTTTTGCTTTTTGGCTGGCATGTGAGATGAAAAGTGGGCTTCGCCCAACACAACTCTGCACCGCCCAGCGCCCCTTTCTGGGGAAAACCTCTATTTAGGCTAATGTTTGTATCATTTTGAGGGTACATCATACTACTTTTTCATCTTCTCACTTGTAACTTAGATATTTTGGAGAGAAAAACTCCATCAAAACCCATTTTCTTGCTTTCTTAGTTTTTATGCTTCAATCCTTGATTATTGAAGATTGATGCTCCAAAAACTTTGTCCATTACTTGTTGTGCAAGCTACCATGAAGATGTGTAGCTAATCTCTCTTTTGTGTCAAGGTTAGATGTAGGTAAACCTTTTCTTTGTATGTATATGGATTGATTCTAGTTTGTGAACTTTTAGATGATGAATGTATGGTGAAAAACCTTGTTTCTATGTTTATTCTTTGTGTTGGTTCATGATTGAGAAATATGCTCCAACTCTTTACCTAGGTTTTTCATCCATCAATGTCCATTAGCTAGAGATAGTAATGTGTGTTGATGGTCACCAAATATTAAACTTTAATGTTGTTATTTTGATAGTTTGTGTGAGAAATCAACAAAGGATCAAAATGGCAAAACTCACAATATGTGTTAGAGATAAACATATTGGGAGGATATGTGATTGTATTTATCAGTTAACCAAGTTCACTAGCTTATCGATTATATACGTACAAAGTGGTTTGTCGAACCCTAATCTTGACATGCTTTTATAAACCGTTAAAACAATCTTTTTACCGCTTTTAATTAAATTTGAATGCAACGGCTACGAAACCAACCTAAAACCCCTTGTTACTTTAAGGCTTGAAACGTTACGACTGTAGAACGGCTGCGATATCACCGAACAATCTCTGTGGAACGATAACTAAATCCCGAACTCTATTTGTATTTCAACAGTCCTGGCTTTCACAAAAGAAACAAACTAACAAAATGAGGTGGTTAGTTAACAATGCATAGATGATTGAACCTAAATGTCAAGTGCAAAATTTTATGACATCTAAGAGGTAAAATTTGGGGTACAGGGACTTATACAATGACCGAGGCCCAAAAAAGGTTTATGTACAACAAGGATTGGGTCTTACACTTTATTAGAGGCCCACAGGTTGTTTAAAAATTTAAAATCGAGAGGAAACCCTAATTTTAAATTAAAAATGTGATTTTTCAAAGGTAATTTAAATAATAAATTATAAAATATCAATTATATTCAAAAACAAGTTGTACACTTTGGAAAATATTTTGAAAAATCATGTTTAATCATATAAAAGTTTTAAATTCAATTGATTTTGAAAGATCAAAGTGGGAATTTCATTTTAAAAATGTTTAAAACAATAAAAAATGAAATTAATTACAAAAATTCTAACTGTATTAATTAAATAATATAAATTGGATTTTTTTGTAAAATAAAATATTTAAACATTTTAGTGAATTTTGAGAAAAAGAATCAATTCAAAAACTTAAATATTCAGAGAGAAATTAATTTTTGAATCAATTAAACAAAAATAACTAAAATTCAAAAATTTGAATTATGGCGCCAAGAACACTTGGTTCTTGCCCGCGCCCTCTGTTTTTGCAGATTTGCGGTTTCTCACTTTTCTCCATGATTTCTCAATGGTTTTGCACGATTCAAGTACCAATCTTGTTCGTTTTTGAACAAGGATCACAACCATATAGTTTAATTGCATTTATATTAAGTATGGAGAAAGAAATCAAGAGAAAACCTCAAGAACCCTAATTTCAGCATGAACACAATGAAATTCCATACACGATTAATTCATGGCAATTGATTGAGGGTTATTACTCTATATACATGTAAGAACAAGATGGTAACTCAAAAATTCATTTATGATTCATGGAATATAGAGTTTGAAGGGTTCATGCTTACCTCTTGCAGCTGGTGATTGAGTTTGGTGATGGAGGTGTTACAGCTAGGTTCCAGTGATCTGGACAGCTTCCTTAGGTGCTATGGAGTGTGTTTGAATGCTTGAAGTGGATTGAAATGAGTTGGAACTGGTTGTGGTACCTCAACTGTAACTTTGTCAAGAACTTGAGCAATTGGCTGGTGATTTTGAGAATCTGATGTTCCAGATGTGATTTTGTGTTATGGATCACTCATGTATGATGTTTATGAGGTGTATGTGTGATTGGTTTGGTTGAAATTGCTCTCAAACTCAAAACCCGATAATGACTTGAGTTAGAAGGCAAAATTGGAGTGAAAGGGAGATTTTGAGGAAAGCATCAGTTTGGGTGCTTTGGTGTACTCAAACTAATCACAATTGAGCTCTATTTATAGTAGAGCAAGTTTGTTTTGCAAGCAATAGTGTGTGGCAACTGCAGCAGGTCTTTTTGTTTTGCAAGCAATAGAGCAAGTTTTTTTAAACTATTTGGATCCCATTGAAAAATCATCATGAACATTGATGTTCAAGGCTAATAACTTAGGCAGATTTTCACTAAGTGTTGGAAAAAGTGTCATTTTCATGTTTTTGTGATTTTGATCAATTCATAACTCAAAATGCATAAGGAATTGGAGTATGAGGTAGTTGAAGCTTTTGTAGAGTGTAGCAAGACCTAAAAATCCAGCTTTGGATCACCCAAAATGGTTGCTTGGATCTCAAGTTATGATCCTTGGAAGTTGGTACCAAAATCACTTTTGTTCCATAACTTATAAAAATTTGGTTTCTCAAGGTTGCTCCTTTTGCAAGAAACCTCACTTTTCTTAATTTTTCTTGATGGATGATGATCAATATCATACATTAACATTATTTTTTACTTAGGGGAACCATATCTATGAAAAATTCCAAAAATTCAAACTTGATTTTGTGAACAGTTGACTTTTTATCGGATGAAATCCAAACTGTGCGATCCTTTGTGAAATCAAGTCCTTGATCTAAATCAAACCTAATGGATGGATTCCATAGGTGTTATAGGGTGTGTTGAATCATGTCCCAAGGTTTGGGAGCATTTCTTTGTCAAAAGTCAAAGATACAGTTGACTTTTTCCCTTGAAACCCTAATTGTGGTCCTGGTGAAATTGAAACTTGTGAATCAAGCCTCTTGGGTCAATCCATTATTGCAAATGGATCAATGTGGTGTATTGAAGGCCCTCAAATCATGTCTTGAGGTCTTGGTTCATGCTTTGTCCCAAAAGTCAACTTAGGGGTGAATTAGGTCAAGAAACCCTAATTCCTGATTTTTGGTAAATGCATCTCTTGAGGTTAAATTGACTTGATGATTGGGTCCATGAGGTCCCTTGGAGTATCTTGGGTTGTGCTTTGAAACCTTGGCTCATGTTCAGATGAAAAGTTTCATCTGGAGGCCTCAGTCGACCAAAACCCTAATTTGGTGACACTGGCGATCTTGAGGCTTGATCCACTTGGAATGTTGCAACTTTGTGCTTGATTCTTGATGTGGGAGTCCTATTGATCCTTTATAGGTGCTTTAGAGGTTAGACAAGTTGAAGATCATGTCATTTCTTGATTGATCCTTTGTTTAAGTGCTCTGAGAGGGCTTAAAACCCTAACTCTTGATTGTGGTGAATGCTCAACCATCTTCGAGGAGATTGATGAGGCATGGAGGTACATCCATATTGTGATGATGTCTTGCACAATGATGGGAAATCTTGGTGGTCAAAATTTGGGGTATGACACCAACCTCACTGCCCACGACGTGCCAGTATTTCTGAAAGAAAAGGGCTGCAAAACCGTCTTTGCCCAAGGCTTTGATATGGTGCATTTGAGCAAGTACATCCTTAACTTCTTAGAGGGTGAAAGTTTCATTGTACCAACTGATATGACTAGGTTTCAATTTTCCTTGGACAACACCACATACTTCCTCAATGTTTGTTGGATTTGAAGAAGTAAAGAGCTCCTCAAAATAGTTAGTAAGTGTCGCTCCTGAGGATTTGCATCCATGGTACAAACGCAAAAGTGGCGCAGAAAACAGAGTCGCCAGCAATATGTATTTATCCCAAGAGAGGGAAAGGAAACTCTGTGTAAACCTGAGGGAAGAGGAAAAGAGCATGGTCTCACGACCAAGAGAAAAGGGTAAGGGAGTCGGTTACGCGAGGGGAAGGTGTTAGCACCCCACACGTCCATCGTACCCGATGAGATCCACGCTTGTTGTCTCGATCAAAGGGTGTCGTCATCTGGAGCTCCACTGCTATTGGAAACGAGAAGGAGCGGGAACGGAGGATAGCGAAGAAACGGGGGAGAAAAGAAAAAGAAGTGACTTGATAGGACATCGCTCATCCTACGCCTACGTACTCCCTCGTGCAATGGGAAAGTTAGAGTCAATGTAGTTCGGACATGAACTAAAGGGGGAGGTTGCTCGCCAAGACATCGCCGTCTTGTGCCTGCGTATCCTCAATCGGACTAGAAAGAGGAAATCAGAGCAGTCGTAGTTCGACCTAACGAGGTCGGTTAGTGTTTTTTATGAGCGACGTTAGATTCGCGTCCGGCAGTTAGGGTCGATGCCTGTTTACGACGAGACGGAAGTAACATGCCCTTTTCTGAAAATGAGTTGAGATTAACGATCCCGAAGGATAAAAAGATTTGAGTTTGTTTTTGTGTTTTTTAGACAGGAGTGGATTGAAGTTAGTTCGTAACTTATATTGCACCAAAGTCTACCATGCGGGAACGAGTGAATCGTATGGTCGCCCCCAAATGGAACGTATGTTAAACACTCTAGAAGAGGAGGGGAGACCCCTCGTTCTTCATTTCCTACACTTAAGGCTCGAGCGCAATATTCGTTATATTTATTAAATGTTTTAGAAGTGTTATGAGATGAGAAGAGAAGACACAAGGAAAAAGGGTAACTCTAAGGGAATCACTATCCTAGTGTTGTCATGCAAAAGGGTGGTCCTATGGTTAGTGAAGTTTAGGCGAAAAACAACTACCTAAGACCTAATGCTAATCCCACTCCAAGCTTAATCGAAAATTAAGTTGGACTAGGTAGCTCTAAGGGGAAAAGAATCCAAGACTTAAACAAGTCTAGAAATCCAAGGGAAGAAATGAGTGAAAGAGACGAAAGAGGAAAAGAAGCGAATAAATAAAAACAGCAGCTACCACAACGTTCCAGCACCAAAACAGCGGTAAAAAGCAGCACACTAGCAAGGCAGCATACAACATCATACAATTCAGCACAATAAAGGGTGTGAAAAGCCAAACATCCGTACATACAACATCACACTTACACTTAGACAACTGTAGAAACAGGCAGCATGCGATACATTTGAATACGAATCAAGCATGGCAAAGCAAATGCGCATCAAACATCATGCATTATGATTGCAAACACATCATATACCATGGTAAACAACATTTGGAGATAACATGAAAGAATGCACCACATCATGAACGGATGCACAACATTAAGCATATGAACAAAGTTGAAAACAAACATGTATCTCATGAAATTAAATGCACGCAATCAAGTTTAAACAAACAAACTCCAGCGACATAAGCATTCAATCACAATCAACATGCTCAAAGAAGTGTGTGTATGGTGTTCATAGCATCAAGAAATCAACCACACAAGCATGAACATTCAATAGTGAAAACCAAGAATCGCGTGTCGAAAAGTCGTGTTCATGCAATAGTGTGAGGTACAACAGCTCAAGAATAGTTTACAAATCAATGACATAATAATCCATGAAGTTTAGGCATGCATCGAATCTCAAACAACCAAGAAAATGCAAGAAAATACCACTCTGCAGCAGTGGTAATCGATTACTCACTTTGAGTAATCGGTTACTCAGTTGAAATTTGGCCAAAAACGTGAAAATTAGGCAGAGTAATCTGTTACTCTGTTAGGGTAATCGATTACCACTAAAACAGAGGCAGAAAATCAACTTTGAAAAGCACTTTTCAGCATCCAATCACTTATGCAAACATCCAAATGATCATGCAATCAATTAATCACGAAATTCACATCAAATATCAGTAATCAAACACCAATTTCATCAATCAAACAACAAGATCACAAATCAAATCATGCAAGTGGATCAAATCAAGCAAGTGGATCAAATCACATCACAAACCAAGGATCTACATTGCATAAGTTGAAATTAAGCTAAATCAAACATAGATCTAAGGAAAACTAACCTACAAGGCTGAGATTTGCCTTAGTGATTGTTGAGCATGGAAATTGGTGAATCCAAGCAAGAAAACCAGAGATCTATACAATAATCTTCAAGATCCTAGCAAGAAACTTCAAGATCCAAGCAAGAATACTCCAAATAATCAAAAGCTGCTCCCAAAAGTGATTTCAAGATCCAAACCAGTAGTTATATCAGAATTGAACCAAGAATGATGATGTGATGGAGGTTTAGCTCAAGAATTCACAAATTCCAATGAAGAATTTGTGAATCTATGGATATGGAGCTTTGGTGAGAAGTTGAAGATGAAGATGAAAAGTGGAAAAAAGTGAGAGAGAATTGAGAGAAATTCTGAAAAATTGGAGAGTGAAAATGATCTAGGTTAGTGAGGTTTGGAATGAATTGGTTTAAATAACCCCTAGGTTAGGAGTTAAGTTTGGGTTGGGAGTGAGGTTAAGTGAGTGGAAATTGGGGTGAAAAATGGATTAGAAAATGAAATGAGGAATTAGAGTGGAAAAGTGATGGAGAGAATTTGAATTTTGGGTGGAAAATGATGCAAAAAGATCAGTTCTAGATCTTTCCCACGCATGCACAAGCCAAGCACATGACCACAAATATTCCACAATTCTGCAGTGTTGAAAATGCCACATTTTTTGCAATTTCGCCCAGAGTAATCGGTTACTCACTTTAAGTAATCGATTACTCAGTTCAAAAATTCAAAAATTGGCGCCAAAAGGAGGGAAACTTGGATATTTGCCCGGTTCCGCCTATTCTGGACCATGATAGACCTCTGAAACTTGCCAACTGATATTACCACTGGAATACACCTGAAATATACTGAGAAATGTTTTTTGCACACTGATTAAACTGCTGATACCAACTGCCTGGTGCTGAATAATTGATCAAAAATTGACTGTCGGGATTTCTGATCATTTAATCGCTTAATGAGCAAAATAAATGCTTAAAAAGACTTGGAAAGCTATCTGCTGGGCTCTGAGCACTGTTAACAAACATACTAGATCTGATGATGCCGCGAGCTGCTGGAAGAATACCTTGATCCCCTGCTCAAAAGAAAAATGTGAAATGCAGGGATGATAATGCAAATGAAAGGAAGCATGAGCCAATTAGGTTAGGAGCAAAAGGGCAAAATTTGAGGTGTTATAGTAAGCAGTCTTTCACAGTTATCCTCTCCCCTTCACCAAAGACCATTCACATCCTTCAGCTTCTTTATTGTGTTTTTTTCCTCCTCTACTCAGCCTTCTTATGGAAAAATTTATTGTTTTTGTCACCATGTTGCAACCAAACAACATTACTATTTTGTCTCCACATGACTTCATCAAACTACAACAGTCTATTTCTTTGTGTTTCTAAAGCCCTGTGGGTTTTAATAGATAATTCATCAGACTTCCATCTCGTCTTATCATTTAAAAAACTCTCCAATCTTTTCAATTCCTGATTTATCGAATTGATCTTGTATTCCTTGAAGTAATCACTCAGGCCCTACAGATCTTTAAACTTGTTAACAGTTTGCACTGAAGTGTTATTCCATATCTAAGAGACATATCCTTCGCATCTGGGCTCTTTACTCCAAACTTCCTCAAATATAAAGAGATACTCCCTCTTCTTCTTACTGTCTCCCATGTCAGCTTCAAGAGCAATTCTAATGACAGCGTGATCCGAACCATACCTAGGTAAGTCGCACACATTAACTGGTGAAAATCTGACAAAACTGTTTGTGGCAAGAGCTCTATCAAGGCGGCACTAAGTGTTATCTTCTCCAATTCTACCATTTGACCAGGTATAAGGATAACCTTCAAAACCCAGATCTAGAAGACCACAAACCTCCATCGACGATCTTCCACAAGATAATTGACTGAGAGATCTAGAGATTCCCCCTTTTTTTCATCATCAGAGATGACATAATTGAGATCCCCGAAGCAAATAACTCTATCCCCTCATTTCCTCACCAAATCCTGCAATAATAACCAAGTGTTCTTTTGGTTGTGCTCCTCCGAGCGACCATAGATGCCATTAAAAAACCAAGGCACAACATCTTGCTCATCAGCTCTTTTTTTCTCAACATTACAAACAAGCCAACTCTGATCACTCTCTCTCTTCACCAAACAAAGTAGCGACGCATTCACACTTCTCTTAGTGTATGTTGACGACATAATCATTGCAGTGAATTCTTTAAATGAATTTGATCACATCAAATCAGTTCTCCACTAAACTTTCCAAATCAAAAACCTTGGTCATCTCAAATACTTCCTTGGTCTCGAAGTTGCACAATTCTCACAAGGAATCACTATATGCCAACGTAAATATTGCCTTGATCTCATCTATGACACATGTTGCCTTAGATCAAAGCCAATGTCAACACCTGTTGGTCAAGCCATCAAACTCCACCATGACACGGGTCCTTCATATCGTGATATTCATGCATACAGGCGTTTAGTGGGCCGCTTACTCTACTTTATAGCTACCATACCCGACATTACTTTCATCACACAAAAATTAAGTCAATACCTCTCCAACTCTACAACTGCTCATCATAATGCTGTAACACGTGTAATCCGTTACTTAAAAGGATGCTCTGCTCATGGATTATTTTTCTCAAGAGAGTCTCATGCATAGTTGATTGGTTTTTCAGGTGCAAATAGGGCAGGTTGTGTAGACACACAAAGATCCATCTCAGAAAAATGTTTCTTCATTGGTAAGTATCTTATTTTATGGCGCGCGAAGAAACGACTAACAGTGTCCTGATCATCATCTGAGGCTGAATATCGTGCTCTCGCCGCAGCCACTTGTGAAATGCAATAACTCATATATCTCCTTCATGGTCTTCATGTTACCACCTCCAAACCTTCAGTTTTATAGTGTGACAATTTGAGTGCAATACATATTGGTGCTAATCCGGTTTTTCACGAGCGCACCAAACACTTGAAAATTGACTGTCACATTGTCCGTGAAAAGCTCCAAACTCAAGTGTTCAAGCTACTTCCCGTGTCTTCCGAAGATCAGCTGGCCGATTTTTTCACTAAGTCACTCCTACCACAACCTTTTCACACTTTCTTATCCAAGTTGGATATGATTAACATCTATCCTCTAACTTGTGGGAGGATATTACACCATGAACAAGTTAGAAGTGACTAACTTATTCTTCAAGCTACCATTCAAAAATTATTTAGAGATTGTTAGTTTGTTAGAAGTGATTACACTTGTTAGTTATGGTAGTTAGGAGTTTCCATTATGTATTGTTGTACTACTATAGCTATCATACACCATAAAAATTCTCTCTCTCTCTCTCTCTCTCTCTCTCTCTCTCTCTCTCTCTATATATATATATATATATATATATATATATATATATATATATATATATATATATATATATAAATGAAGATCATTTTACTCATCCTTTTCTATTTATTATATAAATAAAGATCATTTTACTCATCCTTCATGTTATATAATCGTATCCTCGAACAAGCTGAGAATAATTATATAATCGTATCCTCGATATAAGTGTGATATTTAATCACACCCGTATATTCTTTTTACACACTTGCAAAATTACACCTTATTCAATCATATACAATATTCTTTTTACATTGTAAAATTTCATCTCATTCAATTACACATTTGAGCGTCGAAGAGTTAACTTTTTTTTGGTAAGTATTTATCTAATTCATTGGAGAGAACCATAATCACCGTACCAAAAACATCACTACCCTGGTTATCTTCAACATTTCATCTGCTTTTGTTCCAATACGAAATACTACATTTTTTTTTTTGGTTAACTCTTCATTTACTTCTATTCCAATACGGAATACTATATTATTAATTTTGCCACCGACTTTGATAGCTGATATTCTACCCGATCACATTACATACACGGTTTTAGGCTAACAATTATATACATGGTGGGTACATGCTTGCCAGTTATAAAGGTGAGTTTCTTCATCCATTCATTAATGCAATCTCTGTTTTGATAGCTACAGAGTTTACTTGCAAACTGAAAATAAAAAGAAGCTAATTAATGCTTCTATATATATCCTTTATTTAGTCAATATATGATGGCCTTGTTTTATTTTGTTTTGGAAACTATTTTATCAATGTGAAAATAAAAACTCTACTTTTATATAAGATAAAAAACGTCTTTTAAATTAAATAAAAAATATTTAGTAGTTGCACTTGGCAAAACATTAACATGTTCACAATTCTATTCTTTTTTTACACATCACTTTTTAGTTTATCAGATCTCTTTGCTTTTTATTTCTCTATTCCTTTACATTTATTTAACAGTGTTCACTACTGGCGGTACGCGAGAATATATTGTTTATGAAAAAGGCTAAGGTTGTTGATGGTTGGGGACATGGCAATTATGAATAGACCAGCTATTAGATTGTTTTCAAACAAGTTTGAAATTTAGGCCATGTTAGTTAGTCAGAAGAACTACAGTAGAGATGTCCCTAAGTCTTTGTGTATTAATGGTATGTGCTCCTATAAATAGAACTCCAGTTGCCTAGTTTTCTCATTATAAGAGCAAAGCAAGTTGTTAAGGCTCTACTACAATTTTTTTGTTAAGATGGGAAATGTACACAAGTATGTTGCAGTACTTGCTTTTATATTTGCGTTGGTGATAGGAACATTTGAATGCCGAACACTAAAAAAAGAAGAATCAATTGACACCTTCGGTGGTGGCGGCTTAGGTGGTGGTGCAGGTGGAGGTTTTGGGGGTGGTAGTGGTGGAGGTCTTGGAGGAGGATTTGGACACGGTGGAGGTGTTGGAGTTGGTAGTGGCTTTGGAGGCGGTGCTGGAGGTGGTAGTGGCGGTGGAGGAGGAATTGGAGGTGGTCATGGTGGTGGTGCAGGTGGAGGATTTGGAGGTGGTCATGGTGGTGGTGCAGGAGGAGGAATAGGTGGTGGACATGGTGGAGGTGGTGGTGCAGGTGGAGGCTTCGGAGGTGGTAGTGGTGGTGGTGCAGGAGGAGGAATTGGTGGTGGACATGGTGGTGGATTAGGTGGAGGTGGTGGTGCAGGTGGAGGCTTTGGAGGTGGTCATGGTGGTGGTGCAGGAGGAGGAATAGGTGGTGGACATGGTGGTGGATTAGGTGGAGGTAGTGGTGCAGGTGGAGGCTTTGGAGGTGGTAGTGGTGGTGGTGCAGGAGGAGGAATTGGTGGTGGACATGGTGGTGGTGCAGGTGGAGGCTTCGGAGGTGGTAATGGTGGTGGTGTAGGAGGAGGAAATGGCGGTGGCGGTGGTATAGGTGGAGGAGGAGGTAGCGGAGGAGGCATTGGAGGTGGTTCTGGAGCAGGTGGAGGTGTTGGAGGTGGTTTTGGAGGTGGACATGGTGGTGGTGCAGGGGGAGGCATTGGTGGAGGTGGTGGATCTGGTGGAGGTGCAGGCGGAGGATTTGGAGGTGGATCTGGTGGAGGTACAGGCGGAGGTTTCGGAGGGGGTGTGGGAGGTGGTCATGGTGGAGGCGCAGGCGGTGGTTTTGGAGGTGGTGCAGGTGGAGGGGCCGGTGGTGACCGAGTTTAAATTAATATTCTTGATGTTATTTTAAAATGTAATGAGTTATATATAAAACTAATGAAATAAATGCAACTTTTTATTAAATATCACATGAGCTTATTTGTAGAATTGATTTAAAATTGAAAATAAGTTTAAATTGTTTTATAAGCTGGCGAGTTTTTGGTTTTGGTCCTTACATTTTTTTTTAGTCCAAAACATGATCCCAAGAGAGACTGATCCCATGTCCTTTGGACTCACAAATAATTATCTTTCCGTCAACTATTCCATTTGGAATATGGATCATCTGCTGCCTTTTTTGTGCTGCCCTCTCTCATTTTCTAATCCAATGGTTTATTAATGCATAAAGGAAAAACAAAAGTATGAAAGAGAAAATAAAAAAGACAAATGTATGGTTGATATTGGAGCTGAATGAAAACACACTACTAGAAAAATGACATTTGGTTAAAGGATTTTACATCAGGTATTTATTTCCACTGATGTAAAAAATAACGCGATGGCAGTTTCGTAAATAATTAAAAATTTTGTTATAAGGGATTTCACATCGGGCATTAATTCCAACCGATGTAAAAGCTTCGTAAAAAATAAGGGATTTAGGGATTTTACACCAGGTATTTATTTCCACTGATGTAAAAAATAACGCGGTGGCAGTTTCGTAAATAAATAAAAATTTTGTTATAAGGGATTTTATATCGGGCATTAATTTCAACCGATGTAAAGGCTTATTATTTGGGCCCTTATATCGGTCCATGTAATTAACCGATGTGAAAAACGAAACGCGTTTATATCGGTCCATTTAATTACCCGATGTGAAAACCTCTCTCACAAAAGCACCTTATTTCGGTCCAATTCATTAACCGATGTGAAAACCTCCTCTCACTTAAACCCTAAAACAAAACGAATAATGTTCCTCTTCTTTCTCTCTTCATTTGTTTCCAAACCTATTTCCAATCCTCTTCTTTCTCTCAGCCTGAATCACTCTGTCACGTCCGGCCTCTTTCGAATCACTCAGTCGCGGCCTCTTTCGAATCACTCCATCGCGGTCTGCCTCCCTCCGTCGTGGCCTCTTTCGAATCACTCCGTCGCGGCCTGCCTTCCTCCGTCACGCCTCTCGTCATTGTGTATTTTATTAATCTGGCAAACGTTCTTTGGCTCGTGCACCGCTGGTAAAGTGAGAGGGCAAACTCATAAGGTTGCCGATTCGTCACCGTCGGTAAGTATTTTTACCTTTGATTTGATTATTTGTTGTGATAAGTCACCGTCTGAGTATTTGTTGCGATTCGTGAATATGACACGCGACACTCTCTCTCACGGTCTTCTCCGACTCTGCAATGGTGGAGCTTCACGACCAAAAACCCTAACTCCTCCCAAAACACTGTCGTATATGTTAAACCCATAAACATTAATAGCAAGAAACTCCTTTATAAATCCAATGTTTGAAAAATAAACTATTTTCTTAATTAGTTAAATGTTTGCAGGGTGATAGGATACTAGACAAATAATTATTGTTTGTTATTCATAATAAAGCACTATATCTTTTTCTGATACTAGCATGAAAGAAAATAAGTAAATAAACTATACATAAATTAAAAGTTGTCAATTTCTTACACTTACATAATATAAGAACACATTTATACCATATTATAAATAGTTTGTGGGTGTGTGTGACTCTGTACATGAGAGAAAATGGAAGAATCAAAGAGACTCATACTTACAAGACGTACAAATTACTCATAGTGTAAAAAATAATTACCAGCTCTCTTTACATTAGTATCTAAACTTGTGTGAATCACAAATTTGTCTTGAGTCTTAGCATCGGTAAATTTTTTACAAAAAGTCTCCCATAATCCTAATAGTATTTAATAAAAGTTTAAAGTTTTTTTTTTAAATTGGTTTGATCAATCAAATTATATTGTACCACTTTGTATAAGCTTAAAGTTTTTTTTTTAAATTATTATTAAGATCACTTTTTTGTGATTCATTTATTTATTTTGCTACATTTCATTAGGAATATCCAAGGTGAAATTAATTTAATATGCTTGGAGAAGAACAAAGAGTGGTGTTTTGTTGAAATTTTGGGGACTGTTGTTTGATTTTGGGTTTGCATGGTGGCTTATAGAAACTTATTTGGGTATGGAATTTGATTCTTAAGATTCTGCAAAAACTTTTTATAGTGAGTATGCTAGACGGTCGGGTTTTAGCTCCAGAGCTGGGTTGCATGGTCAATTTAATGCTGATGGTACGAATATGTTTGGGGAGTTTGTGTTGTCTTTTCTTTTCTCACCACTCTATTATAAGTCGTTACCGATTTCCTTTTTCTCACCACTAAAAGTGGTGACATAATTTACTTTTTATATTATCTAGAAGTGGTGACATAATTTACTTTTTATATTATCTATAACTTTATTAATAAAAATAATGTTAATCAATGATGCTTTGGTCAAATGAGAGGCAGGCATATCCATGATCTTTAAATTGGAGATTTTTACATGCTCTAATTTTTGTATTTATGAATTTGTTTGAATTGCTTCAGTTTATTGATATTGTGTTTCTCGCAGAATTTGTGTGTCGACGAGAACGTCGGCATCGTCACTCTTTTCGCTCAACCGTGAGTCATTCGGCCACCACGACATTGCAGGTTCTCTTTTCATTCTTTATAACTTCTCACTTCTTCTTTTATGCCACGTGTTTGCACGTAGAGACTTTTGTTCTCTCTAATGTCCAAAAGAGGGACTATTATAGGCGTCTCAATGATTTAACTCTGTATGCATTAATTTCATAACATAGGTATGAATCGTAGTTGGATGAGAGCTAATCGATTAAGTGTCGAGTACGAACATGGAGTGATGGAATTTCTACAGTTTGCTGAAAGTAATGCTAAAAAAAATCTTCCTCCCCCTAAAAGTAATGCTGAAAAAAGTCTTCATGTGCTTTTTCTCTGTCCATGTGTTCGTTGTGCAAATCACGAACCAAAACTCAATAAGAAAGAAATCATGGATCATCTAATTTGTCATGGGATTTGTCAAAGTTATACACAATGGATATGGCACGGTGAGGTAGTAGCAAAGTCAAATGTTTCCCAAAGAGATAATGTTAGTGCAGAAATGGATGATCGTCTGGAAGACATGATGCGTGATATTGGACAAGATTCGTTTAAGAAGGCACATGCGTATGATACTTTATACAGTGACAAGGATAAACCTTTGTACCCGGGATGCACAAATTTTACACGTTTGTCAGCCGTGTTAAAATTGTTTAATTTGAAGGCAAATAATGGGTGGACTGACAAAAGTTTTACCGAATTGCTTGAATTGTTGACACAAATGCTTCCAGAAGGTAACGTAATGCTAAATCGTTATTACGAGACAAAAAAGATATTGTGTCCGATGGTTTTGGAGTATGAAAAGATACATGCATGCCCTAACGATTGCATATTATACAGAAAAGAGTACGTAAACTATAATCATTGTCCGAAGTGCAAGGCGTCACACTACAAAAAGAAAGATGGTGATTCTAGTGATGATGAGGTGGTCAAAAAGGTTCCTCCCGCGAAAGTGGTATGGTACCTACCAATAATTTCAAGGTTCAAGAGACTATTCGCTAATGCAAATGACGCAAAGAATCTTAGATGGCATGCAGAAGAAAGAAAGTGTGATGGACAAATTCGCCATGTAGCTGATTCTTTGCAATGGAAGAAAATAGATGCTTTGTTTCCAAATTTTGGCAAAGAGTCGAGAAACCTTAGACTTGGACTTTCAACTGATGGAATGAATCCGTTTGGTAATCTAAGTACTAACCATACTTCTTGGCCTATTCTCCTGATGATTTACAACCTATCTCCTAGGTTGTGCATGAAGCGTAAATATATTATGTTATCGATGATGATTTCGGGCCCAAAACAACCCGGAAATGACATAGATGTTTATCTAAGTCCTCTGATTGATGATTTAAGAGTGTTGTGGGAGGAAGGGGTGGATGTTTTTGATGCGTATTCTGGTGAACAGTTCAATATGCGTGCCATGTTGTTTTGCACCATCAACGATTTTCCGGCATATGACAATTTGTCTGGTTATAAAGTTAAAGGGCATAAAGCATGTCCTATATGTGAAAAAGACACATGTTACCATCAACTTGAAAAAGGAAAGAAGACTGTTTATCTCGGGCATCAAAAATTTCTAGATCGTTATCATCTATATCGTAGATTGCGGAAAGCTTTCAATGGGGAACAAGAGCATGGTGTTGCTCCAAAGCCCTTAATTGGAGAGGAAGTTTATCAACGACAACAGGGCATTAATGTTGTCTTTGGAAAGTACCAAAACCAATCTACTGTGAAAAATATATGGAAAAAGAGGTCGGTTTTCTTCGATCTTCTATATTGGTCTAGTCTTGATGTAAGACATTGTATTGATGTGATGCACGTGGAGAAAAATGTATGTGATAGTTTAATCGGAACACTTCTCAACATTCAAGGCAAGACAAATGATGGTTATAATGCTTGTCTGGATTTGGGTTTGATGGGTATACGAGAAGAGTTAACTCCACAACATATAGGTAACAAGATATATTTGCCTCCTGCCTGCTACACTTTGTCTAAAAAAGAGAAAACAAGTTTCTGTGAGTGTTTACAAAGTATTAAAGTGCCACATAGTTACTCATCAAATGTCAATAGGCTTGTATCAGTTAAAGATCTCAAATTAATTGGATTAAAATCTCATGACTGTCATGTCTTAATGCAACAGCTACTACCAGTGGCTATTCGTGGGATATTGCCTAACAATGTTAGGAAGACTATAACTAGGTTGTGCTTATTTTTCAATGCAATTTGTTGTAAAGCCATTGATCCATTAAAGTTAGACAATTTGGAAAATGAGGTTGCAGTTATCTTATGCCAATTAGAGATGTATTTTCCTCCTTCATTTTTTGACATTATGGTTCACTTGATTGTTCATCTAGTAAGGGAGATTAGATTATGTGGTCCAATTTATTTAAGGTGGATGTATCCAATAGAGCGATACATGAAGATCCTAAAAGGGTATACAAAAAACCCACACCGTCCGGAAGCATCGATTGTTGAGAGGTACATCGCAGAAGAAGCAATTGAGTTTTGTTCAAACTATTTGTCAGAAGTGGATGCTGTAGGGGTTCCCAAGTCTCGTCATGATGGAAGATGTGAGGGTGTGGGTACACAGGTTTAAAGGTCAAGAGCTTAAGTATTGATGTGGTTGTTCAAGCACATTTGTATATATTGAATAACACAGATGAAGTTCAACCTTACTTATCTGCTCACAAAAGCATCATAAAGAAAAAGTACCCCAAGATGAATGAAAGATGGTTGTTAAAAGAGCATAATAAGAGTTTCTCTGAGTGGTTTAAAGAAAAAATTTCTAATGAGGATAGTGCTTCTAATACAATTAAGTGGTTGTCCTATGAGCCTAAATGTAACATAATAACTTGGAGTGGATATGATATTAATAAAACTTGCTTTTATACAAAGTCAAAGGATGATTGTAGTACCACACAAAATAGTGGGGTTATGATTGTGGCCGAGTCCATACACTTCTCTAGTGCTAAAGATAAAAAACCCGGATATGGCATCTACACCCTACTTTGGGGTGATTGAAGAGATTTGGGAAGTTGATTATGTTGTGTTTAAAGTTCCTGTATTTAAATGCAAATGGATTGATATCAACAGTGGTGTAAGAATCGATGAATTTGGAGTTACATTGGTTGATCTTAGCAAGTTAGCTTATGCGGACGAACCTTTCATCATGGCGTCTCAAGCAAAATAAGTGTTTTATGTCACAGATCCTTCTAATAAAAGGTGGTCAGTGGTTATACAAGGAAAGGTGCATGATAGTGATGAAAATCAAGATGCGAACCTTGATATTTCCGAAACTCCTCCTTTCTCAACAAATGTGCCTACCTTCGTTGAAGAAAACGAAGAGGATGATGTGCACGCTATTCGCATAGATCATGAAGAAGGGATATGGGAGGACTAGTAAGGTTTTTTTATACGTTAATTCGACATTACTTTAATTTCCATTTTTTTTTTGTGCTTAATTTGATGTCTAATTGTTTATATTTTGTGCTTAATTTGATTTCTAATTATTTTTATTTTGTGTTAACAGATACATGGCTGATTCAACCGACAACCCTTCTTCATCTAGTGACCCTAAAAAAAGAAGAGTTAGAGGTCTCACTTTGATGGCACAAATTGACAAAGTTCATCAAACGGGTGAAAAGATAAAGGTCGAGTTTGATCCAAGAACCCATGGATGTACGGGTAAAAATGCTTCAAATTTTAAGAGTTACATAGCGTCTCTTGCTCGATAGAGATGTAGTATTTTGAAAGATGAGTGGAAAGACATAGATGAAGGCATAAAAGAGGCTATTTGGACTGATGTTCAGGTATTTTTAACTGCTACACTTTATTATATTTTATAATCATATACTAACAACATATGCCATATACTATATGTGTAGGCTCATTTCACTATTCCAGAACCTCATGATCCAAAGAAGGATCCGTTGAAGAAAGAATGGATTAAATACGCAGGAGAGCGATGGAGAGGTTTTAAGACACAACTCACAAGCGAGTATATTAGAAAGCCCAAAGAAGGCCTCGCTCCTGCACATATTAGGTATAATTATATTAAAGAAGAAGTGTGGAAGAATTTTCTGAAGTCTCGAGATACCCCTGAATTTAAGGTTAGTAGGAGTTATAATTTTTTTTTTGTGCATAACATTTTTATTATGTTTAGTGATAAATAACTTTTTGATTTATAATAGGAAAAAAGTCAAAAGGGTATGGAAAATGTGGCTAGGAATGTATACCCACACGTATTATCTCGTGGAGGGTATCGCTTGCTTGAGGAGAAAATGATAAATGAAAGGAGATCATCGAGAGATGATTCCACATTAGATAATAATGGTAGTCCATCTCCACCGTCACGCCATGAGTTATGGAAGAGAGCACGACAAAAGAAAGTGGGAGAATACACATCAAAGGCTACACAAGTTGTTGCTGAGAAAATTGTAAGTAAAATTTAGAAAATACTTCCAGTATCGTTATAGTTGTGATTGATAAAAAAAATATGGTTTTTTCATTTTGTAGGATTCTCTAGTTGAAGAAGCTGAAAAAGGCGCCTTTGTTCCGGATGGACGTAACGAAAGCACTTTCTTTGGAAGATCGTCTTCACGTCAACGACAAGATATAAGAGAACAATTTGCACAGTTTTCATCTGAATTGGAAGCAAAGCTTAGAGCTGATTTTGATCAAAAGTTGGTTGAAGAGCGTAAGGCGATGCAACAATCTTTCATGGAGACACTTAGGTCTATGGGTCTCTCGCAAAGCACTGAAAATAATAATAAATGCATTGAACAAAGGGAAGTTGTCGATGGAAGCGGAAAAGGAAGTTGTTCAGCTGCAAAAGTAAGCACAAAAGAAGGGGAAGACACTGTTGAGAGATTAATGAAAATGGTTCTAAGAATGGCTGAAGCACATTTGGAAATAGAATTAAGTCATTGTGCGAGCGTCACTAATTTTCATATGTCAGCCAAGTGTATCAGAGAGCTGCTGATGGGTTTTCATTGGCTTGATGTGTCTACTCTGCAAGTTTGGTGCACGTAAGTACATTTTCTTATTTTATTAGTGTCAATACCTATTAATATGTTATATCTCTCATCACTTTTATTATATTGTTGATTTTAAAACTTTTCAGGTATATTCATCGTGTGTGTATTGATAATTCACAATCAGAAGTATATGGATTTATGGACTTTGCTATGTGTTCGTACATTGATAATGTGCCGAAAACTGAAGCAAATGTCAAAAAATACATACAAGATAAGTTACGTGACGAAAAGAGAGAGTGTTACTTGCTACCATTTATTCATGGGTAAGTTTGTATGAAATTGTGTTTTCTATTTTTTAATTTTGGTAACATAGATATTTCAATTTTGGTAACATGAAATTGTGACTTTTGTGTTTCCACACACACGTACAGAGGTCATTGGCAATTAATAGTCATGTGCCCAAAAGATAATACTGTGGTCGTCTTTTGTTCACTTCATCGGGAACTTAATCAAACCATGACGAAAATTGTTACAAAGTAAGTTTATCTTTTATGTTCACTTCATCCTATATACATAATTTGTTACAAAAGTAATTTCATATTTTATGTGGCTTTATATGGATTTTTTACATCGGTTTCAGGTTACAACCGATGTAACAAAACCAACCTTTTACATCGGTTTCTAGTTACAACCGATGTAAAAACACTCTTTTATATATAAAAAATTACAATTATATTTTTTTTCACATTAGATTTAAAAAGTTAACAATGTGGTTGGTGAGTTTTTTACTTCGGGCCATAACCCGTTGTAAAATGTCTTTGATTTACTACATCGCCTGACTTTACATCGGATCCAGACCCGATGTAAAAAGTTATTTTTGCCCGATGTAAAAAGTCATTTCTATACTAGTGACATGAGAGAAAGTGCAGGAGAGGATCCAAATCCTTCCATTTGATAATAACATTGCAACAAGAATATGTATTTTATAAGTGATTATTTATTCAATAAATTACTTAATATTTCAACTATTAATGATAAATTAATTTATTTCAATCATAAATAACTTTATATTCCACTAAGTGTTTCAGTTTTAAACTAAATAATTTATTTATGATCGAAACATTAAATAATATTAATATTTCGAATCATTTAATAAACTAATTTTTATTTCATATTAAGACTTATGGTTGAAATAATTGCATAACTAACTAATTTTTATTTCATACTATTTAACAATTATTTAATATTATATTTTAATTTTAATTTTATTGATATTATGAAATAATATTAATTTTATTAAATAGTTTATTAAATATTTCAACGATTATATATTAAATAATTATGTAATATTATTTTAATTACTATATTTTTAAAATATTAATGTTTCAGTTATTAATATTTCAACTATTTAATTTATTAAATATTTATTCTATTAAATAATTACTGTATTAAATATTAATTTTAGTCTATAAAATATTTAGTCTATTAATAATTATTTTATTAAATATTAAATGTTTTTTCCATTAAATATTTACTCTATAAATAATTGTTTTATTAAATATTAAATATTTAGTATATTAAATATATAGTATATTAATAATTATTTTATTAAATGTTAAATATTTAGTCTATTTAATATTTATTTTATTTCAACTAAGTAGTTTGTTAAATTATTTTTCTTTGTGTAAGCAAGATATATTAATAGGAAGAACTAAGGGTTCTCCAACCTGATTACACCAAGAACGGGTAAAACCCGAAACCAAAAGAGATTACAAACCAAATTGAATTACGAAATAAATAGTAAAGGGTCTTTACTAAATTCGTAGAAACTACAATTGGGATGAGTAATTTCTCCACAAAAAGAGCATTTCCAAACAAAAGCTTTTATACCCCACACCGTATTGTTAATATTTCACTCTTCCAATCGAAAACAAACGTCATTCCTTAATAACCATAAGCTCCACACAATGGCTAGCCAAACAATCCCCAATTTGCCCTCTCTAACCTTTTTTACACGGCAAGACGAATACCAATCCATAAAAGACAAAAGGCACTGATCTTCCTCCATATCCTCCGCTTTACCTATCCAATTGGTAATTTCACTCCATATCTTCTTCACCACATAACAAGTAAAGAATGAATGTTTCAAAGTTTCCGGATGATTCCCACAAAAAAAATAATTTAAAGCATCATTGTTAAAGTTAATACCTCTATATACCAAAAGATCCTTCATAGGAAGTCTATTCACAAAAGTTCTCCAACCAAAAGCTTTAATCTTAAACGGCACCTCCATCCTCCAAATCAAGCCCAAGGCCGCTTCATTCCTATTAAAAGGACCATAAGGAATGTGGAAAGAAGCATAAAACTCATAGCAAGAAGCCACCGAATACCCACCGTCGAATTCAAGAACCGAATTTATGTCATCCTTACAATCTTCTTTAATTCCATGAGCATTAAGCCGCATAGACAAAGAAGTTAATGACGCCAACAAATTCTGAAACCACCTCACCGCTTCGGAAAGACCAAAATCCTCCTAATTCCAACCACCACACTCCATCCCCCCATAGCTTCGATCGAGACACTATTTAATCTTGAAGCTTCGAAAAGATCTGGGAACTCCTCCTTTAAGCTTTTGTCACCCAACCACTTAGATTCCCAAAAAGGAATGAAATAACTATTTCCTACTTTGAACCTACTATTGACAACAATAGGATCATTGTAATAATTTTTACCAATTAAATTAATATCCTTCTACCAAAATGAATAAGAATGAGATACTTTTTTAACATCTTCACCACAAATAACTTTCATGGAAATATCTCCATAGCGGGCTTTCAAAACATTGTTCCAAAGAGCATTATGATTTTGAAGAATTCTCCACCTCCATTTGTTTAAAAGAGCTAAGTTAAAATCCACCAAGTTTTTAATTCCTAATCCTTCCTTCTCAAAAGGTAAGCAAACTTTCTTCCAACTAACCCAATGAATCTTCCTTTTTTCATCCACTCCTCCCCACAAAAAATTACTTTGCAACTTTATGACTTCTTTAACCACTTTCATAGGCATCTTGTAGAAAGACATTGTGAATATGGATAAAGAACATAAAATAGATTTTAAAAGAGTGATTCTTCTACCAAGATTAAGGAAACCATTCTTCCAACCCAACAACCGCCTCTTCATCTTCGACAATAAGGGATTCCAAGTGGAAAGCTTCCTAGGATTGGATCCAATGGAAATGCCAAGGAAGGAGAATTTACTATCTTCAATTTTACAAGAGAGAGCATAAGATGCCGCATCCAAAAAGTTGTTGTTGGAATTAATTCCAATCAACTTAATTTTATGATAATTAATGCCAATACCCGAGACAAGTTCAAACGCTCTCAAGACCGCCTTCAATGCCCATACATGCATCCAATTCCCCTCTCCCACCAATAAAGTATCATTCGCAAATTGAAGGACATCAACCGAGCATTTCCTTTCAATTACAAAGCTACTAAATTCTCCATTCTCACAAGATTTTTTAACTAACCCCGTTGTTTTACCCCAAACTTTACCCCTTAGATGTCATAACATCTGGCATTGACATTTAGGTTCAATCATCTATACATTGTTAACTAACCATTTCATTTTACAAGTTTGTTTCTTCTGTGAAAAAAGCCAGGACTTATACCAAGAGGCGGACAAAGTCTCCTAAATACAGTTAAGGCTTCAAATGCAACTATTGAGCTCATCTACATCCTAAAAGTCTCGATCAACAAGAATTCAAGTGTGACTGGCTCTCATTACCAAGTGCCTCGAGCCACAAGTTCACCCTGCCTCCAATTAGGGTTTTGTGATGACAAGACAATCATGGCTTTGATTTTGGATCAAGAGTTATTCTCAAACCCTAGGACTTGACTCCACATGATAGAAGACATCCCTGGAGACCATCATTGAGCCTTAGATATGATTAAAGAAGCAAGATCATCAGAGATCATTCAAGTGCATTCACAGGCAAAATTAGGTTTTGACTGAGGCCCTAACCTTAGAGATTTTGATCCAAAACAAAACATCCAAGTCCTTAATCCATCATGACATGTCCCATTGATGAGTTAAGTATTTATAGATCAAGTTTTAAAAAGTTTCTTGCAAAGGAAGCAAGGTTTGGTTCATGAAACTTTTCAAATGTGGAAATTTCACTACTTGTGCCAAAATTAAAGCAGTCATAACTTTCAAACCGCACATCCAAATTGAGTGACTCAAAGCTCAAATAGAAGTTCTTTCCATGATCTTCAAAACGTATTAGAGGACCCTCTTTCAAAAAATGCATGGTTTTTAAGTTATAGGACTTGGAAGATAAGCCACCTTTGGGACTTGGTGAAATTTTCAGCATTTTCATCATAATTTTCATCCAACTTTAAATCAATTTTTCACCTATTTCCAAGCTTCAAATCAAAAATCCTTAGACATGAAAGTTTTTCCTTGTTCTTCAAGCTTTCCAAGCATGTGTAGAACTCCTCATTTGGATATACCAATCTCAAGTTATGATGTGTTAAAGTTAGGTGTTTCAAGTTGTAAAGTTTCCATAACTTAGAAATTTTTTCTAAGTCTTTTTGGCAGCTTGGTGTGCATGACTTCATGGTTGATTTTCACACTATTCCAAACCTCATTTAAAAAATCTTCCTGCATGAAACTTGTTCTATCAAATGTCTATTTCGCAAAGGGTCAAAAATCTCACAATTTGGATGCATGGTTATTAAGTTATGGTGCACTAAAGTTGGTATGTTGGCATTTTGTCCTACACTTAGAAAAATCAAAACATCACTAAAACCTTTACTTTTTCTGATGTCTTGATACCAACTTAACACCATTTTGATCCTTGCTACGATTTCATCAAGTTGTAACCTTAAAATAACATAGTTTGGACAAGTTGGCACAAGTGGATCAAGCATGACATCATGAAAGAGAGACTTTTCAAAGCATGGTCACTCCAAACTTTGTGCAAACCTTGAGCCATGCTCCAATATGTTTATCGTTCCACAGAGATTGTTCGGTGATATCGCAGCCGTTCTACAGTCGTAACGTTTCAAGCCTTAAAGTAACAAGGGTTTTTAGGTTGGTTTCGTAGCGGTTGCATTCAAATTTAATTAAAAGTGGTAAAGAGATTGTTTTAACGGTTTATAAAAGCATGTCAAGATTAGGGTTCGATAAACCACTTTGCACGTATATAATCGATAAGCAAATGAACTCGGTTAAATGATAAATACAATCACATATCCTCCTAATATGTTTATCTCTAACACATATTGTGAGTTTTGCCATTTTGATCTTTTGTTGATTTCTCACACAAACTATCAAAATAACAACATTATAGTTCAATATTTGGTGAACATCAACACCCATTACTATCTCTAGCTAATGGACATTGATGGATGAAAAACCTAGGTAAAGAGTTAGAGCATATTTCTCAATCATGAACCAACACAAAGAATAAACATAGAAACAAGGTTTTTCACCATACATTCATCATCTAAGAGTTCACAAACTAGAATCAATCCATATACATACAAAGGAAAGGTTTACCTACATATAACCTTGACACAAAAGAGAGATTAGCTATACATCTTCATGGTAGATTGGATAACAAGTAAAGAGAGGAGATGAGTAAACATCCACGTCGAATAATCGAGAATGGATGCAAAATCAGCTTCTCCAAGTGAAAATACAAGCTCCAATGGTAAAAAGACTGAAAACTATGATTTTGGATCAAAATGAACAAAAGATCCCTAACACATAAAGTGAAATTCTATTTATACAATTCAGAAATCTGCAGTATTCGCACTGCGAGAAATACATTCGCACTGCGAATGAGGAAAAATTGCACTTTAAGTGCCTCTGAGACTTAAACCGCCCTAAGCAGAAATCGTGGGTTTGCACTGCGAACCCCTTCATTCGCACTACAAATCATTCGCTAGCTTCATTCGCACTACGAATAAACTAGCGAGCAAGAATTCTCAAACCTAGAAGTTACTGCCTCCCTTCGCCAGCACCTTCGCACTGCGAACCAACCAGCGAACCTTCGCTAGCTTCATTCGCACTGCAAATAAACTAGCGAGCAAACAGGAACTCTCTGCCTGGTCCTTCGCAGTGCCTTCACTGGTCCTTCGCACTGCGAATACCCTGTTGCAGCTCAAAACTCAGTGGAAACTTGCATTGGTTCCATGTGTTCACAATTTTGCTCCTTTCATGCCTATACCTGCACATCAACACACAAATTACAAGCTCCACACATATATTCCATTGTAAGCATTACAACACAATTTACCGCATAAATTCACAATTAACTGTTAGAAAGAAATGAAAAATGCCAAGTATTTCATACAAATATATAACCTATTTGACATCTAACAAACTCTCCCCAACTAACTCTTTGTTTGTCCTCAAGCAAAGTATGCCTCTCACGAGGATTTGATCGAGCACTCAATTCAACCAAGACGCGAAAAACGGCTCAACTAAACAACGATCACAACAACACACAATTACACAATTCAAGAACTATAATGTAAAAGAACTTCCTCTTAAACACTTTTAAACAATGTTTCAAGAGACAACTAACTCATCCTGCATATGTCATTCTACACTCCTCTTCGAAAAAGGATTGAAGGCAAACGTGCATACAAACACGGGATAATTACACTCACATGACAAATGATGCAATACTAAGCAATTCATACCATATCTCAATGAACACCAAAGAAATCATGGAAGTAAAAGATCACTAAGGACTTCTAGGTTGTAGCTTGGTCGGGTAAACAAAAAAGGGACATTTCAAATGGCCATTGAAACGAAATTGCTGAAGCAAAAGAACATTCACTATACACATATTCACATAACACACTTCATTTCACCAACTTTTCATTCCACCTTCACAAACTACCGTGCACACTTATTGATTATATATATTTTTTTTCATTCAAGCAAGCATTTTCTTATTTGTACACATTTTCACACTCTTTTCTTTACATGCTTACTTGAATATTTTTCAAAATTTGGAGTAATGCACCCATCTTCTTTTTATTCTCCCCAACTCATTTTCAACTCAACCTAAAGTGAATGTTCCTTGCTGTTTAAGGCAAGGAAGTCAAAGTATACAA
This sequence comes from Lathyrus tuberosus, assembly GCA_022829125.1. NCBI lineage: Eukaryota > Viridiplantae > Streptophyta > Magnoliopsida > Fabales > Fabaceae > Lathyrus > Lathyrus tuberosus. The sequence goes on along the minus strand of JALAZF010000088.1, from coordinate 11,258,773 downwards.
TTTTCAAAGGTTCAAGAAGAAAATGTTAGAAACTCGCCAAATTCAATGATGAACCAAACTTGCAAATTATGTATATAAAACAAGTTCATCATTCAATTGAGTTCTAAACTGTTTAGGCTCAAAGGGGCTACCAAATGCTCACTACTCACGAGTGAATTAATATATGGACATGGTTGTGCTCACTTTCAAACAAGTGCCTTGATCACTTCTCCTACTTCCACAAAATCACGTGGTCACAAGATAAGGCATGAATTAAAAGTAAAGACAACATTCATCACAATCCTTAGCATATAATAACACATATGAGGCTTCTCACTTTAATGGTTTTTGGTCCTAAAATGACACATGCATTCAAAGGAAGTTGTAACATGAAACACATTATCAAACGCACAAGACACAAAGTTCTAAAACATACACAATTCTCGAACTAGGTAACGATATACCTTGTCGCAACACAATGCTTACGGTACTATCATAGCCCTCATATCTTGGCGGAATCTACCTTTAAAATCAAGAGTCTCCAACCTACTTCCCAAATTCCATCATAAAAGAAGGAACATCAAAATAAACACATATGCACAGTTTAAGAGTTGAACATTCGTCAACTGAAGAATTCAACTCTTAATAATACTTAACAACAAAAAATACACTTAAGTGTTGAGCATTCGTAAACTGAAGAACTCAACACTTAATACTCTAATTAAAAAAAACAACAATTTATTAGTAAAGCGAAACAAAAAATTTTACTGCAAACCATAATCATTACTAATAATAATCATAAAGTGCCTGGTGTATAAAACACCTACATAATCCAAAAAGTACCACACGAGTACGAGTACATCAATAATAGACTAGTAAAAGCTGGAAAAAAAACAAAATACAAGAAACTTCACTTTGATGACCAAAGGAAGTGTACAAGTCTAAGATCCAAAAAAAAAAATCAGTCCTCCTCGGACTCAGTCACGAGAATATCTGTACCCTGCTCATCCTCATCCTCAGGATTAGTCCCTAGTACATCCGTCCTCTGCCCCTCATCATCATCATCAAAAATCATAATATCATCATCATCTCCCCCCTCCTCAGCATCATCAGCAGTAGGCTCAACAACATCCTCTCCCCCTCCAAAAACAAGCCTGGCCTCAGGCCATCCAGCATGCGCGAGGAACTGCTCCCTCGACATCATAGTGTGCTGCGTAGAAGGGTCACGGATCTGCAATTGGAGAACCTGCAAAGAATCATGAATATCAGTCATGGCACGCTGCTGGGCAGCCATCCAATCCCAATTATATTGGCAGATCTCCTGCTGATAAGGATAGAAGCTGTGAGATCCAGACGTATCACCATGGCTTGTACCGGCCTCAGCACCAGTACCAGCCCCAGAAGATTCAGCTCTAACACCCTTCGGTTTGCAAAATTTGTCGACGTATCGATCATCGATGGCCGACGTCACAGTAACTTGACGACGCGAAGGCAAAGTCACTCCAGAATCAGCACATAAGGTCATAATCAAACAAGGGAAAGCAAGAGGGGCATTCTTCCTCGAAGCATTCCCTCCTAATCCACTCTCCACAATGGACCTAATTTCATCAGCAATGATCCTTGTGACATCAATTTCAATGTTTGTCAGGATGCTATACACAAGGTGAGCCAGAGGAATCGTAACTGTAGAAGAATGTGACTTCGGCATAATATTTGTGACAACCAAAAGTAGTACAAGTTGAGCCAAAGGCACCATATCCTCACGGTGATATCTCACAGCTACCCCCGAATGGTTATACTTTACATCTTTACCAGGGCGTAGGAGATCACGAGTCATTGTTTAAATATCACGATAATCACTCAGCGTCTCATGATACTTATCCTCTTGACTAGCACGTAGTGGCAGAGGGTCACCAAGAACTCGGTTAATAGTCTTCCTGTCAAACCTTACCTTCTTTCCGCCAACAAATGTAGTCCAATTAAACAGATCACCCTCATCAGGAAGGGCGTTGGCGTAGAACTCTCTAACCATTTCCACATTATATGAATCAACAGGAGTTATCAGTGTATCCCACTTTTTTGCAGTTAACAGGGCAGCAACGACACGATAACTCCCCTGCTCATTCAGCACAAACCTCTTCTCCGCAAGGATGGACCTTGCTTCCAACACCTCGTACCTCTGAGATTGTCTAAGTCCTCTAGACCTAGTCTCATCAAAACGGACCGGTGCTTGTCTTGATGTGGATGCTTTTCTTTTCCTGATCATGGTTTTAGGACCCATCTGCACAAATGACAAACAAATCCACACAAAAACACCAAGACAGATGATTAGAATTAAGGACAGACAAGCATCAGAATGGACTATAAAAAAAAACAAAAATCTGGGCTGCTCGCTAGAACATTCGCACTGCGAAGCCTGGCGAACACTCGCCCCAGGTTCGCAGTGCGAACAAGCCAGCGAATGTACGAAAATTTTGAAAAAATTTATGCAGACCCAGATTCACACCCTAGCATGCTTCGACATGGCATCTACTCACAAAAACCATCAGAAAACTCAACATGCATTGAAAATCCTAACACAGAATTCTAACCCACATGCTTAAAGATTTCTCATGTAAAATTTACCAACAAAGTTACAATTAAACAGAAAGAATAGAGAAAATAAAATCAAACCTTGTTAGGAAATGGCAGTTGAGTACAAAATAGGAGAGAAATTGACAGAGAATTGCACGTGAGAGGGAAAGAGAATTTGAGAGGGTTTTTTCTCTTTTTTGGTTTATGGTTGAAAGTGAGAGTGAGAGACTAGGGTTTGGTCCCCCCCAAGTCAATCAGCACTAACACATGGGTCTTGGGCCTACGTGCAGGCCCACCCATAAAAACCCTCTTTTTTACTGATGTGGCAGCAAAACCACCAAGGCTGGTTCGCTGACGTACGCAATACGAATGGCCAGCGAACGCTCGCCCCAGATTCGCAGTGCGAATGGCTAGCGAATGCTCGCCCATATTCGCAGTGCGAATGGCCAGCGAACAAGACAGTTTTTTTTCAAAATTACAGGTCTGTCTTGCTGCCACAGTTCCAAATGTCCAAAATGTTAAAATGATTAAAAACAGCAAATTAAAGCAAAAATACTTACAATGTTGGGGTGCCTCCCAAAAAGCGCTTGTTTAACGTTGGATAAGCTCGACGGTCCAAGATGCTCAATTAAGAACATCAAGGAGAACAAAACTAGAAGCGCGATTGAAATTCCCTAGAAGGTAAATTTTTAGACGCTGACCGTTTACGGTCCAAGAGTCATTCTTTTCTAAGTCTTCGATAACAACCGCTCCAAAGTCCTTCACTTCCTTCACACGAAAAGGCCCGGACCACTTGGACTTTAATTTTCCCGGAAAGAGTCTTAACCGAGAGTTAAACAATAACACCAATTGTCCAGCCTTGAAGTCCTTTTGCCGGAGCTTCTTGTCGTGGTATTCTTTCACTTTTTCTTTGTACAACCAACTTGAGTGGTATGCGGCATTACGCATTTCTTCTAGCTCAAGAAGTTGCACTTTTCTTTTGGTACCGGCCAAGTCCTTGTAAAAATTTAACATTTTTAAGGCCCACAAAGCCTTATGCTCCAATTCAACCGGTAAATGGCAAGTTTTACCATAAACTAATTGAAACGGAATTAGACCAATTGGAGCTTTGTAAGCAGTGCGATATGCCCACAAAGCCTCGTCCAATTTTTGCGACCAATCCTTTTTCGAACTTGACACTATTTTTTCAAGGATTCTTTTGACCTCACGGTTTGTTATCTCAGCCTGACCATTCGACTGCGGGTGGTAAGGGGTCGCCACCTTATGTGATACACCATAGTGTTTTAAGACATTTTCGAGAGGTGTATTACAAAAGTGTGACCCGCCATCGCTAATGAGCACCCGAGGAGTGCCAAAACGGGAAAAAATGTATTTCTTTAAAAATTTTATCACCGTTTTGCCATCTGTCTTAGGTGAGGCAATCGCCTCAACCCACTTCGAAACGTAGTCAACAACTACCAGCATGTATTCATTACCAAAAGATGGTGGAAATAGACCAACAAAATCGATACCCCAACAATAAAAAATTTCTACCTCTTGTATGTTTTGGAGAGGCATTTCATCACGTTGTCCAATTCCACCTGTTCTTTGGCACATGTCACAACTTTTGGCATGGAGATGTGCGTCTTTAAAAAGAGAAGGCCAATAAAAGCCGATTGAAGGACTTTAGTGGCCGTCCTCGCACCATTAAAATGGCCTCCATACGGCGAGTTATGGCAATGCCAAAGAATGCTTTGAGCCTCATCGCTCGTGACACACCTTCTCAAAAGGTTGTCACTTCCTAATTTAAACAAAAATGGGTCATCCCACACGTAGTAATTAGCATCCGAAAGAAACTTCCTTTTTTGGTTCCAAGTTAGGTCTTCGGGCACCCAACCAGTAGCCTTATGGTTAGCAAAATTGGCAAACCAAGGCCTAACTTGGACTTTAAAAAGTTTTTCATCAGGAAATCCCTCTTGGATTTCCTTTTCAGCTATGGTGACCTCAACATTGACAAGGCGAGACAAGTGATCTGCCACCAAATTTTCCGAACCCTTTTTATCTTTTATTTCTAAATCAAACTCTTGTAATAAAAGGATCCATCAGATGAGCCTTTGCTTTGAATCCGGTTTGGTCAGCAAATACTTGATCGCCGAATGGTCGGTGTAAACAACAACTTTTAACCCGATGAGGTAGGATCTAAATTTCTCAAGCGCATACACAATAGCAAGTAATTCTTTTTCGGTTGTGGCATAATTAACTTGTGCCTCATTTAAAACTTTACATGCATAGTGTATGGCATGGAAACATTTTTCCTTCCTCTGACCAAGTACCGCTCCAACAGCATAATCACTCGCATCGCACATAAGTTCAAAATTCAAAGTCCAATTTGGAGCGATTATTATTGGAGCGGTAACTAACTTTTCTTTTAAAATTTTGAAAGCGTGAAGACATTCATCGTTAAAAAGAAATACCTGTTCCTTGCTTAGCAAGTTGCTCAATGGTCTAGCCACCTTTGCAAAGTCTTTCATAAAACGCCGATAAAATCTGGCATGTCCAAGGAAACTTCGGATCCCTTTTACGTTGGTCGGAGGAGGCAACTTCTCTATCACTTCAACTTTCGCTCTATCAACCTCAAGGCCTTTGGACGAAACTTTGTGGCCGAGCACAATTCCCTCTGTCACCATAAAGTGACACTTCTCCCAATTTAGCACTAGATTTATCTTCACACACCTCTCTTAAACGGTTTCCAAATTTGTCAAGCATAAATCAAATGAGCCTCCAAAAACTGAAAAGTCGTCCATGAACACTTCCATCGTCTTTTCTATTAGGTCGGAGAAGATAGCTTGAACGCACCGTTGGAAAGTTGCCAGCGCATTACATAAACCAAAAGGCATCTTACGATATGCAAAAATGCCAAAGGGACAAGTAAAGGCATTCTTCTCATGATCCGCCGGGTCAACCGTAATTTGGTTATACCCCGAATATCCATCCAAGAAACAATAGAATTGCTGCCCGGACAACCTCTCTAACATTTGGTCCATAAAAGGTAATGGAAAATGATCTTTCCTTGTCGCGGTGTTGAGCCTTCTATAATCAATACACATCCTCCACCCCGTCACTGTTTTTTTCGGGACCAACTCATTTTTTTCGTTACGAATCACGGTCATTCCTCCCTTTTTTGGCACAACATGGACTGGACTAACCCAAGGGCTATCGGAAATCGGGTAAATCATACCGGCTTCCAATAGCTTAAGCACTTCTTTTCTCACCACCTCTTTCATTGTTGGGTTCAAGCGGCGTTGCGGTTGGACTACCGCCTTGAAATCTTCTTCCATCAAGATACGATGCATGCAATAAGCCGGGCTAATTCCTTTTAAATCGGAAAGGACCCAACCTATGGCATCTTGGTTTTTCTTCAAAACATGAATTAGACGGCCTTCCTCGTTTTTTGACAAAGCGTTACTAATGATAACCGGCTTGTTACCACCGTTATCAAGAAACGCGTATTTTAAATTGGAAGGCAAGACCTTCAATTCAAGTGGTGACTTCTCATCTTTCACATCCTTCTTTAACTCTTCTGGTTCTACCTCCCAAGGTTGCAACTCTTTGAGGGATTCAAGTTCTTTTAGACAATCCTCAAGAGCTCTTTCTTCTTCTTCGAAAAACACTTCAAAAGAATCATTAAGAGCCATTTCTAAAGGAGAGATTTCATGTACATGCTTAGAAACCTCCAACGTTGCTTCTTCAATTGCATCGATCCGAAAGCTATCATGTTTATCCTTTGAATGCTTCATAGCTTCGAAAAGATCAAAACAAACCTCTTCATTTTGAACCCTCGCCTTCATTAAACCGTCATCCACATCAATCATCATTCGGGCAGTTTTCATGAAAGGTCGGCCAAGAATTAAAGGTGCATCTTCATCTTCCTCCATATCGATAACAACAAAATCAACCGGGAAGAAAAATTTGTCAACTTTTACCAAGACATCTTGAGCTAACCCATGAGGATGAGTTGTGGACTTGTCAGCCAATTGTAAAGTCATACGGATGGCTTTCATCTCAATGTTCCCAGGCTTCTTTACAATGGACAATGGGATAAGATTAATGCTTGAGCCCAAATCAATTAAGCCCTTTCCAACATAGACGTCACCAATGGTAACCGGCAAAGTCACACGCCCCGGGTCAACTTCTTTTTTAGGAAGAGTTCTTTGGATGATGGCACTACAACTCGCGTCAATAACAATCGTTTTCGGTTCCGAATACCTCCACTTCTTCGTGAGAATGTCTTTCATGAACTTTGCATACTTTGGCATTTGTTCCAAAGCTTCGGCAAACGGAATGTTAACTTGTAATTGCTTGAAGATGTCCATGAAACGCGCATAGTGCCTCTCATTTTCCTTCTTTGAAGGAGCATGGGGATATGGTAAGTTTTGGATCGGAATAGCGCTCACTAGTTCCTTTCCCTTCTTCACTCTCCTAAGTCTCTCTTTTTTCTTCAACTCCTCACCACTATTATTTTCAACTTCAACCATGTCATTACTTTTATTTTCAACTACACCTTTATTTTCACTTTTATTTTCAACTACACCTTCATCACTACAATCCTCCACAAGACCATCAAGTTTTTCTTCCTCCACATTTTTCTCCTTTTCTTTTTCCACCTCCTTCCTACTTCTAGTAACAATCGCCTTGCAATGCTCCTTAGGATTCACTTGAGTATTCGCGGAAAAGAAAGGACCCGATTGTTGTTCGGCAATTTGCTTGGCAAGTTGCCCCACTTGGTTTTCAAGATTCTTAATCGCCGCGTCACTACTCTTTTGGTTGGCCATTGACATTTGCATGAATTGGTTTAAGGTGTCTTCCAACTTTGAGCTAGCAACCGGAGGTGGAGGAGGTTGATACGGATTTGGCCGGTTTGAAGGACCGGCACCATAACCTTGATTATTTTGATAATTTGCTCGCGGTTGAAATCCTTGATTTCCTTGATAATTTTGTTGAGAATTGTGTTGTTGTTGGTAAGGTTGTTGTTGTCTACCTTGATAATCCCTTTGATTTGCCATATAGTTCACTTCTTCAAAACCCGGAGGAGGACAAATTCGGTGTCATGCTCCCCTTTACAAAGTTCACAACAAGCTACTTGCTTACTTTTGCTCGGCTCCTTCATTTCTTTGATTTGTTGAGTCAGAAGCTCCACTTGTTGAGAGATAAGCTTGTTTTGCGCAAGGATCGCATCGTTAGTTCCCAATTCAAGGACACCGGGCTTCTTTTGAGAGTTACCACGACTTTGACTTTGAAGATCGTTTAGAGCCATTCTATTAATAATATCAGTTGCTTCCTCGGCATTCTTTGCCATCAAACTTCCTCCCGCAGTGCCATCAAACTTTACATTTGCGAAGCATGGACTTGAATCGTTCCCATGCTTCATTGAGGGATTCATTTGTGCCTTGAGAGAACACTGAAATTGCGGTTTTTGACTCCATGAAACGGTTATGAGAGAAGAACCGTTCAATAAACTTTTCCTCCAAGGCATTCCAATCAGTCGTCACGACGGGAGTTTGATCGAGGTACCAATCCTTTGCCTTGCCAAGAAAAGGATGCGGAAATAATCTTTTAAAGAGAGGTAACTCTTGTGCTTGATCTACACCAGCCGCTAATGCAATCTCATAGAATTTTGTGAGAAACACAAAAGGGTCTTCATGGTCCATTCCGGTGAATGGACTTCCGTACAACAAGTTTAAAGTTCCAATTTTCATCTCGGCTTGCCTTCCTTGATTGTTGTTGGGAAACTGAACGGTATGTTGTGGACTGTTCACACATGGTGTGGATGCGGGAGGTGGAGGTGGTTGCGCCATGATTGGTGTGAATAGTGGTGGTGGTGGTGTTGTAGTAGAACTTCCTTCTTGCTCTTGTCTTTGTCTCGCAAGTTGCCTCCTCCGTCTAGTTCTGCTGTTGAGTCTACGAGCGGTTCTTTCAATCTCAGGATCGAATAGAAGTTGGTCCGCCGGTAGTTGCCCTCGCATAAACAAAGTTTGCACACTTAAACAAAACAAATTAACAAGCACAAGAAAATTTGTACCAAGTCTAAAACTTCAAAACTATTGCAATGCTTGCAATATCAAATAACAATCCCCGGCAACGGCGCCAATTTGTTGAAATACAAATAGAGTTCGGGATTTAGTTATCGTTCCACAGAGATTGTTCGGTGATATCGCAGCCGTTCTACAGTCGTAACGTTTCAAGCCTTAAAGTAACAAGGGTTTTTAGGTTGGTTTCATAGCGGTTGCATTCAAATTTAATTAAAAGCGGTAAAGAGATTGTTTTAACAGTTTATAAAAGCATGTCAAGATTAGGGTTCGATAAACCATTTTTCACGTATATAATCGATAAGCAAATGAACTCGGTTAAATGATAAATACAATCACATATCCTCCCAATATGTTTATCTCTAACACATATTGTGAGTTTTGCCATTTTGATCCTTTGTTGATTTCTCACACAAACTATCAAAATAACAACATTAAAGTTCAATATTTGGTGAACATCAACACCCATTACTATCTCTAGCTAATGGACATTGATGGATGAAAAACCTAGGTAAAGAGTTGGAGCATATTTCTCAATCATGAACCAACACAAAGAATAAACATAGAAACAAGGTTTTTCACCATACATTCATCATCTAAGAGTTCACAAACTAGAATCAATCCATATACATACAAAGGAAAGGTTTACCTACATCTAACCTTGACACAAAAGAGAGATTAGCTACACATCTTCATGGTAGATTGGATAACAAGTAAAGAGAGGAGATGAGTAAACATCCACGCCGAATAATCGAGAATGGACGCAAAATCAGCTTCTCCAAGTGAAAATACAAGCTCTAATGGTAAAAAGACTGAAAACTATGATTTTGGATCAAAATGAACAAAAGATCCCTAACACATAAAGTGAAATTCTATTTATACAATTCAGAAATCTGCAGTATTCGTACTGCGAGCAATACATTCGCACTGCGAATGAGGAAAAATGGCACTTTAAGTGCCTCTGAGACTTAAACCGCCCTAAGCAGAAATCGTGGGTTCGCACTGCGAACCCCTTCATTCGCACTGCGAATCATTCGCTAGATTCATTCGCACTGCGAATAAACTAGCGAGCAAGAATTCTCAAACCCAGAAGTTACTGCCTCCCTTCGCCAGCACCTTCGCACTGCGAACCAACCAGCGAACCTTCGCTAGCTTCATTCGCACTGCGAATAAACTAGCGAGCAAATTGGAACTCTCTGCCTGGTCCTTCGCAGTGCCTTCGCTGGTCCTTCGCAGTGCGAACCTTCGCTGGGCCTTCGCCAGATTGTTCGCACTGCGAACACCCTGTTGCAGCTCAAAACTCAGTGGAAACTTACATTGGTTCCATGTGTTCACAATTTTGCTCCTTTCATGCCTATACCTGCACATCAACACACAAATTACAAGCTCCACACATATATTCCATTGTAAGAATTACAACACAATTTACCGCGTAAATTCACAATTAACCGTTAGAAAGAAATGAAAAATGCCAAGTATTTCATACAAATATATAACCTGTTTGACATCTAACAGACTTCATGGTTGATTTTCACACTATTCCAAACCTCATTTAAAAAATCTTCCCGCATGAAACTTGTTCTATCAAATGTCTATTTTGCAAAGGGTCAAAAATCTCACAATTTGGATGCATGGTTATTAAGTTATGGTGCACTAAAGTTGGTATGTTGGCATTTTGTCCTACACTTAGAAAAATCAAAACATCACTAAAACCTTTACTTTTTCTGATGTCTTGAGACCAACTTAACACCATTTTGATCCTTGCTACGATTTCATCAAGTTGTAACCTTAAAATAACATAGTTTGGACAAGTTGGCACAAGTGGATCAAGCATGACATCATGAAAGAGAGACTTTTCAAAGCATGGTCACTCCAAACTTTGTGCAAACCTTGAGCCATGCTCCAATCCCATCGGTCCAGCTAAGCAACTCAGAAGCATAGTCTGATCACCAACTATGTCCTTGAAACGTGAAGATTTGGTCACTTCTCACTTGGCACGATGGAAAGAAAAAAGAGATTTTTGCAAGATACACCTTCTGCCCATACCTCAGCCCTTCCATTTTCTCTTATAAATAGAGGATTGAACTTAAATGGAACCAACAATCATCAACAAAATACCACATCGGAACTGCCAATACAACATTAAAGCAACATTGCGATCCACCAAAACTCAAGAGCTCGTGAGTTTTTTTCCTTGCCTCAACAATCAGAACTGCACACATCATACCAACAACACAAAACACAAAATATCAGAACAACCATTCTCTCCACAATTTGTCACCATTGTCTTAAAGAAAAAACTCGTGAGGATGCCACGGCAACCACCAAAACAAATAACAACCAACAAGCAGACCACCTACCAAGGAGCACAACAAACCATCTGAACAAGAGCATCATCACACGACTCCAAGCTTTTGAGAGTAAAAAGAGGCAGTGGACCTTTTCACCCGGTAAGTCTCTCTCCTCCTTAATATCCTCGATTCCATGTCATATACATAATTATGTTTAATCTCTATAGTGTCATCAGGTTTACACGTTTCACTTTGGTCTTCTCTTTTCATGATACTGTAAATAATAATATTGAGGTCATGTAATGCTTTTGAGTACTATCAGTTCTTGTTAACATTTGATGTTCATGCCCTAGCCACCAAATTTGAAACTTGAGGTTACCTGCTAGCATAGTTTGAACCACGTGAAAGTCTTTTTGAGTTATGCTGGTAAGATGAGCATGTAGTCTTATTTTCTCTCCCTTTAAACTCATAGCTCCATGCTCATGATTTTATACTCATGTACGTAGCGGTGAATGTTTGTTCATAATACTATCATGTTGTATATTTGTATCTGTAAAAGCTTAGGTGAATAATGTGTGTGTTTCTTTTAAACTTATAATGGCATGACAACACCTTGTAAATGATGGTTTCAGTTCTGAATGCACCGTTTCAACTTCGTTTTTCTCCTTGATTGAAGCATTATCGCGAAGATTGTCAAAGTCGACAAGCAGCTCTTTCAGAACAATAAGTTCATTTACATGCATAACACGAGTAACAGAGGAATTTCTCTGTGTGACATGGGTTGCATCAATCGTGGGAAGAGATAATAGAGTCGAGACGATTGTCGCGGTGGTTGTGGAGGTGGTAGAAGGTGTGATAGATGAAGACGACAGCTCTTGGGAGGCATTCAGTGACGTTTCAACTTTGTAGAGGAGAACAGTTTCTTGTTGATTAATGTTTGTCATGATGATGGTTAAGAACGGAGAGGATGAGAACAGAGATTGAGTTTGAGAGAGAGAGAGAGAGAGAGAGAGAGAAATTTAGGGTTTTAGGGTTTCCTTTTGAGTGAAAGAGGGAATAGGAATGGTTTTTGAAAACTTGAAGAGATAGACACGACAGGGGATAAGTGAATAAATGAAATTAAGTTTTGAGTCAATCCCAAGAAAATTAATGTTTGTTTGATTTGGGTAAATATAGTGTATTAGATGTAATCTAATCACATGCAAAGAATCATTTTCTAATTAAGTGACGCGTCAGAACTGACTCAGAAGAGAAATTAATCAGAACTGAGATACTTCTCACAAAAGTGGTTCTGATGATTTAAAAATACTCATTTCTTCTGACTAACACATTTGGTTCTGAAATAACCTTATTCTGAGCAGTACAACATTTTCAGATGTTTTAAAATATTTAGAAATCTATCTCCAGCTAAGGGTTTTGTAAAAATATCAGCCCACTGATGGTCTGTATCAATAAATTTTAAGCCAGGATTGCCATGGATCCACTTATCCTTGAGAACTAACACTTTAGAGCCATTCCCAATCCTCCATCTTGATCCCAGATAAACAAGCTGCCTAGCACTCAAAATACTCCTCCATACATAGCTTGGATTAAAGCCTATGGGGCACCCATCTATGTCACAGTTAGGAAAGTATATTCCTTTCAAAACTCTGCCAACTAGGGACTTTTCTTTCCTTAGCAATCTCTAGTACTGCTTCCCTAATAAGCTGGTGTTAAACTCACTTATCCCATGAAATCCCATGCCTCATTCCTTCCTAGCCCTTGCCATTTTATCCCACCTAAGACAGTGAACCTTCCTCTCTCCATTCCTCGGGCCCCACCAATATTTTGCAATCAAACACTCTATTTCATTGCAAATTCCATAAGGAATCTTATAGCCTCTCATAATGTAACTAGGAATTGTTTGGGCTACAGCTTTGATGAGAAATTCCTTTCCTACCCATGATAACAACTTCTCTTTCCATTCCTTGGTTTTCTTCCAAACTCTCTTAATAACCATAGCAAAAATATCCTTCTTGGATCTCCCAAAAACCATTGGTAATCCCAGATATTTGTCGTGGCATGTCGCAGTCTTTACTCCCACCCTTAACCGGATCATATCTCTATCTTCTTCTTCCACATTTTGACTGAATGATGCCTCAGACATGTCTAGATTAACCACCTGGCCTGAAGACTGTTGATATTTATGTAGGACCTCAAGCATTTTGGAAGCCTCATTTACATTGGGACGAGCAAACAGCAGACTATAATCTGTAAAAATACAAATGAGATATCGTCGGAGATTTCCTTGCAATCCTTAAGCCATGAATCTTTCCATCCTTCACCTCCTTCTTGATAAGTCCTGAAAGAACATCTGCACAGAGAATAAAAAAAATAAGGTGAGAGTAGGTCTCCTACAAGGAACAAAACCTCTACATTGTTGACTATTAAGGAGGAAATTATAGGAGACTGTGGAAATATATCTCTCAATAAGATCCACCAAATAGCTTGGGAAGCCCATCAGAGAAAGCACTTTTGTAACAAATTTCCACTCCAAACGATCATAAGCCTTTGACATGTCTAACTTGAGAGCCGTGTAGCCATGTTTCCCTTTCTTCTTTTTCTTTAGCCAATGAAAGCATTCCATGGTCACTAAAGCATTATCAGTAATCAGATGTCCTTGCACAAAACCACTATGCTCTTTATCAATGACATCAGGGAGAATACTTTTAATTCTATTAGCAATTGACTTTGTAACCAACTTCATCACCACATTGCAGAGGCTGATCGGTCTGAAGTCCTTAGGTGTTAAGGGATACTTACATTTAGGAATAAGGGCAATGTGTGTAGAATTAATCCAACTCAGGTCCTTCTCATGGTTCAGGATATCTAAAACAAGATTTCCAACTGTAGCGTTCGATTTATGGGTTCCTCCTCACCGTAATGGTAGGAGGAAGAGTGCTACTTTCTGATTTCTTATTTATCCCATGAAGTTGGAAAGGAAAGGGAAGTTATATAAAACTAACCTTGCACGCAAATGTTTACTGAACAAACGCTTAAAGAGATTGGGGGGTCCGGGGTCAGGTTATACAATGGGGAGTTGTCAATTACCCATCCTATATGTGGTTATCCACAGGTTGTTAGTTTTAGGTTTTGCTTTGTACTTGATGGTGTTTATCTGTTGATGGGTTGGGAAAGTTTCTTCTTGGGAGATATGAGAGAGAGAGTTTTTGATGATTTTGGTGAGGTATTGGACCTCAATTTTGATCGGTGTGAAGGTACTGGACCTAGAGTTTTTGATTGGTATGCTAGCTAAGATTTCGCAATCTTATGCCTACGTATTCTCGTTAAAGATAAATATGGAAAGCATAGCAATCGTAGTTGCTCCTATTTTATGGGAAGAAAAGATGTTTTGGTGTCTTGTTCAAAGCCCAAGATTGAAGCTAAAAGATTTATTTGTGTCTTATTCAAAGCCCATGATTGAAGCTAAACGTTTGACTGAGAGAGAATTTGTCATCTCTAAAGGGAGACATATCGTCTATTTATCACAATTGTTTAGTGACTGATTATAAAGGAGAATTACTTTAACTGGGATATGTGAATCCAGCAATGCCATAATTTCCTTAATAGGGGATTTGTCCTGAAGGAGAAAACTTTAACTCAGTTTAGAGCAATGCCATTTTTTCTTAAGATTTTTTCATGCTAAGAGAGGGACAGTGGCGTGGATGTAAATAATCCAGAGGCTTGCCACTTACAACAATTAGATGAGAGAGGAAGTTTACCAAGATAAAAGATGGACGACAACTTGGATATTTGAATCAACAAGTGTGCCACTTACAACAGTCATCTGGGATTAGGGTTTGTTTGATTTTTTGTTTTGATGTGTGATAACACATAGAAGTATCTTCCTATAGAGAGATTTTGATTTCTTCTGAGGGGATGTTGAATTTTTTTGTGCCTTGATCGAAGCCCAAGGTTTTAGCTAAGAGATTGATTGACTCCACTAGGGAAGTCCTTATACAAAGCCTAAGAGGAGGCTGGACAAGACTGACTCAACAAGAGAGTATTTTTACCTGTCTTGTATAAAGCCCAAGATTGAGGCTAAAAAAGAGACTGTCTCTTTTGGGGATATCATTATACAAAGCCTAAGAGGAGGCTAAAAGTTGACTTTTCTGGGGAAATATTTTGTCTGTCTTGTACAAAGCCCAAGATTGAGGCTAAATGGGATTTTGATTCCGTTGGGGAGGGTTTGTATGTGTCTTGTACAAAGCCCAAGATTGAGGCTGAAAAGAAGACTGACTCTGTGGGAAAGAAATCTTTATCTGTCTTGTACAAAGCCCAAGATTGAGGCTAAAATGAGACTTTACTGACTCGACTGAGGATATTTTAAGTGTCCTGTACAAAGCCCAAGATTAGGGCTGAAAGAAATTTGAATCTACTAAAGAGTATTATTTGTCTTGTACAAAGCCCAAGATTGAGGCTAAAAGAGGATTGACTCTGCTTAGGAGAATTTATATGGTGTCTTGTACAAAGCCCAAGATTGAGGCTGTAAAAGGTTGACTCAACAAGAGAGTGCTTTTGTTTTATACCATTGACTCAACAAGAGAGTGTGGAAAGGTGATTGACTCAACAAGAGAGTCTGAAGAGGTCAACTCGGCTGGGGAAAATCATTGTACAAAGCCCAAGAAGAGGCTGACTTTGCTAGGGGAGAACAAAGAAAGAAATCATTATACAAAGCCTAAAAGGTGGCTGAATATGCTGAGGAAAGGAAGGATCATTATACAAAGCCTAAGAGGAGGCTAGCTTCTACTGAGGATTATTGAGATCCAGAGGCAGGTCCAAATGGGGAATCAACTCTTGTTGAGGGTTTACAGAAGAGTTGAGATATCAGATGCCTTGAGGTTCTGATTTAGGATAGTGTTAAACTGACGATAAACTGACCCTGGCTGGGGAATCTTTAGGAGAAAGACTGGGTTTAGAACCCATGGTTTTTAAATCTACTGGAGATTGATTAAATGACCAGGGTTTTTCCTGTGTTAGTAAGGAATTTGAGAATGTCTTTAAGATCCAAGAGGGGATTAGACTGTCCAAGTCTATTGGTATGGAATATGTTTATCTTTGTATGATGCCCAAGAGGAGGCTGGTGTGTTAAGGGATGAGTGTCAACCCTAAAATGGTTTGATGTTTTGACACTAGAAAGACTGCCCTAGCAAAGGATGACTAAGTTCTTTCCTATACCTTTAAGAGGTCTTCAGGGTCCTTGTATTAAGCCCAAGAGAAGGCATGAGAACTTCTAAGAAGCCGAGGGGTCCTTGTACAAAGCCCAAGAGGAGGCGGGGGTGCTTTTAGAAAGCCTGTGGGTCCAAACTTAAGAAAAGTTCAAGAAAAGTTTCACCGGGAATAATCTTTCCTTAGTGAACAGTTCTAGGGTTTGAAGAAATTCAAGAGAGGTTTCACCGGGAATTAATCTTCTCTGGGGAAGTGAATTTCTTTGACAATTTTCTAATAGTGACAGTCTGAGAAAAGTTTCACCAGGAATAATGTTTTTCTCTTTGTTCCATATTGTTTAAGCCCAAGAGAAGGCAAGACTGTATTTGGAAATATTATGGGGATATAGTTTTGACTGTATTTAAGAGTGACCAACTGGCTTTACCTAGTTCTAGACCTAGTTGCCGGGGAAAACTCTAAGCAGATATACAAGTATATATACAGTTGATATATGTCAAGTATTTAAAAGAATGAAAGAAGGACTTACAGGTGAGCAAGCTTCCAGCAATACAGACAAATATATATATATATATATATATATATATATATATATATATGAAAGCATGTAAAGAAAACTGTTTAAAACTTACAGGCGAGCAAGCTTCCATTGTAACAGCTATATGGTTAGTTGTTCAAGAAATTAAAGAAAGTTTTGGTAACAACTATGAATTTGAGCCTAAATCAAAAGGGCAGTTGTTTTTGAAAAGATTAGTGAAATTCTGGTACCAGACGTGTGATGTTAATGTGTGATGTCACAACAACACACTCTGCAATAATGGACAGAATAAGCAATAGGAAAACACAAGGAATTGTTCACCCAGTTCGGTCTAACTACCTACGTCTGGGGGCTACCAAGCCAGGGATGAAATTCACTACTTGTAGATATAATTTACAGACTCAACACACCAGTTGACAATCTCCTAAACTTATAATCTACTAGTGACTTTCTACCTAAGAAACCACTTAGATATGAGAACACTACTCAATCCCCTAAAACACTCAAAGAACAACCTCTTTGAGATCCCTTGATTTTGCTTCCTAGCTTCGATCAATCAACAACTCTCTATTGCTTCACAGCTTCTAGAGAGGACAGAAAATTCAACACCTATTCAAACCTAGAATAGTGTGATTACAAGTACTCTAAACAAACCCTAGACTCTAAGCCTCCAGCTCTTGATCTTCAATCTATTTTCTGTACCTTCTTCCTTGGTCTTGTGCGCTTTATATAGCTCCTTGAATTTGGATTGGATTTGTCACAATATTTGATCAGATTTGTTAATTAAAAACTGAATCTTTTAAAACAGATTTTATCCCCAAAATCTTTTTAAATCTTCCACCTTTTAATTCTCCAACAAACCTGCAATCAAATCTCCCATGTAACAGAAAATATCTAGCCCAAGATATTCTCATCCAACGAGTCAACACTCTCCACAATTCCAGCTAATACGCGACCCTAATAACAACAAGCCCATGCTGTCATTAGCTTCAGTTCTGCAGGTCTGATGTTACAACATCACCTATGTGACATCAGACATCCACTTCAGCAACTAGCAACCTTAACACAGCCCAGTGTTAAGTGCAATGTTATGACATCAAGCCCATGACATCAAACATAGTTAACCTTCACAACTTAGTACAGCCCAGTACTAAGACTCAATGCTGCAACATCAACACCATGACATCAGCATTGAACACCTTGTTGTTTTACCAAAATTCCAGCCAATCCAGGAACTTACAATCTCCCCCTTTGGTTAATTTTGGCTAAAACAATCTCTGCATCTTCAGAGACTTCAGCAGCGGAATATCTTCAATATTTTGAAATATTAACTTGCAGCAGTTTGACAATCTTCATATAGTCTTCATTACTTGATCTGCTGCAGCACCATCTTCATTATTGACAACAGCCAATTGGTGCTCCCCCTCAAAAACTTGAACCAGCATCACAGCTGTTCAGTAGCTCACGATGTGCAACACATCTCCCCCTTGATGTCTGCTTTGCTGCACTCTGCACTCTTCAATGCTATGAATTCTTCACTAGCAGCTCCATAACTATGCTGTCTATACTCCCCCTCCACAGCTGCATCATTACTTTTCAACTAGACACCTTTTATTTTTACTACTCTTCTCTTTATGGCATTTATTAACTCTCCCCCTTTTTAGCCATAATTAGACAATTATCTTCTGGCAGTTGGCTACACATAAGCCCAGAACCTCCAACTGCCCATAACCCCTTTTGCAAATTTAGTCTTCATGAATGCAGATTCCCAATTTGCTTCTTAATCTTTCAAATTGGTTTGCATCTAAGGCTTTAGTGAATATGTCAGACAGTTGATTCTCTGTGGCTATATGTTCTAAGGTAACGATTTTATCTTCAATCAGATCTCTTATGAAGTGATGTCTTATATCTATGTGCTTAGTCCTACTGTGCTGTATAGGATTTTTAGAGATGTTAATGGCACTCAAATTATCACAGTATAAAGTCATGACATCTTGTTCGACATTGTATTCACTCAACATCTGCTTCATCCACACTAGCTGAGAGCAACTACTTCCTGCTGCTATATACTCAGCTTCTGCAGTTGAGAGAGACACACAGTTCTGTTTCTTGCTGAACCAGGAAATCAGATTATTCCCTAGAAAGAAACAGCCTCCTGAAGTGCTTTTCCTATCATCTGCACTTCCAGCCCAATCAGCATCACAGTATCCTTTTAACTCAGTCCCAGTATTATGACTGTACAGCATCCCATAGTCACTTGTCCCATTCACATATTTCATAATCCTCTTTACTTGGTTTAAGTGACTTACCTTAGGATCAGACTGATATCTTGCACACACTCCAACAGCAAATGAAATGTCAGGTCTGCTTGCTGTGAGGTATAGCAAACTCCCAATCATACTTTTGTACAAGCTTTGGTCCACACTCACTCCATTCTCATCTTTGGATAACTTCAAATGTGTAGGAGCAGGAGTTCTTTTGTGATTTGCTTTATCCAGGCCAAATTTCTTTACTGTACTCTTAGCATACTTGCTCTGAGAAATAAAGATAGAGTCCTCCATTTGTCTGACTTGTAGTCCAAGAAAGTAGTTGAGTTCTCCCACCAAACTCATTTCAAATTCAGATTGCATTTGTTGAACAAACTGTTTGACCATAGCTTCTGACATTCCCCCAAATACTATGTCATCCACATAGATTTGGGCTACCATCAACTTTCCGCCTTCTTCTTTGACAAACAGAGTTTGGTCTAC
The DNA here is from genome assembly GCA_022829125.1 of Lathyrus tuberosus. Lineage (NCBI taxonomy): Eukaryota > Viridiplantae > Streptophyta > Magnoliopsida > Fabales > Fabaceae > Lathyrus > Lathyrus tuberosus. The sequence continues at coordinate 11,239,371 of JALAZF010000088.1, read as the reverse complement.
CCCTCCCTTTCTATATCCACTAGCTGTTAAGAATTCGGTTAGCCTTTCATACCATGCCCTTGGAGCTTGTTTTAAGCCATATAGAGCTTTCCTCAGCTTGAACACATGATTGGGGAAGTTTGGATCAGTGAATCCTTTCGGTTGATCAACATAGACTTCTTCATTCAGATAGCCATACAGAAAGGCACTCTTCACATCCATTTGGAACAGCTTGAATCTTAGGTTACAGGCCACACCTAAGAGAAGCCTGATGGATTCTAATCTAGCCACTGGAGTAAAAGTCTCATCAAAATCAACTCCCTCTACTTGAGTATAGCCCTGTGCAACAAGTCTGGCTTTGTTTCTTGTAACTACTCCAAGCTCGTCTGACTTGTTTTTGAAGATCCATTTTGTTCCAATAACATTCACCCCTTCTGGTCTTGGCACTAGATCCCAGACATCATTTCTTCTGAACTGCTCCAGTTCTTCTTGCATGGCACTTATCCAAAATTCATCTGTCAAAGCTTCCTTGACATTCTTTGGCTCAATTTTGGAAACAAAGCATGAGCTAGCAATGACTTCTCTAGATCTAGTTCTTACTCCAGAATTTGGATCGCCTATAATTAGTTCCTTGGGATGGTCCTTCTGGATTCTGATTGAAGGATCTTTCTGAGGTTGTTCAGGCTCAGCATTAGTGGTACCAGGAGAGGTATTTCTTTCTTCAACATCAACAGATACTTCACCAGCAGGTGTTTCAACATCTTCTATAACATCCTCAACTTCCTGCTTATCTTCATCATCTATCACAACATTGATAGACTCCATCATAACTTTGGTTCTGGAGTTGAAGACTCTATAAGCTCTGCTATTAGTAGAGTATCCCAAAAAAATTCCTTCATCACACTTGGAATCTAGTTTTCTTCTTTGCTCCCTATCAGTCAGAATATAACATTTACTTCCAAATACATGAAAGTATTTGACATTTGGTTTCCTCCCCTTCCACGGCTCATACAGAGTAGATGAAGTCCCTCTTCTTAGGGCAACTCTGTTGTGAATATAGCAGGCAGTGTTCATGGCTTCTACCCAGAAGTGATAAGGAAGTTTCTTGGCATGAAGCATTGCTCTAGCCGATTCTTGTATAGTTTTGTTCTTCCTTTCAACAACTCCATTTTGCTGAGGTGTGATAGGTGATGAAAACTCATGACTTATTCCTTCAGTTGAGCAAAATTCTTCAAACTTGCTATTCTCAAACTCTCTTCCATGATCACTTCTTATTCTGATGACCTTACTCTCCTTTTCCCTTTGGAGTCTTTGGCAGAGCTCTTTGAAGACATCAAACACTTCAGATTTGTCTTTGGTGAAATTTACCCAAGTGTATCTTGAGTAGTCATCCACGACAACATAAGCATATCTCTTTCCACCTAGACTTTCAACCTGCATGGGTCCCATCAGATCCATATGAAGAAGCTCCAACACCTTGGAGGTGGTGTCATGTTGAAGCTTCGGATGAGACATCTTTGTCTGCTTTCCTTTTTGACAGTCTCCACACACTTTTCCTTCCTCAATGCTCAGTTTGGGAATCCCCCTGACTGCCTCTGAGGAGATAATTCTTTTCATTCCCTTTAGGTGAAGATGTCCCAACTTCTGATGCCAGATTTTGACTTCATCTTCTTTAGCAAGCACACACGTGGATGACTCAGAGTTTTGAGGTGCCCACAGATAGCAATTGTCCTTTGACCTGTCTCCCTTCATGATTACTTCTCATTTGTCATCTTTGACCACACATTCAGACTTAGTGAAGTCTACTTTGAATCCTTGATCACATAGTTGACTGATACTAATCAAATTTGCTGCTAGTCCTTTAACAAGTAGGACATTCTCCAGTCTGGGAGCATTGGCACAATTTAGTTTGCCAATCCCCTTTATCTCCCCTTTGACTCCATCACCGAATGTCACGTAGCCAGAAGTTTGAGGTTTCACATCAACGAGCAGATTCTTTACTCCAGTCATGTGTCTTGAACACCCACTGTCAAAATACCAGTCATCTTTGGTAGAAACCCTTAAGGAGGTGTGAGTTATCAAGCTGATAACTTTAGGTATCCATTTCTTCACCACTTTAGTTCTTACCTCTTTGGGTTGAGGAGCAGGATTAGGATAACCATGTAGCTTGAAGCATGAGGATTGGATATGCCCGATCCTTCCACAGTAGAAGCATCTTCTTCTGCTTTGACAGGGTTGTGACTGCCACTCATACTTTTGTCTTCTTACACCATAGTTGAGTTGTCTTTTCATGTACTGATGATGCTGTCTCTTAGGCTGTCTACTATGGTGATGTGGCTTCCTTCTTCCATAGCAATGAGGAACAGCTTTGTTGAATTTGTTTCCATTCCTGTTCTTATGATGATGAACCCTGTTCTGATTGCACCCAGCAGTCTCCAAGTTCTTGTGAAATTGGGGAGGCGTATGCTGACTAACTCCTTGAGACTGAGGACTATTCTTCTTTGATGTAGGATTCTGTCTCTTGGGTTGATGTTGAGACAGAGGTTGAGACATCTCTCTTGTTGTTCCTGAAGTGCTGGCCACATATCCTATTCCTGATTTATCTCCAGCTGCTTTCTCAGACTGAAGAATTTTATCCAGATTAGTAGTACCACTGTTCATCATCCTAACAAATTTTGTCATCTGCGCCAATTGAGACTTAACAAGTACAACTTTGTTCTCTCGATCAGCTTTTTCACTTTCAAGCTGAGCAATCTGTTGTTTGTGACACTTGTTTTCTTGACAAATTTCAGCACTTTTCAAACACAGCTCTCGATAAGTAGATGCTAGTTCCTCATAGGTTATTTCTTCATCACTGTCATCATCTGACACAACTGTTCCTGTTAATGCTCTAGCATGCCTTGCTGACTCATCTTCATTTTCACTATCAGATTCAGACCAGGAGACTGACATCCCCTTCTTCAGTTTCTTCAAGAATGTGGGACATTCTTTCTTAATATGTCCATACCCTTCACATTCCACGCATTGAACACCTTTATCCTGGGCAGGCTTCTTTTCATCTTTCTCTTTAGCCTTACTGATGTCAGAAGGACTGTTCTTGACCCTAGGCTTGTAGTCATTGTTCCACCTTTTTAACACTTTGTTGAATTGTCTTCCCAGCATTGCTATGGCCTGAGATAAGTCATCCTGGGATTCAGAACTCTTCCCTTCTTCCTCTTGATCATTTGACACCAGAGCTATATTCTTTGGCTTCTTTTCTGGTTCTTCCTCATTCAACCCAAGCTCAAAGGTTTGAAGAGATCCAATGAGCTCATCTACTCTCATCTTGCTAATGTCTTGTGACTCTTCAATAGCAGTAACCTTCATCTTGTATTTTTTGGGGAGGGATCTAAGAATCTTCCTCACCAGCTTTTCATCAGACATTTTCTCACCTAGGGCACTGGAAGCATTTGCCAGCTCTAGAACATTCATGTGGAAGTCATGAATGGTCTCCTCATCCTTCATCTTCAGACTTTCAAATTTTGATGTTAAAATCTGAAGTCTTGACATCTTGACTCTCGATGTTCCTTCATGTGTTGCCTGCAAAATACCCCAAGCAGCCTTAGCAGTTTCACATGAGTTGATCAGCCTGAATATGTTCTTGTCAACCCCATTGAAGATAGCATTTAGGGCTTTTGAATTCCCAAGGGCAAGCTCATCTTCTTCCTTGGTCCATTCTTCTTCAGGCTTTGAGGTGCCTTCTTTATCCTTGCCAGCCTCATCTTTCTCACATACCTCTGGAGCTTTCCACTCTTTAATGACAGCCTTCCAAGCTCTGCTGTCTAATGACTTTAAAAAGGTAGTCATTCTAGGCTTCCAATACTCATAGTTTGAGCCATCCAAGATAGGGGGTCTGTTGACGAATCCTCCAACCTCTTTGTCCATCTTTCACCAGAAAGTAACTTCCCTAGATCTCACCCAAGACAGACAGGATGCCTGCTCTGATACCAATTGAAATTCTGGTACCAGACGTGTGATGTTAAGGTGCGATGTCACAACAACACACTCTGCAATAATGGACAGAATAAGCAACAGGAAAACACAAGGAATTGTTCACCCAGTCCGGTCTAACTACCTACGTCTGGGGGCTACCAAGCCAGGGATGAAATTCACTACTTGTAGATATAATTTACAGACTCAACACACCAGTTGACAATCTCCTAAACTTATACTCTACTAGTGACTTTCTACCTAAGAAACCACTTAGATATGAGAACACTACTCAATCCCCTAAAACACTCAAAGAACAACCTCTTTGAGATCCCTTGATCTTGCTTCCTAGCTTCGATCAATCAACAACTCTCTATTGCTTCACAGCTTCTAGAGAGGACAGAAAATTCAACACCTATTCAAACCTAGAATAGTGTGATTACAAGTACTCTAAACAAACCCTAGACTCTAAGCCTCCAGCTCTTGATCTTTAATCTGTTTTTTGTACCTTCTTCCTTGGTCTTGTGCGCTTTATATAGCTCCTTGAATTTGGATTGGATTTGTCACAATATTTGATCAGATTTGTTAATTAAAAACTGAATCTTTTAAAACAGATTTTATCCCCCAAATCTTTTTAAATCTTCCACCTTTTAATTCTCCAACAAACCTGCAATCAAATCTCCCATGTAACAGAAACTATCTAGCCCAAGATATTCTCATCCAACGAGTCAACACTCTCCACAATTCCAGCTAATACGCGACCCTAATAACAACAAGCCCATGCTGTCATTAGCTTCAGTTCTGCAGGTCTGATGTTACAACATCACCTATGTGACATCAGACATCCACTTCAGCAACTAGCAACCTTAACACAGCCCAGTGTTAAGTGCAATGTTATGACATCAAGCCCATGACATCAAACATAGTTAACCTTCACAACTTAGTACAGCCCAGTACTAAGACTCAATGCTGCAACATCAACACCATGACATCAGCATTGAACACCTTGTTGTTTTACCAAAATTCCAGCCAATCCAGGAACTTACAATTAGGGCTTATACTCAAGGAGAGGCCCAGATGAAAAACAGTAATCGTGTCGTTGTTTTATAAACTGTACTTGGGGCTTATACAATGACCGAGGCCCAACGAGGTTTTTTGTACAAAGGGATGGATCTTACAACTCAAGGAGAGGCCCAAAGGTTTGAAAAAGAAAAGAGATGGGACTTACAACACAAGGGTAGGCCCAGATGGTTTTCGTTTAAAAGGCGATGACCGAGCTGAGATTTTAAAATCACAGTGTGACTTATACAATGTCTGAGGCCCAAAATGTTTTGGTTAAAAAAGGATTGGGTCTTACACTCTAATAGAGGCCCAAAAGTGTTTAAAAAGAAAATAAATGGGGCTTACAACTCAGGGAGAGGCCCAGATGATTTTGTTTTGAAAAGCGACGATCGTACCGAGATTTTGAAAACACAGTGGGACTTATACAATGACCGAGGCCCAAAAAAGGTTTATGTACAACAAGAATTGGGTCTTACACTCTATTAGAGGCCCAAAGGTTGTTTAAAAATTTTAGATCGAGAGGAAACCCTAATTTTAAATTAAAAATGTCATTTTTCAAAGGTAATTTAAATAATAAATGATAAAATATCAATTATCAATTATATTCAAAAACAAGTTGTACACTTTGGAAAATATTTTGAAAAATCATGTTTAATCATATGAAAGCTTAAAATTCAATTGATTTTGAAAGATCAAAGTGGGAATTTCATTTTAAAAATGTTTAAAACAATAAAATATGAAATTAATTACAAAAACTCTAACTATATTAAATAAACTAGTAGAAGACCCGTGCGTCCGCAAGGGTATGTTGATTTCTATCTTAAATTATTCGATCAAAAATCTGAATGTTTGTGGCTCTTTTATAATACATCTTTATATATATTAATAATGAATGATAAAATTTGAATTAAAAAAAAATATCAAGAGTAATTATCTTATCTCAAATATAATTATTTGACTATTATAATTATCCAACATACATGTGCGATGATATGAAATATATAGAAATGGATATGTAAATTTTAAAAGAAATACTTAAAAATAAATAGGTTTTGTTATGGTAGTGACCCGTGAGAATTTGAATAAATATTTTAAAATATACAAACGTTTAACAAATACACAGGATAAAAAAAAATTTGTACTATAGAATTGTTCCAAAATGCATATTGATCGCAATACCAAATTGACTAATTTAATTTAAAGAACCAAACACTATAAGTGTAAGTTTAAGTCTGACCTCTTAATCAATTTCATAAAATGGTTGGTAAATAATTCAATGTGAGGGAAACAACTTTTGTCCTTTTAATGACATACTATCTTCATTATAGACATATTTTTACATTGCAAAATGCAGACACATTTTTTTATGTAAGAGCATGGTACTTTCATTACTTGTATGACATTCTTCATTGGTACATCATTTAAACTTATATCACTTCAATTCAAGATTTCATGATTGTTTTTGATATTTATAGAATGCTTATTTGACTATAAATTTTTGTAATATAGTATATAAAAAATACGTCTTGTTGTATATAACTAATTCCAACACTATTTAGATACCAAAACTTTCTAATCTTGAATTACATGCAAGACTACCTATCCAAAACCCTTCACTGTGAGCTGGTTTTGGTTGAAAATAGAGTGCAGAAGACAAGAAGTTTGTGGCAATTAGCCATGCACATAAGATGTAACTTTCTTTCCTTTGATAAATATACTTGTATGCACTCTATCAATATAAGTAAAACATATACATTAGATTTGGAAACCGTATATGTTAACTCCTCATACTTCGTCTAAGTCCTTTAAGATACCCTTTATCAGCATTGGTGAGGCGAGTTTGAAATTCTGCCCACTCACTCTTGCATCTCGTTTTGACCTGATTTACAGACAAAAATCACAAACTCTTTGTTACTATACCACACAAATTTCACATATAGTACATCAGAAAAAAGATTTTATATAGTAATGCTATGGATAGAGAGAATTGTGACAGTAATATCGTTTCTATGTCAAATAAACATACCGCATCATATTTATCTTTTCCATGATCAGATTCTCCCTGAAAATTGTACAAATATATCTTAGTATTACTTTTAATGAATAATTGTAGGTTGAAAGCTCAATCAATTTAGTATTTTATATCAGACAAAATATGTGGCAATAAATATCTTGTAAGTTAGGGATAATGACTAACCTGGTCTCCAAGAGTAGGAATTGTTTGATGAACAATCCATTGTTCATCAACCACACCAATTTTTTCATGTACTGGCTGCTAAAAACATAAACAAAAAGTAAGGTATTGAAGGGACCAGAAACTAACCTATGTTTAGAACAGAACAATCCACTGACCTGTGCACATCTTCTGAGAGCAAAATCTAATCCCCATCCATGCACTAAATCATTCTACAAGCATATGATTGTAAGTTCATCAGGCAACTAAAAAGTTTGGATACAGAAAAACAAATTGCCAGGCTAACAACCAACATGTGCCTTGAAAATCAAAACATACCTGAATCATATGCCAGACGCAGCGCCAAGCTTTTCGGGAAAAGACGGGGGCCATGATTTCTACAAATCTAAAAAAAACAGAAAGAATTGTAACCATGTAAACTGAAAGAAAATAAAGTATGTAGACAAAGTCATAAGTTACAATTCAACTTTGCATCATGGAAGAAGAAAGAGCATACACGACACAAGGAGGCAAATCTTGATCATTACACCAGCCAGGTTTTTCTTCTGTATATCTTTTCACCAATAGATACATAAAGATGTTTAAGAGATCATTTGAAAGCATGACAAAGGGAAACTTGATAGAAAAATGATTGAAATTAGAGAGGAAGGTCAAAGGCATACTTGTGAACTTCTCCATCATCCATCTTCTTTGTCATCTCCCACGTGAATCCACTATTAGCCCCTAGTCCAGGTTGTGATATCTCCAACCCATGTTTTTCAACCAATTTAATATACCTGGTACATAAAATGCAGTTAAGTAAACTAAAAGTTACATTCAAAGAAAAATATGAACAGAACTGAACAGATAAGAAAAAGGAAGATACTTGTCTCCATTGAAGTGTTCCAATCCAAGATCTTCATTCCATATAAAGATGTATTCATACGCTGACACAATGTCAGGGTGTAAAAACCTTTTAGCATATCACCTGCATAAAATAAAACAATAAAAGTAACCGAAAGTTATTCAAGTGACCCCAGCTACACAATGCACACCCGCACGTTGCCTTCACACAGACCTACGCGAAAGTCATACGCCCTGCTACCACTTCAGCAAACACCTAAAAAACCTTCAGCTATCCGTACAGCGCGTGAAAGGGAACCATAAATACAAACTATGCGCAACACCTCAACTTGTACAACCTGCGCACAAAATGGCAACGATTCAAAACAACAATCTGGAAAACTACATGAACAATAAGGATAAATCCACTTCGTAGCAATTCACAACCAGTTCCTCAACGGACAAATGATTTCACAACTTCTAAAAAGGCGCAGACAAAGATTATGTGTCCAAGTAGCAATTGCGGGATTTTGCATCAGCAATCAACATTTTCCAATCCTCAGAATGTGTTAGTGCATTTGCGTTTCCCATCACCTGTTAATGATAACAAACTATTAATATCATCAAGAAAAAATTGTGGCTTTGTACATTTAGTAAAAAAGACATAATAATGACTTTAGAAAGAGATCCATTATACCCAAAGGGCCCTTCTTGCGCACGTAAGAGCAACATTCATTTGACGTATATCAGCAACGAAACCAACCTCGTGACCAGCACGCACACAAGACAATATAATCACGTCACGCTCTTGACAAATGGCTCTCAATCTCAAAACCAACAAAAGATTCAAAACAAAATTGTGTAAAAGAAACTCAGTTAGGAAAGAAAATGAAAAGCAGTTGAAGCAAATACTCAGTTTGTTGCTGCAGATAGGAAAGATACTCAGTTTATTTAAACTCAGTTAGGAATGAAAAACATATATTACCTTCCAATAAAATGATTGTGAGAAAGATAGCTCTGTTGTCTTCCCGCTTACAATTTAACAATGCGACCATAAACTTTTCATTTTCTAACGACGACGGATACATCAATTGTTCTTCCTGAAATAAAATAATTTGACTATGAAGCCAACAAATATTTTTAATAGGCATGTTATTCAGAAATTGGTAAACATGTGTTATGTGCATAGAACACAGCTTTTATGATGAACAAACATCTGGCATCAAGTTTAAGTTATTGGTTAATTACCTCAGGAAGATCACAAAACTCCTCAAGAGATATCTGCAACAAATCCATAGCAGTTTGACCAATGCACCATGCTAAAACTTTTGCGCAGAAAATAAAGAAGTTCGAGGCAAAACATCAGTGGTGCAATTAATCAAACAGGTGGCATGCGTGTTCAGATACAATATAAACTCAATCCACAAAATTACTACAATATATATAGATTACATCAGGAAAACCACTCAAAATCCAGAAAATCCACTCACTCAAACATAAATCAAAAGGAAAAGAAAAAGAAAAATCAAAATATATTTTCACCATAAATTAAATCAAAACCAACGCGTAGAAAAATCAAAAGCACCTTACCTGAGTAGTTTCCCGACGGTAACATTCTCTACTCTTTGCCATTAAACTACATCAAACAACAACAACAACAGTGAATCAAAGGATAGAATGAGAGAAATCCGGAGAGAGAAGGGTTTTGGTGGAAAGGAGGAAGTACTTTTATTTGAAGTAGTCAATGGTTGATTGACATTTGGCTTCGTGTAAGGAAAAGCAAGTAAAGGGTTATGTGGAATTTGTTAGTTACAGAAAAGTCCTTGGAGTAGTGTAAATGTTTTTAGAGGGAAGGGCAATTTAGGGAGTTTGGTCAACTTATAAGTAATGGGTAGATAGTTGATAATAGAAATTGGATTTTTTTTGTAAAATAAAATATTTAAACATTTTTATGAATTTTGAGAAAAATAATCCATTCAAAAACATAAATATTCAGAGAGAAATTAATTTTTGAACCAATTAAACAAAATACCTAAAATTCAAAATTTTGAATTATGGCGCCAAGAACACTTGGTTCTTGCCCGCGCGCTCTGTTTTGGAAGATTTGCATTTTCTCACTTTTCTCCATGATTTCTCAATGGTTTTGCACGATTCAAGTACCAATCTTGTTCGTTTTTGAACAAGGATCACAACCATATAGTTTAATTGCATTTATATTAAGTATAGAGAAAGAAATCAACAGAAAACCTCAAGAACCCTAATTTTAGCATGAACACAATGAAATTCCATACACGATTGATTCATGGCAATTGATTGAGGGTTTTCACTCTATATACATGCAAGAACAAGATGGTAACTCAAAAATTCATTTATGATGCATGCAATATAGAGTTTGAAGGGTTCATGCTTACCTCTTGCAGCTGGTGATCAAGTTTGGTGATGGAGGTGTTGCAACTAGGTTCCAATGATCTAGACTGCTTCCTTAGGTGCCATGGAGTGTGTTTGAATGCTTGGAATGGATTGAAATGAGCTGGAACTGGTTGTGGTACCTCAACTGCAACTGTATCAAGAACTTGAGCAATTGGCTGGTGATTTTGAGAATTTGATGTTCCATATGTGATTTTGTGTTATGGATCACTCACATATGAAGTTTACGAGGTGTGTGTGTGTGATTAGTTTGGTTGGAATTGCTCTCAAACTCAAAACCTGATAGTGACTTGAGTTAGAAGGCAAAATTGGGGTGAAAGGGAGATTCTGAGGAAAGCATCAGTTTGGGTGCTTTGGTGTACTCAAACTGATCACAATTGAGCTATTTTTATAGTAGAGCAAGTTTGTTTTGCAAGCAATCACTATGCCAAAAAAGACCTTTAGCAGCGCTTTTTTGGCCGTTAGCAGCGTTTTAAAGCGCTGCCAAAGGTGGCGCTGCTAAAGGTAAAGACATTGCTTTTTTTCCTTTAAAAAGCACTGTCATAGGTCCCCCTATAGGACCCCCTTTAGCAGCGCTTTTAAAAGCGCTTTCGTATGACCCCCATATAGCAGCGCTTTTCCAAAGAAAAGCGCTTTCGTATGACCCCCTTTAGCAGCGCTTATTCAAAGAAAAGCGCTTTCGTAGGACCCCTTTAAGCAGCGCTTTTTCAAAGAAAAGCGCTTTCGTAGGACCCCCTTTAGCAGCGCTTTAAAAAGCGTTGCCTTATGTATACGCCATGACACCCTTTAGCAGCGCTTTTTTTAGAAAGCGTTGTCTTTTATAAAAGTGCTTTTTAAAAGCTTTTTTTTAAAATCAATTATTAAACCTGTATAAACTTGTATAAACCTGTATAATTTATCAGAATTCATAATCATTCATCACATGACCTTTGATACCATTATATGTCAACACATAGGCCTTATAGCATTATAATTCAATAATAGGCCTTTATACGATTAAAATTCAAGACATAAATGGTAAAAACCATTATATATACAACACCAAAATAACCATTACATATATATATCTCAATACAAACTATACAACACGAATTCCATACACCAATTCGAAACCTTATACACCATATATCCATCACCTATATATACAACACCTAAGCTTCCATAAACCTAACACAATTTCTAAAACTACAACAATTTGTTGTGCTGCAAAAAATCATTTTTGGCGTAGTGAATAGTGTGTGGCAACTGCAGCATGTCTGTGGCCAATATGGATCAAATGGAATCTCAAGTCTCCTCTAGCCATTGACTTGAGGTTGGAGCACAAGCCTATGGTCACCTGGTTCAGAGATAAGGCTTGACTCATTCAGTTAAACTTGCCTCAGTTCATGCCACCCTGATGCATCCATTGAATGCATTGAAATAAAATTGGAGTCTTGGCACTTTTTAGCTCTTTTAGGTTTGGCATGACTATATGTATATCCTTGGACTTTGGAGGCTTGGGGATCAGATCATTCTCCTTTTGTTTTATCCTCAGATGTGTCCAAATGGATGACAACGCTTGGAGTTGCTCAATTTTGTCAAATCGAGCAAAACACCAAATTCTGCCTTGCCTAGGACAGTTGGAAATGGTGATTTTGAGGGATTCATATCTCCCTGCTCAAGTTGAGTTATGGGAGGCTCTTATGCTTTTTAGAATGCCCTCATATGATACAAAACATGTGTGATCATTTTTTGTTTTGAAACTATTTGGATCCCATTGAAAAATCATCATGAACATTAATGTTCAAGGCTGATAACTTAGGCAGATTTTCACTAAGTGTTGGAATAGTGTCATTTTCATGTTTTTGTGATTTTGATCAATCCATAAGGAATTTGAGTCTGAGGTAGTTGAAGCTTTTGTAGAGTGTAGCAAGACCTACAAATCCAGCTTTGGATCACCCAAAATGGTTGCTTGGATCTCAAGTTATGATCCTTGGAAGTTGGTACCAAAATAACTTTTGTTCCATAACTTAGAAAAATTTTGGTTTCTCAAGGTTGCCCCTTTTGCAAGAAACCTCACTTTTCTTGATTTTTCTTGATGGATGATGATCAATATCATACATTAACATTATTTTTGACTTAGGGGAACCATATTTATGAAAAATTCCAAAAAGTCAAACTTGATTTTGTGCACAGTTGACTTTTTATCGGATGAAATCCAAACTATACGATCCTTTGTGAAATCAAGTCCTTGATCTAAATCAAAACTAATGGGTGGATTCCATAGGTGTTATAGGGTGTATTGAATCATGTCCCAAGGTTTGGGAGCATGTCTTGGTCAAAAGTCAAAGATACAGTTGACTTTTTCCCTCGAAACCCTAATTGTGGTCCTGGTGAAATTGAAACTTGTGAATCAAGCCTCTTGGGTCAATCCATTATTGCAAATGGATCAATGTGGTGTATTGGAGGCCCTCAAATCATGTCTTGAGGTATTGGCTCATGCTTTGTCCCAAAAGTCAACTTAGGGGTGAATTAGGTCAAGAAACCCTAATTCCTGATTTTTGGTAAATGCATCCCCTGAGGTTAAATTGACTTGATGATTGGGTCCATGATGTCCTTTGGAGTATCTTGGGTTGTGCTTTGAAGCCTTGGCTCGTGTTCAGATGAAAATTTTCATTTGGAAGCCTCGGTCGACAAAAACCCGAATTTGGTGAGACTGGCGATCTTGAGGCCTGATCCACTTGGAATGTTGCAACTTTGTGCTTGATTCTTGATGCGGAAGTCCTATTAATCCTTTATAGGTGCTTGAGAGGTTAGACAAGTTGAAGATCATGTCATTTCTTGATTGATCCTTTGTCTAAGTGCTCTGAGAGGGCTTAAAACCCTAACTCTTGATTGTGGTGAATGCTCAACCATCTTCGAGGAGATTGATGAGGCATGGAGGTACATCCTTATTGTGATGATGTCTTGCATAATGATGGGAAATCTTGGTGGTCAAAATTTGGGGTATGACACCAACCTCACTGCCCACGATGTGCCAGTAGTTCTGAAAGAAAAAGGCTGAAAGACCGTCTTGGCCCGGGGTTTTGATAGGGTACATTTGAGCAACTGCATCCTTAACTTCTTAGAGGGTGAAAGTTTCATTGTACCAACTGATATGACTAGGTTTCAATTTTCCTTGGACAACACCACATACTTCCTCAATGTTTGTTGGATTTGAAGAAGTAAATAGCTCCTCAAAATAGTTAGTAAGCAGTCTTTCACAATTATCCTCTCCCCTCCACCAAAAACCATTCACGTCCTTTAGCTTCTTTATTGTGTTTGTTTTCCTCCTCTGCTCGGCCTTCTTATGGAAGAATTTGTTATTTTTGTCACCATGTTACAACCAAACAACACTACTATTTTGTCTCCACATGACTTCATCAAACTACAACAATTTATTTCTTTGTGTTTCTAAAGCCCTGTGGGTTTTAATAGATACTTCATCAGACTTCCATCTCGTCTTATCATTTAAAAAACTCTCCATTCTTTTCATTTCCTGATTTATCGAATTGATCTTGTATTCCTTGAAGTAATCACTCAGGCCCTGCAGATCTTTAAACTTGTTAACAGTTTGCACTGAAGTGTTATTCCATATCTGAGAGACATATCCTTCGCATCTGGGGTCTTTACTCCACACTTCCTCAAATATAAAGAGATACTCCCTCTTCTTCTTAATGTCTCCCATGTCAGCTTCAAGAGCAATTCTAATGACAGCGTGATCCGAGCCATACCTAGGTAAGTCGCACACATTAACTGGTGAAAATTTGACAAAACTGTTTGTGGCAAGAGCTCTATCAAGGCGACATTAAATGTTATCTTCTCCAATTCTACCATTTGACCAGGTATAAGGATAACCTTCAAAACCAAGATCTAGAAGACCACAAACCTCCATCGACGATCTTCCACAGGATAATTGACTGAGAGATCTAGAGATTCCTCCTTTTTTCACCATCAGAGATGACATCATTGAGATCCCCGAAGCAAATAACTATATCCCCTCCTTTCCTTACCAAAATCTGCAATAATAACCAAATGTTCTTTTGGTTGTGCCCCTCCGGGCGACCATAAATGCCATTAAAAAACTAAGGCACGACATCTTGCTCATCAGCTCTTTTTTTTCTCAACATTACAAACAAGCCAACTTTGATCTCTCTCTCTCTCTCTCTCTCTCTCTCTCTCTCTCTCTCTCTTTTTTTTTTTTTCACCAAGCAAAGTAGCGACGCATTCATACTTCTCTTAGTGTATGTTGACGACATAATCATTGCAGTGAATTCTTTAAATGAATTTGATCACATCAAATCAGTTCTCCACTAAACTTTCCAAATCAAAAACCTTGGTCATCTCAAATACTTTCTTGGTCTCGAAGTTGCACAATTTTGACAAGGAATCACTGTATGCCAACGTAAATATTGCCTTGATCTCATTTATGACACATGTGCCTTAGATCAAAGCCAACGTCAACACCTGCTGATCAAGCCATCAAACTCCACCATGACACGGGTCCTTCATATCGTGATATTCATGCATACAGGCGTTTAATGGGCCGCTTACTCTACTTTATAGCTACCATACCTGACATTACTTTCATCACACAAAAATTGAGTCAATACCTCTCCAACTCTACAACTGCTCATCATAATGCTGCAACACGTGTTATTCGTTACTTAAAAGGATGCTCTGCTCATGGATTATTTTTCTCAAGAGAGTCTCATGCATAGTTGATTGGTTTTTCAAATGCAGATAGGGCAGGTTGTGTAGACACACAAAGATCCATCTTAGAAAAATGTTTCTTCATTGGTAAGTATCTTATTTCATGGCGCACGAAGAAACGACTAACAGTGTCATGATCATCATCTGAGGCTGAATATCGTGCCCTCGCCGCAGCCACTTGTGAAATGCAATAGCTCATATATCTCATTCATGGTCTTCATGTTACCACCTCCAAACCTTCAGTTTTGTATTGTGACAATTTGAGTGCAATACACATTGGTGCTAATTCGTTTTTCACGAGCACACCAAACACTTGGAAATTGACTGTCACATTGTCCGTGAAAAGCTCCAAACTCAAGTGTTCAAGCTACTTCCCGTGTCTTCCGAAGATCAACTGGCCGATTTTTTCACTAAGCCACTCCTACCACAACCTTTTCACACTTTCTTATCCAAGTTGGATATGATTAACATCTATCCTCTAACTTGTGGGAGGATATTACACCATGAACAAGTTAGAAGTGACTAACTTATTCTTCAAGCTATCATTCACAAATTAGTTAGAGATTGTTAGTTTGTTAGAAGTGATTACACTTGTTAGTTATGGTAGTTAGGAGTTTCCATTATGTATTGTTGTACTACTATAGCTATCATACACCATAAAAATTCTATATATATATATATATATATATATATATATATATATATATATATATATATAATCATATACAATATTCTTTTCACATTGTAAAATTTCATCTCATTCAATTACACATTTGAGCGTCGAAGAGTTAACTTTTTTTTGGTAAGTATTATCTAATTCATTGGAGAGAACCATAATCACCGTACCAAAAACATCACTACTCTGGTTATCTTCAACATTTCATCTGCTTTTGTTCCAATACGAAATACTACATTTTTTTTTAGTTAACTCTTCATTTACTTCTATTCCAATTCGGAATACTATAGTATTAATTTTGCCACCGACTTTGATAGCTGATATTCTACCCGATCACATTACATACACGGTTTTAGGCTAACAATTATATACATGGTGGGTACATTCTTGCCAGTTATAAAGGTGAGTTTCTTCATCCATTCATTAATGCAATCTCTGTTTTGATAGCTACAGAGTTTACTTGCAAACTGAAAATAAAAAGAAGCTAATTAATGCTTCTATATATATCCTTGATTTAGTCAATATATCAGGCCTTGTTTTATTTTGTTTTGGAAACTATTTTATCAATGTGAAAATAAAAACTCTACTTTTATATAAGATAAAAAACGTCTTTTAAATTAAATAAAAAAATTTTAGTACTTGCACTTGGCAAAACATTAACATGTTCACAATTCTATTCCTTTTTTACACATCACTTTTTAGTTTATCAGATCTCTTTGCTTTTTATTTCTCTATTCCTTTACATTTATTTAACGGTGTTCACTACTGGCGGTACGCAAGAATATATTGTTTATGAAAAAGGCTAAGGTTGTTGATGGTTGGGGACATGGCAATTATGAATAGACCAGCTATTAGATTGTTTTCAAACAAGTTTGAAATTTAGGCCATGTTAGTTAGTCAGAAGAACTACAGTACATGAGTGATGTCCCTAAGTCTTTGTGTATTAATGGTATGTGCCCCTATAAATAGAACTCCAGTTGCCTAGCTTTCTCATTATAAGAGCAAAGCAAGTTGTTAAGGCTCTACTACAAATTTTTTTGTTAAGATGGGAAATGTACACAAGTATGTTGCAGTACTTGCTTTTATATTTGCGTTGGTGATAGGAACATTTGAATGCCGAACACTAAAAAAAGAAGAATCTATTGACACCTTCGGTGGTGGTGGCTTAGGTGGTGGTGCAGGTGGAGGTTTTGGGGGTGGTAGTGGTGGAGGTCTTGGAGGAGGATTTGGACACGGTGGAGGTGTTGGAGTTGGTGGTGGCTTTGGAGGCGGTGCTGGAGGTGGTAGTGGTGGTGGAGGAGGAATTGGAGGTGGTCATGGTGGTGGTGCAGGTGGAGGCTTTGGAGGTGGTCATGGTGGTGGTGCAGGAGGAAGAATAGGTGGTGGACATGGTGGAGGTGGTGGTGCAGGTGGAGGCTTCGGAGGTGGTAGTGGTGGTGGTGCAGGAGGAGGAATTGGTGGTGGACATGGTGGTGGATTAGGTGGAGGTGGTGGTGCAGGTGGAGGCTTTGGAGGTGGTCATGGTGGTGGTGCAGGAGGAGGAATAGGTGGTGGACATGGTGGTGGATTAGGTGGAGGTAGTGGTGCAGGTGGAGGCTTTGGAGGTGGTAGTGGTGGTGGTGCAGGAGGAGGAATTGGTGGTGGACATGGTGGTGGTGCAGGTGGAGGCTTCGGAGGTGGTAGTGGTGGTGGTGCAGGAGGAGGAATTGGTGGTGGACATGGTGGTGGATTAGGTGGAGGTGGTGGTGCAGGTGGAGGCTTTGGAGGTGGTCATGGTGGTGGTGCAGGAGGAGGAATAGGTGGTGGACATGGTGGTGGATTAGGTGGAGGTAGTGGTGCAGGTGGAGGCTTTGGAGGTGGTAGTGGTGGTGGTGCAGGAGGAGGAATTGGTGGTGGACATGGTGGTGGTGCAGGTGGAGGCTTCGGAGGTGGTAATGGTGGTGGTGTAGGAGGAGGAAATGGCGGTGGTGGTGGTATAGGTGGAGGAGGAGGTAGCGGAGGAGGCATTGGAGGTGGTTCTGGAGCAGGTGGAGGTGTTGGAGGTGGTTTTGGAGGTGGACATGGTGGTGGTGCAGGGGGAGGCATTGGTGGAGGTGGTGGATCTGGTGGAGGTGCAGGCGGAGGATTTGGAGGTGGATCTGGTGGAGGTACAGGCGGAGGTTTTGGAGGGGGTGTGGGAGGTGGTCATGGTGGAGGCGCAGGCGGTGGTTTTGGAGGTGGTGCAGGTGGAGGGGTCGGTGGTGACCGAGTTTAAATTAATATTCTTGATGTTATTTTAAAATGTAATGAGTTATATATAAAACTAATGAAATAAATGCAACTTTTTATTAAATATCACATGAGCTTATTTGTAGAATTGATTTAAAATTGAAAATAAGTTTAAATTGTTTTATAAGCGGGCAAGTTTTTGGTTTTTAATCCAATACATACTGATCCCATGTCTTTTGATCAACTATTCCATTTGATAATAACATTGCAACAAGAATATATATTTTATAAGTGATTCAGTATTCAATAAATTATTTAATATTTCAACTATTAATAATAAATTAATTTATTTCAATCATAAATAACTTAATATTCTACTAAGTGCTTCAGTATTAAACTAAATAATTTATTTATGATTGAAACATTAAATAATATTAATATTTCGTATTATTTAATAAATTAATTTTTATTTCATATTAATACTTATGGTTGAAATAACTGCATAACTAACTAATTTTATTTCATACTATTTAATAATTATTTAATATTATATTTTAATTTTATTTTTATTGATTTTATGAAATAATATTGAAATTATTAAATAGTTTATTAAATATTGAAACTATTATATACTAAATAATTATGTAATATTATCTTAATTACTAAATTTTTAAAATATTAATGTTTCAGTTATTAATATTTCAACTATTTAGTTGATTAAATATTTATTATATTAAATAATTACATTATTAAATATTAATTTTAGTCTTTAGTCTATTAATAATTATTTTATTAAATATTAAATATTGTTTCCATTAAATATTTATTCTTTAAATAATTGTTTTATTAAATATTAAATAATTAGTATATTAAATATTTAGTATATTAATAATTATTTTATTAAATGTTAAATATTTAGTCTATTTAATATTTATTTTATTTCAACTATTTAGTTTATTAAATAATTATTTTATTAAATATTTCTACTATTTAATATTTTAACTATTTAAACTATTTAATATATCAACCATAAGTGTATTATTTAAAGTTTCAATTATAATTGAAATATTTCAAATATTTTAACGATTTAATATTTCAACCATGAATATATTATTTAAAATTTCAAATATATTTAATATTTATTTAATATTTAATAATTACTTAATATTTAGTACTATTGATTATTATTTCTTAATACTAATAAAAATATATCTCAAAAATGGAGGAAAGAATATGAAATAATTTTTAACAGTAATGTTTCTAATAAAATATATATATATATATATATTTAATACTAATAAAAATATATTTCAAAAATGGAGGAAAGAATATGAAATAATTCTTTGCAGTAATGTTTCTAATTTTATATATATATATATATATATATATATATATATATATATATATATATATATATATATATATATATATATATATATATATATATATAGGGAGCATATCATATGAGAGTGAATTTAAATGAGAGATGAGAAGAACAAACAACAACCATTGGCTGATCTAGTGTGTGTGCAGCAAAATTAAGTATGAGTGAATTGGCTGATCTAGTGGTTAAGGATCACTTAGTGTTGTTAAAGTATTGGGACCAAAATTTTAAAACTTTTTTTTTAAGATTTAACAAAAAAAAAAACAAATTGACCTGTAAATACTGGTTAGTAAAAAAACAAAGCCTACCACGTGTGCGCCGTTAGTCAAGTCAGTTTTTTTAAAGGAATTCTAATCTCATGGATTATCGCCAACACAAAATTAAAATATAGGGACTCAGAAAAGAAAAAAAAACAAGGATCAAAACTAAAAACTCGCTAACTTACAAGAATCAACCGACTATTTAAAGTCTTGAAAATATCTAATGTTAACTAGAATAATTTGATTTGAGTAATATAATGAAAGTTAAATCACATTTTTTCTTTAAATTGATTTTGGGTTTTAATTTTATTCATTGACTTAAAAATTACTATATTTGTCCTATAATTGTTCAAAACGAACCATATTAATCATTTCAATTCATTATATTAGTCAAAATCAATGAATGAGATTACGTGTTACTAATGTAAATTGTTTAATCTGTATGTTTCGTTATTTTTGTCATGGTGTCTGCCACATAAAATTCTAACATATAACATTGATCATATTCAACTTTTATGATTAATTTATGATTAATTTATAACTAAATCAATATTTCACTAATAGATTGTTTTTAAATCTTAAATTCATCTTCATCTTCTTCACATAAAAAAATCTAGAAAACATATTCCCTGCTCAATGTTAAAATTATGTTCTAGCGCAAGGGCAATAAAGAACACAGAATAAATGTAACCTAATTCAGTGCAACATCGCTTATATTTAGGGGCTTTCAAGAAAGAAAATCCACTATCAATACAATAATTAAGTGTTTTCAAAAGTGTCAAAGTTAGGGACAGATTTATACCTAAAATATCAGGGGCACTTTCCCCCATTTAATGTTACGTAGTTCTATATTTGTTAATATTAAAAATTAAGAACTGATCTCTACTAAAAAATATTAGATTTTTTTAAAAAACCACTATTTTTAAACTAAATAACAAAATAATCACCTTTTCAAATAATTTACAAAACTAACCACTTTTCAAATAAAAAAAATTTGACGATAAGAGAAGTAGCCACACAAGGTAGCGCATGCTTTGATCATTTGAACTAAGGCGCTACTCCTAGTGGCGCATGCATATACATGATGTCACTGCAAGTGGCACATGCATGCATCCAATAGGAGCATGCGCCACAAGCAGTGGTTACTGCTTTGTTTTGTGAATTCTATAAATATTGCATCCCCTCCCATCATTTTTCACACATCTGATAAATCTCTCCTTCAAATTTTCCTCACAATGTCTTTATATATGTGTTCTTATATCCACAAGAGAAATGTCGATTTAATTTATTCGGCAAAAAAACCTCTGATGAAGATCAGACTCTGGAACACAGAGACGTTCGAGCATCTTAATAGGAGCTTGGTCCGTTGGTTAGATGGAGACATTGCAGAGGGTGAAATGATTAAAAGAATTCAAAGGCTTGTTACCGTGTACAACGACAATGGAGAAATTTGTTTTAGGGACAATGTTAAAAATGACGGGGATGTTCGCATTATGATGCACAATTCTTAGAAAATTATCCTGATGGTTGTAATTGTATAGTTATGTTGTTTAGTAATTGTATTTGTTTGTCTTGTTGTTTAGTTGTGGTTTGAATTTTTGTTTAATTGTTGTTTAAATTGTTGTAACTGAATGTACTGATATTATTGAAATGAACATTGTTTTTAAAATCAAATAAAATGGTTACATATAAAATTATGTTGTTGTGCTTGGTCCAACATTTGGACACTTTGTACGATTGTGTTCGGACTGACGACATGGGCT